>JARHVA010002268.1:222500-1422500 GCA_037957365.1 Torreya grandis | reverse complement strand
ACCTTATTAGTATAAAGGTATTTAATACACCCATGCACTATGGAAGGTACTACATAACTTTTATGTATCCAAGGTCATCTAAATAAAATATAAAAGACTTACATGGAATGTATAATTGAAAAGGTATTAACCACATGTGTTGGATCAACTTGTAAAGGTAAATCAATCTCACCAATAATGTGTTGTGATGTCCCATAAAATGTTCTGACTGTTTTGGTCGAAAAGTATAAATTATCATGTGCATATCCCAAATGTGTAAGTAACCTCATGGTATATACATTCTCACTAGAATCATTATCAATCATAACACTATGTATAGAATGATGATCAAGGTATGCTCAAATGAATAATGAATTAAGATATAATTCATAATCTATAATTTCATTGTCATCAAATGAAACAGAGGGTCTCTAAACCATAAGAGGTACTGTGTGTGTATAAGTGCCCATAATCCCATATATTGGGTGCCTATTATGTGATGGAAGAGGATGTGAATTATATGCCATTTTCAATTCTGGATATTTCTTATAATGATCTTATAAAGGATTGCTAAAAATCTTCTGTGATGGTCACCAAGTTATGAACCTGAATCCTTTAGAGGATCATCAAAGGTAATCTTATGGTTATCAAGAAGGTCTTGTATCTTATATTTCAAGTTATAACATTTGTTTGTATAATTCTTAAAGGCCTTGGTGATATTCATAATATGCATTGACATCATATCCTTTTGGTAGAGGTCAACTCATATCAACCTCTATGGGAGGAGGGAGAGATATGAGATGACACTCCACAAGCCTTTTAAGTATCAACAATGGAGACTTAGGTAATAATGTAAATTTTCTCTTAGGTGCATTAGATAATATGAGTTTATTAGGTATTTGTGACACTACATTAACCGTTCTGGTTATTTTTCATTTTAGGTTATTTGGGTTTTACATTGTAGCTCGATTTGATGTGATAATAGAAGATGTTGTTGGTGTTTTTGATACATACTTAAACTTATTCAAGGAAATAAATTTCAGTTCATAGTCTAGAAAAATATGACATAATTCATAAAAATATTTAAATTATTAAAAATAATGGACTCATGTAATGGGGAAAATAAACTTTGATTAAATATGTCTTGAAGCTCTTTATCTGCCATTGGATTTGTCATTTTGACCAACATCATTTTTTATTTCAAAACATATTATTTAATAGGTTCTTTGGTTTATCTTAGTAATTTGTGTATATGATATAGTTTTATTGATGTTGATGGAGAAGTGTGTTATAAAATAATCTGTTATCAGTTTAAATGCTTTCACTGATTATATTGGTAAGTCATTGAACCATCTTAAAGCATAGACCTTAAGCATATATATAAATAATTTTGTCTAACTTTTATCAATTGAAGCATAATCAAGGCATGTTGTATAGAAAGATCAGATATGGGATTAGATATGTTGTTTAGGATCATCCTTGTCATCATAAAATGTGAATTTGGGTGCAACAAAACTAGTTGCAAAAGGGTGAAAAGATATCTCAGGTGCTATAGGATTATGTAATACATCTTGTGAATCAATAACATGAGTTTATTTCAAATCATTTTTTTCAATGTTGGTAACGTTAGATTCCAAAGTTTTTATAACTTGCAGAAGAGTTTGTACTATAGACCCATTAGGATTAAGATTTGAGCTTTGAGAAGACACTAAAGGTGATGAAAGCACCACTTGTTTTGATGTAGGCATTAAAACATGCAATTGAGTTAAAGTATTCATTGTTATCATGGATGATGTAGGAATAATTATTTGACTTTCAGGGTACAAGATTTTGAAAACATATCATGTGCTTCCACTAGATGTAGTAGGAAATGTTGTGCTCAAGTGGAGGGAAATGGGAAGGGATGTTTTATAGTCATATCCACTATCCCTAATATTTGTATCAATAAAGAACAATGTTTATGTTGACCCAATTTTGCCCCTCAGGCAAAATCTTGGTCACCTCCTACACCTGCTTCGCAGGCCCAGTCATTTCAGGTTGCAAGGTCCACTTTCAGGTTTTGATAGCGCCGTTGCAGAGAATAGGCAGCGAAGGACAGAGTCTTCAGACGTCCGCAAGAGAAGAAGGGGAAAAAACGGAGTGTTTGACACTTAGTCAAAAAAGAGGCAGAAAAAATGCCGAGGGCGGCAAATTCGCCTCCCACTACAAGGGCGGGTAAAATGAGCCCGTCTACGAAGAAAATGCAGAGGGCAGCAAATTCGCCGCCCACTACAAGGGTGGGTAAAATGAGCCCGTCTACGAAGAAAATGCAGAGGGCGGCAAATTCGCCGCCCACAACACAAAGAAAAGCAAAGACGTCGGCCGACGTCGGCAATACTGCCGTCGTCGGCACCTTACAGAGACCGACGTCGGCAGAACTGCTGACGTCGGCAGCACAAAGGCAGGCACAAAAACCAGAAAAGCCCGCCCTATGGCGGCGAATCGAAAAAGCCCGCCCATGGCGGCAAATTGAAAAAACCTTCCCTAAGGCGGTGAAATGGAAAACCCCGCCCCATGGCGGGGAAAGAAAAATTGCCGCGCAGAGTACAACTCTACCGACGTCGGCAGCTTACTGTAACTGACGTCGGCAAGATTGCCACCATCGGCAGCTTATCGGCTGACATCGGTAGGTATTCCTACATGAAGTTCATGCAAAGGGCGGCAAAATCGCTGCCCACTACAAGGGCGGCAAAATTACCCTGCAGTGCACAAGAAAAAAACCTGCCCAGTCGCCAGAGGAGAAGACCAGCACGCAAAATGAGGCAACAAGCATGGTCTTGGCAGACTTGTGACGTCATCAATAGTGTTTTTCATGCTTTTCAATGAGACTTCTCTTGGCTCTTCTGATATAAATACAAGGACTTAGTCATTTTCTAGGGATCTTCCTGACTTTTGTAAAGAGCACTGCTCTACAAATTTCCCACCTGAATCAATAAAAATATAGTTTTTACCTCCATCTTGGATTGATTTGCTGTGTATGCCCTGAGTACCATCTATGTTTAGTCATTATCTTCCATGCTTTCATAGGTAATACCAACAGACCAGCTATCTACAGGGATCGGTTCTACAGCTGAAAGGAGAAGAGCAATACTTGAGAAGGACAGAACAGAGTAAGTTGCTTGCAAGTGTGCATTCCACAGCACCTCGGTAAACCTCTGTGACGTATTTTCCATTATAGCCTCCCCCTTTGTCTTAATAGCCTGATCCCTCTACCAGATGTGTAGAGTATACTTGCATTTCCCCTGATTCTGAGAGTGGATCTGGAAGGTCACTCATGTTTTTGGTGTATCACCTCCTTTAGAGTAGGCTGTTTGTTTTCAAGCTTTTCTCTTTCTCTTTTCACCCCCCCCAAGTGTATACCTATATATCTATATTTTGCATTACCTGAAACAAACAAGATACATCAGAGGGAACTAGCCCATATCTAGAGACTCTCCTCTCTTGCTTCGCCGTCCCACAGGCGAGAGAGGGGTTTCCATGTTGCGGGGAGAGGGCAGGAATCCGTGTTCCTGCCGCTGGGTGCACTTTCCAGCGTCAACAGTTCTGGCACGCCCGATGGGACTGCAATTTTATCAAAGTTTCTAACACAGTAGTATTTCAGGATTGATGTTGGTCCTGCTACAGTGATTTTCAAAGATTTCCAGCATCTGGCGACTCCACTGGTAAGAGCTCAGTTCTTTTTTTAAGACCAGTTACTTAACTTCTATGCCAAAAGTTACCACCAGGTCAGCTTCAAGAAGGGTCCCCTTTGAGTTCGTTGAACTACCTTTAAACTCCGCTAAAAGACTCAGGTTTGGAAGAACTCGCCCTTATCCACTGATAAATCCTCTTAGACCTGTTGCTAGGAACACCAACCCAGCTTAGCCACAAATACAACCTATTCTAGCCATGGCCTTGCCTTTTGCAGCTTTTCGTGGTGAAAGCCCTTTAAACCTCCCACGCTATGATCCGATCCCCGGAACAGCTCTAAAAAATGTGCCTTTTTTTGATGGAGTGGGACCTATTACAGTTGTTGAGCATATAAAAAATATTGCCAACCTTTGCAATATTCATAATATAACAGAAGAAAATATTTCCATCAGACTGTTAGCCTTGTCTCTGAAAGGGAAAGCTCTCGACTGGTACGGCACCTTGCCTGTGAATTCCATACATTCTTGGAACGAATTGGGCACTCGTTTAACTGATCGTTTTGGGGAAAAAAGTGATGGCATCTCTCTTGCTGAGCAGCTGACAACTATAAAAAGAGCTCCGCATGAATATATGCAGGACTTCAATACGCGGTTTCAAAAGACTTGGGATAATATTCCCATCCTGGTAAGGCCGACCCCCAGATACGCTTTCTTGTACTATCTAAAATCATTAAATAGTGACATTGCTATGATGATTCAATCTATGGGGGGACACATACTGCTAGCTGTGTATGACATAGCCATTGCGGCCGAAAATTGCTTGATTCAAGCTGGGAAAATCGCCCCTAGACCTCACATGCCACTTTTCCCAGAACCACTGCCCCCAATTCAAGCAGTCTCTCCTACAATTGCCCCCCTACCTGTCATTGAGAAGCCAACTGCTGTTCCATCTAATGAGTTAAGTGAAGTTAAGGGCCTGTTGCAGAGCATGTCAAATGAGCTTGTTGCCCTTAAAAGGCAGCAAGCTCAAAGCCACAAGCCAAACCAGAGTTATCAAAATTATGGCCATGCCCCTAGACCCCCCTTTCAAAATTATAACCAAGGTCAGGGGCAGCTCACTACAACTAGGCCTTATCAAAATTATAACTCAGGCCCTCCTTCGTCATCTAAAGCCATGGTACCTACACAGAACAATCTAGTGCAGGAGCAGCCAGGTTGTTCAAACATGGGACAAGGTCAAGAGCAAGCTGTCCACCCGAATGACATGATGAATTTTTTCTAGAGTTCGGAAAATCAGGGTGCTGATTTTTCTCAATTTTTTGAGTTCCCAGCTCAAACCAGCACAAGCAACAATCAGACTCAGCCGGATTCTACCCTGATAAATCACGAAGAGGGCGAGCTCTGTGCAATTAATCATGGGGGTGCTGCAGGCAATCATGCTGATTGCGTTGCGGCCAATACGAGATTTAAAAGAAGAGCAGTTGGAGAAGTGCAGGCTTCCCCTCGGGCAGCAGCGAATCCTCCACCACACCCTTTTCAAAAGGCCCCAATTTCCGGTGAACCATCTGTACCCCCAGCTCCTCAGTCTAAAGCTCTAGCCGGGATCAGCCCAAAGGAAAACGCGAAAGGAGTCAGTCCCCAAGTTAATATAGTTGATCAAATGAAAAAATTGCATGTGAGCATTTCTCTATGGGATTCATTGTCTCTTCCGGGACAAAAGGAGGTATTGAAGAAAGAATTGCATGAGCTAGATCGCCAGGCCATCCCAACAGACACTAATAACGTCCTAATGATGAATGGGCAGCCTTCTGCTCCAGGTCAGGTAAGGAAAGAAGAAAAGACTCCCCCTTTTTATGTATCTTTGATCATAGGAGATTTCTTAGTACATAATTGCATAATTGATAGCGGGGCCAGCACTTCAGTAATGCCTAAATGCATTGCTGATAAGATGGGGTTAAAGTACGAAGCAATGAACAAAGGAGTCTTGCAACTAGATGGGACACCCGCAAAGACAGTCAGAGTCCTGAAAGGATTGAGTTTAACATTGCATGCCTGCCCGACATTCTCAATCCCTCAAGAGATAGTGGTAGCAGACGTTCCTCCATATTTTGCAATCTGTTTGTCTAGGGACTTTACGTCCAAGATAGGTGGTTATCTAGCAGCAAATTGGTCATACCTGGTTTTCAGAACCAAGTATGGGACCAAAGTGAAAATTGAATCCGAGCCACTCTATAAGGACCACCTAGAGTCCTATTCACCCAAGGCAGCGAATGTCAGTTATACTATCATTGATCCAGAAGACTCTCAAACAGACAAGTCCTCATCTTCTACTCTTGAAGGAGTCACAGATCTACTCTTGGATGAGTGGGGAAGCGATAACTTTGAACATGATCCTTATAATTTTATTGAGGAGGTAGACCTTGGCGTCTATTGCTTGCATGAAGAGAGTGCCATCATGCCCAATATAATGAAGGAAAACAAAGAAGATCTTGGCCTGTGGCAGCTATATTTCGACGGTTCCAGAAGCAAACTGGGCGCTGGTGGTGGGGTAATGTTAGTCTCCCCTTCTAAAGAAAGGTACTTTTCAGCTTTTCGTTTCCATTTCTCTTGCACATGTAACGTTGCAGAATATGAGTCTTTGATTCACGGACTTGAGTGGGCAAGAAAGAGAGGGATCAAAAAATTGCAAATTCTGGGGGACAGTGAACTAATAGTGAACCAAATCAGAGGCCTGAACCTGACCAAGAACTCCTTACTGAAATCTTACAAGCACAGAGTCTGGGACTTGATGGAGGATTTCCTTGCTCTTAACATTACCTCTATCCCCAGGGAACAGAATAAGCAGGCTGACAGATTGGCAGCTATTGGTGCCCAATTTGATGTTTCAAAAGAGATAAGCAGGGGTTGTAGTTCACGCCATTTAAAAGTGGTGGTCCGGCCTTCAATTCCAAAAAATGTTACAAATTGGCAGGTCTTCGAAAGTGACCAACAGATAGCCCTTTTCCTAAAGAAGGAAGCTGAATTTGCGGTCCACAATCAGGCAAAATTGCAGCAGCAATATGGAAATCAAATTGTTCAATTAAAGAACAATAAACTCCCTAAGGGTCTGGTCACACTTGAAAGTATTTTCGACGGAGAGGACCAACTAAGAGATGACAAAGCATGCATCACTACCAAAGAGGAGAATTATGAAAAAGTGGAAATCTTCAAGGATAAGTTGTTGGCGCTTGGCAAGGTCTGCACGTTTCAAGAAAGACAAGCTTTCATTCTGTTGTGCCAGGAGTTCGCTGATATTTTTGCCTAGAATTATAGCGACTTGAAAGGCTTCAATCCAAGGCTCGCCCAACACACCATTAAATTAGATGAAGGCACAAAACCAGTCACACAAAAGCAGAGACCTGTTAACCCGATGGTCGAGCTCCTTATGCAGAAAGAATTGGCCAAGTTGATTGAGTCCGGCATTATATTTCCGATCAAACATTCCTCATGGTTGGCTAATTTGGTTCCAGTTAGAAAGAAAAATGGGGAGATCAGGCTGTGTGTCGACTTTAGAGACCTTAATAAAGTCTCTTTAAAAGATCATTATCCCCTTCCAAACATGGAGCAGATCCTTCAAAAGGTAATTGGTTCCGAACGCTTCTCCCTCCTGGATGGCTATTCGGGATATAATCAGATTCTGGTGCGTGACTGTGACCAATACAAAACAGCCTTCACCACTAAATGGGGAATGTTCGCCTACCAGAAGATGCCTTTTGGGCTATCCAATGCTGGGTGCACTTTCCAGCGTCAACAGTTTATTCATTCACACCTTTTAATTTTTGAGTTTCTAATGTAATATTTAGAATCTTGTGTAAATTTTGAAGATTTACATGAATGCGCTCTTGAAATAATGCAATGCATTTAATGTATTCTTGGTCAACTTGATCATTTTCATTACATTCATGTGTTTCATTATCCTCATGATTAGATCCATATTCTATGATATTTTTTATTATGTGGCTCATTGTCATTATTAACACTCTCATTATTAGTAAAATTTGACATGGTATTAGCTTAAGACATTTTAGGTGTCCCAAGGGGTATCTCAAGATATTCAATATGAACACCACCTAATCTAGGATTACACCTAGGTTACATACAAATGATAGAGTAAATGAGAATAAATACAATAAGCAAAAAACTTAGGAGCTTGAAAATCCTATAGCAAGCTAGGATTTACATGAAAAGACATAGTGATCAGTTTCACCAAATGTTTAAGATTTTTTATAAGGTATAAGAGGGTTAAGGAGGTAGAATATCCTATACACAGATGAATAAAACTATTCTAGATCAGTCTAATTGATTATAAAATTAGATAAATTAATATTATAAATTATAGTGTTGCGTTATGCTAAATATATAAAATACACTCAAAATAGTAGTTTGATTGCATAAGCATGAAGACGAAATAATATTTAGCTTATCTAAAATTATGCAAACATATCTAAGAAGTATGGAGGTGGAAACAAGTAGGGGCAAGATCAAGATCCTATCATTAGATTCTAAAATTATCATTTTTAGAGGTTTGGACACTTATGTTTCCCTGTGGACACTTGCATCAATGATTTTATCCTAATCTTGATGTAACCATCTTGTACATAATATTCAACACATTGTGAAGTGACCACTTGAAGCCTTTTGGGTTTTCTACCACCTTTATTTTTGTGGCTTGTATGTATGTGCACAAGTTATCAATGAATATATGTGGATCAAACCATAGCTCTTCACCTTAGGCCTTTGTACCTTGCCAAAAATAAATTAGTGGGCTCATTTTGTCAATCTAATCTCAAGGACCCTTTTATTAATGAGCACTACCTACATAGACAATACACCAAGGAGGGCCTTAGACTTATGTAGTTATCCCCTGAGTATTGGCCTATGTGTTCACATAGGTGTAATATAATATATGCAATGATCTATCTTGTAACATGACAAATATTAATTATGGGTTATCTTTTAATACCTCAGACCTATGATATGACTGTTCCCATGATTGATATGAAAACACGGAAGAATAAGGTATCATATCTTAGTTTTGTGATTGATTGATTGAGCTTGAATGAGTGCTTGCTTGGTATTTTTTAGATGAATAATGAGTAGAGTTAGATTTGTATTTATAACACACCATTTTAAAATATCTCATGGTAGGGTTGAATAAGTCAAATGGGACAACCCTTAGGATTTGAAATATTGGAAAATAAGATGACTCTTGAGGATTGGACACTTAATAAGGATCTGGATACTTGTATTGACATAAGTTTCCTTGTGTGGGATGCAAGTGTCTGGAAGGATAGGAAGATGTTGAGGTCTAAAATTGATAGTGAAGGATATATATCAGGTTTTAATATTTTTATAGAGTGGAGGAGATCTAGGTCATCAAAAATTATTGGGTCAGAACATAAGATAAACATTTAGGCATAGTGAGAAGGTGAATGCAATACTTTTGGAAAAGAGAAGGTATATAACTAAAGGGTAGAGCCCTAATAAGTATTTATCAAGTATACAAGACTGAGATGCTATATAAATTATTTTTTAGTATTTATAGTAGTGATAGTGACATCCTTTGTTGAAAAATTTCCCTTGATTATGGGTCAAAAAATTATAACTATAGGGTTAGGGTCTCATTTAGTTTTTAGGTGGAGATGGATCCTTATGCTTATGAGGAGAGAAATAGCTATGGGATATTGTATGTTTATTGTACAATAAGGTGACACCTTGATTGGGCCTAGTCCTAGACTTCTCACTAGTTGAGGACTTCCTATATTCCTTCCTATCAGGTTTGATCAATTACTTAATCAAGTCCTTATTCAAAAGACCTATGGCTATACAGAAAGCTTTCATCACCAATTGGATTACATCCTCATTATTATCCAAAGTGAGAGATGTATCCACTAGGGTAGGGCCAACACCTTCACAATGAGGTGGTTTGAGATGGAAGGAAGGATACACATCCCCATTACCAAATAGATACTCATTATTTGGATGGTTAGGATGAGGGGATACATAGTCCTTAGGACTACATTAATTCTCAAATTTGGCTTGCACTTTTTTATTGAGCTTCTTGCACTTGATGGTTTATTGTGCTTCTTCTTGTGTCATTATATAAGCCTCACAATTTTAGTGGTGGGAATACTAATTTAAGATATGAGTAAACTTGATGGACATATGATTTGGATTGAGATATAGGGTATAAGAACAAAAAAAGAAAGATAAAATCCACACAAAGAAAATATCCTATGAAAATAATTTGAACAAGATTTGGTAAAACTATTTAAGCCAAAGTAGGAGCCCAAGAAGTCTGATTATGAGTTATTATGAAGAACTAGGGTTTGATAGTGTAGCAGACCATTAATTTTATAAATATGGATACTCTGGCTTCAAGACATAGAAAATACATGAAAATATAAATCTTGGATAAATGGATAGAGTAGGTCATGAGTTCCCACTAAGCATGCCAAAAGATACAAATGTGAAAATATGGATGTATGTAGAGAGATCAAAAAGATAGGGTAATAAACATGTAATCAACAAACAAGGGTTTTCATGTAGCATATAATGGTTAAAATATGTTATTAGGGATGAACCATGATAGGCTAGAGATCAAAAATTAGTTAAAACCATAATTGAAGAGGTAGATCTATGCTTTTGAAAGGTATAAGTCTAGCAAATAATATAATATTATTACTCTATGCTATTTGAAAAAATATTTTAAAATAAAACATGCAATAATAAGATATTAATAACCTCAATCAATTAGGATTTAACAATTATTTTTGTAATTTTTAATATAAGATTAAAAGGGTTAAAGAATGCAATATTCATGACTTTATGATTCACGTATGAGTACTATGAAGTCAATACATAAATTTAATCTCTAATACAAATCTAACATAGATTATTTATGAATCCAAACCCTCAATATACAAAGATAGTAATAATGTAGAAAAACTCATCTTGTTTGACAAGGTGCCCTCATAAAACTGTAAACATGTACATAGACTACTAACCCATTTTAAATAATTCTTGGCTGTGTGAAAATACTATGGGTGGAAGGATCATGTTGGTAGTGTAGAGAAAATGTAGGGTAACTCCTCAAGATCCTTATTTTGAGCCTATTGAAATGTTTGTAAAAAGTGTAAGGCAATATGAAATGTAGGTACAAACACTGGAAGACCTCTATAATGACCATTGTATATATAATAATTTGAAGGAGAAAGTTGTATAAATAAATGAGAGATAGTATACTAAGCGATGTAGAACTCAGTGTGCAAAATGATAAATACCAGAGATTGATCCAGAGTTAAAATGGTTTCTAAAATTAGATTATATAAGAGACTTAAATGATATGGAGGGATGCATATGCACACCATTACCCTAATAAAATAGGGCATAAAAGGCAAAAATATAAGAAAGTATATTTTATTAATAATTTGGGACTTAATAACTATCATAGGTGCCTAGATTTTTAAATTTAAAAAAATGATTGGTAAGACACTAATTTTTCAAAAACTAGAGGTCAAATTTCCTATGGTCCTTTTCAGGGGGGCAAGTTAATAGATAAAGAGAGGAGAAATTTGAAAGAAGGTGATATATCTATATGAGTTAGACCATAATCATGGGGCTAGTCTGGAAACCAAAATAAATATTACAAATGAAATGCTATAGGTGAAAATCTATCTATTATAGACTGTGAATTGTAATGGTAGTGAACTGAATCTATTTATTCAATAGGAGGAAAAGAAGATACATTACATAAAAATTATATTAGCTTCAAATATTTCTATTATTTCATTAGCCAGACCTCCCAAATGCCAAAAAAGTCAATCACTATGTAATTATACCCAAAAGACTTATAAATTAATTTATTGCAAACAAACACTCAAAGAAGAAATAGTGTTTGTTAGAATTAATTTCAATGTGAACACTATTTTTGGTAGAAGACAAATTCTTAGTGGCAATTTAAAAATTTTGGTTATAAATTAAGGATTAATAAATTATTATAAAAGTATTACATATTATACCATATGCACAATCTAGTTATAAAAGTTACCATGTAGTGAGTTAATTTCTAAGTTTTTGATATGTTTTCTACATATTTTTCTAAATATTTGAGAATTTATTACCTGAAATTGAAGTTGAAATCAATTATCATTCACGATAACATAACTCTTTAGTAAATATTTATAACTATGACCTTTTTACTATTGGAACTCTTAAGTATATTTTATAATATAAATAATTAAATTACAAAAGCTTACATAACAATGTAGTTATTGATATTTACAACTTAGACTCCATGGTAGAGGAAAAAATGCCAACTCAAAATGGTTTAAAAAAAAAGAAACAAAAAAAAAAGTTATAAAAGACACGAAACTCACAACCACATTAAAAATTTTAAAAGAGAATTCAGAACATGACACAAAACCTGGGGGAGGATGTGGAGGATCATCTTTGGGTGGAAGAATAGTCCAATCAAGAGACACTACTGAAGGAGGATCCAATGCCAACTGAGCATCCATGGGGTCCAGATTCAAAGTCACATTTATCACCCATCCATCAATGGGATGAATCTAAGCAACATTTCCAACTGGTTAACCCCTTTGGGAGGGAGTTATATCATATTTTACATGTAGTGGTGGTAATATCCATCCCCCCTACTTTAAATGAGGGGAGAAGTGATTATGACCATAGGAATGAATTTGATGCCTCTCAAGAGGTGCCAATAGTGGACCATGAGGTGGATCATCAGGAAGGATGCAAATCACTATGCAAGGAGCACTCCCCCAGTGGTCTAGCAACTTCTACAAATGGTAGACCTCCATGGAAACCTTCTCATTTTGGACTTGAATTTGCATGCAGACTAAAGATATTATAGTAAACTTATCATTAATAAAAAACCAATAATGTTTTTCATTGTTAAATAAGTCATTATTTCTAACCTTCCATAATTGGAAAATAATCATAACTCTAAAAAAAATCCATAAAAAAAATAACAATAAGCCAGTAAGCCGAATCCCCAAGAAGGGCAAGACACCAGAAAAAGGGATTAGGATGATAAAGATATAAGAGGCTATGAATCCATTGCCAAGTGGACTAAGTTCTCAAAAATGACTACAAAATATGTTTGAAGGACTATGGGCACTTGCAGGTAGGGCACTTGGGTTTAGCAATTCTAATATGGGAGGATCATTCTCTGAGTAGAAGACCTTGATAAACCAAGCACTAGAGCAAGTGGATCAATTTGGGCTCTACGCGTGCCATCCAAATTATGTTAGTCCTATAAAACCACATACTGGGGGATAAATTAAGGCCCCATTGCCTATTGATTTTGTCAAAAGCAGAAGATAAGGGACTCATAATTTGATAAAGGAGTCTTGGGGAGTAATTTTTGAAATAGGTGTCATAATTCCATCTCTGATCCATCCACCATGAGCGTGGTGGTTATAAGCTTAGTTTATTCAACATAACATCTATCATTAGCTATTGAATACATAGGATTGAAGGTAAGTCTACATTATTTAAATGAAAAATTGATTTTAAATACAACTAAGGAGTCTAGTCCCTAGTAGAGACCAAATCTTAAATGGTATGAATTCATTTCCTAAAGAGCCTTAATGTTAATTATCCCTGGTAATTATACCAACATAACAATAGTATTGGTCATAATGAGAGACCACCAAATGTCATGATAATTAAAACATAAACTAGTGCACAAACCATCACCAATCCATCTCATATGGAGATTAATAAACTCAAATTCCTTCCATATGAATTTAGCCACAAATGAACCTTCAATTTTTATTGGAGCCAATGCAATAAGATGGGTGAGGAAGCTAATATTTTTCTAATTGGATTTTCCATAGGGAGATTTAGAATCTATACAATGTCTAAGAATTATTTTTTAAGATTCATTTCCTTCAATAACTCTAACTACCCATTATCACATAAGGTTGTGCTCTGCATATAAATAACAAAAATTCCCATACCGCATTTATCATGAATGAGGTAATAGATGTCCCAAGCAACTTGATGTAATCCACTCATTTGTTTGGCATTAGACAAGAGGAAATCTCAGAGAATTCTATCCAATTTATCATAGGAGGCTTTAGATGGATCCTAACAAGAAGAATAATAGACATGGGTAACATCGAAGATCATGGTGCAAACTTGGAATTTACCTGCTAAGGAGAGCGACTTGGTAACCTAGTATTTAACCTTATTTTCAACATGGTTCAGGATATATTGTCAAAAATTTGCAAGAAAACTATCAAAGTCAAATAGAATGCCTTGAAATTTGAATTTTTCTCCTCTATTGATCCATTTCCACTTGTAATGGAGAATCCATTTAGACATAAATCATGATTTGTCTAAAACATTAAGTTTTACTCCATTACCAACTAGACCCAGAAGTTAAACAAAAAATGTCAAGGCACTTCATGGCTTATGATTTTTTTTTCCTTTTCTTCAGGGGTGAGGAAAGTATCATTTTCAAGTAGACATTAATGAGTTGAGAAGATCGATCAAGTAGAACAATAGCCTAAAAAAGACCCCGCTCAACTTTATTAGCAAGTAGATAACCTAAAACTTTTGTAGAAAGAACATAAAGAGATGGAATGACAATGTAACCTTAAAATATGGAGAAATGGAGGAAAATACTATTAGATTTGAGGCCATTAATAGTGAGGCAGGAAAAAACATCTATCAATAAATTTTAGAGTGTCTAGATAAAGAATGGGCTAAAACCAAGAGCCTTTAACATAGCTATGATAAAAGTCCATTCAATTCTATCATAAGCTTTTTCAAAGTCTAGTTTGATAAAAATGGTTCCCTAATGAGAATTCCTATCCCATTCCATACCTTCCTAGACAACTATAAGATTATCAATAATATATTTAATTTTAATAAACATGTTTGCCTTGGTCTAAAAATAGAATGAATGATGAGACATAGATGGCTAACAAGAGTTTTAGTAAGGATCTTATACAATACATTTAGTAATGTGATAGGTTGATAGTTGGTGATGAGCCCTGGGTCACCAAATTTAGGTATGAATTTAATTTTTACCTTGATTGATTATGTCACCCAAATATTGATTTTACAAAGCTTCTTTATAATATTAAATCAAATTAGACACAAGTAATTCCTATGTGGATTTATAGAATTCACAGGGAAAACTATCAAAATTAGGAGCTTTGTCATTTCTCATGCAGTGAAGAGCCTCTGTGAGTTCATGGATTCTCAAGGGCACATCACAAATCCTTTGGTCTGTAGGTTTTAGTTTGCATGGAACCACATCGAGTCATTATTTTAGAGCTTGGGTTCTTTTCACCATTTCCTCTTGGGTTTGAAACACTAATTTATAGTGGTCAAAAAAAGTATAGGAGATGTCAAGCTTGAAATAATAATTGAAACACTAGGTGAGACTTGCTTGAGTTGAATTTATAGCCTTGATATGTTCTCTATCTTTTTTGGACTTAAGGGATTAAAAAAATCCTTTAAAGCCTTGTCTTTGATTTTGAACCAATACAAACGTTCACAAAGTTGTGTCCCTCTAGCAACATGACCATTTACCACCTTGATCTTGTATTTGAGAGAGGCAACTAGGATTTGTAGGTAGTGATTGTGTTCATGAAAGGAAGAAACTCTCTGGAATTACTTAAGCACAACTTAATCTTCCTATTTTATAACATGAGTGATTTGCTTTCCATAGTGGCAAAGAAAGGTGGTAGTGCACAAAATGGTCTCATTTCACCATTCAATCCAACTGACAACATAAGGTAGGCATGGTGTCAAGTTTTAAACCTAGACAATGAGATATATGGTGCCTTCATGCCTCAAAAGAGAGGTGTTAAGGATGAATTGATTACATTGCACTAATTAAACTAACTTGTAACCCAATCCACTCTACAAGAGATGGGTGCATTATATGATAGAGCATATTCAAAAAGAACATTGATAACTTGGCCATTAGTGTTAGAAAAAGAAAAGTTATTTTGTTCTAATAACATGTAATGGTTAAGCCTTTTGAATATGCGTTCAATTCTATAACAATAATTGGACCACTATGATTAATCAATGCCATTAATCAATGTCATTGAAGGAGAGGGTGGACAAGACCCCATTTATTCTTGAAATAATACCATGTTTCACTTTTTCTCATGAACCATCTCATGGGAAATGTGTTATTGATTATTAAAATGTTACATCAACAAATTATACCTTTCATCTTTCATGAAGGTTAAATTAGAATCATACCAGTCTAATAGTAAGGTCTAATAAGTGATAAAAAGATGTAAAATATGTGAAAAGGGGTTTTTAATGTTCTAAGAAATAATAAGTATGTCAAATACTAAACCATACTTCATTATATTTTAGAAATCAATATTCTCTTTAAAGTTGAAGGAAATATATATGAATATGTAATCAATCCTATCCAATAGATAAGATCTATGGTTAAGATAATCTCTTGAAGGAAAGATTTTTATTCCTTATAAATATTTTTGCTTCATTCAAATGCGTTAAAACTTCACGAAATACTTTAGAAAAGATCAAAACAAAAGTAATATAGAGACTTGAAAGATACAAAAAAATATTACAATGAATGCAAAAGAAAAAAAATGAAATAACTAACATAATCACTCAAGGAAATAAAACTAAATAATAATAAACAACTAAGTAAGAAACTAAACAAACTAAAGTCTAAACATGAACTAAACAAATCTAAGAAAAAACTTAAACTAACAACTCTAGAAATAAACTTATAATAAACAACTTCAACAATCTAATACTTTAATAAATCTAATATAAAGAAAATTATAAAAATAACTAATTCTATGTTAACAATTAATCTAAGCTTAAACAAAAATTTAAAAAATGAATGAATAATTTGAAAATAGAATTAAGAATCAAACTAAACATATTAGATAAATTAACTATTTAATAAATATTAATAAGTGTAATAAACACAAAAAATTAGAATAAACAAAGCCTAAATTTTAAAATAAAAATTAATTAATCTAATTTAAAATAATTACTAAATTAACAAGTAAAATAAAAGATTACGAGTCTACAAGAGAGTCATCTTAACAAAGATGAAATAAGTTTTTATTGAGAAATAAAATATTTCATATAAAAATATTTGATATAACAATCAAATAATCTGAATGAATCAATAACATGTTGCATTGAGTAAAATATTCATCAGTATTTAGTTCAACTATTTCTGATTCCCCTCATATGATTGTAATTTTGTTATCATTATAAGGTGTTAAACTTAACAACTTTCAAATAATTAGTTTATAAACTAAACAATCAAATTTGGATATACTTGTATTAATTAAACATCATACTTAACCGTTAGAGAATGTGTCCTTGATCTATCTATAAAAGTTGATTTATCTAAGAGATGTTGCATAGAAAGAAGTATTATGATGAACTTTGAAGCAAATCAGAGTCTTTAAAAAAATATGTATAATATTACATATTTTGAAATGTTACTTTGATCTTCTTAAATAATCCTCCTCTCAAGATATAGTTAAAGAGTAAGTTATAACCATCAAAGTGAATAGACATCTTCGTTCCTCTATTAAAGGGTCTTATAAAATTTATATCAAGCCTTCTACCACCAGAAAAGTAACCTCTCAAAGAAAAATTATAAGAAGATGAATCTTTTATGTTCCAAGAATGGTCAGTTCTCCATACATTACCATGAGAATTATTTGAGTTAGAAGATGTACAACCCGGCATTTTTGAAACAAATCAAACTCTGATTTCCTCTTTACAAAATTGTTCTCAATATATATAAATCCATATAAATTTCAATAAATAGATTGGAATTTGAAACATTATTCATCAATGTAGTTTGAAAAATGATCAATAATTTCTTTATGAGATCAAAATAAATAAAATTTATCTAAAACTCTTTTGAATAAACAACATTATTCTGACAAGTGGTCAATTATTTAATCAAAATAAAATAACAATGATCAAAACTAATTGATATACAAATATGCTTAAATCATTGATTTTCTTTTGAAACCATATCAAATAATTCTTCCAACTGCTAAAATGAAAAATCTATATCACACTCTACCAATGACTGTGATTAACAAACTGACCAAAAGCTTGACATTACTAAGTAAAAAATATTTTTTTTGTTTTCAACTTGATAACGAGACTGAATTATCAATTATTTCAATCATAAATGTAAACCTGTATAACATCAGGATTGATTTTAAAATAAAACCATCTTATTCACAAGCCTTATCACATTCATTTGTTGTATATATCCCCAAATAAATACCAACACAAATATATCAAAATTGAATATCTGAATACCTTTTCAAAACCATCTAACACACAAAACCCAAAAAGATCATTATACTCATCTACAGTGACATTATCACTATTTTTCACTTACCAAAATAAAACAATTTATATCTTTGAAAACTTGACTTCTATACAAACTCTTTTTTATCTGACCTAAGCCAAACAAATATTTCATGTTTATGAAGCAAAAAAAATAAAAAATGTACATATTTAGTTAATATGTGAGACATCTTAGTGCATGAAATTGATAGAGAAAAACCTAACAATGATCAAAATAGGTCAATACAGATTTTTGCATCAAAATACCATACATATTTCCAATCCAAATTAAGGCAATACCAAATGTAAGAAGCAGATAAACATATGGCACATGTTTATCAAAACTAACCAATTAAACACCAAATCTCAACATTATCTAACCAAAATAATAAACAAATTTTAAATAACATGGCTATCATCATTCAAAGATAATAAATATAAATGATAACTTTATATCGAAAACCATCAAGACTGTTATACTGACTTACCCACAATCCAGTATCAACAAAAACCAACTTGCATTTTCCAAATATCTTTTCATATTTATTGTTAATCAATTGAAACCAAAAATATGACAAGCACAAATGAAATATAATTGAAAATTATCAAGGTTATATAAAATTAGAATGCTATAATCCTTTGCATATATATATATATACCATCTTTAAACAAAAGTAAATAGTATGTTGCCAAAGTTATACTCTTCCATATTTGTAAAAAATGAAAAATACACCATCAAAATATCTTATTGAAAACCCTAATATCAATAAAGCAAAAAGCGTACCATGCATGCATTAAAAATATTTATCTCATATTTTCCACCTAAAAATCAAACTATAAACATTTTGAGCTATAAATTTAAATCAACTATATGTTTTGAATATGAATAACAAACTCAAACCACATCCCTGAAATATGACTTCAAAAACCAAATTGCATGTCTTTCAAAAACATAAAAATCCTTACTACATGATTTGAAAAATATCAAATAATCTGCACCATTTGAAAAATCTACTAAAGATGATAAATAACAAGAAAAATTCACTCGAATTTGTAAGTATCACTGTAAGCTACCAAAATTTCTTATTGCTTCAAGAATTTCACTATCAAAATTTTGCTTTTGCATCCAAGCTTGTCAATAATGACAATCAACTAAAATGAAAATCCTTTTGTATTATTTCGAACTGTAGTTACAACCAATGCTACGTGTTATAATCACTTTAGAAAACATGCTTGTCAATTTTTACTGCCAACTAAATTAACATTTTGATAAATTTAATCATAACCAAAACTCCCACCAAACTATTTGCTAAATTCCCTTTGGAAGTGCACATACTTCTAAATTTTAATGCCTTAAATTTTATAGACTTTGAACATATCCCAATCTATTTATCATATTCATGAACATTAAATTTGCACTTGTCATCTAGAAAGTTGTCAAACTAATGCTTCAAACTCGTAGTCAATATTAAACACTTAGTCACCTAAGCTAATTCCTCCATCCTAGGTTTATTTACACTTCACATAGTTCAACTATCATTTAATTCTTTAGCATTATCACCTTTTATATCTAATGATAATTGACCCTCAATATGTAACATAGTTTACAAAATGCATTCACAAATCCTTAACATTTAATGTTCTATATTAAGTTAGAATAATTAAGTTTTAATACAAATAAAATCTTAAAACATTACAACTTAATTCGATATAAATAATGTAAACTTATATTGAAAATTTAACAATATTTAAAATAGATTTTGTCGATTAACAGGAATCATTTATCTATCAAAATGCACATCCAACCATGATAGGTCACAACCTTGATCACATATTTCTTTGATAACATATACTCATATGATTCATATGATCTAAGAACTGTTTCATGTCACTTCCTATATATTCTTATTTTTCATTAAATCTATAAAATACTTTCAAAACCACTTGAAAATATTGAGTAATATTTTCATTAAATGCAAAGATAATAATATTTACATTATGATAATAATGTATATTCAAATGTTGCATTGAACTAAGACCCCTAGTTAACAATCTTATATGTTATGACAAAGTCGTCAATATGACAAAATTATTTCAAAACTTTTGATTTTAAAAATGAAAAAGAGGGGGTTTCAAAAATAGGCTCAACACTGATAATATTACTAGCTAATTTTAAAATGAAATGAAGTAGTAAAAATGAAAATTTGTCTATTAAAGATAATATTTGAGAGTGCGATCTAGATAAATCATTTCTTAGGCAGCTACACGTGAACCCCTTTATCATTAAAGTACTTTAAATGGATGAAGTATTCGGTTAGTGTGGCATGAAAAAAATATTGAATAAATAAAGAATTTTATGCTGGAAAAGTAATTAAATGCAAATGTCTTAAACACAAATTTTTAAAATGTGTATTGCTTTAAGCATATTAATAATCAGCTCAAATTTATCTATAAAGCAAAATGTAAACTATGTCATGTAAACCATCTTACCATGATTGTATACTTATAAAAATATAATAGTTTTCATGTACTTTCTTTCATATTGGTTAATATCATGTTGATGTAACCATAATTGATCCAATCAAATAAAATAATAAACAAAAAAATAAAAATGCAAACTAAAAGAAACAAAGGAAAACAAATAAAGGAAGAAAAAATTATTGATGAAATAATTTTAAATGATGCCTATTAACTGAATAACACAAACAATTTTTTTTCATATCTTGTAAGTGAAAAGCATTTTTCCAAGTATAGAAGCAATTTTATATGGTCCCAATTGAAGTGAATCAAACTTATGATGTTTACCTGGATCTTCATAAATTTTATCCCAATAAAATACAAGATCTCTAACTTTAAATGTTTTTCTAGAAACTTTTTTATCAAAAAATTTATTTAACTGAATTTTAGCTTCTTTCAATTTTAACAAGACAATTATCTTATTTTCATCTAAAACAATCAAATCACTAAGGCTTTGCTCAATTAAATTTATATCTTTTGATAAGTATTGTAAGATAGTATGAGCATATGAGATTTGCAGCTCTATGAGTAATGTGGCTTCAAAAACATAAGTTAGTATGAAAGAAGAATATTTTGTAGGTGCCTTAACAATTGTACGATCAGCCTATAATGTCTCAAAAATTTTAAGATATCAATTTCTTTTATTTTCACAAACTATATTCTTCATAATAGAAATCAAATTTTTATTCGTAGATTCAGCTTGTCCATTCCCTTGAGGGTAATATTTAGATGAATGACTAAAAATAAAAGAATATTTTCTAAGAAATTCTAAATATTCATTTGAAATAAATTGAGGACCATTATCTGAAATAATTTCATAAGGTACATCAAATCTAAAAAAAAATTAATTTTCAAGCAATGAAACAAATTATAATGTAACATAACTTTTTAACATTTTTATTTCAAGTTATTTTGTAAAGTAATCGGTTGTAGTAAGTATATATCTATGACAAGTGAAAGAATGAAAATGAATGTCTGATATAAAATCAATTCTCCATTTAGTGAATGGTTTTTTAAAAATTACGAGATTCAAAGGCATTGGTAGTAATTTATCCCTACCAATAAATAATTGATAGGGCATGAAACAATGTACCAACTTATAGGCATCTTAAAACAATGTACCAATTTATAGGCATCTTAAAACAATGTAGGCAAATAATAATCTGTACATAAAATTTTATAAACTATAATTTTTATAGCATAATGACCACCATAACTACCTTCATGACATCCCCTAAGTACCTTTTGAATTTGATCATGAGTAAGACATCTTAACAAAACTTTATCACGATTTCTATAAAATAAAAAGTTTTCAAGTAAGTACAAATTTAAAGCTTGCAATCTTAATGATCTCCTTTGTCTTTTATCTAAATTTTTAAAACAAGCTTGATTTTAAAAATAATATACAAGATCATGGTACAAATCATATTTAGCTATTAAACAATCCCAATCTTTTATTTCAAGCTTGATTTTAAATATTTCTGAAAAATCAGTCACCTTCATTGATTGACAATAAGGTTTGCATTTAATGAATCATCAATAGATAAAAGTAAAACATTAATATTAGAAGAAGTATTTTCAACCAAATATTTTGCTAATTCATTTCCTTTAATTGTTTTATAAATTTCAAATTCAAGGTCAAACTTTTAGATTCTTAAAATCCACTTTGCCAACCCTCCTTGAATGGTAAGTTGTTTTAAAAGATAAGATAAAATAGGTACATTAGATCTTATGATAAATTTATTTCTCATCAAGAGATGACAAAATTTAATTGATGAAAAAATGAAAAATAAAATAAATTTTTCAATAAGAGGATACCTAGTTTTTATATCTTTCAAAACCTGACTCATATATTTTATTGATTTTTCATCATTATTTTTATCTTACTGTGTTATTATAGTCCCTACGGCTTTTTCTATTACGTTAACATAAATAACAAAATACTTTTACAAATTAAGTTTAACAATCACCGATGCATTTTTAATAGCATTTTTCACATCATTAAAAGCATAATCAACTTTTGCATCTCACCTATATGATTGGTTTTTCTTGAGCAAAATCTGTAAAGGATTTGATTTATCAATAAAATCTAATATAAATTTATGGACAAAATTAATTTTGTTAAATAAAAACTTAAGATCAAACTAATCTTTAGGTGATTGTAGTTTTTTGATTGCTTTAACACATTTAGGATCAATTGAAATGCCATATTTAGAGATAATATGTCTTAATAACTTACCTTCAATAACACCCAAAATAAATTTATTAAGATTAAGAGAAATACCATATTTTATACATCTTTAGAATACTTTACGCAAATGATCTAAATATTTTTTTCTCTTTTTTGAATGAACTATAAGATCATCTAAGTAGATCTGCACAACAATGTTAATTATATCATCAAATGCTATATCCATTGCTCTTTGAAAAGTTGCACCTGTGTTCATGAGACCAAAAGCATTATATTAAAAGCAAAAAATTATCTTCAAGTTATGAAGGTTATATTGTGCCTATCATATGGATTGACAAATATTTGATTATAACCAAAAAATTTATCGAGCAAAGACATCATCTCAAATCCTATAATTTGTTGTAGAATTTGATCAATACTTGAAAGAGAAAAAATATCTTTTATACTAGCCTTATTGATGTCTCTAAAATCTACACAAAGTTTGATAGCTCCATTCTTTTTACACATAAGTACTAGATTAACTACCCATTCAAAATATGTTATATGAAAAATGACACCACCATCAAATATTTTATCAAGCTATTTGTTGATAGTGTCTTCCAACAAAGATCTTATCTTTCATATTTTATACCTAATGGATTTAATACCCAATTTAATAAGAATGCCATATTTTATATATTTAGTATCATACCATTTTAAATATTTTTAAGACCAGGCAAAAATATCAATAAATTATTTAAATTTTTTAATAAATTTAACCTTCTCATTAGGTGTACATTGTATTCTCAAATAAATTAATTTGGATTCTTTAGTTTTAAGATTTATTAGGAAAGTCTCTTCAATAATTTTCTTAGAAGGTTCTTTAGTACGTGAGATCTTACGCTGATCTTGTGGAGTAAACATATATTCTAAAATCACTAAACTAACTAGTAGCTTATTAGTATTCAATTGCAAATAATTTTCATAAATAAGAATACAATCATCACTATCAAAATAATTGCCTTTAATAAATGCATCAATACGTTCATCATAATAAAAACCAGATCAGTTTTCACTTTATTCAAAAATTTTAAGTCTGAAACTTTTTAGAAATAAAAACTCAACAACCGGTTCTATATCACTCATGGTAGAGCTAGAAGCAAAAATATCCATTTTATTTATTCGTATATTAAATTCTCTAAAAATATGGGAAATATTAAAAGCTTTAAAACTTTCAAGTAAGGGCCAAACCTTTTGAGTATATCAAGGAAGATGTGTTTGGTTTGTCTTATAAACTTTTCTTATTTGTCTAATAACAAATTTTGAATCTTTAAAAACCTCTAATTGTTTTACGTTCAATTCTATAACCTATTCTAAACCAAGACATAAAACTTTGAATTCTATTGTATTATTTTTAGTATTGAAAGACAACTTGTAAGCATAACTTAAAATCTTATCTATAGGAGAAAGGAGACAAATTCTTGAACTACTTTCAACTCATGAACAATCACCATCAAGAAATAAAGTCCATAAATAAATTTTAAAAAAGACATCTTATTGTTATTGTTCAGGTTCATCAAGGGTTAGTAATTCATATGTACCAATTTCAATTTCAACATAAGCAACTGTTGGTGGTATAAAATCAATAGGATTACTAGATCAATCTTCTCTCTGAATGGAGGTAATTTCATTTCTAATTGAAATCTAAGTAGTGTCTTTTCCAACAAATGCCCTAGTTATTTTAGACCAATCTCTATCCAAAAGCAATGCATAATTGCTTGGAATATCTAGAATTTGAATATTAGTTATACATATTATCTCACATCTTATGCAATTGTAATCATAATATCTCAAAACTTACAACTTTTTATTAGTCATGAATCAAAAACTATAAGTTTTCTATTATCAATTTTATAAGAAATGCCTAATTGATCAACTATAAATTTTAGCATAATATTCTTAGATGCACCTTTATCTAAAATATAGTTATGAATGAATTTATCAAAAAAAATGATAGATATGTAGAAAGGTGGTATGTAATCTATAGGAAGATCATATATCTGAACAAATACTGTTGACTAATTTTGCTCATTATTTTTTTCTCTTGAAATCTTAAAATATCTTTAGCATTTGGATTTTTAATAGCTTCGTTAATTTTGTCAAGTTGTTCAGGAAAACTAACACGCTGCAATAATGCAAATCATGCTTTTATAGAACATAAATCATCATTGATATTGTAAGTCCCTACTTCTAAATTATGAATATTTGTATAATTTTTAGGTTTATATGAAGTATATTATAAGTTATTAAAATTTGTTGATAAATGATCATTATGTTTAGAATTTGTAGCAATATTATCCAATGAATTATTGTGTATATTCTTACCTTTATTTTGATTTTGAGTAGAATTTTAGTTATTTTTAGTTGTATTAGAATATTTTTTTTGTCTAGTATTGACAATATAAGCATTTGTAGTTATGATGTCATCCAAATATTCACCAATCCCACACATGTTTATATTATCTACTAGATCAATTGAAATACTCTCATTTCTTTGAATATATATTTTAAATTTTTAAATAACTATGTAAGTATTTGGATCATGATCTAGTTCACAAACATTTCAATAAAGAAACTTTTCTTCATTTTTATTTTTAAAGTAAATGATGACTTATCCGATGAAGATGGCTTATCATTTAATTATCGTTTGATGGTGAACAACTTGTTACTAGTATAATGAATGATTTTTTAAAAATTTACATTATCTGAATTTACACCTATTACAGTTTTATCATTAAAACCAACATATTTTAATTTATTTTCATAATCTATACATAAAGTTAAATTTTTATCATAATTCATAATATTTTTATTCTCTATATCCATTTTGTATTTTAAATGTAAAGCATTACAAAAATATAATTTTGATAATTTTTTAGATGGTCTAACATTGAACAGATTTTTTTGGCACAATTTAATAAATCTGCTTATGAACCCATAAATGGCTTTACCAAGGTTTATTAAAATATTTACCAATTCATTTACTAGATCTAAATTTTTTTTAGGTTTACCAAAATAAAAATTTAACCAATCTTCAATATCTTTTCAAGTGTTGATAACACTTACTAGAAGACTAATAAATGCTTGGTATGTTTTACCTTACAAAATTTGTGATAAAAATCTAATAGAAACCTTTTTATTAATAATATCAAGGGTAGCAAAAATTGATTTAAAAACATCTAAATTATCTTCCCATAACTCATCAGGACTTCCTGAAAACTTAGGGACATTGAGTCTTTTTAATGAAGGTAATGTAATTAGATGAGCACCAATATTAATTGGATTTCCATAAATCCAATGATTGATTAAACATTTTGCAATGTCTTCATCGGAATCATTTTATTTATCAATTGCTTCAACTTTATCTCTATTATTTTGAAGGTATGGAATCAAATCCTAACCCTCTACTATTGTACTTGTCCATCCTCTATTTGAATTTTCAATTATTTTAATCACTTGATCAGATTGATCAGTAGGAGTAATAAAATCTTTAAGATGAAATAAGTCTAAAAGAAAATGAATTCTATATCTAATATTAGCACACAAAATTAATTTGGTCTCAAGTCTAGTTCTTCAATTATTTTCTTGAATATGAATTTGAGTTTTGCATATAAGACTTGCGTGAAATTTACAAAAATGCTTCTTCTAACTATTCATTAAGTACTTTTATAATATGAAATAAATATTGAGGTTTGTTATACTAATCAAATAAATTCAAATTAGAAGCAATGTTGACCTCATCTCTAGCAATATCAATTAAAGGTTGAATAACAAGGTGTGGACCTCCAAGGATCATAGGCAATATAGAAAACACACAATAAAATCAAGATTTTTAAAGGCTCCCTAACAGAGTCATCAAATTTGTTGTTGATTGAAATATTACATCAATTAATCATCCATTTCATCTATTGTGAAGGTTAAATTAGAATCGTACTAGTCTAATAGTAAAGTCTAATAGATCACAAAAGAATCTAAAAGATGTGCAAAAATGTTTTAAATTTTCTAGGAAATAATAAGTACATCAAATACTTAACCATACTTCATTATATTTTAAAAACATATATTCTCTTTAAATATGAATGAAACAAATATAAATATGTAATCAATCATATTCAATAGAGAAAATCTATGATTAAGATAATCTCGTGAAAGAAATATTTATGTTATTTCTAAATACTTCTTCTCCACTCAAATATCTTAAAACTTCATGAAATATTTCAAAAAACAGTAAAATAAAAGTAATACAAAGACCTAAAAGATACAAACAAAATATTACAACAAATGTCAAAGAAAGAAATTGAAATAACAACATAATCACTCTTGAAAATAACATTGAACAATAATAAACAACTAAGTAATAAACTAAACAAACCAAAGTCTAAATATGAATTAAACAAATCTAAAAATAAATTTAAACAAACAACACTAAAAATAAACTTAGACTAAATAACTTCAACAATCTAATACTTAAATAAATTTAATATAAATAAAATTATAACAGCAATTAATTCTATGTTACCAATTAATTTAAGCTTAAACATAAATTTAAAAAAAATGAATGGATAACTAGAAAATAAAATTAAGAATTAAACTAAATTTATTAGATAAATTAACTATTTAATAAATATTAAAAAGTCTAATAAATATAAAAATCTAGATTAAACAAAGCCTAGACTTTAAAATAAAAATTAAGTAATCTAATTTAAAATAATGACTAAATTAACAAGTAAAATAAGTCATTAGAATCAAAAAATAATATAAAAGATAGTGAGTCTACAAAAGAGTCATCTTAGCAAAGATAAAATGAATTGTTATTGAGAAACAAAAATCTAGTACAAAAACATTTGATATAACAATCAAACAATTTGAATGAATCAACATGTCGTATTAAGTGAAGTATTCATCAATATTTGGATCAAGTAGTTCGGATTCTACTCATATGATTGTAATTCTATAATCATCATAAGATGTTAAACCTAACAACTTTCAAATAATCGATTTTTAAGTTAAATAATAAAACTTGAATATACTAATGGTAATTAAGCATCATACTTAATCGTTAGAGAATGTGACCTTAATCTATCTGTAAAAATTATTTTATCTCGGAGATGTTGAATAGAAAGAAGTATTATGATAAACTTTGACGCAAATCAATCTTCAAAAATGCATGTGTAATATTCCTCCTTTTGAAATGTCCATTTGATCTTCTTAAATAATCCTCCTCTCAAGAGATAGTTGAGGAGTAAGTTATAATTGACCTTAGTTATTAGTTAAGTCTTAATTGACTTTAATTAAGTCACTTAAATTTTAGTTATGATTTAACTTGATGTAAAACCCTTTTAAGAATAATTTTAAAGATCAAAATAAATATTTTATGGATCAAAGGGACATACTCTAACTGAGTGGGGCCTATACACAAAGAAACATCTAAATAAACCTATTATGAAAAAATATTTAAAAATAATCTAAGTCATTTAAATAAAATTACTACATCTAACATCATTCATATACATTCCTCAACAAAATTATCTAAAAATTTCCAAATATTGTCAAAATAATAGAGAACTACTATCAAATCAAATTTAAATAATATTAAAACATTATAAAATATCTAAAAATGTATCAAAATAATAGAATTAAATAATTTTGAACTTCTTAATCCTCATATGAATATGAAAGTATTTCTATAAGTGGATAACCCTTATTTGTCAAATACTCATTGTAACTCATGGTGGTGGATAGAAACTTAATCATCTTAATAACATCCTCATTATCTTCATCATCTACTTCCAGTGTGACCTTAGTTACCATCTTGGTGATGTTGAAGGACTAATTTATTGTCTTTTACAATTAAGCGACACTATTTTTTCTTTTTCGAACAAGTGATGAAGAAAATTTATAAGGTTCAATTTTGAACAAGTTTTCACAAGATTCACTAGTTTAGGTAAAAAAATTTATGATTTAATGGCATTAGGACATGAAAATATAATTTAACAACTTATTACAAGTTATTTTCAAGAAACTGGTCATTATGCTGAGGTGAATGATGAGAAATTGAGTTGTGCTCTAATTGTGGGATTGTCTACATTCATTGTGTTAAGCCACTTAGAGTCCCACATCTATAGAGATGAGTTTTGAAATATAGTTTCTTCAAACCTTGATTTCATTTATTATTAGGGATAAATGAAAAGGCATCCAAAACATCTCAGAAAGTAGGATCTAAAGCATCAAAGTGAATAGACATCTTAGTTCCTTTATCAAAGGATCTTATAAAAATTTTATAAGGTCTTCTACCACCAAAAAACTGATCTCTAGAAACAAAACTACAAGAATATGAATATTCTTTGTTCCAATATTATTTAGTTATCCACACATTAGCATGAAAATTATTTGAGTTAGGAGGTGTCTAACCCAACATTTTTAAAATAAATCAAACGCTGATTTTTTCTTTGCAAAACTGTTCTCAACATATGTAAATCCATATAAATTTCAATAAAAAACTTAAAATTTGAAACATTATTCATCAATGTAGTCTAAAAAAATGATCAATAATTTTATTATGAGATCAAAATAAACAAAATCTATCTAAAAACATTTTGAATAAACAACATTGGCCAATTATTTAATCAAAATAAAATAATAATGCTCAAAACCAACTGATATGCAAATATGTTTAAACCACTAATCTTTCTTTTAAAATCAATATCAAATAGTTCTACCAACTTCTAAAATGAAAAATATATATTACACTCTTTCAATGACTATGAATAACAAACTGACCAAACGCTTGACATTATTAAGTGAAAAATAAACTTTCCTTTTCAACTTGATAACCAGATTGAATTATCAATTATTTCAATCATAAATGTAAACTTTGTATAACATCAAGACTAATCTCAAAATAAAACCAACTTATTTATAAGTCTTATCACATTCATCTGTCGTATATTTCCAAATAAACAACAAAATAAATATATCAAAACTGAATATCCTTTAAAAACCATCTAACATGCAAAACCCAAAAAGATCATTATACTCATCTGCTATGACATCATCATTATTTTTTATTTATCAAAATAAAAAAAATTATACTTGTGAAAACTCAACTTTCCCACAAACTCTATTTTATCCGACCTAAGGGTAGATGTAGAATAATGGGGGACAAAAGAGGTAGTATAAAGCGACATTTTTTTTCTGAAAATAATAATAGTTGAACTTGGAAAAAATGTTAGAGACACTTTGAAAAAGAATTTGACAATGACATAAGAACATGAATTGTGGCATTTTAAATGTAATTTTTAAATATGTAACTTTGCTCAATATCTAGATGATAAAAATATGTGACATAGATGCATTTATGACAATAGATTGATCATTTTCTTGAAAAGAGAAAGAGATTGCATGTGTATGAACACACTTTTTTTAAGTAAATGAATGAATTTTTGTATGAAACTTCATATATGGATAGGTGAAATATCGAATATTATTGAAAATATTTTTTATTATATATATATATAATTTTTAAATAATTTACAAGTCAAAATAGCTAAAAAATTAAAACTGCAAGTGTATGAACATAACTTTTTGACCTTAACTTCATGCAAATCAATTTTTTTAAAAGCATAGTTGGAAATGTGTAGATTGTTGATATATAAGTTTTATAAACATTTGATTAATATTCAAAAATTTATAAAAAAATTTATGACGATATGTATATAGTCTATAACAAGATATGTTATCTAGAAATTAAATAATAATTATAAATACTATTTTAAGATTAAAAAATATATATATTCTAAAACTATGATTTCCCCTCTACAAACTCATATATATATATATAAAATAAAAGATACCTGATCTGACATATCGACAAAGATTAAAAAACCTCTATTTTTTTTAGAAATCTTCTTATCTATTTTATGATGGAGTTTGGACCAGGTTAGAGACCCCCTATACCTAAACTCGAGACAAATTTGGAAAGAAAGTGGCAAAAAAATTCTAAACTTGCAAAGGACGTACCCTTTGCAAACCAAATTTTTTCTCATTGAATGTTTTTGCCTATTTTTTCATGGATCACAAAGGGCACATATGATTTTAAAATAATGCATGCCCTTTCTGATTCATGAATTTATCTTGTATTTTTCATAAAAAATACTAATTTGTTTTGTTATTTGCAATTTATAAACTGGTTTTTCTGCTGTAACTATGCGAATTTGGTAAATTATTCATTCACTTTGTTTGAATAACTATAAATTCTTCAAGTTTACATCTACAATTATCTTATTTTGGTAAAGATAAATAATAGGGTCGGGAAGTCATCACAAAATATCAATTAAAGAGTTAAAAAATGAAAAAATTGAAGAGAAAAGAGAAAAAAAAGAGAAAGACAAGCATATAGGAGAGCATCCATAAGGACTTCTAGGCAAGGTGAAGGTGCTTCCTCTACTCCAGGTAATATTTCAAATAAAAATAACATATCCGATTATATAGAATTTAGTTTAGATGACTTTAAATAAAATAAGATAGCCCAATCAATCTTTGTTGCATGATGAAATTTAAAATTTAGAACATGTAAGTAATAAATTTGAAATGAATGATGAAACATATGGACAAACACAATATAATTAAACATTCATTTATAATGAAATGTTTGAGTATGATAATAATTAATATCAAGTAATGATCTCAAATCATGTGTCTCCTAATGAAGAAGAATTTAATTCGGTTACAGGGTTTAATGTAGATAGTCAACCCTCTAATATCTCTACTATGGTTAAAGTGGAAACACCACCCAATTTAATACAAAATATAGCTCCTACACCCACACCTTCAAGGATAATAAGATGAACACCAAGGTATTTGGTTAAAATAGATGAAAAAATAATATAACTTATGGAAAGTAAAATGTCAAAAATATCAGTTTAACGTCGTGCTCAACATGTATGAGATTATGCATTTGAGAATAAAACACATACTAAATGATGTCAACTATTTGTTCAATTAATAAAAATACAAAAAAATACACTTGTGATGCATAATTTGGGGTTAAGAACATTCAACATAGAGGGAATAAATAGTATAATAGTAAAGAATATTTTTAATGCATTTAATGTAATAGGAAATAAAAGTCATAATAAAGATAGTAATGTGGCAAGATGAGTAATAAAAGAATCTATAGTGAGTAAGTCAACATCTAAAGCTTGAATTCTTATTGAAACAAATAAATTTTTGAATTTAAATATAAAAACTCTAATAAATACTGTAAAAATAAGAACAAGGCTTGATGACCCTTCACTGATGAATTGTTGGGTGTTTAGTGGTAGACTCCCATAAAAAGATAAGTTATTAGTTGAAGGAAAAAGACATTTGATTGAATTTTTTTGTCAAGATAACACAAGGGTCTCATCTAATGTAAAATATGTTGTTAAAAGAAGAAAAGGCTCAAAAAGTCATGAACCACATGCAAAACATTCTTAGACATGACCCAAATAAAATTTTATTAAAAAATTTAATGGTCAATTAATAATTAGCCAAAGATCGTTTGAGATGTGCAAGCCTTTTTATGTTAAAATCAACCAAACACGTACCACATGTTGTTATAAGGTAGATGTTAAATTTGCTATGCATTTTGATATTTTTTGTCATATACACTGTATTTTATATACTAATAAGATTTTTTAGGAATGTATGGTGTCTTCCCCATCTAAGACATCAAGAGAATTAATCCAATGTATTTTTTGTCAAATACCTGAGGGACAACTTTTTTTGTCCAATAATATTTAGATGAAACATGTAATAGTTATGGTGGTTTGTCAAATTTGACGAGTTGTATACATGAATATATTTCACATTAATTTGGAAAGTAATTAGTTGATTATAAGAAGTACAAATATGTAAAGTATATGTTAAAAGATGGAAAGAGTCATCAAGATGTGAATTGGTTAAGGTCAAAAATTTTATATCTGATTTCATGTTTGAAATCAAGAAGAATATTATCTACCAATATGCAAGACACACACACAAATCAAATGGTTAGATAATCAATTCAAGGTATTCAAAGACAACTTCCTAGTTGGCATCATTATTTTGGTTATAGACTTTGCTGATAACTACACACTACAACCATAAAATGAGGTTCAATCTCAATACTATAATTCAATTCAAGTTGAAATTTTTATTCATATTACATTTAGACATGCACCTAATAGCATAGATGATAACAAAAATATGTTGAGGGAGTACTAATTTTTTATGAGAGATGATAGATCACAATCTTCAGAGTTTGTCCAAAGTTGTTTTGAGATATTTCATATAAATATGAATGAAATTTAAATCATGTTTGATACACATTGAATTTGGTTAGATAATTATGTAGGACAATTTAAGAATTCTCAAACATTTTATTGGTTAAACAGAATGCATAATAAAAATGGTGTTCAATATTTTTGGAGCTTCTTTGAGGTTGGACATAGAAAAGGAGAACATGATGGTGCAACTGCATGTGTAAAAAGAGCCCTTAAAAGATAGCAAGCAAAGCACAAAGATGGTGCTAATTTGATCGATATTGCAAGTACTATGACTTGGTGTAATGATTTTTTTTGTCATGGATCGGATAAACATTCTCATGTATGAATATTCTTTTGGTTAATAAAGGAACAACATAAAATAATTTATTAATATTGAATTATAGTACTTGGATCGAGTGTTTTCCTCTCCATTCAAAGCTCAAATTCAAGTTCGTAGACTATTTATATTAGGGATATGACATGTTTTTATTCCTCATATATGAAATTTAATTTAAATGAATGTGAGTCAAAATAATGGGTTGAATAATGGTATTGTAGACCCATATCACTTGTAAAGAGTAGCCATTCACTCTAACAATTGACAGATCATGAAATGACATCATCAATTGACTTTGACCACATCTCATATCTTATGCAATTAGGTACAATTTATTCTTTAATTAAATATACAATCTTAGTTGGATATTAGTGATATTTTTATTTTTTATTAGATGTGCTTATAATTTGATTATACTTTAAATGCAAGTCATATTTTTGCAGTCATTGCACATGAGGATAATGATGAGGGAACATACTACTACTTGTGTCATTGTGTAGAGGGAAAATGAATTAACCACAAATGTTATGGATGGAGAATATTTAATTTATCCCACTAGATTTATAGTGGTTATCAAACCCTGAATTCATAGGTACTATCATAAAAAAAAAAAAAAAATTGTTAGTTGAGGACTTTAAAACACACAAGGTGGTGCTTCATTATTCAAATCTGATTATTGCTACTAATATTCAAATGATCAAAATCATGGAAATCCTTACACTATAACTTTGTGAAAAATGTGTGAATCTGATCATAAAGCGATTCTTGAAATACTTGCAAATAGAGCTTATCTTGAAAGTACATTAGATTAAATTTGTAAGTTTATCTAGAGTTTCTAATTAATATAGTAAAGTTATTTTATTTAATATATTTTAATTTTCAACTATTTTATCATTATGTGTTTATTTATGTTTATTTTTTACTAACAATTTTAATGTAGATTAGTGGCACCAAATGATTTTTCACCTTCACGTGGTTGGTGCCGTGAGTAGAGAAGATTATCTTTTTGAAATGAAGAGAAGCCAAAAAATAATTCATATTAATTTTATCTACCTTAAGCAAACCATTTTTCACCTTCTCTCTACTTTTAATTTTTAAAAAATATGAAAATAATCTTATTTATTCTCTCTTAAAGGACTCATCCATGCATGTGTAAGAGCTAATGGTTCATCTCTAGCCCTCATGGTTCTCCTACAATGCATGACAGAAGTTTGTTCATTTTGCACATTCAAGGATGAGTGGATTCTCTTAAGGGATGCCTCCAATAAAATTCAACTTACATTATCAAGAAAAAATTAAGACCAGACAATGGTCATTATAACCTTCAAATTTATATCTTGATGTGTCTACATAGATGGTTCATCAATTAGGTTAACGAGTCAGAATATACAGCCCCTACTGACTAACGTTTGGCCTATTTTGAGATATTTGACTGAAATAAAAACTTCATTATCACTTCTCTTTCTAATTGAGTTAGAGATAATCCTCCTAGGCTCTTTTAGAGGACTCATTTGTACACGTGTATGAGTTGACGATTCATCTCTAGTCCTTATGATTATCTTATAATGCATGATGAAAGTTCACTCATTTTGCACACTCAGGGATGAATATATTATCTTAAGGGATGCCTCCAATCAACTACAACCTTTGTTACTAAGGGCATATCAATAATAGATAATGATCATTCTACTCTTAAAACATATATCCCAACATGTCCATGTAGACGGTTCATCAATTGGACTAATGAGTTAGAATATACAACCCCAACTGACCAACTTTTGGCTTATTTTGAGAGATTTGATTGTGAGATAAACCTCATTGTCACATATTCTCTTAATTAAGTTAGATATATTACTCTTAGGATCTCTTATAGGACTCATCCATGCACATGTAGGAGCTGACGATTCATCTCTAACCCTCACTATTTTCTTGAAATGCATGATGGAAGTTTACTCATTTTATACACTTAGAGACGAGTTGATTCTCTTAAAGGATGCCTCTAATCAACTAAAAATTTCATTTTTGAGGTATGACCAAGATCGAACAATGATTGTTCTAATATTAGAATACCTATCTTGATGTGTCCGCGTATATGGTTCATTTATTAGGCTAATGAGTCAAAATATACGGCCCTTGTTGACCAAATTTTAGCCTATTTTGAGAGATTTAAATATGAGAGAAACATCGTTGTATCATCTCCTCTTGATATAGTTAAAGAGAATCCTCCTAGGATATCTTAGAGGACTTATCCATACATGTGTAAGCACTGATGGTTTGTCTTTATCCCTCACGATCCTCCTACAATGAAAAATAAAAGTTTATTTATTTTGCACACTCAAGCATGGGTGGATTCTCTTAAAGGATGTCTTTGATCAAATGCAGCCTTCATTATCAGGGATCAAATAATACTAGATAATTGTATTCTAACCTTAAAATGCTTATCTTGATGTGTCCACGTATATGGTTTCTCGATTGGGCTAATGATTCAAAATATATTGCCCCCACTGACCAACTTTTGGACTATTTTAAGAGATTTACCTACAAGAAAAACCTTGATATTACATCTATTTTTTATTAATTCAGAGATAATCCTCCCAAGCTATATTAGAGGACTCATTCTTACATGTGTAGGAGTTGGCAGTTCATCTCTATCCCTCACAGATCTCCTATAATGTGCATCATAAGTTCTCTCATTTTGCACACTTATGGATGAGTGGATTCTCTTAAAGGATGCCTCTGATTTACTATAATTTTTGCACTCAAGGCCCAACTAATATCGAACAAAAGTTGTTCTAGCCTTAAAATACCTATCTGAATGTGTTTGCATAAATGGTTCATCGATTAGATTGACTAGTAAGAATATACGGTACCCATTGACTAACTTTTGGTTTGTTCTAAGAGATTTGGATGCAAGGTAAACCTTAATGCCACCTGTGTAGACATAATATTTTCAAATTTCTATTGATTATTAACACTTTTTATCTTGAAATAATCTATCAAATCTCAATCTCTCTAAGTGCATGCCTTAAGGGGTGCATCAAGAAAGGGGTGAGTAGACCATCGTTGCTTCATAAGATTGTTGACCCTTTTTTCACTTGCCATCTACATACTTGTCTCCTAAAACCATTAACTCTAAGCTTATTCTTCTTAGTCCTATGCATTCTTCCTAGTTATCTTGTCTTATCTATCCCTTTTTTGCCTTAACATTCTTTTGGATAGTTGATTGTACTAGGTTGATTGGGTTGACCCAGTACAGTTTAGGGGTATTTCTTACTTTCTTAGCTTGTTAGCCTTTCGATCGACCTAACTCAAACCTAGTGAATTGTCTCTAAAAACATATGGGATTAACTTGGTTGACCTTGTACAACTGATGTTTCTAAGAGGATTTAGGGCAAGATCTGCCTATATCTACAATTTCATTTCCAACCATTTCATATGAGAAAAATTAAGATCAAATAAGTGTGAATGAATATCTACTTATTGACCATTCTACTTGAATAATAAAGCTTAGGGTTCTATACTTTCTTTGAAGATATGAATCTTATCTTGTGAAAAAGTCTTTTGGATGCTTAGATAGGTTGTGTATCTTAGAGTTGATTTATCTTTGTTATTCTTACATATCATAATAATCTCTTATAAAGCACCTTGGCCAAGGGAGAGATTGAGGCTTGATGGATTCATCTTCAAAGGTAAGTATTCTAAATTTTATTTCTTCTTTGAAAGAGTAGATAGATAACGCATTTGTATTATTCTCTCATGTATTAAGATTTTGTATACATTAACATGAGTATATATTTTCTAGTACATGTTTAGTTTAGTTATTTTATTATTTCCAACCTTCACTTTGTGACACAAGCTTTGGTGTGCAGTAGATTAGATTTAATTTCTTATTATTATTATAATAAGTGAATGCTTTAAACCTTAGGACTCTATTAGAGTTGTTATATTATTATGTTAGAATGTAGGATTTAGAACCTTTCTTAGCATGATATGATGTGACAATTGATCTCATAATCGGGTCTAGCAGATCTCCATATTGGTCATGCTCCTACTTAACAAGTGTAATCCCAATAAAAAATATAGGTATGATCTATCTTCTCCATGCTAGGATTGATTTTTAGATATGATACACTTCTGAATGCATACATTCTAGTGAACCTGATGTGAAACTAACCATTATAGGATTTATTTCACTTATTTTCATCCTTTTAGTCATTATTTTTATCATATTGGATTGACTCTATCGACCTAGTTTTTTGACTTATGTGTGTAGGTTTCTAATAACAAGCAACTAGATCGACCCATTTGACCTAGTATAAGTTTCTAGCCTTTTAAACATCTAGTTTAACCTACTAGATCGACCTAGTCAACCCTGTATAGTTTTAACACTCTGTAGTAGGTTTTTGCATAGCTTGATCAATCTTGTCAATCTAGTTTGCAAGTTTATTAAGCATACTTAAAGATTATTCATCAACAATATTTCTTCATTTCATCTCTGATCCATCAAGTTTTCTTTCTACCTCTTTATTTCTTTATTGTTTGTCTTTCCTTTCATAGTTTGTAGTCTTTAAAACTGCCTTTGCACAGTCAACTAGATCAACCTTGGCTGACCATATACATTTTTAGACCTTACTTCTGTAGTACAGATTCAACCATATCAACCTGGTTCTATATTTTGTGCATATAGTGTCAACGCTATACCTTGTTTCAAATTAGAATTAACCTCATATTTGCTAGTAATTAGCTCACACATTTCTTTTCCTATTTTTTTCATGCTTAAAATAGCTCACATAGTTTAATTATGGGTTTTTTAATTAATCATTTAATTTCACTATTTTTATTTTATGTACAAATGACTAAATCACAAAAACATAAATAAGCACTTTAACATTTTATCTACCCAAGGCCAACCTACTTAAATTTCATCACCAATGGGGAAGCCAACTTGATGCTCTAGTCAAGTATAAAGTATGGTTAATAGTATATTCTGGCTAAGCACCCAACACCCTTATCATTTCAATGTGTGAAGTGAGGGGGTAGGCCCTAATACCAAGCTTGTATCATTTCCACTATAGTCCCTTTCAATCTAAACTACTTAAAATTATTCTTAGTGATTCAAAAGATAATTTGTAAAAGGTCTTAAAGTAGACTAAAACTTGCACCATTTCATAGGGCCCATTGAGACTTTTCCAACAGTATATGAAACATGGAAAACATAGCTCGTATGCTCCTTGTGCAGCCGGTCAAAGTTCTAAATCAAAATTGATCAAAGATGGTCAAACAATAAAAATTGACCATCATAGAATGTTTTTAAATAAGTTTCACTATGTAGATCATCTTGAGAGATTTTTGATGATATCTCGCTTGCATTAAACTGAGATCGTGGTCAAAAGATATGGCTTCTCGAAGTTCCTACTCAACAAGCAAAATACAATGTGGTCAAGCGAGCACTAGATAGGGCAATGATGTAATGACATGTGGCATGCAACATGATGTGGAAAAAATTATGTGGTTTCATATTTAGTCTTTGATAGGCACACAAGTTAGGCTACGAGGATCGTAGCCGGTGAAGTCCATTTTTTTCTCGAAGGGGGATCCTACCGTGGATAGAGCTAAGTTGCATCTAGTTGGACATCAACAAGTGTAAGATTAGGAGTGGTCCATGTGGTGGGTCCTCAAGCCACTATGTGGCTTGATGTCACTATATTATTTCCATGGTCAAATTTTTAATAGTCACATAGTGACTAGAATTCACCATGTCAACTATCCCACAATAATGCCAAGTCTAACTTACCACGAAATACCATTACATGCCAAGTGGAGCACAATGGACCAAGCCACCACAATTACCATGAATGCCATGAGAATACCAATCACCATGAAGGGATCAAAGTGCCATGAGGGTTAACTTTTATATGAAGCATGGTTCCAATTCCACCACAACTACCATGATCCAAAGCCAATGGATCACATCAAAGCCTGAGTTATATGCCAAATGCCTATGTATAGGCATTAATTATTACACATCCTGAGATATATGATTTTACCTAATGCATTGGCATTGGGAACTATGAAGGGCAAGGTTTCAAAAGGTAAAGCCATGTCACATTATTATCCATGTGGGATAATGGGATATGGATATAATAAGTGCGGATAATGAATTTGGATAAAAACTAAAACAAATGCTATGGGCCATTTTTTTTATTAGCGAAGTGATAATACTCACCACCATAAAAACTTTGGGGATCAAGCTAGGCCATATTTGGCAAAGAGATAAGCTTCTCCACCATTATTTTTGAATCCCAAAGCACTATATAAAGTGCTCAGAGGTGGTGTTTCAAATCATCAGTTTTTGAAAACAAAGCAAAGTTTTGAAATTGAAGCCAAAGCAATTATTACTTAAGAGCCTTAGGAGGCTTGCAGAAGGAGATAGAGGTAGAATCAGAGAAAAGTTTGAGAAGAGACTTATGGTATTTTTGCCTAAGGATCAACTTTTCAATTGGTGAAATTCTATTTCGAAAATGTATTATAAGTTTTTTAAAGTATTTTTAATATATCAATCTATAAAAGACCTGAAAATGTAGGCCATTGTGTCAAACTCAGTAGTCAATAGATTATGTTTATTTTCTTTCTGTCTCCTTGCAAAATTGTTGTTTAAAAATAATTTACAAGTAAAATTTTAATTAATTATATAAGTTATTATTATTAAGAAAAAATCAATATATATATAAGTATATTTTACTAAAGTTTACAGATCAATTTGGTATCAGAGTTAAATTCATGGGTGAATTTGTGGTTTTATTTTTTAGTCAAATTTAGTGATTGTAATACAATGGACCCGATGCTAGCATAAATTCATTTATTACTGAATACCATCATCACTGCAATAATACAATACCTATAATCTCAAGAGCAATATCAATAAGAAATAGAGCAAAGATAGAAGTTGCAAACCAAAAAACTCCAATAAAGCATTGATATATTGTAGACAAAACTACAACAAGGACATTGACATAAGAAAAATATGTGTGAAGATTTAGAGACTTGTGGACATTATGCCTAGCGATGTCATATTGCCAAGCAATACTGGATACTTTACCCCAATTAGGCTCTGTTATGGTTCAAGAAGTAGATTGAGGAGAAAGGCAAGGCACCAATCATGTCTAGTAGTAGTTAATCAACCCAATTAATAGTACATTGTCAAACATTTCTAGAATCTCTAATGTGACAACTGCTACCACCTGAGGTGCCATATATTATGCTACACTTTGAAGAAACTTAAATATAGAACTGCACTACTATTATTGAGAAGTTCATGCAGATATATTTTAAATGGAGTTCTGGAGCTAGTTATATTATTGAAAGTCTCACACAATGTCTGAGGGTAAAATATCTTCCATTAACTCACACTAAGACATTTAGAGGAGCTAATGGCACAATACGTGGGCATGTGACCCATTATGGCATCTTATATTTTAGCATTGGAGGGCTAGTCTTTAATCGTGAAGCTATTGACATAGTTTTAGGAGAAGCTGAAGAGATCACTCTAGGCAATTATTATCTCACATCCTAGCATGCTAGAGACACTAAGTCAGGAGAAGGAATCCAACTGATGACCAATCATACCTTCGAGGTTCAATTTGGAACAAGCCTGATAATTAAGATAAATTTTAGTTATAGTAGTGATTCCTTTAATTTGTATGCTCCTACTAGTCCTATTAATGAAAATGATGTTGTAAGTCTGGAAGCAAATATTGCTCCAATTATTCATGTATCTTTTGATGTACATTTTGAGGATGAAAATAATGAAATCAACTCTTCTAGCTATATTGAAAATGTTAGGGATACTAAATGTTCTAACCCTAAACATTTATCAAGTCCATGTATTGATACATTTGAAAAGCACATAAAGGGAATAGGTTCTAAGATGTTAGCTAAAATAGGATTTGAATGAAAAGGCCTTGGCATTAATGGTCAAGGAATTTTCTATCCTGCCCAAATGGTAAAGAGACCACTTCATGCAGGATTATGATATGGAGGTGAAGGACAAATTTTCCAAGAAGCTGAGTTGAATGATTACTCAAGTAGTAAGCTATAACACCTTGAAGCACTCTCCAAAGATGAAACAATTACATTAGATGAAGCATCTTCAAATGACTCATCAAGGTATGCAAAAATGAAATACTCAAAAGTGTTTTTTGATTATGCCCAAGAAAGAACTAAAAAGATACTTAAGAAAACTGTCAGAACAAGGTTGTCTAAATAAGAATAAAAAAGACAACAACAACCTAAGACAAAAGATGTAATTGTAACTTTAGTTAGGCAAAGACAGAGTCTTATCAATCAAAATCAGAGACAACATCAACGAGGGAAATGACAGTCAATGAAAAGCTGATAGTTCAAATTTTATCACCCTAGAAAGGTAAACAACACTTCTTTAAAAGAATAAAAGTTAAGCATTCTAAGATAGATGCTATATTTGATAAAAATTATCAAAAGAATCTAATTTTTGAAGATGTAGAAAACCTAGGTTTGAAACCTAAGCCACATCCCAAACCATATTTTTTGCATAAGATAGATGATGGTAGTAATGTACATGTAAGTAAAACATGTAAACTAGGGTTTTCAATTACCGCCAACTTTTTAGATGAAGTTGAATTAGATGTGGTTCCACTCTTTTTTAATGGCATTGTCATAGGACAACCATATTTGTCTCTGAGAAAGGCAACTTTTTCCAAGAAAGAAAATTAGTATAACATTGTAAAAGATGGGATAGAATATCTCATGTGAGCACATTGACAATAACTGTTACATGAAAATGGTGCCTTCAGTGTTATTTTACTCATGTATGTTTTAGATAGGAATACTGTAGGGCAACATGAAGATGTCATTATGAGAAGCATCAGGAATAACCCAGAAGACATGTTGCATCTTTTAATATGTATGTTTCAGTATGTGAAAATATGTATGCATGTTTGAATATAGGCATTATTTATAAATGCATAAGACCCAAGTATGGGTAATGTATGTAATCATTATGTACATTTACAGTGTTTGTAAAGACCCAATAAGGGCAATGTTTTTAAAATTGTGTTGCTATTATAAAATGGTGATTGTCCAGGTGTCATGCAATATTTTGTTTCATAGTTTTAGAATCTGAAGACCCATAAAAGTATCTTTGAAACTGAATGGAATTCAAAGGATCATTAGAGCTAGAATCAAGAGCTAGAGCCATGTAAAGATCCTCACATGGAGTACCAGATCTGATACTAGCTTTTTGAAGATAAAAAGCCTTTTTAGTAGGGAGGTATGATCCAAAATACAATTTAGAAAAGGTCTTAAAGTATACCAAAACCTACACCACTACATAGGACCTGTTGATACCTTTCTAACGGTATGCAAAACATGAAAAATGGAGCTCATATGCTCCTTATACAATCAGTCAAAGTTCTAAGTCAAAATTGGTCAAAGATGGTCAAACTACAAAAATTGACCATCATGAAATGTTTTTAAATAAGTTACACTATGCATATCATCTTGAGATATTTTTGATGATATCTCGTTTGTAGAAAATTGAGGTCATGGTCAAAAGATATGGCTTCTCAAAGTTTCTACTCAATAGGCAAAATATGACATGGTCAAACGATCACCAAATGGGCCAATGATGCAATGGAATATGGCACATGGTATGAGGTGGAATAAATAATGTGGTTTCATATTTGGTCTTTGATAGGTGTAAAACACTGGCTATAGGGACTGTAGCTAGTGGAGTCTTCTTTTGTCATAGAGGGGGATCCTGTTACTGATAAAGCTAAGGAACATCCAGTTGGACATCGACAAGTGTCATATTAGGAGTGGTCCATGTGGTAGGTCCTCAAACCACCAAGTGTCTTGCAACCACTATATTATTTCCATGGTCAAATTTTTAATAGTCACATAGTGACTATAATTCACCATGCCAACTATCCCACATTAATGCCAAGTCCAACTTACCACGAAATACCATTACATGCCAAGTGGAGCACGATGGACCAAGCCACCATAATTATCATGAATGTCATGAGGATTCTAATCACTACGAAAGGATCAAAGTTCTATGAGGTTAATTTTGTTATGAATCACTATTCCAATGCCACCACAACTACCATGATCCAAAGCCAATGGATCACATCAAAGCTTGAGTTATATGTCAAATGCCTATGTATAGGCATTAATTATTACGCAGCTTGAGATATATGTTTTTGCTTAATGCATTGGCATTGGGAGCTACGAAGGGAAAGATTTTAAAAGTTAAATCCATTTCAAATTATTATCCATTTGGGATAATGGGATATGGATATAATACGTGGGGACAATGAATTTGGATAAAAACTAAAACAAATGCTATGAGCCATTTTTTTTATTAGCAAAGTGATAATACCCACCACTATAAAAATTATGGGGATTGAGCTAGGCCATATTTGGAAAAGAGATAAGCTTATCCATAATTATTTTTGAATCCAAAAACACTATATAAAGTGCTGGAGGGTGGTGTTTCAAATCATCAATTTTTTAAAACAAAGCAAAGTTTCGGAATCGAAGCCAAAGAAATTATTGCTTAAGAGGCTTTAGGAGGCTTGCAGAAGGAGATAGAAGTAGAATCAAAGAAAAGTCATATAAGATAATTATGGTATTTTTGCCCAAGGATCAACTTTGAAGTTGGTGGAATTCTATTTTTAAAACGTCTTGTAAGTATTTTTAAGCATTTTTAATAGATTGACCTATAAAGGACCTAGAGACGTAGGCCATTGTGCCAAACTCTATAATCAATAGTGTGTGTTGATTTTCTTGTTGTCTCCTTGAAAAATTAATGTTTAAAATTAATTTTCAAGTAAAATATTAATTAATTTTGTAAAGTATTATTATTAAGCAAAAATCAATATATGTAAGTGTATTTTGCTAAAGTTTATGGATCACTTAGATTGTTATCTAGTACCTTGCTTATAGCCAACTTTCAATCACATTTAAAATCATATCTTAATAATATAATAAAAATTTCAGTTGACCATTTAGTTATCTCTTTAATTTTCAAGTTGATTACTTGCTCTTTGCTCAATTGTGTGCACAAAAGATTGTATTATCCATCGTTAGTGCAAGATTTTGTTTTTTGTGTTTCAATTGGATTGTCTAGTGTCAATCCAATTGACTATATGTTTACTTTCAGTATTTGTTGCTTTTCATTACTTGAAAAATTATCTTGTTTCATTTTCAAAAATATATTTTTAGGCTTCATGAATTCCCTATCTACTGTATTGGATCATCCCAATCGACCTAGTAGCTTTTCTACCTTCTGTACACTATATTGGATCAACTCAATCGACACTGTATAGTTTTACAGTGCCTATTTCTATGCTAGGTCAACCCAATTGACCATGTACTATTTTAGTCACCTCTTTGTTCTTTTCTTTCTCATCTTTCTTCTTTTTCATTCATCATAAACTTTTTGTTGGGTGATGACACTGAGTTATAGTCAACAAACATGATGAGCTTTACCAATCCTAATAGAGTCTCCTATAGACAGAGTAGGGATCTTATTTTGGATGCTATTAATGTTCATATTTCCACTCATACAATGAACTATGGTACCCCTCCTAATATATCTTCATAGCATAATCCTCTTTTCTCATTATAAGACCAACCTGTGTTAGAGTATACTCCTAAAATGCTTTTTTTTTTTTATTTTTGAATTTCCCCAACATTGAAGAAAGGATCGTTCTACCATTTATAACCTCACGATTAGTGTTCAAACCAAAGAGCCTCATTCAGCTACTCCTACATTCAATACTAGATTTGGGGGTACCACTTTATTTAATTCTTAGCCTCTTCCTTCAATTTTGACTCCTTCTCATACCATGACCTATTCTTCTCTAACTTCTTCCACCTCCATGCCTAGTATCTCAACTAAAATGACAGGTTCTACATCTAGTGGACCTCTTTTAAGATCCACTATCCTTAATCCATCTACTAGTGCTTTGTTTGCTACGCAAGACAATCATGCTTCTAATGCTTCCTCATCTCAACCATTCACTAATCCATCTTTTACTACATAAGCAAATTTTACCACTAGTGCATCACACTCTCATAATTCTTCTCAATATCCTATCAACACCAATAGCGGTACCCAAGCCACTAATACTAACACTAATGCCAACGCTAATTCTTCTACTAATGCTAATTAAATTCATCAACTTTTTTTTCAAACTCTTAATCAAATGAATACCTTTCAAGCACATAACATGAGTCAAATGATGGGATTACAAAACCACCTTCTTAATCTTCAATCTCATCCATAATCGATGGCTTTGGGCACACATAACCAAAATGTTCCCCCTCCTCCTCTTTGAGATTCTCAAGGCAATCTCATTCCTCAACCTCCTTTAATAAATAAAACCATCAAACATCTACAAAATGAAACTTGTACTATTCAAATTACCAACATTGATTAGGAGGTATAACACCTACAATTTCTTATAATGGGTCAACTGATCCTACCCTTCACCTCAAAACATTTGGAAATATTTATAAGGATTGGGTCACATTAAACACCTTTGTCACTACCAAACTCCTAGCCAAAACCCTCATGGGTGATGCCTTGGATTGGTACAATCAACTTAGAGCTCATTCCATTTCTAGTTTGGAGGACTTAGTGAATGCCTTAATGTGAGAATTCCAAACTAGTGATCTTCCTAAAAACACTTTGGCCCATTTCATAAATTACAAACAAAATGAAAATGCAACTACCCAAGACTTTGTTAAGAGATGGAAAATTTTGTCAAACAAATGTAAACATAACATGGTAGATGACAATTTGTTTCATCTCTTTACAAATTATCTCTTTGCTAAATTACAATATCGAATCTGCACTCTTTCTCCATGCACGTTAGAGGAAGCTATTGACCAAGATAAAAGATAATATTTCCTAATGCGTCAATTTGAGGCACCCCAGATTTTTGTGAGTCCTCATCTCTTACTCAAAAATAAAAACTTCAATATCACTAATGATGGTGTTACCGATTCTTATGACACCATTCAAAATATTCAAGTTGTCATTCTTAACCCTCCTTCGAAACTAGCTCCTTCTCAACAATATACCAATCCTCATTTTTCTTCACCAAATAAAATCAACATTCACAAACCTCTATCCTTATCTAAATTGATTACATGTCTACCTAGGCCTCTTTCATGAGATCTTGACCCTACTCATCCTATAAAATCTTGGTATGATCCTAACAAGTTTTGTTGGTTTCACGCTAGTTAGGGTCACTCTCATGAGACTTGTAGAAAACTTCATAATTTATCTATGGATTTTCTTCTTGGCCATAATTTTGATCATGATTCCATTATCTGTAAGTGTCAATAAGCCTATGGAATTGATTTCAAGTACTATAAATCACATGATAAAACTCAAGCCTTGAATCAAGCAAATGCTCGTTTAGCTATCTACAAAGATCTTTTACCTAATCATCAACCTATTAAAGATAACTAAGATAAGCCCACCCCTTCCACCACTAATGTAGAAAGTCTTGTTGAATCAACTTCCAAAGAGAATGTGGTTAGCATGACTCATATAAAAAGGGCGGTGGCTTTCATTGATTCCCAACCTATCTACACTCCTCCTTCACATAAGACATATTGTGTTATCTTGGATTCTTCTCCAACTCATTTAAATGAGTTGGGACAAGATGATATTATTATTTTTGACAATCCAATTTTTTATTCTCCCTTGCATAACACTTCCCATTCTATTTCTACCATTCTTCCATCATCTTCCAACACTAATGATAACTAAGTTTCTACTAACAATTCTTCAAATTCTCAAAATCAACTTGAACCAACTAGTTCATCATCTCAACATGATTTATAACCTTCTTCCAAATCTCTTTCTCATTCTTATTAAAAAAAAATCAATTTACTTTGGCTCCTCCTTTCGAGGATCTTTTTAATCACTATTCACCTATATCTAACAACATTCTTATGGGTTATGATGAATGGGATCCCATTGCATAACTCACTAATCTCCCATCTTAAATTTAATTTCTTGAGCTTATGAGGACTTACCCACATCATATAAACTGCCTCATGCAACTCTTATTTGAGATGAATGTCCCTCGTCCTCCCATAGTAGGATGGGAGGTAGCTTTATCTGGATTATAAGATAGTATTTTACAACAATGTGAAGAGATGTCTACAAAAGTTGAAAAAACTATAGACACTTCTCTTTCTTTAAAATTTTCCATAACTTCTATGATTCTCAACGAGATTCTGCCTCATGTAGATGATCCTTTCTTATTCATTAACATCCAAATAGGTGATATCCAAGTTAATCATGCATTTATTGATGAGGGTTCTAGCACGTGTGTCATTTCTCTTGATTTTATTAATATTCTTGGGTCTTTTAAATGTAATTTTGAGTCTACATGTAGCACCTACCAAGGATATGATAGAAGGCAAATGCCTCTTCTAGGTTGTGTGTGGCTTCCCATTACCATCCCACCTATCATCATCCATGTGAAGGTGATGATCTTTAACTTCCCTCTTTCTTATAATATTTTGCTTGGTAGGCCGTGGACTCATCGCATGAGAGTTATTGCTTCCTCTGCCTGCCAATGCATTAAATTCCCTCATAATGGAGCCATTTACATGATTTAAGGTGACACTAACCTTTATAGTTTCAAACAATTTCAAGATCATGGTGTCTTCAATATCTCTACTCTTGAACCTTTGCCCAATGTTCCATTCATGAGTCTCAGCATCTCAACTTTCCCGTTAACTCAACTCAAGGTTATAGTGGGCATCTTGAGCTCATTGGTAACATTCATCCTAACATTTTAGATTCCAATGATGATGAGCCTAATGAGATTAACTTAAATATTAATAATTTCGATCTCTCACCTATCTCATCTCATAGCTTCTTGATTCCTTGCAACCTCATTCTCAAAAACCTCCTTGTGATGATATTCCTTTAGTCTTGACCAAGACTAGGCATTTTATTTACCATGCTTCATCAAATGACAAGGTTATCCCTACCTGTGTCATTGATCTTCACACCCCAAATTATGATGATGGCTATTCCTTAGATGATCCCTTATTAGGCAGTCTTGTCCAAGCATATGATATCAAGATTGTCAGTTATCATTCTTCTTTACTTGAGTATTTTCATACATCTCATCATTTTCCTTCACTTATGGTTCTTTATTTTTGTATTTTTCCCCTTTATCATAGGGTAAAGATGGCATCGACACCTCTAGTTTTTGAGGAGCCACGTAGGACTATGCTCATGGATAGTGCTATGGCCAGGCCTTATCATTTTTCTAGGTACCCTAACCCTCATAGTTGGTTTACCCCTAAGGTTAGTGTAACTCTCTTTAGATATTATGTAGATCCCACTTCTCCTTTAGTAGAGCCTACTATAGTTTAGCTTCTCATTCCTCTTATAGTTGATGTTATTTTTGCTCCTACTATTACTGAGCCTACCCCTATTTTTGATGTCATTGCTCCTTTCATTAAGCCTAGTTTCATTCCTTCCTCATAATCACCCTCTCTTGGTGATGGTTTGCTTCCCTTGCCTAAGATGGCTCCTCTGCGCACCAAATGGGTTGATGAGTGCACTCTAGCTTTTTCCACTCCTATTATAGCTCCTTTTGTGAGTGATTCTCCTAAAACCACTTACAATCATATCTATTACTTTCATGGGATAAATAATCACTCCCCCACCCATTATCATAAGTTGTGGAAATATATTGATACCTTAGGTCCTTCTTCCCCATCATCAAACAAAGCCATACCTCTCCTAAAGGTACTTCATAAATATATACCTAAGTATATTGAGGTATATTATCTATGGCATCTATATGGCATCCATTATATCAATCATTGTCGTATCCTACAACAACATCTTAAGGATCATCTTATAGCCATTCTCGAGCCTTCTTTTATTCCTCCCATAGGTCATTCTCACAATAATGCTTATCCTTCTTCTCCCATGGATCCACCTCTAGTGGTTCCATCCCCTCTTGTGGTCCCCTCACCACCTTCTACCCCTCAACCTATGATTCCATCACCTGTGGACCTTCCCTCACCTATGGATCCTTCTCCACCTGTGAGTCCCTCACCCATGGATCCTTCTCCACCTATGATTCTTGCCTCTCCATTAGATCTCACTCCCATGTATTTTCATGACCATCATTTGCCTAATTTTCCTCCTCAGCATGATCCTTTGAGTATTCCTACTTTTTTAGTTGAGGAGATAAGAAAATAAGTATTTTCCTAGTATTCATTGAAGATTGATGAAACTTTAGTAGCATTGTATATCCAGCTTCAAAGGGACTTATTTGATGTATTAGATAATGTGTGTAGATAGATTTCCTAGTATTTGTGAGCACATGCATGGTGCTTTCACATTTATATTTGATTGGACATGTGTTCTAATCTTATTTCTATATGTTCTATATCATTTGATGTTGTGTCAAATTATTACTTATTTCATATCATGATCTTACTTATTGTACTATATATTACGTATATTATCATTTAAATTTTGTATATGGTTGTCTTTTATTTATCATTACTTTCCTTTTTCCCCTGGAGTTTTTCTCAAAACTCTATTTCTTGTATCTTTATGATTGTTTTTCTTTTTTATCCCTCTTTGTCATAGATAATTTGTCATGGTGACTTGGTTATACAAACATTGTTCCCTTTAGTTATCAAACAATCTATCTCATTACAATTTCCTTTTACCTATCTACTTTAGCTCTCTTTTTTCCCTTCTTCCTTGTTCACAAACTAATCATATACATGATTGAGACTTGAGATCACATGCTAGTTCATTTTCAAGCCTAAGTGTCCTATCCAGTCTTTGTCTTTGGTTACTTAGCTTCCTTTAGCCTTATCCTACATCTTATTCATGTGTATCACTATCTCTCTCGTGATTGGTCATTCCAAATCTGTATGGATGAGGAACCTTAAAAAGCCTTAAAAAATTTTAAAATCCAAATCATTTAAACAAAATGCAATGATATCAAAAGGCAAAAATATTTTTAAGAGTCTAATCACACTAAAAGATGTGATTCAAAACACATCTCCTTCTTCTAGTTGAAGCTCAAAATCCACAATTGGCCTCACAATAGAGCTGATGTCCTTTGTGGTGCGTTAGGCCAGTAGATTTGAAGAGGAGAATGAAAAAATCTTTTAGTGCTACCTACTTTCTCACTCAAGTACCCAATCTTCACAATACACTAACAACTTTGTAAGGGGTCCTGATGAATAGAGAACATGTCATGGGAAGGTAGGCTCATTTTTAATTTTTCTTGTACCAATCTACCTTCATGAGTTGATCTTAGTATCACACTTATTTACCTACAAAACTTTGTGTCTATAGTAAGCATGTTTCCTTTGTATATAGACGACCACTAGTCACTTAGTGTCTTCTCATGTCCTTAGTATGCCTCTTGCCTCCTAAGGTCTTCTCATAAACACCTAAGTCTTGACTTTTACAATCCATTTTTCACTTCTTATATCCCTTATATTTCCTCTTGAGAAATATTATTTTGTCTACTAATCACTCCCCTTGGGATTTCATTTGTGAGTTGCTTTGTAAGACCACAAATAAGACCCAACCATCCTCACAAATTACCATCTTTTTCTTCCTATTACCCACATCCTTTATTACCATTTTTTTTTTTAATTCCATCCCATTGGTGTTCTCTTTGTTGAGTTGCAATGTAAGATCATGGATAGGACCCGACCCTCTTCACAAAATTCTCAATACCCTAGTCACCATCCAAATTACATGTGTCAAATTTGAGATAACATTCGATCGATTATGAAGTTACATGTCATTTCACATGCTTCCCATCTTGATTTAGTATGTTTTATGCTTACTTCATTTTTATTTTGCTTTTTTATCTTCTTATTTTCTGAGTGTGTGTAAGATTACAACTATTTCTTGAATTTTTCATACTTCCTAGCTTGAATTAGTATGACCAATTTAAGACCAAACTTTAGTAATTTTATTTTTATTTGATACTTCCCAGCGTGATTTAGTATGATTGATTGACTTAATTTTTTTTTTTAATACCATTTTGTGCCCTTTTACAACCTTCCATTTTATTACATTATTGTCATACTTCCCAATGATAAATAGTATGGTTTTACTTGTTTTAATTTGGTACAAAAATATTTCACATTGGTTTTAAAAATAATTTCCCCCATTTATCGGTTCTTTATACTTAGTCATTTTCTTGTTATTACGCATTTCCCATCTTGAAATAATGTGTAGTACATTTTCTTGATTGATTATAGTTTTCAAAATCTTTTTTGCCTGTTTCTTGTGTCCTACATAATGCTAGAAAGAAAACCACATCTCATATATTTTCTATAGCATATACAAAAAGGCTAAATACATGTGCTAAAAATAAACATATCATAAGCATCCACAACCTTAACCATAATAAATCATAATGACAACATACACAACCAACAACAATATGCCAAAAATGATCCATTTATATATCATGAGTTTTAATACAACATATACAACCATACACAATGTTCCATCTCTATGGCTGAGCTTTATCGTGTCTATCTTGTGGCCTAGCCATAATGCCTATTGAGGCCTCGGTCTGACTCCTCTAAATAGTATATTGTAAAGAGGATGTCTAAGATCTCAATCTATCTACCTGTCCCTGTAGGTGCACTATTCACACCTGTAACTGGGTCCAAATATCTATCATCTATGCTACTATATCCAGATGCTTATCTGCTAGGGCCTACCATGCCTGTAGTTCCCTTATACCCATCATTTCTAGTGGTTGCATCCTCTCTCTTTGCACCTGTATCTACCTTGCTTTTTCTCTAACTAATCTTAACCAGCTTACCTAAGTTGGGGCAGATGGTACACTCAGATCCTTTAGTGTCATGGGGTTGTATGGCTATAGAGTCTCATCCAGAACATAATGGAGTGCTCCCCTCACTAGGGAGCCCCATCTCTCCTTTGCATCCTTAGTTACACCTACAAAATCAAATTATATGGATATTAGATCATTGTTATATCTTAAAATATCTATCTCTACTTCCAAATAAAAACTTAAATCAATAATTTAACCATATTTTCTTACATGTCTATGTCTTAGCTACTATGGTCTCACCATCTATGCAATCACCTAGCATAATTTTCCTATCTACACAACCTCCTAGCACCTCCTCTATGGGATGACTCCTTAGATCAAACATGGCTATCATGGCTCGTGTTCATCTCAACCTACATCTAAGTGGTCTCTTTGTCATCTCCTCTATCTCACCTATGGTGTCATTTGAGATGGCAATAATCTCCACTCTCTCTTACTCCTCCTACCTCTATCGACATCATGTCCTTGGTGGCTACTTATCATCTTGATGTAGAGTTGGTAGTGGTAAATCTGATATCTATGCCTCTACATCCCTATCCTCCTACTCAACTCCTCATCATGTTTGACTAGTCCATGGTTATTCTTGATGTGGCCTCTGTATCAACCTCACTTTCTATAGCTTAGTCCTCTCCTTTCCCGTGGCTCCCTCACATGTCAAGCCCACTACTCAGGCATCAGTATCAGTGTCATTAGATGAGGTAGACCCATCTACCCTAGCACCCATGCCATCAGATGTGGCTCTCTCCACCATAAATAGTGTCTAATAATCTCTATCCTCATTATCACTAGTACAACTATGTCCCAACTCACCCATGTAGCTACTATGTGCTTGTATGGATACCACATGATGTTTGTACATCCCACTAACTATAACATTAGCATGTGGGGCACATCCCATGTTACCTAGTCCCCTTTCCATATCCATACCTAAGGTGACCTATTATCAACCATAAGGGGCAACCCAACTAAATGGTATATAGGAAACCTCTCATATATCCAAGCTGTCACTAATATGATTAGTCCCATGGTCCTCTTCTCTTTGACCAACATCTCATACATATCATATACTAGCTAGACCCAGATGATAAAGCTTAGATCATATAAAACTTGCTTCTCCAAGATCATCCTGCTCAAGGCTACCACAAATAGTGGCACCTTACCGTCTAACTTGTGACATAGCACCTATTATGTCATAAGGCCTATCACAACCTTCTATATGTCTATAATCTATGATGTATATACATAAAAAATGCTAACTCTCCTACTTAGTAATATCATCTCTGAGTTTGTAGCCCACATGGCTATGACTCTCCTCTCCTCTAGACTATCAGGTATCCCTATGGTCACCTACATTCCTACTATAGATAACCCTAGGATGGCATGGACATCTTCTAGTGTGATAGCCACCTCTACTATATCTCCATCCACTTTCCATATAAAAGTGTTAGTCAATCATTCCTAGCAATTAAGGAACATGACTAATAGATCAACACTAAGGGGGATCTGACACATCTCAGCTATCCTGCCTAGACCTACAGATCCTAATCTATCACTATCTCCATTTGACAACCTATCTAACAAGCCTGGTAACCATGCCACATCTATAAGTGTCTAAAATCTTTGTCATCCCTACACCCAAGAAACAACAAAGTATGTATTAGTTCCTTCATATCATGTATAGTCACAATACATTTTTTTTACTTTTTAAATTTAAAAACAATCCTAAATTAATTCATTTTATTCTTTTAAACCTAATTTTAGGTTAATCAGTTCTTCTTGACCTTACTTGGTCATTTAGGGCCATTTTATCCCTCTTTTAGCCTTTTGCATGCTTTTTTGTATTATTCTAGCTCTTTGGTCAAACTAGTTTGACCAAATTTTTCTTATCTTTTTGCCTAGTTGACTTAAAAATATGAGTCAACCCCCTTCTATTCTCCTCCCTAGTGTTGAGTTTCTATTTTGGACCTTTTAGACCTCTTGGCAAATCCAAACTCGGCTATCATCTTGCAGAATGTATAGGTTTGACCCATACCTATGGGTCAGCACTATGGATTCTGGCCATTTCTAGCTTACTGGGTCAACTGGGTTGACCCAATGCTTTTTGCTTGCTAACCCCTTGCATTTTCTTTAAAAAGTGATATTTTCTTGCTTTCTTCCTAAACCCTATAAACCCATTTTTTGTCTTCCTATTTGCAACCCCTAAAATATAATTTTGTTTCATTTTGACATATATAAATGCTTAATATTCAAAATTAATGAAAATTCACTTAATTCAATACAAATTTCAAAAACTAGTTTGAGATTCATAGTTGCATACCTATAGTGCACCTACTACTGCCTCTGGAGCCTCTCCCTGTCTAGCTTGTCATCTCCTTGCCATCCTAGCTTGTTTTATCTCCAAATCTCTATTTTCTCTCCTTTACCAATCAAAATAATAAATGAATTGTCTTTTGCCCTATTTAGAAACACTTTTAGCCATTCAAAATCTTTCATTTATTTTCTAGCAGATTCCTTATTTTTCTTATATCTTTGTTTCTACTCATCCATTTTACAAACCATAAAATTCATTAGATTCATGATGATGTAGAGAATATTTTCCACTGCCATTTGCCTAGATTCCTTTTTTTTTTTTTTTGGCTATTTTTTGCATTAACTTCTACAGTTTCATCTAGTGTTCTCTACATTGGACACCTTCCCATTTATTACAGTCTACTTATTTATCTACAACACTAAGGTAAGTTAAAGGTATGTGTTTTTCAATTCAATTCTTTCATTTATTTTATTTACTACTTACTACATTTTACTTAGCAATAGTGTTGTGTGTTATCATGTTCTATCCCAAAGCACCATCCCGTGTTGCACTTATGTGACACATGATGAGCTTCGAGTGGGTCATATGTATACACATAATATTTTCAAACTTTTATTGATTATTGACACTTTGTATCTTATAGAAATCTATTGAGTCTCAATCTTTTTGAGTACATGACTTAAGGGGTGCACTAGGAAAGGGGTGGGCAAACTATCAATGCTTCATAAGATTGTTGTGTTTTTTCCCACTTGTCATCTACACACTTGTCTCCTAAAATTAGTAACCCTAAGCTTATTATTCTGAGTCCTACCCATTCCTCTCAATTATCATGCCTTATCCATCTTTTTCTTACCTTAACACCCTTTTGGATAGTCAGTTGTACTAAGTCGACTAGGTCGATCTAGTATAGTTTAGGGGTATTTCTCACTTTCTTAACTTCTTAGCCTTTTAACTGACCTAGTTTAGACCTAGTGAATTTCGACCCTATACAGCTGATATTTCTAGGAGGATTTATGGAAATATCTACCTATATATAGAAGTTCATTTCCCACCATTTCATAAGAGAAGAATTAAGAGTGAATAAGTTTGAACGAACATTTGATTATTGACCATTCTACTTGAGGAATAAGCTTAGGGTTCCATAATTTATTTGGAGATATGGATCTTGTCATATAGAGAAGTCTTTTGGATGCTTAAATAGGTTATGTATCCTAGAGTTGATTTATCTTTGTTATCCTTACATACCACAACAATCTCTTATAAAGCACCTTGGCCAAGGGAGAGATTTAGGCTCGGTAGGTTCATCTTCAAAGGTAAGTATTCATAACTTTATTTCTCATTTATAAGAGTATATAGATAATGCATTTGTATTCTTCTCCCATGTATTAGGATTTTGTATACATTGATGTGAGTATATCTCTTCTAATACATGTTTGGTTTAGTTGTTTTATTATTTTTAACCTTCACTTTGTGCCACAAGCTTTAGTGTGCACTAGATTAGATTTACTTTCTTGTTATTAGAATAACTAAATGATTTAAACCTTAGGACTCCATTAGGGTTTTTATGTAATTATGTTCTATTGTAGGCTTTGGAACCCTTCCTAGCATGATATGTTGTGACAAGTGATTCCCTAATCAGGTCTAGTGGATCCCCATATTGGTTATGCTCTCACTTAATAAGTGTATTCCAAATCAGAAGTGTAGGTATGCTCTATCTTCTCTGAACCAAGATTGATTTATATACATGATATATTTTTGATTGCATACACCACCTCTTGTACATATTGAGTTAGATAAAATAGTTCAAGTATTTCTTAAAAGACTCATTTGTACATGTGTAGGAGTTGATGATTTGTTTTTAGCCCTCACAATTCTTTTGCAATGCATGTTGAAAGTTAACTCATTTTGCACACTCAAGGATGAGTGGATTCTCTCATGGGATGCCTTTGATCAACTACAATTTTCACTCTCAAGGCTTGATCAAGACTAGATAAAGGTTGTTCTAGACTTAAAACACCTACTTGGATGTGTCTGCACAGACGGTTCATTTCTTGGATTGATGAGTTAGAATATATGGCCCCCATTGACAAAATTTTATCCCATTCTAAGAGATTTGGCTATGAGAAAAACCTCATTTGCACATTTTATCTATCTCAAGATACATAAAATTATCTTAAGATTTTTTAGAGGACTCATCCATGCACGTGTAGGAGTTGATGACTTGTCTCTAACCCTCATGATTATGCTAAAATGCTCGATAGAAGTTTACTTATTTTGCACAATTAGTAACAAGTGAATTCTCTTAAAGGATACCTCTGACCAACTAAAAATTTCACTCCCATGGTTTGACCAAGACTATACAATGGTTTTTCTAGGCTTAAAATGCCTATTTGGACATGTTCACGTAGATGGTTCATCGATTGGGTTGATGAGTCAGAATATATGGCCCCTGTTGACCAACTTTTAGTCTATTCTAAGATATTTGGTTATAAGAGAAAACTCATTACCACATCTCATCCATCTTAAGTTAGATAAAATTATCTCAAGCTTTCTTAGATAAATTGTTTGTGCATGTGTAGAATATGATAGTTTATCTCTAGTCCTTACGGTTCTTTTGCAATATATGATGGAAGTTCTCTCATTTTAGACACTCAAGGATGAATGGATTCTCTTAAAAGATGCCTCTGATCAACTACAAATTTCACTCTCAGGGCCTGATCAAGATCAAAAAAATCCTATTATATGCTTAAAACACCTATCTAGACATGTTCACATAGACAATTCATTGATTGGACTAATGTATCAGAATATATGGCCCCCACTGACTAACATTTAGCCTATTTTGAAAGATATTTGGTAGTAAGAGAAACCTAATTACCATGTCTCATTCATCTTGAGTTACATAAAATACTTCTAGGATTTTTTAGAGGACTCGTCTATGCACATGTAGGCGCTAACATCTCATCTTTAGAAGCTCATGGTTATGTTACAACGTATGATAGAAGTTTGTTCATTTTGCACACTCTGGGACATGTGAATTATCTTAAGGGATGCTTTTAACCAACTATAACTTTCACTTTTAGGGCCTGATCAAGATTGGATAAAGGTTATTCTAGCCTTCAAACATCTATGCATACATGTCTACATAGACGGTTCATCGATTGGGTTGATGAGTCAAAATTTAAGGCCCCCACTGACCAAATTTTGACCCATTCTAAGAGATTTGGCCACGAGAGAAACCTCATTATTATGTTTCTTCCATCTCTATTTAGATAGAATCCTCTTAGGATTTCTTAGATGACTCATTTGTGCATGTGTAGGAACTGATGGTTTGTCTCTAGCCTTCATGGTTCTCCTATAACACAAGATGGGATTTTGCTCATTTTTCACACTTAGGGACAAGTGGATTCTCTTAAGGGATGCCTCCAATAAACTAAAACTTTCACTCTTATAGCCTAAATGAGACCCTAAAAAGGCTATTTTAGCATTAAAATACCCATTTGAATGTGTCTATGCAGACAATTCATCTATTAGGTTGATGAGTCATAATATATGGCCCCCACTGACCAACTTTTGGTTTGTTTTGAGAGATTTGGCTATGAAATAAATTTTATTGCCACATATCTTACATATTTATTTAGATAAAATCATCTTGTGCTTTCTTAGAGGACTTGCCTATGCATGTGAAGGAGCTAATGGTTTATCTCTAACCCTTATGCTTCTCCTCCAATACATGAGGTAAGTTTGCTAATTTTTCACACTTAAGAACAAGTGAATTCTCTTGAGGGATGTCTCTGATCAACTACAAATTTTGATCTTAGGACTTTATCAAGACCAAAATAAGGTTGTTGTAGCCTTAAAATGCCTATTCAAATGTGTCTGCATAGATGATTTGTTGATTGAGTTTATAAGTCATAATATACGGCCCCTACTGACCAAAATTTAGCCCATTTTGAGAGATTTATCCATGAGATAAATATCATTACCACATCTTATCCATCTCAAGTTACATAAAATCCTCTTGATATTTCTTAGAGGACACATCCATGCACGTGTAAGAGCTAATGATTTATCTCTATCCCTCATCATTCTCTTGCAATGCACGATGGAAGTTTTCTCATTTTGTACTTTCAAGGATAAGTGTATTATCTTAAGGGATTCTTTTGATCAAATGTAAGTTTCAATCTTGAGGCATAATCAAGACCAAACAAAGGCTATTATAGCATTAAAATTCCACTTTGAACATGTTTGCATATAAAATTTATCTATTGAGATGATGAGTCATAATATACGACCCTTTTTGACCAACTTTTGGCCCGTTCTGAGAGATTTAGTCACAAGGAAAACCTCATTGCCACCTCTCATCCATCTTGAGTTACATAAAATCCTCTTGGGATTTCCTAGAGGACTCATCCATGCATGTGTAGGAGCTGATGATTCATCTCTATCCCTCATGATTCTCCTGCAACACGTAATGAAAGTTCACTTATTTTTCACACTTAGGGATGAATGGATTTTCTTAAGTGATGCCTCTGATTAACTAAAAATTTTGCTTCTAGGGCCCAACTAAGACCAAACAAAGATCATTCCAATCTTTAAATGCCTATCCAAATGTGTCCACATAGATGATTCATCGATTGGGCTAATGATTTAGAATATATGGCCTCCACTAATCAACTTTTGGTCTGTTCTAAGAGATTTAGCCATGAGAGAAACTTCATTACCACATCTCATCCATCCTGATTTACATAAAATCATCTTGTAATTTCTTATAATACTTGTTTGTGTATGTGTAAGAGATTATGGTTAATCTCTAACCCTCACGGTTCTCCTATAATACATGACAAAAGTTCACTCCTTTTGTACACTCAGGGATGAGTGGATTCTCTTAAGGGATGCCTTCGATCAACTACAACTTTCACTCCTACGGCCCGATTGAGATCAGACAAAGGTTGTTCTAGCCTTAAAATGTCTATCAAGACATGTTCAATTAGATGGTTCACCGATTGGGCTGACCAGTTAGAATATATGGTCCCCACTGACCAACTTTTGGTCTATTTTAAGAGATTTGGCTATGAGATAAATCTTTTTGTCGCATCTCATCCATCTTGAGTTAGATAAAATCCTCTTGAGATTTCTTATAGGACTCGTTTGCTCACATGTATGACCTGATGATTCTTCTCTATACCTTATGGTTCTCTTACAACACATGATAGAAGTTCTCTTATTTTTCACATTCAGGGACAAGTGGATTCTCTTAAGGGATGCCTCTAACCAATTGTAATTTTCACTCCTAGAGCCCGATCGAGACTATAAAATGGCCAGTATAGCCTTAAAATTCTTATCTAGATGTGTTTACGTAAATATTTTATTGATTGGATTGATGAGTTAGAATATACGACCCTCACTGATAAACTTTTGGCCCATTCTGAGAGATTTGGCTGTGAGAAAAACCTCATTTTTGCATCTCATCCATCTCAAGTTACATAAAATAATCCTTATATTTCTTAGATGACTCATTCATGCACATATAGGAGTTGACAGTTTATCTATATCCCTCACAGTTCTCTTATAAAGCATGATGAAAGTTCACTCATTTTGCACACTCAAGGATGAGTGAATTCTCTTAAGGGATGCCTCTGACCAACTATAAATTTCACTCTTGGGGCCTGATCAAGATCGAACAATGGTGGTTCTAGCCTTAAAACACCTATTTAGATGTGTCTGTTTAGATAGTACATCGATTGAGATGATGAGTCAGAATATACGGCCCTCGCTGACCAAATTTTGGCTTTTTTTGAAAGATTTGGCCATGAGAGAAACCTTATTGCCACATCTCATCCATATTGAGTTAGATAAAATACTCTCAAAATTTCTTAGTGGACTTATTCGTGCACATGTAGGAGTTAATGGATTATCTCTAGCCCTCACTATTATGTTGTAATGCATGACCAAAGTTAGAGGAGGATCTGATGGCTCATCTAAATCTTTGAACTCCGTGAAACATAAAAGGTAAGGTGTATAGGTATTACAAGCAACTTGAATCCATGATAGTCTATTTATTACCAAAAACACACTAAAAACACACTTGTGTATACACCACCATGTGGAATTTTTTTAACACTTATGAAATTAGAGAGTCAGGAGAAATTGATTTTCTTGGTGTGTGCAACTTCTCAATCCCTCAAATCATAGATATGGGAATTTTTTTTTGAAGAGTGCCTTAAGCCACGACTTTCACCAATCTGATGTTGTAATGGTTATGGGGCTGCATTTGGTCATGGGGTCCCAATAAAGATGGTGTTAAAAAATCTATTGTGTACTTGTAAACAAAGCATCTTGCAAAGCTTCTCCTAGATGATGAAAGTGAAAGGAGCAATTCATGCAATTTTTTTGTAAGATGTGTACTAAACCTTATAAAGCTATAAAAATGTCTGATCAAGTAAGTAAAATAAATTTAAATTTTAGATGCAATATTATTTTTTACAAGTGCTTGAACTGGATTAGATATTGTCAAAATTGGATCAAAAAAATTATTGATATTCATTTCCAATAAAATGATAGACATACAAAATCAATTAAAGAAAGTTGTAATATTCATTAAACTAGATTAAGAGATGAATAAACCATTTGATTACTAGAGTTGGAGTTTCAATTATAAAATAGCAGTGGGTAGTGACTTCTCCAAGAATGGATTATTGGGAGAAAAAACATGTATGTCAATCTTGTACATAATAGTGAAAAAAATACAAAGCAAATGTCTACACCATGGTAATTAAATCACGATATGAGATGGCTTAAAATTCCTTGAATCATTGAAGTAGCAACACATTTACAATTAGTAGACAACATGATATGTTGTGCTTTTCAATAATCTTTTACCAAGGCCCTGCATAAGCTAGATCTCATGCAACAAATAAAGAATACTTGTGATGATGACATATCATCTAAGCCCGAAGACTTAAAATCCCACATGAGGCACAATAATGTAGATAACATGATATGTTGTGATTTTAAATAATATTTTACAGAGGCCTTGCGTAGTTAAGATATCATGCAACAAATAAAGAATACTTATAGTGACAACATATCATCTAATCCTAAAGACTTAAAAGCATACATGAGGCACAACAAGAGTACATTGAGAACCATGTTATGATAACAAAGCATAAAGACATACACAAGCGCATCACTAGAGATCCTAAAAATTATGATCAAGTACAATTTATAATATTTACATCTCCATAAAATTGATTCCAAGTCCACTTACATCACAATTGTAAATTGATATGTAATTAAATGTAAATGAAACAAGTAAATAGTAAAAATCACATGTAAATGTAAAATATACATAATGATGAAGCACCTAACTTAGAGAATAATTTGAATTTTTGTAACCCCATATGAAGTAATAATGATCATTAACCAATAATATGTGTAAACATTAAATGATCAAAATAGAAAATACACAAAGGTAAAGGAATCATATTGTCAAATAGTATGTATGTGATACATGCAAAGTTCTATGTCATAACTTAACATAAATAATATAACATATATCAAGAAAAAATGTAGACCATAACATGTACATAGACAAAATTCACCAAATAAGAATACAATGCGGGCCATATCGGCATACAAAATTAGTTGTGCCTACAACTAGACCCCCATAAAAACTAGCTCTCCTGCTCATCAATGCCTCCAAATAAATTGTGCTTGGTTGGACTAGACGTAGAGTCAGGGGTGTTGGATGCCTCAATACAAGGAGAAACTCTCCTATCAACATGTGAGTCATCCATTATTTCATCGACAACCAATGAAAATTATTGTGTCTGCACAACATATGAAATATAAAAATTAATGCATTAAAATTGTATATTAAAATTTTGATAATTTCTTCAAGAATGTCAAATTTTGTAAAATGATTCTACACTCACCGTATTCCATTCTAAATGGTTATCTAGGGCTATGAGACCATATATACACTCATGATGGGGAATATTATGGGGCATACATATATTGTTATATCTATATGTGTATACAATTATGTAAATATGACATAAAATATCATTGCTTAAAACTAAAAACAATTTTACTATGTGTTCTCACCAATCTTTGTCCCTGAATCATGACCTGCTGTAGAGATAGTGGATTCTCTAAAGTAGTTTCAACATCATAAAAACCTTATTCTTGTCCCTGAGGGGTGCCTATAGCATCCCTCATCATCTATAAAACCAATACATGATAAAAATATATGATTATAATATATATCTTCAAACATAGCTTTTTGTTCAAAGGACAATAAACATGTACATGAATAAATATGTAATTTAAAAGTTTCCAAACCTATGTATAGTGTACAACTATGACAATTTTGGTCTCTACAATAGATTGAAGGTTTCCTGAGCTACCCAAAATATCACCAATGATCTATATAAGCAACAAATAACAAGTTCAGTCAAATAAATTAGTCAATTAAGTAAACACATACTAGAAAATAAACTTAATATTCTTTTACAAACATAAACAAATTAAAATTAAAATTACAATAGTGTATCAAATATAGATGGTGAAGTCAATAAATCCTATTTAATAAAAACTTGATGTATACTAATAAGAGTCTGTGAAGCTAATACATCTCGTATAGTGTCTGGCATGATAGTGTCGTGCACTGTTGAAGCATCTACAGGTGACATATGCTCAAGCATGCTAATGTTTGGCATGTTAGTGTTATGCACTAATAAAGCATATATAGATGGTTTATGCTTTGGCATGTTAGTCTCCATAAATATACTCTATGTATACCACCCCTAAATATGAGGTCTCATACACTTCCTCCCACATGATATGCAACAATGCATAGGAACTGTAACATGAGTAGGAGGAGGGACACTAGAACTTATACCAACATCACCAAAACCACTACCACCACTATCACTACCACCAATACCATTACCACCAACACCCCCACTACCATTAGCACTACCTGTAGACTAAGTAGAAGTCTTCAAAGTATGTATATCATGCGCAATCATAACTTGTGTCATACTTGTAACTGCCTCAAGGGTGTCCATATATATGTTATGATAAAAAAATTTAGGAATAGAGGCATGTGATATTGTCTTTTTGTTTCTCTAAGCTTGGTTATGATAGTTTTGGTCTCGCCTAGCACTAGGTGTATCAAATCAAGACCCACCTCTCCTACTTTGGGAGGCCTTAATTTCAAAATAATATAGAATTTCTTGCAACATAAACTCCTAATACAATTTTTTCAAAAATTATAATGGAACCACATTATTTTTGTATAGAGGCTCATCAAACACCATCCACCACCTATCCTAAAAGTTATTTTTCATCTCCTCATAAACACACTATTCAATATTAATGTGTTTACAATTCATTGGTGGAGGTTGGTTGGTTTTAAGCTTAATAAATAAAGTGAACACAAATTATTTCATTATTTTTTTTCTTAACATATTCATATGATAATTTTTCAGAATAAAGTTGTTTCATGGCCTTTGTTCGATACAACATTGCATCAAGTTGTGAATTTACATTTCTCACTTCATTAAAAACAATCTCTAGCGTATTGGCAAGTGAAATGTGTGCACTACTAGCTGAAGAGTGATACAAATCATTGATGATTATTTGTAATTGTTGATGTTTTAAATTTTATTGTTCATATAATTAAAATTCTTGTGCAAAATCAAATTATTCTTAGTTTTGTCTAACGTTTTCTTCATGCAATAGATCCATTGAACTTTTTATCTAAATTTAAATAGAAATAAAGGTTTTTTAAGGCAATGTAAGATAATCTAATACAAAACTAAATTCAAAACCCTACTTGAATAAATAAATAAAAATTAAAATCTAAAAATCAACATACTTGACTTGTACCAATCTGAATGTCGAATCCCGTTGGCGGGATGAAACTCCAAAGCGCGTACATGAATCTAAAATTGATAAATAATGAGTGGAGAAAAATCAAAACACAATGGTCATGACTTTGTGATGTGAGTCTTGAACCTCAGACCATCATCAATACCCCAAATATTCTTCCTTTAACATTGGTACTTTATTCATTCAAACAATCTCATGAAATTATGTTGTTTGTACATTACATGAGCAACTTATAACTAGATTGACCACATGGAAATACATAAGGAGGATATATATAATGATTACCAACCTAGTCACATCTAAAAAATTAAACCATACTAGTTACACCTAACTGGACTGTGTCAAATGATTAGAACACATAGTTAATGCCATAAGATCATATTAGGTTAGTAGACAACTCAAGGCTTGTAGCCTTTTTATTTTGACTGAGTTTTCCTTATATTTTCCAATATAACCCATTTGTTCCAGAATAAATAAGTAATCTTAGTACCCGTTAAGGATCTTTTCAATGTATGTGAGAATGGGGTATGGTTCCTTTGTACGGATTTGTCCTACTGTGGACTATGACAGGGCTAATTAGGCCTCTAAGTGCCCTATTTAGGAGGGTATAGAGAGGATGAGGTGGATTCAAGGGTTAATATTAACTAATCTAGTCTTTAATGACATAATAAGACTATTAAATAAGAAATATAGCCACTCTTTATTCAATATCATGACAAAAGACCTCTATCTCAATCCTCTCAGGTCTACAAGGGCTAAAATATGGACAATGCTTAGAAAGTGGCCTTAACCTTTGAGTTTGAACCTAAAATTTTGAACATTAGTCCTACCCATAGATAAAAATAAGATTATAAATAATTATTATTTTCCACTATACCATTTTTTTTAGGATAGTGAAGCCCTAGTTTGGGCCTTGTAGACCTTCAAATGATTCCACAGGGTGAACCAGGAGGAGTTAAGACTCCAAATAAATTGAATTGATCTTATTTTCATCCCCTCTAACTATATAATAAATCATATTAAATGGATGGATCCTCTAACCCTTTGTTGTCAACTTTCACCCTACTACCCCTGTTTCCTATTGTCACAGTCTTGAGTAAAAACTAGCAAAAACACAAATTTTTATTTTTTCAATGCTCCATCTTCTCATTGTATGTCTAAAACCCAATATTATATTTTTATATGGTGAAATAATCACCCACCACAACCAAAAATCCTAACTTAGACACCTAAATCTCCATTTAAGCCTCTACAACAAACTCCAAAATTGGAGTTAACCACTTTCCAAACCAAACAAGATGCTAACTACCTTAGATCGCATCCAAACACCCTGAGATCACTTAAAATATTATATTTATATTTATTTTGGATGCAAATCTCGTACAATCTTAGTCTTAATATAATTTTTGGCCTTATTACAAGCTTATTGAATACTTATTCAAATTTTGACAAATTTGAATGAGTGTTTTGGAGGGAACACTTTAACCACACCTAAGTCACATAATACATTAACCAAGTATGAAAAACATGCATATATAAACATATTGGTGCTCCTTCATCATACTACCAATAAGCAAAAAGATTCATCCTTCATTTGTTATTGTTCATCAACTTTTCCATGCTTGTGCCCATCTTGAGGATGTCATTCTTAGTCAGACAAGTGGCATCTTCAGCTAGTAAGTTCTTCCATTTGATTAGGTACTGATAATATTATTTATCTCTGGTCTTCTTTGTCACCTTCTTATCCAAACTGGTTTGAATTTTCTTTAGTGCTTCCTTGGGTAGTTTTTGTTTCCCGTGGACAACTTCATCAACCCATGTTTAAGACCCTTCAGCTGGTTGTTCTTCTTTATAGGGATATAGATCAGCAACATTTAATATTGGAGAGATTCCAATCCCCTTTGGTAGTTCAATTTCATAAGCATTGTTTGAAAACTTCCTCACTACCTTGCATGAACCAATCTTCTTTACTTTCAACCTTTTATATTCTCTCTTAGGGAACCTTTCCTTTATAAGGTGGGCAAGGACAAGGTCTCCAATACTGAAACTAACTTCTCTTCTTTTTTTATCTACCCTTTTCTCATACTTGATGGTATTTTCTTCAAGTTTTCTCTTCACTTGTTCATGTAGATTTTACATTGCATTGGCAAACTCTTCTGCATTAGCACTCTTTGCTTCCATCTTACCTAGATCTCTCAGCTCATATACACCTCCAGGATGTATTCCATACAATATTTTGAATGGACTCATTCATGTACTCCTATTAGGAGAATCATTATATAAAAATTCAGCTTGTGCAAGAACAAGATCCCATTATTTTGGTTGCATACTTACGAAACTCCTCAAGATGTTGCCAAGGCTCCTATTGACAACTTCAGTCTGACCATTAGTTTGTGGATGGTAGGATGAGATAAAGCTCAAATGTGTGCCCAAAGTCTTCCACAAGTTCCTCCAAAATTTCCCAAAAAACTTAGTGTCCTTGTTAGAAACATTGCTCCTAGGGAGCCCATGCAATCTCACAATCTCTTGAAAGAATATATTAGCTATGTTAGTAAAATCACTTATTTTTGAACATGGAATGAAGTGACCCATCTTTGATAACATATCAACCATCAAAAATATATAATCATGACCTTTTTGAGTTCTTGGTAAACCAAGTACAAAGTCCATACTTACTAAATCCCAAGGCATGTTGGGAATGGGTAGTGGTTGGTACAAACCTGCATTTTGGCTACTCTCCTTGGCATGTTGGCATGTCTTTCATCTCTCAACAAACTTCTTGACATCAGCATTCATCACTAGCCAATAGTAATGAGCACTCAATTGTGCTAGTGTCTTATTTTTCCTAAAATGTCTTGGTAAGTTGCCACTATGTTTCTCTTTCAACAAATTCTCCCTCATGGAACTCTTGGGTATGCAAAGCTGGCTGCCCTTGAACAATAGTCCTTATTGTATCATGAATTCCATCCAAAGACTCCTATCAGCCCCTACTGAATTCATGCAAGCTTCATATGGTTCCTTGAAGTCTGGATCTTCTTTGTACATCTCCTTCAACTCTTCAAATCCCAATATACTTACTTGATATTCCTGTATGATTATATTCCTCCTACTTAAAGCATATGCAACCTTGTTAGATTGTCCTTTCTTATACTTAATAGTGAATGTGAAAATTTTCAATAATTGAATCCATTTATCATGCTTTTGACTCAACTTATTTTGATTGCTAATGAACTACAAAGCATAATTATCAGTGAATAAACAAACTCTTTAGGCAAAAGATAGTGCCTCTATTTATTCAAGGCCTGTACAAGAGCATATAAATCCTAATCATAGGCTGAATATCTCTTCTTAGCATCACTTAGTTTGTAATGTACCCAATTTTCTATTATAATGGTTTAATTAATTAATTAAATTATTATGAAAATAAAATTGACTTCTTCTAGAAGTTTCCTAGGAAGGCTTTAAAAGAAGGGGAAAGCAAAGCATTTGCATTATCTAATATCTTCTTTTGCAAAAATTATTCTGAGAAGCTTGAATCGGTGATTCAGCTGGAATCTCTGAGGACTAAACCCTTCAGTAGATTGGCGAAGAGTTGGATGAAAACCCAGCGCTTTGTCAGAGGTGGGTTCGAGATGGAATCCAGATTGTGCACATTGGTCAGATCGGGAGCTTCAGAGGCCATTCACTGAGGATATCAGGGTTCAGCCTATGCAAAGGTCTCCAGGTATTTATCCTATGTTTTGATCCCAGGGTTATATATTTTATAGTCAGAGCAGGTTCGGTACGGAATCCGTATGGATAGACAGATCGGCCCCAGGCCGTACCAGCAGATCCGAAAAAGGAAAGGGCACAGTTCGGCCGCAGGGTTTTACAGAGACCGGCATCGGCATATAGACCGGCATCAGCCGATTATCTACCAATGCCGGCAGTCAGGCAGTCACAGAGTCACAGGCAGGCATAGGTCACCCTCAGACGACCGATGGCGGCAAGGTATCGACCGACGTCGACATCATCAGCGACCGACGTCGGTGACTGTGTTTTCCGAACACAGCAGGCTGAGAGCATGCAATCCCAGGTTTTTTATTTCCAGTTTGGTAGTTGTTATAATAATTGGGTTTTGAGACCAATCTGTAATAATTTTATGACATCTGGGCTATAGTATCAGTTACATTCAGTTTTATATCTTTGTCCAATTGATTGAATGTTGTAAGTAGTGGAAATCAATTTTATTTGCTTTCAATTCTAGTTTGGGATCTTTCAGTGGTATCAGAGCCATGCATCTTGCCAGCCTGTAGGGGTAAAACTATTTTATTTCTATGCATCCTGGAAGATTTGATAGAAGCCATAGATATTTTACACGTAGTAGAGCTCCGTACGAGCGAGAGTTGGGTTTAGGACAGCCACCTATCATGGCCAAAGAACAGAGGAATGCCCATAGAAACCAGGATGAAGAAGAAAGGGAGATGATGAGGACTCTCATCACTACCCAGCCCAGGATTGTTCAGGCTCTAGACCGATTACAGGATACCATGGAACGTTTAGAGGTGGATAGACACAGAGGTAGAAGGAATAGATCAGCTTCAGTGACTAGTAGTGATCATACCCATCACTCCAGTTAGCATAGTCACCATTCCCGTTCTTCAGTGGGGAGTTCCCGTCATTCCTCTAGGCGACATCATCATCATACACCTACTCCTAATAGACCATTACTGCCTCAATTTTTACCAGGTGGACAACCAACACAGGTGGAACCACCAGAGATGGGGTTCCAAGAGTCCGTTTTGGCAGCCACAGCAGAGTGGAGAGCTTTACCCCCAGAGGTTAGGGAGGTTTTTCCTCTTCCCCAGTATTGTGCACAACGTAGGGACACAGTGAGACTCAGGGGAGATCGGGGTAATAGACCACCACAACAGCAGCATAATCATGACCTCAATAGAGCTACGGGGAAGATTACATTGGCTTCATATAATGGATCTGGAGAGACTAGTGCAAGAGCTTGGGTCCACAAGCTGGACATATATCTTTCTTTCAGGCCCATGCCTGAGCGTGAGGCCATTCAGTTTGCAGTGTTACATCTAGAGGGGATTGCATATGATTGGTGGCACCATGGATTGGTCACCCAGGATCACGCCTTAGTTCACTCCTATGCTGAGTTCACTGAGAGACTTATTGCACGATTTGACCGTAAGGATACAGAACTTTACTACGGGGAGTTGGCTCATCTTAGACAGAGTGGACACGCAGAAACTTATATTAATGAGTTTCAGCGTATTGCGGTTATGGTACCTGATATGCCTCAGAGACGGAGTGTGATGTTATTTATTGAGGGGTTACATGATAGACTTAAGGGACTGGTACGTGCTTTCCAACCAGCCACTCTTAAGGATGCCATTGATGTGACATTGAGACTGGATACTGTTCCCACTTCTTATCAGGGTGATAAGAAAATAGCTGCGAAATCTCGGCCTATACAGAAGGCCAATACACCACAAATTAAAGAAGGGCCATCCTCTACAAATCCTTGGATGAATCAGGAGACTAAGAATGACTTGAGGAGGAAAAAGTTATGTTTTTCCTGCAAAGACCCATGGGAACCAGGCCACCGTTGCATGGGTAAAGGAAAGGTTCATTTGATTGAAGTAACTTCTAAGTGTGGAGATGAGGAGGTTCCTGATATGGACATTGAGGATAATATTGAGCAGGATCAGATACAGTTGGAGTTAGACACCCCAGAGCCTTTGGCATCAGCCAAAGCAATTATGGCTACTCTCTCCAGTTATCCTAACTTTCATGCCTTTCGGTTGAAAGGTACACTTGAGGGTAAGTGGGTAGTGAGCTTGGTAGATACAGGTGCTACACATAACTTCATTGACCGAAAGTTAGTGGGAAGGCGTGGATTACAGTATGAGAAGTTTGGTGGTTTCGGGGTAAAGGTGGCAGATGGTGCAGTATTGGGTTGTACCAAACGAATTCCACAACTCAACATTCAGATGGGGACTTACACTTTGACCGATGATTTTTATGTGTTTCCTTTAGAGGATTATGATGTGGTCTTGGGCATGCAGTGGTTACAGGGTATTGGGCGCTACATTATTGATCACCGCCGTATGCAGTTAGAATTCCTTTCTGGGGGAAGGAAGATTATCTTGAAGGCAGCACAAGATGGATGACCTAAGGAGGGGTCATATCACAGGATGGAGTCTCATTTTACAGGTGATGTGGTAACTAATTCTATTTGTTGCAGGGCATTTTCCTTTCCAATTATAAGTCAACATCCTTATGGGGATTGTGAGAGTTTGTTAATCAGAGTAGCGCAGCGGCCTTTTTCTAAGTCTAAGGTATGTGATGGTGAATTTGCTAATTACATATTGAGGATTATCACACTACTCTCTAGAAGAAACAAGGTGAATGTAGTCACAGATATTTTCCAGCCTGGTGTTTCTGACAGAAGAATTTGCAAGTTTTCAATAATAACATGGGATCCAGGAAGTTGGTGTTGGAAAGAATTGCTTGAGGACAAGCAATCTCCGGGAAGGGAGAACTGTAATGTCCCCAATTTTCTATTATAATGGTTTAATTAATTAATTAAATTATTATGAAAATAAAATTGACTTCTTCTAGAAGTTTCCTAGGAAGGCTTTAAAAGAAGGGGAAAGCAAAGCATTTGCATTATCTAATATCTTCTTTTGCAAAAATTATTCTGAGAAGCTTGAATCGGTGATTCAACTGGAATCTCTGAGGACGAAACCCTTCAGTAGATTGGCAAAGAGTTGGATGAAAACCCAGCGCTTTGTCAGAGGTGGGTTCGAGACGGAATCCAGATTGTGCACATTGGTCAGATCAGGAGCTTCAGAGGCCATTCACTGAGGATATCAGGGTTCAGCCTATGCAAAGGTCTCCAGGTATTTATCCTATGTTTTGATCCCAGGGTTATATATTTTATAGTCAGAGCAGGTTCGATACGGAATCCGTACAGATAGATAGATCGGCCCCAGGCCGTACCAGCAGATCCGGAAAAGGAAAGGGCACAGTTTGGCCGCAGGGTTTTACAGAGACCGGCATCAGCATATAGACTGGCATCGGCTGATTATCTACCAACGCCAGCAGTCAGGCAGTCACAGAGTCACAGGCAGGTAGAGGTCGCCCTCAGACGACCGATGGCAGCAGGGTATCGACCGACGTCGGCATCATCAGCGACCGACGTCGGTGAATGTGTTTTCTGAACACAGTAGGCCGAGAGCACGCAATCCCAGGTTTTTTATTTCCAGTTTGGTAGTTGTTATAATAATTGGGTTTTGAGACCAATCTATAATAATTTTATGACATTTGGGCTATAGTATCAGTTACATTCGGTTTTATATCTTTGTCCAATTGATTGAATGTTGTAAGTAGTGGAAATCAATTTTATTTGCTTTTAATTCTAGTTTGGGATCTTTCATAGTTTCTCACTAAAGTATGTTATGGGTTTCCTATCTTGACTTAAATCAACACCTATGGCAGTCCCACTAGCATCACATTCCACTTGAAATAGTTTATTGAAATCAGGTAAGGTTAAGATTGGTTCTATAGTTACCTTCTTTTTTAACAATCTAAAACTCATATCAGTATCATCAGTCCAACAAAAACTTCTCTTATCACCCTTGATTGTATCTATCATTGAAGTAATAATCCCACTAAAATTCTTTATCAATTTCCTATAGAAGCTAGCCAAACCATGAAAGCTTCTTACCTCAAAGGTGTTCCTAGGTGTAGGCCACTCAAGTATGGATTTGATCTTCTCCTTATCCATCTTCGAACCTTCCTTTGAAATCACAAATCCTAAGTAGATCAATTATGCCCTCATGAAGTTGCATTTTTTCACATTGATTAGCAATTTCTCTTCACGTAGTTTACTCAATACCATATTCAAATGTTTCAAATGATCTTCTTTAGTTTGATTAAACACCAAAATATAATTCAATTATACTATCACAAACTTACTAGTGAATTCTTTGAGCACTTCATTAATTAGCCTCATGAAAGTGCTTGGTGCATTGGTTAGCCCAAATGGCATGACTAACCATTCATAGAGTCCATCATTGGTCTTGAAGGTTGTTTTCCATTCATCCCCTTCTCTTATCCTAATCTTATGGTAACCACTTTTCAATTCTATCTTGAAAAAATATGTAGCTCCACTTAAACAATCAAGTAAATCATCAATTCTAGGCAATGGGAATCTATACCTTATAGTGATCTTGTTGATTGATTTGGAGTATGTACACATCCTCTAACTCCCATCCTTCTTAGGACTCAACACTATGGGTACAACACAAGGACTTAGACTCTTCTTACCAATCCTTTTTTCAACAATTCTTGGACTTCGTTTTTGATCTCTTCATTCTCCTTTGGTGTCAACTTGTATACAACCTTGTTTGGAAGATTTGCTCCTGGAATCAAGGCTATGTGATGGTTGATGTTTCTCAATGGTGGTAACTCATTAGGAAAATAATATACCACAATATCAATGTATTCATTCAACATATCCTGGATTTCTAGAGGCAAATCAATCAACTTAGTACTAGTGACTATACTTCTTGGCTTACCAATCACAACAAAGTTTACCTCTTCCTTCTTCATTTGATGTAGAAACTCTTTACGATTCATAATAAACAATTTAGAATTATGTCCTATAGCAGCAGCAATAGCCTATTATCTCAATGGTGTGAGTGTGTGTTTGATCCCATCCTTCTCAAATATATATGTATTCTACCTTCCATCATGCATGGCCTTCCTATAAAATTGCCAAGGCCTTCCAAACAATATATGGCATATATCAATGGGCATAAGATCACATAAAATATGATATCTATATGTTCCTATCTAAAAATCCACTTTACATTGTTCACTTACCAAGATTTTGTGTCCTTTTTGCAGCCAAGAGACGTGATAAGGTGTAGGATGCACCTCCTCCTTCAAGCCTAGTTTCTCCACCATCTTAGTAGACACAAGATTGTATATACTTCCACCATTTATGATAACCTTGAATAACTTTCCCTTTCTCTTACATGTAGTCCTAAACAAAGTCTTTCTTTGTGGTGGTTCCATAGTTTCCTTGTTAGGTTTCAACAAGATTCTCTTCATTAAGAGAGACTCACCTTCTTCTGGTACATCTTCATGAATTATTGTTGGTCCTTCATCTTCTTCTTCTTCACCTTGGGATAAATTTACTCCTCTCTCATGGATGTTAGAAGTGTTCTATAGACACTCATATTCTCTATGGCCTACATACTTGTTGCACTTGAAGTATTTGCCCATGAATCTTCCTCTTCCTCTTTGATAGCCTTGATATGGCCTCCTTCCTCTTGGTGTATAGCTGCCTCTTAAAATTTGTGAGCTACTAGCCTCCTCTTGTGATGTTTTTAGCTACCTTCTACCTCCTTGTGATCCTCTTTCTCTAATGGATCTACCTCTTCCCCTTGTAAAGGAAGTTTATTTCCTTGCAATTTTCTCCTCAACTTTTAAAGCAAATTGGTATGCTTCTTCAATTGTCCTGGGTATGAGAAGGCTAATCTCATCTTGGATGACAGACTTCAAACCATTAGTGTATCTTGATACTTTTTTCATATCATCCTCAATGTGGCCTGATCTTATAGTTAGCCTATAGAAATCTTCTATGTATTCTTTTACAGTCATGTCCTTTTGTTTCAAATTTTGCAATTGCTTGAAAAGATTTGCTTGGTAATCTAAGGGCATGAACTTACCTTTCATTTTTACTACCATTCTATCCCTACTCCTAATCTTTGTATTACCTTTTCTCCTCCTTTCTTCTTGTACTCCATTCCATCATAGGGATGCATGGCTCTTGAATCTGGTCATGGCGAATTTGACCTTCTTGTCATCTTTTTGTATCCCTTCATACTCAAAGTACTTGTCTAATGCATTGATCCAATCAATCAATTATTCCACATTCAGATTTCCTTCATACATTGGAAACTCCATCTTTGGCTTTGCATTTACCTTCATAATGGCTCTAATCAGCGTATCTTCAACTGTCTCATCTTCTACCACCAATTCATCCTATGGTGGCTCATCATCTCCTTCACTAACTTCTCCCATGCCAGTGCCTCTCTTTTGAGCCATGTCTAGGTCTTGAAACCTAGCTTATAGATTCTTAATCTCTTCTACTATTATCATTTGTCTTGTTGGTATCCTTCCACTAGCTCTGCCTCTATTCCTTACTCTCATGGCCATCTTGAGGTCTTGCTTCTTTTTCACAAATCACTTTCTTTTCTTACTTGGATCTTGGATTGTGTACAATATCTAGGCTCTGATACCAAAATTGATGTGAGTCTTGAACCTTATACCATCATCAGTACCCAAAATATTCTTCTTTTAACATTGGTAATTTATTCATTCAAACAATCTCATGAAATTATGTTGTTTGTACACTACATGAACATCTTATAATTGGATTGACCACATGGAAATACATAAGGAGGATATATACAATGATTACCAACCTAGTCACATCTAAACAATCAAACAATACTATTTACACCTAACTAGGCAGTGTCAAATGATCATAACACACAGTTAAGGCCATAAGGCCATACTAGGCTAGTAGACAACTCAAGGCTTGTAGCCTTTTTTTTTTTTACTGAGTTTTCCTTATATTTTACACTATACCTCTTATGTTATAGAATAAATAAGTGATCTGAGTACCCATTAAGGATCTTGTCAACATATGTGAGAATGAGGTATGGTTCCTTTGTATGGATTTGTCTTACTGTGGACTTTGACAGACCTAATTAGGCTTCCAAGTGCCCTGTTTAGGAGGGTATAGAGAGGATGAGGTGGATTAAATGGTTAATATTCACCAATCCAGTCTTAAATTACATAATAAGACTATTCAATAAGAAATATATCCACTCTTTATTCAAAATCATGACAAAAGACCTCTATCTCAGTCCTCTCAAGTCTATAAGGGCTAAAATATAGACAATGCTTAGAAACTGGTCTTAACCTTTGAGTTAGACATTGAAATTTTGAATAGTAGTCCTTCCCATAGATACAAATAAGATTAAAAATAATTAGGATTTTCCATCATACCATTTTTTTGAGAATAGTGAAGCCTAGTTTGGGCCTAGTAGACCTTCAAATGAATCCAGAAGGTGAACTAGGAGGAGTTAAGAATTCAAATAAATTACATTGGTCTTATTTTCAACCCCTATAACTATCTGAGCACTCACAATGAATGGATGGACCCTCTACTGTCAACTTTCACCCTATTTCCCCTATTTCCTGTAGTCACAATCTTGAGTGAAAACTTGCAAAAACTCAAATTTTTATCTTTTCAATGCTTCATCTTCTCATTGTACATCTAAACCATAATATTGAATTTTTATATGGTGAAATAATCACCCACCACAACCAAAAATCCTAACTTAGACACCTGAATCTCCATTTTAGGCATCTACAACAAACTCCAAAATTGGAGTTAACCACTTTCCAAACCAAACAAGATGCTAACTACCCTAGATCACGTCCAAACACCCTAAGATCATGTAAAATATGATCTTTAAAGTTATTTTGGATGAAAATCTTATACAATCTTGGCTTTAATACAATTTTTCACCTTATTACAAGCTTATTGAACACTTATTCAAATTTTGACAAATTTAAATGAGTGTTTTGGAGGGAACACTATAACCACACCTAAGTCACCTAAGACATTAACCAAGTATGACAAACTTGCATATATAAACATATTGATGATCCTGCATCACTTTGCTTGCAAAATAAAAATAAAAATGATATAGGGTGTACACCCTTTATCCTTTACAAAGGGTGAATGCCCTTTGATTTTTACAGGGCATACACCCTTTTTAAAGTGGTACTCCCTTTATAAATCACAAATGGTGTATGCCCTTGAGGTTCAAGCATAAGTGTGAGCTTTGAAAATTAAAAAAAAAGGTGTATGCCTTTTGTAAAAAAATTAAAAGTTGGGGGAATATCCTACTTTTTATCCCCCAACTTTGTGCATCGACCCCTAAGCCAAACAAATATTCCATGTTTATGAAGTAGAAAATAGTAAAAAGGTACGGATTTAGTTGATATCTAAGGCATCTAAGTGGGTAGAATCGACAGAAGAAAACTCAAAAATGATCAAAATAGGTTAATACATATTTTTGCATCAAAATACCATAAATATTTTCAATCCAAACTAAGGAAATACAAAATCTAAGAAGTAGACAAACCAATGGCATGTGTTTATAAAAAATAACTAGTCAGACACCAAATCTCAACATTATCTAACCAAAATAAAAAATGGCTTTCGAATAGCATGACTATCATCAATCGAAGACAATAAAGACAAATAATAACTTTATATCAAAAACCATTAGGACTGTTATACTGACTTACCCACAACCCAGTATCAATAAAACCAACCTATATTTTTCAAATATCTTTGCATATTTACTATCAATCAAATAAAACCAAAAATATGCCAAGCAAATATGAACTATAATTGAAAATTATCAAGGTTATACAAACTCAGAACCCTATAATTCTTTGCATATATATACCATATTTAAACAAAAATAAATAGTATGTTGCCAAAGTTATACTCTTCCATATTCACAATAGACAAAAAACACACCATCAAAATATCTTGTTGAAAACCCTAATATCAACAAAGTAAAAAGCTCGAAATGCATTCATTTAAAATATTTATCTCATATCTGCCACCAAAAAACCAAACTATATGCCTTTTGAATTGAAAATTTAAACCAGCTATATGTTTTGAACATGAATAACAAACTCAATATGCATGTTAAAATATGACTTCAAAAACCAAATTGCATGCCTTTCAAAAACTTAAAACTCCTTACTTCATGCTTCAAAAATTATCAAATAATCTGCACCATTTGAAATATTTATTGAAGATGATAAACAACAAGAAAAACTCACCCCATTCTATAAATATCATTGCAAGCTACCAAAAAAATTTGTCGCTTCAAGAATTCCATTACCATAATTTTGATTCTACATCCAAGCTTGTCAATAATGACAATCAACTAAAATGAAAATCCTTTTATATTATGTCGAACTACTGTTACTGCCAATGCTACATGCCATAATCACATTGGATGACATGCTTTGTCAGTTTTTATCGCCAACCAAATTAGCATTTTGATAAATTTAATCATAACTAAAACTCTCACCAAACTATCTACTAAATTCCCTTTGGCGGTGCACGTACTTATGGATTTTAATGCTTTAAATTCTATAGGATTTGAAAAAATCCCAGTCTATTAGTCATATCCCTAAACATGAAATTCACACCACTTACCATCTAGAAAGCTGAAAAATCAATGCTTTGAACCTGTAGTCAATATTAAACACTTAGTCACATAATTTAAATTCTACCACCCTAGGTTCATTTTCACTTCACATGGGTCGACTATCATTTAATTCCTTAGCATTATCACCTTCTACGTCTAATGATACTTAACCCTCAATATGTAACATAATTCAAAAAATGCATTCATGGGTCCTTAACACCGAACCTTAGATCTTAGGTTAGAATCATTAGGTTTTAAAACAAATAAAACTTTAAAAAAATACAACTTAATTCAATATAAATAATGTTAAATTATATTGAAACTTTAACAATATTTAAAATAGATTTTGTTAATCAACAAAACTATTTATCAATCAAAATGCACATCCAACCACGACTGATCATAACCTTGATCTCATATTTGTTTGATAACCTATACTCATATGATTCTGATCCGAGCAACAATTAAGGGACAATTCGGGTGACGGGTCCACCCCAATTGATGAAAGAACTTTCGGGAGCCATAACTTTCACACCATAGCTCCAATTGACTCACCGTTTGAACTATTAGAAATATAATAATGAGGGGAACATCATGAGATGGCATGGAGCTTTTTTTGATGAAGTTTGACCCCCTAAAACCTAATAGAAGTGCCCTAAATTTCAATTTTAGTAGTGCAGTCTAGAAATAGTAAGTTTCTAAAAATAGAAATTCTTCAAATTTTGTATTGTTTTAAATCATGGAAGTCAAACCACTTAATCTCCCTCGAGATTAATGACCTTCCACATCCTCCTCACACCTTAAAAACATGTATAAATGAATATGTAACCCAAAATGGAAATCAGACATCTCTTCTCAGAGATAGGCATATGTTTGGGTCTGCAAATTTGATCAATAAAACATCTCTTCTCAGAGATAAAATTATTTATATTGTGTTGTTCTTATTTCTTGAATTATCTTTCAACCAAAGCTTTCAAGTTTTGGATCAATGGTATCAGAGTGGTTTATCTTAAGAGTGTATGATCCTAAAGACGAGGTCAAATTACAGGAAGCTTGGGTGGACAATAGAACTAATAGACTCTTCACCTATTCACTCCAAATGACTTCAAATGGCAAAAAACACCGAGACATCCGATCCTTTCAAAGAAATGGTGAATGAAGCCCTCCAACAGCATCAAGCACAAATGCTACAACAATTTTCTCAAATTCTCCAACAAATCTTGATGGAAAATTTTGTCTCCTCATCTGCACCCCCACATCTTTTCAGTGCCCCAACACCCTTCAAGGTTTAAGTGAATTTTGATATCCCTAAATTTGAAGGCAAAATCAATGCTAATGTAGTAAAAAATTAGTTGGATCAATTGTCATCTTATTTTTCTATAAATAATTTCACCGATAAAGAGAAGATCACTTTTGCTCTTTTGAAAGCATCATTGCCTGTCAAAAATTAGTGGGATGTGTACAAAAAGAGATTCAGTGTAGATGATATTAGCCTTGAGGTGGAACCTACCTGGGTTGATTTCATAGAAGCTGTAAAGAAAGAATACTACCCCATTGGAACATATGACGATATGTATATAGAGTGGCAACAACTTTACCAAAGTAAGGAACAGTCTGTTCAAGATTACACTGACATTTTTTATTCTCTATCTGTGAGATTGAGCATCTACGAAAGTGAGAAACACAAGGTTCTCAAATATCATGGCAGACTACAATTGTACATATGGGGAGAAATGGAACTCTTCAATTTGGAAACCATCAGTGAGGCATACAAGTTCGTAGTGAAGATTGAGCAGAAGCATGGAAGAATGAATATGAAGAGTCAGCCTTCAAAATGGAAAAGTGACAAAGAAGGTCAAACATGAGGCCAAAATTGGAAGCAAAAGGAAGGAAAGATTGGAAAGTGGTGTGATTATCATAAATCTGAAACTCACTCCAAAGAAGAATATCAAGACATCAAGTCCCTGCTTTTTGAGTCACAATCCTCAACATCTACTGCTCTGCCTCATACAAACCCTGCAATCGAAGAGGTTGAAGAAGAAATTATAGATGCTGATCTTGAAGCCATTGTTTCTTCATCACAAATCCATGAGGAGAGGCTAGATGACAAGGAAATGTTATTTCACTCTAAGTTATGGGTGAAATGTAAGCCTCTGCATTTCATTCTTGATAGTGGAAGTCAAAAGAATTTAATCTATGCTAATGTTGTGAAAAGCCTAAATCTGTCCATGAAGCCTCACCCAAAGCCATATAGTATTAGATGGTTGAGTCCAGGGAGAAACCTCTATGTCACCCACCAATGTCTTCTCTCATATGCAATAAAACCTTTACAAGATGAGGTCTTATGTGATTTGGTCAATCTAAATGTTTGTGATGTACTCTTTGGTCAGCCATTCATGTATGATCGACATGGCATCTATGAATCAAGAACTCGAAAGATCACTCTCACTCTTGGAACATGGAACTACAGGGTACCAGAGGTACCACCTTCTACATCTGTCTCTCTGATTAGTGCCAAGAAATTTGTTCTTATGGTGGTCAAGCCACAAGAATCCAAAAGGGCTGATGTTACGTCCTTGACTACACAAAAAATACAATGACAGAGGCAAATAGATATTGAGCTGAAGAAGTTCATGGCCTTCCATCCACAGATTGATGGTCAAAAAGAAATGCTAAACAATCGGGCCCTGCATAGTTCCATAAATCACAGTCCATTCAAAGTATACATTAGGAATGAAATCAAAGTACAACTACCACACTTGATGACAAATCTTGATGCAATGGGGACCATTGATTCTCAAGGAGGGAGGAATGATCTGAGAAATAATTTAGGTGATAATTCAGGTGACGGGTCCACCCCAATTGATGACAAAACTTCTGGTAGCCATAACTTTTACACCGTAGCTCTAATTGACTCACCATTTAAACTGTTGGAAAGCTAATAATGAGGGAAACATCATGAGATGACATGGAGCTTTGCTTAATGAAATTTGACCATATAAAACCTAATGGAAGTGCCCAAAATTTAAATTTTAGTAGTGCGATCTAAAAATAGTAAGCTTTTAAAAATAGTAATTCTTCAAATTTTGTATTATTGTAAATCATGAAAGTCGAACCACTTAATCTCACTTGAGATTAGTGACCTTCCACATCCTCCTCACACCTTCAAAACATGTATAAATGAAGATGTAACCTAAAATATAAATTGGATATATCTTCTCAGAGATAGGCATATGTTTGGGTCTACAAATTTGATCAATAAAACATCTCTTCTCAGAGATAGCATTATTTGAATTGTGTTGTTCTTATTTCTTGAATTATCTTTCAACCAAAGCTTTCAAATTTTAGATCAATGATATCAAAATGGTTTGTCTCTAGAGTGTATGATCCCAAGGATGAAGTCAAATTACAAGAAGCTTGGGTGGAAAATATAACGAGTAGACTCTCCACCTATTCACTCTAAATGACTTCAAATGGTAAACAACACTGAGACATCTGATTTTTTCAAAGAAATGGTGAATAAATCCCTCCAATAGCAGCAAGCACAGATGCTACAACAATTTGATCAAATTTTCCAACAAATCTCGATGGGAAATTCTGGCTCCTCATATGCACCCCCACATCCTTTCAATGCCCCAACACCCTTCAAGGTTCAGGTGAATTTTGATATCCCTACATTTGAAGGCAAAATCAATGCTGATGTAGTAGAAAATTGGTTGGATCAATTACCATCTTATTTTTCTGTAAATAAATTCACTGATAAAAAGAAGATCACTTTTGCTCTTTTGAAAGCATCATTGCCTATCAAAAATTGGTGGGAAGTATAAAAAAAGAGATTCAGTGTAGATGATATTGGCCTTGAGGCAGAACCTACCTAGGATGATTTCATAGAAGCTGTAAAGGAAGAATACTACCCCATTGGAGCATATGATGATGTGTATATAGAGTGATAACAACTTTGCCAAGGTAAGGAACAGTCTGTTCAAGATTACACTGACATTTTTTATTCTCTATCTATGAGATTGGGCATCCAAGAAAGTGAGAAAGATAAGGTTCTTAAATATCGTGGTGGACTACAATGGTACATACGGGGAGAAATAGAACTCTTCAATTTGGAAACCATTGGTGAGGCATACAAGTTCGTAGTGAAGATTGAGCAGAAGCATGGAAGAATGAATATGAAGAGTCAGCCTTCAAAATATAAAAGTGATAAAGAAGTTCAAACACGAGGCCAAAATTGAAAGTAAAAGGAAGGAAAGACTGGGAAGTGGTATGATTATCACAAATTTGGAACTCACTCCAAAGAAGAATGTCGAGCCATCAAGTCCCTGCTTTCTGAGTCACAATCCTCAACATCTACTGCTTTGCCTCATACAGACCCTACAGTCGAAAAGGTTGAAGAAGAAATTGTAGATGTTGATCTTGAAGCCATTGTTGCTTTATCACAGACCCACAAGGAGAGGCTAGATGACAAGGAAAGGTTATTTCACTCTAAGTTATGTGTGAAAGGTAAGCCTCTACATTTCATTCTTGATAGTGGAAGTCAAAAGAATTTAATCTTCACTAATGTTTTGAAAAGCCTAAATATGTCCATGAAGCCTCACCCAGAGCCATATAGTATTGGATGGTTGAGTCCAGGGAGAAACCTCCGTGTCATCCACCAATGTCTTCTCTCATATGCAATAAAACCTTTCCAAGATCAGGTCTTATGTGATGTGGTCAATCTAGATGTTTGTGATGTACTCTTTGGTCAACCATTCATGTATGACCAACATGCAATATATGAATCAAAAATTTGAAGGATCACTCTCACTTTTGGCACACGGTGCTATAGGGTACCAGAGGTACCACCTTTTACATCTGTCTCTCTGATTAGTGCTACGGAATTTGTTCTTATAGTGGTCAAGCCACAAGAATCCAAAAGAGATGATGTTATAGATCTAACTACATAAACTACATAACAACAGAAGAAAATAGATACCGAGCTGAATAAGTTTATGGCCTTCCATCCAGAGATTGATGGTCAAATAGAAATAGTGAACAATTGGTCCCTACACAGTTCCATAAATCACAGTCCATTCAAAGTATGCATCGGGAATCAAATCAAAGTACAACTACCACACTTGATGACAAATATTGATGCCATGGGAACCATTGCTTCTCAAGGAGGGAGGAATTATTTGCGCAACAATTTAGGTGACAATTCGGGTGACGGGTCTATCCCAATTAATGACAGAACTTCTAGGAGCCATAACTTTTACACCGTAGCTCCAATTGACTCACTGTTTGAACCGTTGGAAAGCTAATAATGAAGGAAACATTATAAGATGGTATAGAGATTCGCTTGATGAAGTTTAACCCCATAAAACCTAATATAAGTTCCCTAAATTTTAATTTTAGTAGTGTAGTCTAAAAATAATAGGTTTTTAAAAATAGTAATTCTTCAAATTCTGTATTGTTGTAAATCATGGAAGTTGAACCACTTAATCTCCATCGATATTGATGACCTTACACATCCTCCTCACACATTCAAAACATGTATAAATGAAGATGTAACCCAAAATAGAAATTGGACATCTCTTCTCAGAGACAAGCATATGTTTGGTTTTGTAAATTTGATCAATAAAACATCTCTTCTCAGAGATAGCATTATTTGAATTGTGTTGTTCTTATTTTCTGAATTATATTTCAACCAAAGCTTTCAAATTTTGGATCAGTGGTATCAAATTGGTTTGTATTTAGAGTGTATGATCTCAAGAATGAGGTCAAATTACAAAAAACTTGGGTGGAAAATAAAACCAGCAGACTCTCCACCTATTTGCTCCAAATGACTTCAAATGGCAGACAACACCGAGACATCCGATCCTTTCAAATAAATGGTGAATGAAGCCCTCCAATAGTAGTAAGCATAGATGTTACAACAATTCTCTCAAATTGTCTAATAAATCTTGATGGAAAATTTTGGCTCCTCATCTGCACCTCCACATCCTTTCAGAGCCCCAACACCATTCAAGGTTCAGGTCAATTTTGATATCCATACATTTGAAGGCAAAGTCAATACTGATGCAGTAGAAAATTGATTGGATCAATTGTCATCTTATTTTTCTATAAATAAATTCATCGATAAAGAGAAGATCACTTTTGCTCTTTTGAAAGCATCATTGCCTGTCAAAATTGGGTGAGAAGTGTACAAAAAGAGATTCAGTGTAGATGATATTGGCCTTAAGGTGGAACCTACCTGGGATGATTTCATAAATGCTGCAAAAGAAGAATACTACCCCATTAGAGCATATGATGATCTGTATATAGAGTGGTAACATCTTCACCAAGGTAAGGAACAATCTTTTCAAGATTACACTGACATTTTTTATTCTCTATCTACGAGATTGGGCATCCAAAAAAGTGACAAACATAAGGTTCTCAAATATCATGGCAGACTACAATGGTACATATGGGTAGAAATAGAACTCTTCAATTAGGAAACCATTGGTGAGGCATACAAATTTGTAGTGAAGATTTAGCAGAAGTATGGAAGAATGAATATGAAGAGTCAACCTTCAAAATGAAAAAGTGACAAAGAAGGTCAAACACGAATATGAAAGGTAAGCCTCTGCATTTCATTCTTGATAGTGGAACTCAAAAGAATTTAATCTCTGCTAATGTTGTGAAAAGCCTAAATCTATCCATGAAGACTCAACCAAAGCCATATAGTATCGGATGGTTGAGTCCCGGGAGAAACCTTCGTGTCACCCACCAATATCTTCTCTCATATGCAATAAAAAAATTTCAAGATGAGGTCTTATGTGACGTGGTCAATCTAGATATTTGTGATGTAATCTTTGGTCAGCCATTCATGTATGATCAACAAAGCATCTATGAATCAAGAACTTGAAATATCACTCTCACTCTTGGAACACGGTGCTAAAGGGTACTAGAGGTACCACCTTCTACATCTATCTCTCTGATTAGTGTCAAGAAATTTGTTCTCATAGTGGTCAAGCCACAAGAATCCAAAAGGGCCGATGTTACAGCCCTGACTACACAAACTACACAATAATAGAAGCAAACAGATATCGAACTAAATAAGTTCATGGTCTTCTATCCACACACTGATGCTCAGATAGAAATGGTGAATAATCAGGCCCTACATAGTTCCATAAATCACAGTCCATTCTAAGTATGCATTAGGAATCAAATCAAAGTACAAATACCACAATTAATGAAAAATTTTGATGCAATGGGGACCATTGCTTCTCAAGGAGGGAGAAATGATCAAGGCAATAATTTAGGCGATAATTCAGGTGACGCTTCCACCCTAATTGATGACAGAACTTCTGGGAGCCATAACTTTTGCACCGTAGCTCCAATTGACTCACCGTTTGAACCATTGGAAAGTTAATATTGAAGGGAACGTCATGAGATGACATAGATCTTTGATATATGAAGATTGAATCCTTAAAACCAAATAGAAGTGCCCTAGATTTTAATTTTAGTAGTGCAATCTAAAAATAGTAATTCTTCAAATTTTGTATTATTGTAAATTGTGGAAGTTGAACCATTTAATCTCCCTCGAGATTGGTGACCTTCCACATCCTCCTCACACCTTCAAAACATGTATAAATAAAGATGTAACTTGAAATGAAAATCGGATATCTCTTCTTAGAGATAGGCATATGTTTGGGTCTACAAATTTGATCAATAAAACATCTCTTCTCAAAGATAGCATTATGTGAATTATGTTGTTCTTATTTATTGAATTATCTTTCAACTAAAACTTTCAAGTTTTGAATCAGTGGTATCAGAGAAGTTTGTCTTTAGAGTGTATGATCCCAAGGATGAAGTCAGATTACAGGAAGCTTAGGTGAAAAATAGAACCAGCAGACTCTCCACCTATTCGCTCCAAATGACTTCAGATGGAAGACAACACTGAGACATCTGATCCTTTCAAAGAAATGGTGAATGAAGCTTTCCAATAGCAGTAAGCACAGATGCTAAAACAATTCACTCAAATTCTCCAACAAATCTCGATGGAAAATTTTGGCTCCTCATCTGCACCCCCACATCCTTTCAGTGCCCCAACATCCTTCAAAATTCAGGTGAATTTTGATATCCCTAAATTTGAAAGTAAAATCAATTTTGATGTAGTAGAAAATTTGTTGGATCAATTGTCATCTTATTTTTATGTAAATAAATTCACCGATAAAGAGAAGATCACTTTTGCTCTTTTGAAAGCATCATTGCCTGTCAAAAATTAGTGGAATGTGTACAAAAAGAGATTCAATGTAGATGATATTGGCCTTGAGGTGAAACCTACCTGGGATGATTTCATAGAAGCTATAAATGAAGAATACTACCCCATTAGAGCATATGATGATCTATATATAGAGTGGCAACAACTTCACCAAGGTAAAGAACAGTCTGTTCAAGATTACACTGACATTTTTCATTCTCTATCTATGAGATTGGGTATCCAAGAAAGTGAGAAATAAAAGGTTCTCAAATATTGTGGTGGACTACAATGGTACATACGGGGAGAAATGGAACTCTTCAATTTGAAAACCATCGATAAGGCATACAAGTTCATAGTGAAGATTGAGAAGAAGCATGGAAGAATGAATACGAAGAGTCAGCCTTCAAAATGGAAAAGTGACAAAGAAGGTCAAACACGAGGCTAAAATTAGAAGCAAAAGGAAGGAAATATTGGGAAGTGGTGTGATTATCACAAATCTAAAACTCACTCAAAGAAGAATGTTGAGCCATCAAGTCCCTACTTTTTGAGTCATAATCCTCAACATCTACTGCTCTACCTCATACAGACCCTGTAGTCGAAGAGGTTGAAGAAGAAATTGTAGATGTTGATCTTGAAGCTATTGTTGCTTCATCACAGACCCATGAGGAGAGGCTAGATGACAAGGAAAGGTTATTTTACTCTAAGTTATGGGTGAAAGGTAAGTCTCTGCATTTCATTCTTGATAGTGGAAGTCAAAATAATTTAATCTCTGTTAATATTGTGAAATCTAAAATCTGTCCATAAATCCTCACCCAAAGCCATATAGTATTGGATGGTTGAGTCAAGGGAGAAACCTCCGTGTCACCCACCAATGTTTTCTCTCATATGTAATAAAACCTTTCCAAAATGAGGTCTTATGTGATGTGGTCAATCTAGATGTTTGTGATGTACTCTTTGGTTAGCCATTCATGTATGATCGATATAGCATCTATGAATCAAGAACTCAAAGGATCACTCTCACTCTTGGAATATGGCGCTACAGGGTACTAGAGGCACCTTCTACATCTGTCTCTTTGTTTAGTGCCAAGAAATTTGTTCTCATGGTGGTCAAGCCACAAGAATCCAAAAGGGCCGATGTTACAACTTTGACTACACAAACAACACAACAACATAAGCAAATAGATACTGAGCTGAAGAAGTTCATAGCCTTCCATCCATAGACTAATGGTTAGATATAAATGGTGAACAATTGATCCCTACACAATTTCATAAATCATAGTCCCTTCCAAGTATGCATCGAGAATCAAATTAAGGTACAACTACCACACTTGATGAAAAATCTTGATGCAATAGGGACCATTACTTCTCAAGGATGGAGGAATGATCTGGGAAACAATTCAAGTGACAATTCGGGTGATGGGTCCACCTTAATTGATGACAAAACTTTTGGGAGCCATAACCGTTGCACCGTTGCTCTAATTGACTCGTCGTTTGAACCGTTAGAAAGATAATAATGAGTGGAACATCATGAGATGGCATGGATCTTTGATTAATAACATTTGACTCCCTAAAACTTAACAAAAGTTCCCTAAATTTCAATTTTAGTAGTGCAGTCTAAAAATAGTAAGTTTCTAAAAATAGTAATTCTTCAAATTTTATATTGTTGTAAATCATTGAATTCAAACCACTTAATCTCCATCGATATTTGTGACCTTCCACATCCTCCTCACACCTTCAAAATATGTATAAATGAAGATATAACCCAAAATAAAAATCAGACATCTCTTCTCAGAGATAGGCATATGTTTGAGTCTGCAAATTTGATCAATAAAACATCTCTTCTCAGAGATAGCATTATTTGAATTGTGTTGTTCTTATTTCTTGAATTATCTTTCAAGCAAAGCTTTCAAGTTTTGGATCAGTGGTATCATAATGATTTATTTTTAGAGTGTATGATCCCAAGGACAACGTCAGATTATAGAAAGCTTGGGTGGAAAATAGAACCAGCAGACTCTCCACCTATTTGCTCTAAACAACTTCAAATGGAAGACAACACTAAGACATCCGATCCTTTAAAATAAATGGTGAATGAATCCCTCTAATAGTAGAAAACATAGATGCTACAACAATTCACTCAAATTCTCTAACAAAAATTGATGAGAAATTTTGGATCCTCATCTGCACCCCCACATCTTTTCAGTGTCCCAACACCTTTCAAAGTTCAAGTGAATTTTGATATCCATATATTTGAAGGCAAAATCAATGCTGATATAGTAGAAAATTGGTTGGATCAAATGTCATCTTATTTTTCTGTAAATAAATTCATCGATAAAGAGAAGATCACTTTTACTCTTTTGAAAGCATCATTACCTGTAAAAAATTGGTGGGAAGTGTACAAAAAGAGATTTAGTGTAGATGATATTGGCCTTGAGGTGGAACCTACCTGAGATGATTTCATAGAAGTTATAAAGGAAATATACTACCCCATTAGAGCATATGATGATCTGTATATAGAGTGAAAACAACTATGATAAGGTAAAGAAAAGTCTGTTCAAGATTATACTGACATTTTTAATTCTCTATCTACGAGATTGGGCATCCAAGAAAGTGAGAAACATAAGGTTCTCAAATATCGTGGCAAACTATAATGGTACATATAGGGAGAAATAAAACTCTTCAATTTGGAAACCATCGGTGAGACATACAAGTTTGTAGTGAAGATTGAGTAGAAGCATGGAAGAATGAATATGAAGAGTCAACGTTCAAAATAGAAAAGTGAAAAAAAAGGTCAAACATGAGGCCAAAATTAGAAGTAAAAGGAAGGAAAGACTAGGAATTGGTGTGATTATCACAAATTTGGAACTCACTCTAAAGAATAATGTCAAGCCATCAAGTCCCTACTTTCTGATCCTAAAGCCATTGTTGCTTCATCACAAACCCACAAGGAGAGGCTAGATGACAAGGAAAGGTTATTTCACTCTAAGTTATGGGTGAAAGGTAAGCCTCTGCATTTTATTCTTGATAGTGGAAGTCAAAATAATTTAATCTTCGCTAATGTTGTGAAAAGCCTAAATCTGTCCATGAAGCCTCACCCAAAGCCATATAGTATTGGATGGTTGAATCAAGAGAAAGACCTCTGTGTCACCCATCAATGTCTTCTCTCATATGCAATAAAACTTTTCCAAGATGAGGTCTTATGTGATGTGGTCAATCTATATGTTTATGATGTACTCTTTAGTCAGCCATTCATCTATGATCGATATGGCATCTATGAATTAAGAACTTCAAGGATCACTCTCACTCTTGGAACACGATGCTACAGGGTACCAGAGGTACCACCTTCTACATCTGTCTCTCTGATTAGTGCTAAGAAATTTGTTGTCATGGTGGTCAAGCTATAAGAATCCAAAAGGGTCGATGTTAAAACCCTGACTACACAAACTACACAATAACAGAATCAAATAGATACTGAGCTGAAGAAGTTTACGGCCTTTCATCCACAGACTAATGGTCAGACAGAAATGGTGAACAATCAGGCCCTACACAGTTCCATAAATCATAGTCTATTCCAAGTATGCATCGGGAATCAAATCCAAGTACAACTACCACACTTGATGACAAATCTTGATGCAATGGGGACCATTGCTTCTCAAGGAGGGAGGAATGATCCGGGCAACAATTCAGGCAATAATTTGGATGACGGGTCCACCCCAATTGATGATGAAACTTTTGGGAGCCATAAATTTTACACCATAGCTCCAATTGACTCGCCATTTGAACCATTAGAAAACTAATAATGAGGAGAACGTCATGAGATGATAAAGAGATTTGTTTGATAAATCTTGACTCCCTACAACCTAATAAAAGTATCCAAAATTTTAATTTTAGTAGTGCAATCTAAAAATAGTAAGTTTTTAAAAATAGTAATTTTTAAAATTCTATATTACTGTAAATCGTGGAATTCGAACCACTTAATCTCTCTCGAGATTGGTGACCTTCCACATCCTCCTCACAAATTAAAAACATGTATAAATGAAGATGTAACTCGAAATAGAAATCAGACATCTCTTCTCAGAGATAGGCATATGTTTGGGTCTACAAATTTAATCAATAAAACATCTCTTCTCAGAGATAACATTATTTGAATTGTGTTATTCTTATTTATTGAATTATCTTTCAACCAAAGCTTTCAAGTTTTGGATCAGTGGTATCAAATTGTTGTCTTTAGAGTGTATGATCCCAAGGATGAGGTCAGATTATGAGAAGCATGGGTGGAAAATAAAACTAGCAAACTCTCCACCTATTCACTCCAAATGACTTCAAATGGCAGACAACACTAAGACATTTGATCCTTTCAAATAAATAGTGAATGAAGCCTTCCAACAGTAGCAAGCACAAATGCTACAACAATTTTCTTAATTTTTTTAACAAATCTCGATGGAAAATTTTGGCTCTTCATCTACACCCCCACATCCTTTCAGTGCCCCAACACCCTTCAAAGTTTAAGTAAATTTTGATATCCCTGCATTTAAAGTCAAAATCAATGTTGATGTAGTAAAAAATTGGTTGAATCAATTATCATCTTATTTTTCTATAAATAAATTCATCGATAAAGACAATATCACTTTTGCTCTTTTGAAAGCATCATTGTCTATCAAAAATTAGTGGAAAGTGTACAAAAAAAGATTCAGTGTAGATGATATTGGCCTTGAGGCAGAACCTACCTAGGATGATTTTATAAAAGCTATAAAAGAAGAATACTACCCCACTTGAGCATATGACATCTGTATATGGAGTGGCAACAACTTCGCCAAGGTAAGGAACAGTCTGTTTAAGATTACACTAACATTTTTCATTCTCTATCTACGAGATTGGGCATCCAAAAAAATGAGAAACACAAGGTTCTTAAATATTGTGGTGGACTGCAATGGTACATATGGAGAGAAATAGAACTCTTCAATTTGGAAACTATCATTGAGGCATACAAGTTCGTAGTGAAGATTGAGCAGAAGCATAAAAAAATGAATATGAAGAGGCAGCTTTTAAAATGAAAAAGTGACAAAGAAGGTCAAACACGAGGCCAAAATTGGAAGCAAAAGGAAGGAAAGACTGGGAAGTGGTGTGATTATCACAAATCTAGAACTCAGTCCAAACAAGAATATCGAGCCATCAAGTCCTTACTTTTTGAGTCACAATCCTCAACATCTACTGCTCTACCTCATACAGACCCTGTAGTCGAAGAGGTTGAAAAATAAATTTTAGATGTTGATCTTGAAGCCATTCTTGCTTCATCATCAACCCATGAGGAGAGGCTAGATGACAAGAAAAGGTTATTTCACTCTAAGTTATGGGTGAAAGGTAAGCTTCTGTATTTCATTCTTGATAGTAGAAGTCAAAAGAATTCAATCTCTGCTAATGTTGTGAAAAGCCTAAATCTATCCATGAAGCCTCACTTAAAGCTATATAGTATTAGATGGTTGAGTCCAGGGAGAAACCTCCATGTCACCCACCAATGTCTTCTCTCATATGCAATAAAACCTTTTCAAGATGAGGTCTTATGTGATGTAGTCAATCTAGATATTTGTGATGTACTCTTTGGTTAGCCATTCATGTATGATTGATATGACATCTATGACTCAAGAATTTGAAGGATCACTCTCACTTTTGGAATACGGCACTACATGGTACTAGAGGTACCACCTTCTACATCTGTCTCTCTGATTAGTGCCAAGAAATTTGTTCTCATGGTGGTCAAGTCATAAGAATCCAAAAGGGTCAATGTGACAGCCCTGACTACACAAACAACACAACAATAGAAGCAAATAGATACAGAGCTGAAGAATTTCACCACCTTCCATCTACAGACTGATGGTCAGATAGAAATGGTGAACAATCAGGCCCTACATAGTTTCATAAATCATAGTCCCTTCCAAGTATGCATCGGGACTCAAATCAAAGTAAAACTACCACACTTGATGACAAATATTGATGCAATGAGGACAATTGATTCTCAAGGAGGGATGAATGATCTAGGAAACAATTCAGGTGATGATTCAGGTGACGGGTCTACCCCAATTGATGATGAAACTTATGAGAGCCATAACTTTTACACCGTAGCTCTAATTGACTACCCGTTTGAACCATTTGAAAGCTAATAATGAGGGAAATGTCATGAGATGGCATGGAGATTTTATTGATGAATTTTGACCCCCTAAAACCTAATAGAATTGTTACAAATTTCAATTTTAGTAGTGTAGTCTAAAAATAGTAAGTTTCTAAAAGTAGTAATTCTTTGAATTTTATATTATTGTAAATCATGGAAGTCGAACCACTTAATATTCCTCAAGATTGGTGACCTTCCACATCCTCCTCACACCTTCAAAACATGTATAAATAAATATGTAACCCAAAATGGAAATCAGACATCTCTTCTCAGAGGCATATATTTGGGTCTGCAAATTTGATCAATAAAATATCTCTTCTCAGAGATAGAATTATTTGAATTGTGTTGTGCTTATTTCTTGAATTATATTTCAACCAAATATTTCAAGTTTTGGATCAGTGGTATCAGAGCGGTTTGTCTTTAGAGTGTATGATCCCAAGGACAAGGTCAAATTATAGGAAGCTTGGGTGGAAAATAGAACTAGTAGACTCTCCACCTATTCGCTCTAAATAACTTCAAATGGTAGATAAAAACGAGACATCTGATCATTTCAAAGAAATGGTGAATGAAGCCCTCCAACAATAGCAAGCACAGATGCTACAACAATTCGCTTAAATTTTCCAATAAATCTCGACGAAAAATTATGGCTCCTCATCTGCACTCTCACATCCTTTCAGTGCCTCAACACCTTTCAAGGTTTAGGTAAATTTTGATATCCCTACATTTGAAGAAAAAATAAATGCTGATGTAGTATAAAATTGGTTGGATCAATTGTCATCTTACTTTTCTATAAATAAATTCACCAATAAAGAGAAGACCACTTTTGCTCTTTTGAAAGCATCATTGCCTATCAAAAATTAGTGGGAAGTGTACAAAAAGAGATTCAGTGTAGATGATATTGGCCTTGAGGTGGAACCTACTTGAGATAATTTCATAGAAGTTGTAAAGAAAGAATACTTACCCATTGGAGCATATGACGATCTGTATATAAAGTAGTAACATCTTCGCCAAGGTAAGGAACAATCTGTTCAAGATTACACTGACATTTTTTACTCTCTATCTACGAGATTGGGCATCCAAAAAAGTGAGAAACACAAGGTTCTTAAATATCATGGTGGAATACAATGGTACATATGGGGAGAAATAGAACTCTTCAATTAGGAAACCATCGGTGAGGCATACAGTTTGCCAAAGTAAGGAACAGTCTGTTCAAGATTACAGTAACATTTTTCATTCTCTATTTATGAGATTGGGCATCCAAGAAAGTTAGAAACATAAGGTTCTCAAATATCGTGATGGAATACAATGGTACATACGGAGAGAAATGGAACTCTCCAATTTAGAAACCATCGGTGAGGCATACAGTTTGCAGTGAAGATTGAGCAGAAGCATGGAAGAATGAATATGAAGAGTCAGCCTTCAAAATAGAAAAGTGACAAAGAAGGTCAAATACAAGGCCAAAATTGGAAGCAAAAGGAAGCAAAGACTGGGAAGTAGTGTGATTATCACAAATCTAGAACTCACTCAAAAGAAGAATGTCGAGCCATCAAGTCCCTGCTTTTTGAGTCACAATCCTCAACATCTACTGCTCTACCTCATACAGACCCTACAGTGGAAGATGTTGAAGAATAAATTGTAGATGTTGATTTTGAAGCCATTGTTGCTTCATCACAGACCCACGAGGAGAGGCTAGATGACAAGGAAAGGTTATTTCACTCTAAGTTATGGGTGAAAGGTAAGCCTCTGCATTTCATTCTTGATAGTGGAAGTCAAAAGAATTTAATTTTCATTAGTGTTATGAAAAGCATAAATCTGTTCATGAAGCCTCACCCAAAGTCATATAGTATTAGATGGTTGAGTCCAGAGAGAAACCTCTGTGTCGCCCACCAATGTCTTCTCTGATATGTAAAAAAACCTTTCCAAGATGAGGTCTTATGCGATGTGGTCAATCTAAATGTTTGTGATGTACTCTTTGATCAGCCATTCATGTATGATCGACATGGCATCTATGAATCAAGAACTCAAAGGATCACTCTCACTCTTGGAACACAGTGCTACAGAGTATCAGAGGTTCCACTTTTTACATATGTCTCTATGATTAGTGCCAAGAAATTTGTTCTCATGGTTGTCAAGTCACAAGAATCCAAAAGGGTCGATGTTATAGCTCTGACTACATAAACAACACAACAATAAAATCAAATAGATATCAAGCTGAAGTAGTTCATGGCCTTCCATCCACAGACTGATGGTCAGATAGAAATGGTGAACAATCGGGCCCTACATAATTCCATAAATCACAGTCCATTCCAAATATGCATCAAGAATCAAATTGAAGTATAACTACCACACTTGATGACAAATATTAATGAAATGGGGACCATTGATTCTCAAGGAGAAAGGAATGATCCAGGAAATAATTCAAGCGACAATTCGAGTAACGGGTCCACCCCTATTGATGACAGAACTTCTTAGAGCCATAATTTTTACACCGTAGCTCCAATTGACTCATCATTTAAACCGTTGAAAATTTAATAATGAGGGGAATGTCATGAGATGGCATAAATCTTCACATGATGAAGTTTGACCCCCTTAAATCTAATGGAAGTTCTTTAAATTTTAATTTTAGTAGTGCAGTCTAAAAATATTAAATTTTTAAAAATAGTAATTCTTGAAATTTTGTATTGTTGTAAATCGTGGAAGTTGAACCACTTAATCTCCCTCGAGATTGGTGACCTTCCACATCCTTCTCACACCTTCAAAACATGTATAAATGAAGATGTAACCTGAAATGCAAATCAGACATCTCGTCTCAGAGATAGGCATATATTTAGGTCTGTAAATTTGATCAATAAAACATCTCTTCTTAGAGATAGCATTATTTGAATTGTGTTGTTCTTATTTCTTAAATTATCTTTCAACTAAAGCTTTGACATTTTAGATCAGTGGTATCAGAGTAGTTTGTCTTTAAAGTGTATGATCCCAAGGATGAGGTTAGATTATAAGAAGCTTGGGTGGAAAATAGAACCAGTAGACTCTCCACCTATTCACTCCAAACAACTTTAAATAGTAGACAACACTGAGACATCTGATCCTTTCAAAAAAATGGTGAATGAAACCCTTCAATAATAGCAAGTACAGATGCTACAACAATTCACTCAAATTTTCTAACAAATATTGATGGAAAATTCTGGCTCTTCATTTGCATCCTCACATCCTTTCAGTTCCCCAACACCCTTCAAGGTTCATTTGAATTTTTATATCCCTACATTTGAAGGCAAAATCAATGTTGATGCAGTAAAAAATTGGTTGGATCAATTGTCATCTTATTTTTTTGTAAATAAATTCATCGATAAAAAGAATATCACTTTTGCTCTTTTGAAAGCATCATTGCCTGTCAAAAATTGGTGGGAAGTGTACAAAAAGAGATTCAATGTAGATGATGTTGGCCTTGAAGTGGAACCTACCTTGGATGATTTCATAGAAGCTGTAAAAGAAGAATACTACCCCATTGGAGCATATGATGATCTATATATAGAGTGGCAACAACTTTTCCAAGGTAAAGAATAGTCTATTCAAGATTACACTGACATTTTTCATTCTCTATCTGTGAAAAAGGGCATCCAAAAAAGTGAGAAATATAAGGTTCTCAAATATCATGGCAGATTACAATGATACATATGGGGAGAAATGGAACTCTTCGATTTGGAAACCATCGCTGAGGCATACAAGTTCGTAGTGAAGATTGAGTAGAAGAATGGAAGAATGAATATAAAGAGTCAGCCTTCAAAATAGAAAAGTGACAAAGAAGGTCAAACAAAAGGCCAAAATTGGAAGCAAAAGGAAGGAAAGACTGGGAAGTGGTGTGATTATCACAAATCTAGAACTCACTCCAAAGAAGAATGTCAAGCCATCAAATCCCTACTTTCTGAGTCATAATCCTCAACATCTACTGCTCTACCTCATACAGACCCTGCAATCAAAGTTGAAGAAAAAAATTTAGATGCTGATCCTGAAGCTATTGTTGCTTCATCATAGACCCACAAGGAGTGGCTAGATGACAACAAAAGCTTATTTCACTCTAAGTTATGGGTGAAAGGTAAGCCTTTGCATTTTATTCTTGATAGTAGAAGTCAAAAGAATTTAATCTCCACTAATGTTGTGAAAAGCCTAAATCTATCCATGAAGCCTCACCCAAAGCCATATAGTATTGGATGGTTGAGTCCAGGGAGAAACCTCCATGTCACCCACCAATGTCTTCTCTCATATGCAATAAAATCTTTCCAAGATGAGGTCTTATGTGATGTGGTTAATCTAGATGTTTGTGATGTACTCTTTGGTCAACTATTCATATATGATCGACATGGCATTTATGAATCAAGAACTCAAAGGATCACTCTCACTCTTGGAACACGGCACTACAGAGTACTAGAGGTACCACCTTCTACATCTATTTCTCTAATTAGTGCCAAGAAAATTATTCTCATGGTGGTCAAGCCAAAAGAATCTACAAGGGCTGATGTTACAGCTCTGAATATAAAAACAACACAATAATAGAATCAAATAGATATTGTGCTGAAGAAGTTCACAGGCTTCCATCCATAGACTGATCGTCAGATAGAAATGGTGAACAATTGGGCCATGCACAGTTCCATAAATCACAGTCCATTCCAAGTATGCATCAAGAATTAAATCAAAGTATAACTATCACACTTGATAAATCTTGATTCAATGGGGACCATTGATTCTCAAGGAGGGAGGAATGATCTAGGCAACAATTCGGGTGATGGGTCCACCCCTATTGATGATGAAACTTTCGGAAGCCATAACTTTTACACCGTAGCTCTAATTGACTCACCGTTTGAACTGTTGGAAAGCTAATAATGAGAGAAACATCATGAGATGGCATGGAGATTTTTTCAATGAAGTTTGAACTCTTAAAACTTAATAGAAGTGACCTAAATTTCAATTTTAATAGTGCATTCTAAAAATAGTAAGTTTCTAAAAATAGTAATTCTTCGAATTTTGTATTGTTATAAATCGTGGAAGTCAAACCAGTTAATCTCCCTCAAGATTGGTGACTTTTCACATCCTTCTCACACCTTCAAAACATGTATAAATGAATATGTAACCTGAAATGAAAATCAGACATCTTTTCTCAGAGATAGGCATATGTTTGGGTCTATAAATTTAATTAATAAAATATCTCTTTTCAGAGATAACATTATTTGAATTGTGTTATTCTTATTTATTGAATTGTTTTTCAATCAAAGCTTTCAAATTTTGGATCAATGGTATCAGAGCAGTTTGTCTTTAGAGTTTATGATCCCAAGGATGAGGTCAAATTACAGGAAGCTTGGATGGAAAATAGAATCAACAGACTCTCCACCTATTCGCTCCAAATGACTTCAAATGGAAAACAACACTGAGACATCCGATCCTTTCAAATAAATGGTGAATGGAGCCCTATAACAACAATAAGCATAGATGCTACAACAATTCGCTCAAATTCTTCAACAAATCTCGATGGAAAATTTTAGCTCCTCATCTGCACCCCCACATCCTTTCAGTGCCCCAACACCCTTCAAGGTTCAGGTGAATTTTGATATCCCTACATTTGAAGGCAAAATCAATGCTGATGTAGTAAAAAATTGGTTGGATCAATTACCATCTTATTTTTCTGTAAATAAATTTACCGATAAAAAGAAGATCACTTTTGCTCTTTTGAAAGCATCATTGCCTATAAAAAATTGGTGGGAAGTATAAAAAAAGAGATTTAGTGTAGATGATATTGGCCTTGAGGTGGAACCTACCTGGGATGATTTCATAAAAGCTATAAAGGAAGAATACTACCCCATTGGAGCATATGACGATCTATATATAGAGTGGCAACAACTTCGCCAAGGTAAGGAACAATCTGTTCAAGATTACACTGATATTTTTTATTCTCTATATGCGAGATTGGGCATCCAAGAAAGTGAAAAACACAAGGTTCTCAAATATCATGGTGGACTACAATGGTACATATAAGAGAAATGAAACTCTTTAATTTGGAAACCATCAGTGAGGCATACAAGTTCGCAGTGAAGATTGAGTAGAAGCATGGAAGAATGGATATGAAGAGTCAGCCTTCAAAATAGAAAAATAACAAATAAGGTCAAACACGAGGCCAAAATTAGAAGCAAAAGGAAGGAAAGACTGAAAAGTGGTGTGATTATCACAAATCTGGAACTCACTCCAAAGAAGAATGTCGAGCCATCAAGTCCCTACTTTTTGAGTCACAATCCTCAACATCTACTGCTCTGCCTCATACAGAGCCTGCAGTCAAAGAGGTTGAAGAATAAATTGTAGATGTTGAGCCTAAAGCCATTGTTTCTTCATCACAGACCCATGAGGAGAGGCTAGATGACAAGGAAAGGTTATTTCACTCTAAGTTATGGGTGAAAGGTAAGCCTCTGCATATCATTCTTGATAGTGGAAGTCAAAATAATTTAATCTCCACTAATGTTTTGAAAATCTTAAAAATGTCCATGAATCCTCACCCAAAGTCATAGTATTAGATGGTTGAGTCCAAGGAGAAACCTTTGTGTCATCTACCAATGTCTTCTCTCATATGCAATAAAACCTTTCCAAGATGAGGTCTTATGTGATGTGGTCAATCTGGATGTTTGTGATGTACTCTTTGGTCAGTCATTCATGTATGATCGACATGGCATCTATGAATAAAGAACTCAAAGGATCACTCTCACTCTTAGAACATGACACTATAGGGTACCAGAGGTTCCACCTTCTACATCTATCTCTCTGATTAGTGCCAAGAAATTTGTTCTCGTGGTGGTCAAGCCACAAGAATCCAAAAAAGCTGATGTTACAGCCATGACTACACAAAAAAGACAACAATAAAAGAAAATAGATACCAATCTGAAAATTTTCATGGCCTTCTAGCCACAGACTGATGGTCAGATAGAAATGGTGAACAATCGGGCCCTGGACACTTCCATAAATCACAGTTCATTCCAAGTATGCATCAGGAATCAAATCAAAGTACAATTACCACACTTGATGACAAATCTTGATGCAATGGGGACCATTGCTTCTAAAGGAGGGAGGAATGATCTGGGAAACAATTCAAGTGATAATTCGGGTGATGGGTCCACCCCTATTGATGATGAAACTTTTGGGAGCCATAACTTTTGCACCGTAGCTCTAATTGACTCACCATTTGAACCGTTGGAAAGCTAATAATGAGGGGAACATCATGAGATGGCATATATCTTTGCTTGATAAAGTTTGATCCCTTAAAACCTAATGAAAGTGACCCATATTTTAATTTTAATAATGCAGTCTAAAAATAATAAGTTTCTAAAAATAGTAATTATTCAAATTCTGTATTGTTGTAAATCGTGAAAGTCAAACCACTTAATCTCCATCAAGATTGGTGACCTTCAACATTGTCCTCACACCTTCAAAACATGTATAAATAAATATGTAACTTGAAATAGAAATCAGACATCTCTTTTCAGAGATAGGCATATGTTTGGGTCTATAAATTTGATTAATAAAACATCTCTTCTCAGAGATAGCATTATTTGAATTGTGTTGTTCTTATTTTTTTGTTAGGAACCCGTGCTTAATTGCTATGGACGCATATGCTTTGTAAGTCGTCCCTTAGAGCTTATTCGAATTATCCCACATACAAGGGGAAGTAGTAGTTGTTAGAATAGAGTTAGTATATAAGTAAGTGTTAAGGCCGAATAAAGGCATCCACGAATTCATTGTATTGAGCTTGCTCAAAGGAGGTTGCCCCCTCGAAGAGGCCTGCGATCAATATAAGCTTTCTGTGTTTCTGTTATTGGTAAGAGTTATTTTATTTTGGCATATTTTGATTAAATCTGTTGTAAGAGGTAAATTGCTGTAGGAGGTTCATCACATTTGGTATCAGAGCGCTTTCTTGGCTTTGTGGGTAGATTTGGAGCAATTTTTTTTCAAAGCAGGGCTTTCCAGGAGCTGCGCCATTTTTTGGCAAGAAATTTTTCATTGCAGGTTCCATCATTTCGGATTGGGTAAATACCTATCCGCTTAACTGTGGGAAGTGCTTGGGCATAAGCCCTAAAACTCATTGTGAGGAGTACCACAGGAACCCCGAAGTAGCTGGCCCATTGAGAGGACCTGCCAGCGAAAAGGGCAACGACCCCATCCTGATTGACTAGATCCCACCCGTGAGGTAAACCAAAAGCTGTCATTAAGAGGTAAACCCACGGCCAAAATTTTTGGAGAGCGGTACTCGCTCAGACAGCTTTGGTGGCCAAAGAGAATTTTAAAATCCTTTAGGCAGCCAAACAAACCTGGGGTCCATATCCAACTTATCAGGTTCAGAGAGCAAACAACAGCATACCCACAGTTGATGATATTTCGAACCACACAGTTGTAGACAATCCGTTCCTGAAACAGCCGCTTATAAAAATTTATTAAAAAAAAAAAAACAGCAGCAAAAAAAAAAAAAAAAAGTCCAATTTTTTTTTTTCGGGGCGCTGCCCCGAACCCCGCCCTGCATCGCGGCAAGGAACGCGAAGGATCCCCGGCTATTCACAACTGGTTATGGTCGCCACTCGTGCAGGCACAAAAATCATGGAGGAAGAAATCACCACATTGAAATCTCAGGTTACAGAGTTAACCGATATGATGCGTGGCTTGAATCAACAGAATAGCATCTTGCTCAATCGAATACAGAAGGAGGAGTCTTCTCAGACCGTCACTCCTTTACTTTCAAATCCTCCCGTGGACCTAAGCTAGACTTTCCACGGTTCAATGGTACAGATCCTACAAGATGGATATATCGAGCTGAACAATTCTTCAACCTCCACAATACTTATTCTGTAAACAAAGTCCCAATTGCTTCCTTTCATTTGGAACAAGAAGCACTTTAGTGGTACCATTGGTATCTCAAGACCAATGATGAACCTGATTGGTCAACTTTTGCATCCTTAATTTTGGGTAGGTTTGGTCCCTCAGCGTTCGAGGATTTCACAGGCACCCTCACCAAACTCCGTCAAACAAGAACTGTTCGGGAATATCAGCTTGAATTTGAAAAACTCGCTAATCACACTAAAGGGTTGTCAGATGACTTCTTCAAAAGTTGCTTTGTTAGTGGCCTTAGAGAGCCAATCCGCTCAGAGGTAAAAATGTTTCGACCTGAAAATATGATGGATGCTTTGGGTTTGGCTAAGTTAGCAGAAGATAAACTCTCCACACAGCGTCGACCTCCCACCTTTTTACCAGCCAAGAACACAGTGAATCAGCAGACAACCATAACCACACCAATCAAGCGCCTGACTGAGGCAGAGATGTGGGCTCGTAAAGAAAAAGGATTATGTTACAACTGTGATGACAAATGGGTTAAGGGTCACAGGTGCGTCCAACAAAAACTTTACTTGTTAGATGTGGAGTCACCATCAGAACAAGACAGCGAGATTGATATTCCAGAATTTCAAGATGCTCAAGATGAACCCGGCACTGAAGAGGACCCAATGGTTCAAGAGACTCAACCTGAGATCTCAGTACATGCACTAGTAGGTGTCACTACTCCCCAAACCATGAAGGTCAAAGGGTGCTTCAAAAAGATCCCTCTCACAATCCTCATTGACTCAGGCAGTACTCACAATTTCATTGATCCTCGCATTGCTAAGGCAGCAGACTGCTTTATATACCCTTGTTCTAGCTTTGAAGTCATGATTGCTAATGGGGGCACATTGCCATGTAAAGGGAAGTGTCGAAATGTGCGTCTTGCAATCGGCGATTATAATTATCGCTCTGATATGTTTGCCCTACCCTTAGGTGGGTGTGATGTGGTTTTAGGGGCACAATGGCTTTGCACATTAGGACCTATTTTATGGGACTTCTCTGAGCTTTGGATGCAGTTCACAGATAATGGTCAGAAGCACACCTTAAAAGGGTTATTACCAGGATCTGCTAGCATCATCAGTTCTCATCGCATGGAAAAACTTTTGAAAAAAGGCTCACATGGGGTCATTGCACAACTGCATTCCATTCAACTCCAGCCCTTTGCTGCTTCTAACCACCCTAAAGACTTCCAAGCCATACTCGACAAGCATGCAACCATTTTTTTAGAACCAGTAGGGCTACCCCCTTCACGCCCTAAAGATCACTGCATTCCTCTCCTTCCAGGAAGCATTCCACCCAACATTCGGCCATATCGTTACCCCCATCTGCAAAAGACGGAAATTGAGAACTTAGTCTGGGAACTCCTCAAGTCTGGTGTTATCTGCCCCAGCACCAGCCCATATTCCTCCCCAGTGCTTCTTGTCCACAAAAAAGATGGGTCGTGGCGCCTTTGCATTGACTTTCGAGCCCTTAACCACCTCACTATCAAGGATAAATTCCCAATTCCTGTCATCGATGAGCTTCTTGATGAGCTCCATGGGGCCAAATTCTTCTCCAAGTTGGATCTGTGTTCTGGCTATCATCAAATTCGAGTGCATCCTGATGACATTCCCAAGACAGCCTTCCGTACACATGAGGGTCACTATGAGTTCCTTGTCATGCCATTTGGCCTTACAAATGCCCCTTCCACTTTTCAAGCACTCATGAATAAAATCTTTCAGCCTTTTCTCCATCAATTTATTTTAGTTTTCTTTGATGACATTTTGATTTACAGCCGCACATGGGCCGAGCATCTCCAACATCTTGACAAGGCATTACAGTTGTTAGCCGACAATCAATTATGTGCCAAGCAATCCAAGTGTTCATTCGCTCAAGAGGAAATTGACTATATGGGGCACATTGTTTCAGCCAATGGGGTTCGCGTGGACCCAAAAAAAATCAGTGCTATGCAGAATTGGCCTCGACCAACCACCCTCAAGAGCCTTCGTGGTTTCTTAGGCCTGACAGGATACTATCGCAAGTTCGTCAAAGATTATGGAAAGATCACGGCTCCTTTGACTTCCTTATTGAAGAAGGATGCTTTCACCTGGGGTGCAACAGCTAATCAGGCATTCATCCAACTCAAACAAGCTATGTGTAGTACACCAGTTTTGGCACTCCCAGATTTTAGCAAAACTTTCACCATCAAAAGTGATGCCAGTGGCATTAGCTTGGGTGCTGTTCTTCTCCAAGAGGGCCGACCAATTGCCTTCACCAGTAAAGCCCTTTCTGGCCGCAATTTAGCTTTGTCTACATATGAAAAGGAAATGATGGCAATTTTACATGCAGTACAAAAATGGAGACCCTACTTACTGGGAAACCATTTTTGCATCAAAACTGATCATCAGAGTTTGAAATATTTCTTGGAACAACGGGTCTCATCCCCAGCTCAGCAGAAGTGGGTCAGCAAACTCATGGGCTATGACTATGAGATCACCTATAAGAAGGGAAAAGACAATGTTGTGGCTGATGCTCTCTCAAGAACCTTTGAGGACCACCCTTCCCTCTCTGCCATCTCCATGCCCATTCCTAAATGGTTGGAATCTGTCCAATAAGGGTATGCAAATGATCCATCCTTATGCCACATCATTCATCAATTGGCCACTGACCCCTCTGCCATACCACATTATTCATGGGATGGTGCTTCTCTGCGATACAAAGGTCGTTTGGTGCTTCCCCAAATTTCAGACCTACATCAGGCTATCTTCTATGAAATTCATGCTTCCCCCTCAGCAGGGCACTCAGGGTTTCTCAAAACCTATGAGCGGGCACGTCGACACTTCTTTTGGAAAGGCATGAAAACCAAAATTAAACAGATGGTGGCTGAATGTGAAACCTGCCAACGACACAAAGGTGAAACCACATTGACTCCTGGTTTGCTCGTGCCCTTGCCCATTCCTACTAGGATCTGGACAGATATTTCCATGGATTTCATTGAGGGCCTCCCTAAATATGGGGGAAAGACAGTGATCCTAGTTGTTGTCGATTGCCTCTCCAAATATAGTCATTTTTGTGCACTCAACCACCCATACACCGCGTCCACAGTTGCACAGGTTTTCTTGGATCAGATCTTCTGTCTTCATGGCATTCCTTCTTCAATTATCTCAGATCGTGATGCCACTTTCACTAGCCATTTTTGGACAGAACTATTTTGTCACACAGGCACACAGTTGAAAATGAGCTCTGAGTACCACCCACAAACAGATGGCCAGACAGAAATCGTCAACAAATGCTTGGAGACCTTCCTTCGTTGTTTTGCTTCAGAACAACAACATCAATGGGCCAAGTGGCTTCCCCTAGCTGAATGGTGGTACAATACCTCATACCACACTTCCACCAAAATGACTCCCTATGAGGCAGTTTATGGTCAAGCACCGCCACCACTTCTTCCATATCATCCTGGTAGCTCACCAGTTCAGGCAGTTGACACTACTCTCCGAAACCGGGATCAGATTCTACGCACCTTGCGAAATAATCTCCACATGGCCCAAAACTGAATGAAGCAGCAGGCTGATCAACACCGCTTTGAGCGTACCTTTCAACCTGGTGATATGGTATTTCTTTGTCTACAGCCATACAAGCAATCATCACTAAAACAAAAAGGGTGCCAAAAGCTTGCTCCAAAGTTTTATGGGCCATATAAGGTTCTCCAAAAGATTGGGTCAGTTGCTTACAAGTTAGAGCTTCCACCTTCCTCCCAAGTTCATCCCGTCTTTCATGTCTCATGTTTGAAACAAGTTCTTGGATCCAACATCCGAGTCCAGACAGCTTTACCAGCACTTGATAACGAAGGCTCCATCCTTCTCGAGCTCGAAGCAATCTTGGACAGGCGCACCCGCCAACTTCGATCCCGCTCCATCACAGAGGTCTTAATCCAATGGCACGGCATGCAACCAGAAGATGCAACATGGGAACCACTCTTCCAGATTCAACAACAATTCCCACATTTGAAGCTTTGAGGGCAAAGCTTTTTTTAAGAGGGAGGGGATGTTAGGAACCCGTGCTTAATTGCTATGGACGCATATGCTTTGTAAGTCGTCCCTTAGAGCTTATTCGAATTATCCCACATACAAGGGGAAGTAGTAGTTGTTAGAATAGAGTTAGTATATAAGTAAGTGTTAAGGCCGAATAAAGGCATCCACGAATTCATTGTATTGAGCTTGCTCAAAGGAGGTTGCCCCCTCGAAGAGGCCTACGATCAATATAAGCTTTCTGTGTTTCTGTTATTGGTAAGAGTTATTTTATTTTGGCATATTTTGATTAAATCTGTTGTAAGAGGTAAATTGTTGTAGGAGGTTCATCACATTTTTGAATTATATTTCAATCAAAGCTTTCAAGTTTTGGATCAGTGGTATTAGAGCAGTTTGTCTTTAGAGTGTATGATCCCAAGGATGAGGTCAGATTATACGAAGCTTGGGTGAAAAATAGAACTAGCAGACTCTCCACCTATTCACTCCAAACAACTTCAAATGGAAGACAACACTGAGACATCTGATCCTTTCAAAGAAATGGTGAATGAAGCCTTCCAACAGCAACAAGTACAAATGCTACGACAATTCACTCAAATTCTCCAACAAATCTCGAGAGAAAATTTTGGCTCCTCATCTGCACCCCCACATCCTTTCAGTGCCCCAACACCCTTCAAGGTTCAAGTGAATTTTGATATCCCTACATTTGAAGAAAAAATCAATGTTGATGTAGTAGAAAATTGGTTGGATCAATTGTCATCTTATTTTTCTATATATAAATTCACCGATAAAGAGAAGATCACTTTTTCTCTTTTGAGAGCATCATTTCCTGTCAAAAATTGGTGGGAAGTGTACAAAAAGAGATTTAGTGTAGATGATATTAGCCTTGAGGTGGAACCTACCTGGGATGATTTCATAGAATCTGTAAAGGAAGAATACTACTCCATTGGAGCATATGACGATTTGTATATAGAGTGGCAACAACTTCGCCAAGGTAAAGAATAGCCTGCTCAAGATTACAATGACATTTTTTATTCTCTATCTGTGAGATTGGGCATCCAAGAAAGTGAGAAACACAAGGTTCTCAAATATCGTGGCAGACTACAATGGTACATACGGGGAGAAATGGAACTCTTCAATTTGTAAACCATTGGTGAGGCATACAAGTTCACAGTGAAGATTGAGCAGAAGCATGGAAGAATGAATATGAAGAGTCGGCCTTCAAAATGAAAAAGTGACAAAGAAGGTCAAACACGAGGCCAAAATTGGAAGAAAAAGGAAGGAAAGACTGGGAAGTGGTGTGATTATCACAAAGTTAGAACTCACTCCAAAGAAGAATGTCGAGCCATCAAGTCCCTATTTTTTGAGTCACAATCCTCAATATCTACTGCTTTACCTCATACAAACCCTGCAATCAAAGAGGTTGAAGAAGAAATTGTAGATGCTGATCCTGAAGCCATTGTTGCTTCATCATAGACCCATGAGGAGAGGCTAGATGACAAGGAAAGGTTATTTCACTCTAAGTTATGGGTGAAAGGTAAGCCTATGCATTTCATTCTTGATAGTGGAAGTCAAAAGAATTTAATCTCTGCTAATGTTGTGAAAATCCTAAATCTATCCATGAAGCCTCATCCAAAGCCATATAGTATTAGGTGGTTGAGTCCAGGGAGAAACCTTTGTGTCACCCACTAATGTCTTCTCTCATATGCAATAAAACCTTTCCAAGATGAGGTCTTATGTGATGTGGTCAATCTAGATATTTGTGATATACTATTTGATCATCCATTTATGTATGATCGACATGGCATCTATGAATAAATAACTCGAAGGATCACTCTCACTCTTAGAACACAACACTATAGGGTACCTGAGTTACCACCTTCTACATCTGTCTCTCTGATTAGTGCCAAAAAATTTGTTCTCATGGTGGTCAAGCCACAAGAATCTAAAAGGGCCGTTGTTACAGATCTAACTATACAAATAATACAACAACAAAAGTAAATAGATACCGAGCTGAAGAAGTTCATGGCCTTCCATCCATAGACTGATAGTCAGATAGAAATGGTGAACAATCGGGCCCTGCATAGTTTTATAAATTATAGTCTATTCCAAGTATGCATCGGGAATCAAATAGAAGTAAAACTACCACACTTGATGACAAATCTTGATGCAATGGGGACCATTACTTTTCAAGGTGGGAGGAATAATCTAGGCAATAATTCAAGTGACAATTCGGGTGACGGGTCCACCCTAATTGATGACGAAACTTCTGGGAGCCATAACGTTTGCACCATAGCTCCAATTGACTCGTTGTTTTAACTGTTGGAAAGCTAATAATGAGGGGAAAGTCATGAGATGGCATGGATCTTTGTTTGATGAAGTTTTACCCCCTAAAACCTAATGAAAGTGCCCCAAATTTCAATTTTACTAGTGCAATCTAAAAATAGTAATTCTTTGAATTTTGTATTGTTGTAAATCATGTAAGTCAAACCACTTAATCTCCCTCGATATTGGTGACCTTCCACATCCTCCTCACACCTTCAAAACATGTATAAATGAAGATTTAACCTGAAATGAAAATTGGACATCTCTTCTCAGAGATAGGCATATGTTTGGGTCTATAAATTTGATCAATAAAACATCTCTTCTCAAAGATAGCATTATTTGAATTAAGTTGTTATTATTTTTTGAATTATCTTTCAACCAAAGCTTTCAAATTTTGGATCAGATTCATATGATCAAAGAAATGCTTCATGTCACTTCCTATATATGCTTATTTTTCGTCAAATCCATAAAATGCTTTCGAAACCACTTGAAAATTAAGATTAATACTTTCATTAAATGTAAAGATAATAATAAAAATTATGATAATAATGCATATTCAACTGCTACGATGAACTAGGACCCCAAGTTAGCAGTCTTACATGTTACGACAAAGTCATCATAATGGCAAAATCATTTCAAAACTCTTGGCTTTAAAAATGAAAAAGAGGGGGTGTCGAAAATAGGTTCAATGGGTACCAACTTTGTCATTGAGGTTTTAAACCATATTAAAATCCCCACACACGAGCCACATGGTAAGGGGTACACTTTCAGCCAAATGTCACCATAATAAGATCTAGCAGGGCCATCATTTAGAGTGTAAATGTTGAGAATGCCTTATGAATGGCGATCAATATCTAAAATCAAGAAAATCATTGTGTGACATGTCTTCCTCCATGGAAAAAATTAATGGAGAAAGTTTTTATGACACCAATATGTTTGTGCTACCACATCCATCCTCATGTAGAGTGGTGATTTAGTGGTGTCATGTCGAATACACTTCAAAGCAGTTTGTAAAAGAAATCCAACAATTTTAACTTCTTACATATAGACAAAATATAATGAACCAATTTTTTGGCAAATAAATCACACGGAGAATTTATGAGAGGACTCTATGAGTCAAACATTCTAGGAGAGAATATTCACTGGGAAATGTAATCTATATGGAGCTCTCCTTGTCTATCCTCTATATCTCTAAGGCTTGAAAAAATATTACGCTAGTTTAGAAGAATAAACACCTTAAGATAAATTGAGTGGTATTGAGCCTCATTTTTATCTTGAGGGGAGTCACCACCACCATGGGATGGGTTGCACGGCCATATAAAGAAGGATTCACTTGTTATGGATATCCTAATAAATGAGTAACTTTTTGAGGATGAGAAAGTTGAGACATAATACTTTGTTGGTTCTATAAGATTTTAACAAGATGGGGAGGAGAGGTGGGAACCTTTGGGGAGGCCCTGGTTATATATAGAGAAGTGATAGGGGGAGAGATTTTCGAGTCTAACTATGATTTTTTGGTAATCGTAGTCCAGCCATTACTTTTATCCGTCACCTTGGGGTTGTCAATCTATAGAGGGTCTAATTATTTAACCCTAATTTAGATAAGAATATTTTTTAGTGGTTAGGGTTAAGGATATAGAAATGATAGGGCACAAGGGTGAATATCAAATCTATAGTAGGCCAATTAATGTGTTAAACTTAGATATACTGTGTGTTGAATTTATAAAATTAAGATAGGTTATTAATAGAAAATACAATTATATTACATATATAAATGACATAAAATAAAGTAGTTAGCTATTTTTGATGTTAATACAGTGTTGAATTTGATACAAGTAGGAATCAAGTAGGAAGATAGTTTTGGATCAGTTGTAAGATTCTAGATCTAGTGCCTCTGGCTCTCTAGATAGTTATGTCAACGTAGGATAGCTACATTGATGCTAGTGTTTGGGTTCGATGCTAGTGTCCTATATAAAATATTTATCGAAATAGGGTCCAACCACCTGGATGCTTCTAGGTTTGGATTTGCCTTCACTCTGGTGCATTCAAATCTAGGTGATGGAATGTTGTTCTTGGTGAAATGACAAAACCTTAGCTTTGCATCTTCAATGTGACCTTAAGAAAAAATGGTTAATAGGCACACAATGTTGATTTGACCTGCAATGACCCCACTATCAAAGGGTGTTTCCTACATATCTAATACTCCATAAGAGGGCCTTAGAGTCATGTAGTTATCCCTTACGTGTTTTCTTATGTGTAAATTATGCAGTGTGTAAATCAAGTACAATAATGACCTAGCTTGTAACTTAGCAAATATGACTTTATGACTACTCTTTTAGTACTTCAAACCTCTATCTGAGTTATTCCTTTGATTGATATCAGAATAGGTAAGAACAGGAAAGATTTTAGTAACTTGAGTGCTCTTTTGATCTGATTGCTAGGTGTTCCCCAGGTGAGGTATGAATGAAGATTGATATTATATTTATACCAATCCTATCAGGATATAAATCATATTAAAGCACTTAGGCTGACCATTTTAATACATTGTATTTATAAATTAGATAACTTTAGGGCATTGGACACTTGTGTCAAGGCATGAAAATAACGGCAATGCTATTGTATGTACCAAATTTTAGTGTTCAGGGAGAAGGAAAGCAGACACAGGATCAAAACTTGTAGAGGTGTAAGATAAGTATATTTAATCATTAAGGGTGAGATGGAATGTATGTGTCATCAATATAAAATCCAGTTGGATTAAGAGATAGGCCAAGGGGAAAAATATAGAGTAGATGTGAGGCTTGAAAAATCAAGGCATGTGTAGAACTAAGAGGAACAACTAAGGTTCGAGTTTACCAAGCGTACAATATTGAGGTGTTAAATTATCAAAAAAAAATGTCTATATTTTCCCCCCTTTAATCTAGTAATGAAATTTCTAGTTTAAAGGAAACGAATAAGTATATGAGTGTGTATTCACACCTTGTCTTTGCTTGAGTGAATTTGAGTGCTTTGATGATGACTACCCTGCAACCAAGAACATGTTACATCATATAATCAATACATATAATATGGGTTAAAATTATTTGAAATAGATTGAAATTGTAAGAGTAAGGTTTAAGAGTACACATATGTGTCAACTTAACCACCTTAACTATTGGCAAGTTGTTTTTGTAAAAGATGGATCATTATAATGCTCTGAAATTGATATATATATATATATATATATATATATATATATATATATATATATATATATATATATATATATATATATATATATATATATCAATTTCAGAGCATTATAATGATCCATCTTTTACAAAAACAACTTGCCAATAGTTAAGGTGGTTAAGTTGACACATATGTGTACTCTTGTATTGGAAGGCACATGCCCTCAAATTTAGAGCAAAAATGAGTTGCCACCTAGCAATTGAGATTAACTCAACCATGCAACCCAATGATACTTATAACCTGGTGGCCCACTGTATGTGGATAAGTTTGAAAACTAAAATAAGTGCCAATGTGGAGGACATGTTTCTAAAACATGCCCCCATTATAATCTAGAGATGTTGTATATTGAATAAATGTGGAGAACATACTTCCAAATCATGCCCCCACTGAATATGTGAATTGTGAATGTGTGTGGAATCTATGCCCATATTATATACCCTCCACTAAATCCGAAACTGTGTCAAGTGTGGAGAAAATGCTTTTCAAGCATACCTCCACTAATATGCCCCCCTTTGAGGTGAGAGAAAGATAGGAGCTAGGAGTTACCTCACCTCAAAAGGATAAGACAACTATATAATCTATGAATGTAACCATGTAGCACATAAAAAAAATATGTTACTTCTACACCTAATCTATATAATATCATCTTAAAATAAAAATAACTAAATATTAGATTTTTATTTTTGAATTTGAAAAGATTTGTTTGGATTGGTTAATTTTTTATTTGCTATATGATATGTAACTCTCACTTTGACTATGCTTCTCACAAATTCTTCTCATGAGAGTATTTAGAAAATCAACGAAAGTAGAAATAGACAGAATTAGGACTGTTATTGGATTATTGAAAGCAGATCCCTTATACACTACAAACTTATTTGGTACTGATTCCTTTTTAATTAACATTTGCAAAAACAAAACCAAAAAAAAAAAATGGAAATTGCATTTAAATGCATTTTCCTACATTCTGGGATATACCCTTTTTTAAATTTTTATTTTGGTTTCTTGCAACATAAGAAAAATTAGAGTTTTAGAGCAGATAATTTTTTGGATTGAGAAGAAATAAGAGCTGCTGTGGATGGACTTTGAGAGAAGACAATCTCATAACCATCTGCAAGTGATTCCATCCCTTGTGCCACCAACTGCCAGAATAAACCCCCTCCACCTACAGTTCCATTTCTTGCGGCCTCATAAATGTTTTTATACACAATCTCATAAAACCTGTCCCTCTGAGCCAAGCTATATCCTGGGTCTTTATATGATTTTCCAAATTCAGAAAACAGTATTGGTTTCTTCAGCACTCTGTTTGCATCATTTATATGGACTTCCATCCATCTCTTCAAAAACAAAAGTTGTACCGTTTCATCCGAGCCAGCCAGCCTGAATTCGGTTCAGTTAGGTAACATTAGGTCAGTTTTCAAGGAAAAATCTGTTAAAAAAACTATGGGACTAAGAGGAGGAAGGAAGGATACCATGAATCTGGGTAGGAGTGAACGGTTGCAAAATCAATCCCTGGGAGCTGATTAGTACTAATGAAGTCAGTTCCGAATTCATAGCCATTTGGATTAAACTGTTCTCTTTCAGGTATTGAATCGCCATAGAATCCTTCCATACCCACTTCAACAAGGTGATAAGCATCAAGTGATTTCACATAACCAACGACCTCTTCTACCCACCTCTGTTGTACTCATATCAAAAATCACAATCATGAAAACTATATGTACTTATGAAAATTGTTTAAATAAATTATACAAGCTAGTATTGTTTTCCTAGTTGATCAATTCCTACTAGTGTAATTTCAAGCCAATCTACATTGATTATACTTCCCCACTAATGGTTCACTCATCTCTCACAAGCATGAATGTTTCCCTTGCCACTCATTGTATCTAGGTGCTGCTCACAAGGATGAAGAGGCAATGAAAATAAGTTCACCTGAACGGTTCTTCCAGATGGATCAGTTTTGCAGCGGGGTTCATTAATGAGCTCCCATGCAAAGATAGTAGGGTCCTCCATGTATGTAATTCCATTCAGGCTATTGTTTCTTGTCATAATTCTCTGCACAAAGGATCTCAAAGGCATGCGTACAAGCGTTTTAGTTATAAATAATATGATAAATATGAGGCCTGTAGCATTTACATTGACATTGTTTTTAAAGTAATTGTTAACGGTAGGATTTGTGTAGAAATATGAGGCTTCTAGCATTTACATTGACATGGTTTTTATAGTAATTTTTAACAGTAGGATTTATGTAGAAATCATCCTCAGAGTTAATATCCAGCCCTGTTTCATTCCGTCCCCATTGAACATATTGCGCTCTGCCTCCAAAATCCTTGTAGTTGTTGACAAAGCTGAGTATAAGCCTGATGGCATGCTTTTGGGCTTCACATACCACAAAGTCCAATCCCTGAGAGAACATTGTACAAATTCTGTGAGACTATTCCAAGCGAAATCTATGACAAGGTCGCCCTTAAAACATGGTAAATATCAAATGATATTTTTATTGATATAATGGGTATCAGCAATCCCTAAAATTAAGAGGAGGTGGGTGATACTAACCAAAAAAGGGGGAAAAAAGAGAGAATATTTAGAAGCTATGATTGCATATGTTTTAAATATTGTTTATGGAAATGACCTTGTGAAATTGATTCAGAAAACAAAATATGAACTTTAAATGCAATAAATTTTCAAAAAAAATACAAGAACTATTGGATTCAGTGTATCTTGATGTTGGACTACATAGATTGGCCCCTATCAAATATTTCTTTATCTCAAATTTTCTGAAAATTTATCCCTTTAAAAATTATGGATTGCAAAAACTTGATGTCTTTAGGAATATGAACTCTATAATGGCACTAAGTATGCAAACCTGGAAGACTTGTTCATTATACACTCCAGGGGAAGTTTGTAATGCCTGATAACCATTGCCATCATTGAAAGCCCAAGTACGACCGACATTCAGGCCATGGGCTGCAGCTTCTTGGAAAACAGAGGTAACCTTGTATCTCTGGGTTGGATCAGATGCTACCCACATCAGCCAATATGAGTTGAAGCCATTCACATACAGAGGTTTGCCATTTAGAACAAAGTTTTTGCCTATTGTACTGACAAAATTGTCTTGGTGGCACCCATAGGAATTCACTGGAATGAGAAGCAGCAGCAACGGTATTGAGAGAAGGAAAGCTGAAGCAAGATTTGGGATAAATCTCTCCATGGTACGAATTGTGTGCTTCACTAACAATGGACTTGGGTATGAATATAATTCTTAAGATTAGAAATGTCTAGCAATTGAAGATGAGAAGTTTGTGTGTGGAGAAGGAAGGGGAGGTAATAAGCATGCACTTGTGCTTGAGTTGATGGTTAATTGTATAACAGCTCAGGTGGTAGGCAATTGGAGCTGGACATAACTATAGCATGTGTTTGCAGTGAATGAACTAGCACAATTTCGTCAAAAATAATAACGTACTATTAGTATGAGAAGTTTGTGTGTGGAGAGAAGGAAGGGGAGGTAACAAGCATGTATTTATGCTTGAGTTGATAAATTGCATAACAGCTCAGGTGGTAGGCAATTGGAGCTGGACATAACTATAGCATACGTTTGCAGTGAACAGACTAGCACAAACTCATCAAAAATTAGCAACGTACTATTATGAGAAGTTTGTGTGTGGAGGAGAAGTGGAGGTAACAAGCATGCATTTTTGTTTGAGTTATTGCATAACAGCTCAGGGGGGAGGCAATTGGAGCTGGACGTAACTATAACGTGTGTTTGCAGTGGATGGACTAGTACAAACTCGTCAAAAAGTAACAATGTACTATTAATAATATTAGTGGTAAATGCTTTGTATAAAGCATCCTTTTGAATTCACTGAATTCATGCTTTGAGAGAGGACTCCAGTGGGACAATTTGTAGGATGGAAAAAAACAACTTCACGGACAAAAAGAGAAAAAGTAGGGAAAAGTAAGAAAGATGGAAACATGGTCATAAAAAACCTGTGACAATAACAGAAAAGAACAAGATGAGTCCAAAACCTAGAAAGAATATAACAGCTTTCAGTTTAAAAACTTTTGACATTCAGGCAAAACAAGATAAATCCAAAATAAGAATAGGTATAACAGCTCAGTTTAAATAGCGAGTTGTCTTTTCAAAGAATATCATGTACATGTTGGGCATGTTTATTCGGAAAAAAAAAATCAGAAAAAATGTGATAAAAGAATTTTTAAATTCATCAGTGACTATATGTTTATTTTTCATATATTATGAAAAGACACACATATATATTATTGAAATTATGTTTTTTATATGATTAGGTGTACAGAATATTTCTTTGATTTAGTGTTTAGGATTGAGGGTTATCCATTTTGCCATTCGATTTAGTGTTAAGGATTGAGGAGTATCCATTCTGCCAAATTCACTGAAGGATTGAGGGGTATCCACTTTGTCATTCAATTTAGTATTAAGGACTGAGGAGTATCTACGCCAAATTTGCCCGAAGTACGACCCTGACTTCATTCATTTTTGGTATCTCTTGGGATTTGTACCTTAGTGGAGGGGTAGACAACACCTTTTACACCATCATCCTTACCATTAAACTACTACCCACTAACGTTATGGGAACATGCATCCTTTAAATTTTGGTGGCATTTCAAATGTTTTGAAGAATTGGAGACATCTTCATTTTTATTTGTTTTTAATATAGTTTCTTCCTTAAAAATATTGTTATTAAACTTTTAAATTTTGAAATAATTTTAAAATATTTATATATTATTTTACTTGAAATAAAAGCTAAAGATTGAGAGGTATTCATTCCACCAAAATCCAACAACCAACAATATTTTTATTTAATATCAATAAAATATTTTTAATATATCTTATTAATTTAGAACTTATTAACATTTGAATATTTTTTTTAATGTTATTCAATTAATTATATAATAATTAGATTGTACATTTAAATATAAAAACATTTATTTTGTTAAGTAAAATAAAAATATTTTTTTCAAAAATTCTAAGTTATATTTTATTTTTATATTAAATTTATAAATATATATTAAAAAAAAAAATTGCAATTTTTTCCCTGCTTTTGTAGTCCCACCTTTACACACTTTCTTTAAAAAAACCAAAATTTTCTTCCAAAATGTTGGATTCATCATCCCTCCCAAGATTACTCCTCGTTCCCTAGAGACTCTCCTCCTTTGTCAAATGTAAATTACTCCTCATCTATATGTCTAGGTTCTATCCCTATAAGGAAGAATGTTCTCTAGAGAGATCACCAATTCTCTTCCAATCTTATCTTTCTTGGCAACATTTTTCATAAAATAACAAATTGCATTTTGATAACATTTTTATCTAAGGTAAAATTCATATTAAATGTATATATGACACACTCTTATTTTCTAGATCAATTATTTTTTCTTTCTCTTTTTTGGATTGACTTTTCATGGTATTAAGCTAGGTCAATAAGAAAATATCAAAATTTTCAAATATGCCTAGTTAAATAGAGAAGCAAACATAAATGAAGGTGCAACCTTAAAGAGTTCAAGTCTTAAAACCTTACACAACTTAGACTCGACATGTGAATCTGCATAACGATAAATTTATCTAAGTCAAACTCATAACAAATGATGAGTCTGCCCAGGTGACTCATATTTTTCACATAAGTGGAAGACAGTCTACACATTTATATTCCAAGTTCCAATTTCTAGAAATAGTAAATATGTGATCATTCTAGTTCATTTACTCTTTTTTATATTACATTTATCAATCTTATAGTACACTTGAACTTTCCACTGGATTTTGACATTGGAGTAGATTTAGTTTTTGTACTTTACTATTGTTTATGCTTAAATATATTCATTAGTGCATTTTTTTAGCTTTATTTTAAATTAATCTAGAATTAGGGTAAACAACATTTACCAATTGGAACATTGCATTCATTATCTAAATATTTCACTGTTGCAATCTCATAATTGTCATCAACTTCATCACCTTCAACTTTGCCAACTGGCTCATCTTCCTCTTCATAAATTTGATCATATTTTTTTCATCAACTTGATCATCATCATCTCCAGCTTCACCAAGTTGATCACTTTCAATAACTTAATCAATATTTGCAAGGCCTTCCATCTAGATATTTTCATCAATATTTTCAAGTCTTTATTCAGTTGATTATCCTAGTTCTTCCTCACGAAAGTCATCTCGTTAAAATTTATTAACATTAGTCCTTTCAAATGAAAGGCGTAGTAAAATAGTGTTATCATCAAAAAAATGTATCATCCTTGGCTCACAATGTAATATGAATTGCCAATTATTCTTATTCTTAAGATCAAGATAGAAGACGACCTACATACACAGTTACAATAATGATAATAAATAAATAATAGGCCTTATATGAAAATGTGTACAAACTTAATTTTAATTAATACCTAATCACAATGTTGAGGAAGCATGTAAATCTCCTTCTCCTCGGGTAATGATCATTTAAAGTCAATTGAATAAATATCACCATCAGTGTTCATTTTGAAAAACTTGCTTTCAATAAAAGGGTACCATGTAAACTTAAATATAACAACTTGAAAACTTATATAATCAAGTTTTATTATCACTTCTATCTTCCCAACATAATTCAATTTCCCTTGGTCCAAATTCTTATTACTTGCACTTACTCATTTGGCATGTTTAAAATGAACTATAACTCCACAACAACAATTGACCCTTCTCTTGTCAAATTTTTCCCTTTAGAATGCTTAGTAACCTATAGTATGTCATATCATTTATGAAAGGATTATTAAAATCATAAAAAATTGCAAAAACTTATATAATTTGTTTTCCAAACTTATCCAATTTTCACATCCTTACACAATGTCTAATGGATTCTTTTGTTACTCTCCTTGGATTCCTATCATTAACAATTTATAAACATGAATGCATCAAATTAATACTAGGATGCTCTAACCATGTATGGTGTAGTTCAGGTGGTAGTTATTTTTCATGGATGGCATTCTTCCAATCAGTCCTTTGAATCTCATGGCTAGCCTTCTCTTCTTTAGATTTTTAAGACAGTCGTTACTAAAGCATTGAAGAGTATGAATAGATATATGGAATTTCTCTCATCAAAATTGATAATAAAACATGTAAATAAGCAAAATAATCATTATACATTCATATAGATCATATATGTTATAATGTTTTTCTAAATACAAATACAATGCAAGTTCATTAGATTCTATTTGGCAAGAAGGTTTTCCTCTAATTTATCTTTTTAATGATTAACATCCCAAATGCGTGGTATTTTTGAAAATTTGTCTCCAAAATATTCTGACATGTATTAAAACATTTTCTGAATAATATATCATTTAGCCATGGATCTCTCTAGACATGCTAATTTATTTGTAAATCCCTTTAACGTCTTCATGTACCTCTTTGGCCAAAACATTCATCGCATGTTTATTACACTTGCCATTTCAAGATCAATGACCAAATGCAATAATAGATAGATTTGAAAAATATATTTGTAGTATTGATTTTCACGTACTCGATCCTTGCTTCAAATGTCCCTTTTAAATATAACCGCATATTTTACAAACAATGTTAAGAATACAAGTTACTCTAATATTTCTCGCAAAAATTGTTGAGTTCTTGTATTTGAAAGGAAAATTCATGTTACCTAAAAAAAATTGAAAGTCAATACAGTGTCATTAGTCAATCGGTGGAATATTACAAGATGGCCTTCTTAACACCAAGGGAAATATATGCTATATAAATTAAAAAAATTCAAATGCAAAATTGGTAAATTTCATCTTTAATGTAAGGCCAAAAAATACGTGAATTAAAGTCAATATTTTTACCTTTAAAATGTTATGCCAATCATGTGTCTTGAGGTATGTTATGTGTCCATCAATAGTGAATACACATTTCATAGAGGACCCATATCCATTTGGTGTTTGAAACTCTAACATTTTTTTATTCATCAAATTGACTTGGTCTCTATTTAATATCCATGGAGCACCTTCTTCATTTTATAGACTCCTCTTTGTCCTAGTGCTTTTTATATATGCTCTAAAACGTGTGTTTTTCTCTTTGTTAGAGATGTGACTTCATATAGAAATTGCCATATTCTTAAATATATGCATTTTGATCCCAAAAAAAAGTCCAACTAAAAATCTCTCCCAATATGAGAGATTGTAGAAAATAGATATTTTTTTCATTCTTATTGGCATTTCAACATTTTGATTAATTTATGATATCCTTAACCAATATCTCCATCAATATTGAGGAATGTCATCATTTGATAGTTTTCACGCTTCTATGAAACTTTGTACCAATCCTCATGTGACATAAGCTTTATAGGTTCTCTAGTATCAGGTTTTCCATCAAACTTACTTTTCTTTCTAACACAACATTCATGATCCCATTAGAAATAACATGTGATGTCTTTTTTAAACGACCTTTGCAAGATCTATAGACGATCTTCCACATAGTTGGTCACCACACCTTGGATACATATACTTTTTATTTGTTGAAAGCGCTTCATATAGAAATAATTCATTACAAATTTAGTATATAATGTGGACAAATACAAATATAAACCTAGTAATTCAAGTTGTAAGATATAATAAATACTTGAACAAACAGTTATCCCAATAAAATTATGAATAGTCTAGCATAAGACACCATAACAAGGGATATTCTTTTACCCAGTCAATTTTGGAAGGTCATACATTGTGATGCCATCCTATAATTGCTACAACTCATCAATTAGATGTTCAAGGTAGAAATCCATATTTCCAACTTGATGTTTACCACACACGAATAATGAAAAAAAAAAAGTTCCTTATGAATCATCAACCGTTGAGGAGTACTAAAATTTATCAACACTACTAGCTAAATGGAGTAGTTATTTGATAAGTTGGAAAAAGGGTTAACACCATCCGTTGCTAAACCAAATAATACAATGTGTGCCTTGTCTTTGAATTTTCCATACCACAATTATTCAATGTGCTTCATTGAATTTGAATCTAGGGGAACACACCAAACTCCATCACAACAACTATTGTTATAATGTCATGTTAACCCTGCAAGGGACTTACAACAGAAAATATGATTAAGTCAATGAATTATTAGAAAATGTCACAAGACCTCCTTATTTACAATGTAGTGCATCTTAACTTTGTTTTGATATCATGGTGCCTTGCATTTGGGGCAACTAATACTATGCTCTTATTCCTTCTTATATAGAATTCAACCATATGTACATACAACATAGTTGGCGTAGATAATCCATAAAGTTGATGAAATTTTCTTTGCCTCCTAGTACTATGATGGAAGTTTTTTGGGCAACAAACTAATTTTAAGGAGGCTTCATTAAAAATTAAAAACTATCATTATACTAAACACTAGATAAATTGGGCATAATTTATGTATATATAGATTGTAAACTTCCGTCTAAACTCAACAAAGCATTCATATTGATGTTGAGTAAATCAAACCTTACTTTCAAGTCCATCAACGACAATATAACACCCAACATTGATGTCCTTGAATGTCCCATTGTAAGCAAAGGAGTTTGAACAAATTCCAAAAAAATCCCTCTCATTCAATGTCCTCAATTTTATCATCAAAATTATTTCTTAATAATCATCACCAACTTGATCATCCACATCATCATCATTATGATGATCATCACCCTCTTCTCAAACATATTTATCAACATTTTCATGAAGAGGTTGTTGTTTCCTCTAACACTCAAACACTTTAGGTTTTAAAACATTTTAAAGATGTGTTGTGTGAACTTGTAATGTTACTGTGGTGCATCTCATCATTAGGATGGTACAAGGGAAACTCACACCTTATTTTTTTCTTCCTCGAGGTAGTTGAATATTAAAATCATTGTTTGAATATTCACTATTATATATTACCTGCATATTAACTTAATTTCATAATAATATCCATACATATCAACATCAACATGACTTGATTTCAAGACAACATACACAAATTTCATTTGCCTCAAAATAAGTATTATCTCTTGGATTTCTTATGTCAATGCATCCTCTTCCTTGCTCGCTTATAATTCAACCACCACTACCTTGATGAGGTTGTGATGACTTTCCATATACATAAATTTATAAAAAAAACACCTTCTACATATTTAAGGAATATAAAAGATTGAAATAAATATTAAAACAATTTTAAAATATTCATAGCAATATTTATGTCATTTACAAATTCATGTGATTCACGTATACTTACTAATTTGAATGGTGTATTTGTAGGAGACAAATCCAAGGTAAAAGAAGAGCTTTATATAGACCCTAAAGAACTTTATATAAGTGATGTATGATATTTATTTGATAATGATGTTATATCTATGATACAAAAGACAACTTGTTTTAAATAATCTAGGGTTTATATCAAAAATATTTATAATTGTTAAAACATGTATTTGTATGCTACTAAATTAACATATTCAGAAAACTAATGGACAAAATCAAGTAACTTACCTTGTTACCCACCAAACTCAACCCCCTTCACCTATTTCTCTTCAAAATGACTTTGAAAACTCTTATGACCCACCAGAATCACATCTCTCCCAACACTTCTCTTCAAAATGAAAAGAAAACATGAAATGGATTTGAGAGGTCTTATGCACAAAAGATATATGGAGAACGGGGATAATTTTAATAAGGGACCCCTAAAAGCTTACAATAAAATCTTAGTGAATCTTAAATTTTAGATATAATTCCATTGGCAAATCTTTGGCAAAAATGCCACGCCGGTATAAATTAACTGGCGATTTATATTAAGTCTTTCAAAAAACTTATAAATAGCTAGTGAATCAAGTGCCATATTCAAATCAAGAAATAATGGCAAAAAATCCAAGTTAAGCCCCTTTCCCCAAACACATTCACGAGGAAAATAACATGGGAATAGTGTGAATCCCTTAAAAGATAAGTAAAATTCATTAAAAGTGTGAAAATATTTTTAGATATGTACGGCTTGTATTTCTTACTTGGATTGTAATTCATTGTTGGCTACTTAAACTCCTTGGCCTCCTCTGTAATTTGTCACTCATTTCACAATTCTCATGACATGTAGGACTTGTATTTCTCACTTGGATTGTGCTTCATTGTTGGCTGCTTAGACTCCTCTTTGGCCTCCTCTTACAACTGTCACTCACTTTGTGATTCCCACGACCACAAAGAAATAAAATTTTAACATAAATGAAGTTATATGAATTTAGGTTTTAGGTTTTTGTGGTTCTAGGATTTTAATCAATTTGAAGCACTTATGTAGATTTATTTTATAAGAGGTAATTTGTGTTAATTAAAAAACAATGGAGAAAGAGGTTAGAGGGTGAGAAGTCAAAAGTCAAGATCTTGTTTACAATCCCTTATTTTTAACGATTAAATTTATCCTCTTTTTTAAAGATTAAATTTATCTTTTTAAAGTGTTAAATTTGGTGGCCATATTATATATAAATTGAGTACAAACCTTTATAAGTCTCTCAAAAGACCAACCAGATAATATAATAAACTAAGTATAGAAAAAAATGTGACAAAAAATCATAGTATTGAGTATAAACCAACTATGGGGTCATAGGGCAAGACAACTATGAAATGTGAGGATGACATAATTGAAAAAAATATTCAAAATATTTACATAGTTTTAAAATTATAAACTATATAATAAGGTCTGCCAAAATGTCTTAACCACATCTATATTGGTCTTTTAAATAATTTTTTATTTCAATTAACAAACCATGCCAACCAAAATATAATTATTACCTTAAACATTTGAAAACAAAATATAGTATGATCATGACGCTCTGTTGCATTTATTCAATTTGTTCTTTGTGCGTTGTTTAAAAGAAGTATCTTGCATGTCATTACTTCTCAGAGGAAATCAATTTCTTGTTTGTTTATAATAAGTATGTGGTAAAGACTAGCTAGTTAATATAATAAATCGAGTATAGCAAAAATAGTGACAAAAAATTAGAGTATAGAGTATAAACCAACTATGGGGCCATAGGGCAAAACAACTATGAAAAGCGAGGATGACATAACTGAGAAAAATATTCAAAACATCTTCATTGTTTTAAATTACAAACTAATAAGGTCTATCAAAATGTCTTAACCATATATGCATTGGCCTTTCAAATATTTTTTAATTATTATATTATCATATTATTATTAATATTATATAGATATATGTTCCCCCCATTTTTACTATGTAGTTTGGTTGACTTGGCCTTGTTCGTAATGTTGTCAAACCCCACCACACCTCCAACCATTTGTTACCATATCATCCTTTGTCTTATGTGATCCCTTACAATCAGTGATCATGCCACTTACACTGCTAAGCTCTGTCTATTTTAATCGGCGAGTATATTCATAACATTGACAAGGTGATAAAGAACATGCAAGTGGTGTAATATTTCAACATACATTGAGCAATGATGTTGAGGGGAATTGACAAGGTATTTTAGGTATAATATAATAATGCTATTATCAAAAATATGTATCAATTAGCTTATTTGTTTCATATTTCAAGCGAGCGTGTCTTTTCTTTCTGTTTTAGAATGTTAAAATTTATATGGTTTTTCTTAAGCAATGTTATAGGGGTTTCAGCTATTTTTCTTTACTTTCTTCAACAAAAACCTGTAAAAGATTTGGTTTTCAAATATAATATTTACAACACAAGGCCTTTTAGTTTTTATATAATATCCACAATCCAATTGTCATTTTTGCCTTCATAACGCAAATCGTTGGACACATTGATTCCATTATCGTGGATCATAACACTGGATCCTAAGTCTATGAATTCGAACAGGGGATCATAAATTAATAAATTTTATAATAATTATATTAATATAATCATAAGTTATATATAATAATTTTATGATATATATATATATATATATATATATATATATATATATATATATATATATATATATATATATATATATATATATATATAAAATACTAATTATTTTTTAATAAAATTCAACAAAGATTATTGACATATTCATAAAAAAGAGCAAAGTCATCTTTACATTGAAAAAAATTAATATAATACGTGTCACCTTCCTTACCATGGCGAGTCTACACTTAAGTTTTTTACCAAAAAAATGAATTCATTCTTCTTTCAAAGACATGTTGCATACATCTGCCACGTGCATGTATGCAAAAATAATAAATACGTGTTAGATATCTCTCTCACACCTTGTATATTATATGTCAAACCAAAGCATCTATTTTCACAGTGTTGTGTGCATTTATGTGAAATGATATGCATTGATATTGAACTATGTATGTTGTTCCTTTGTCATATCAACCTCCATTAGAGGTGAGAGAGAGATATGAAATTACACTTAAGTAGTTTATGTAGTACCTTATGAGGGGGTTCTAATAACCATGTAAAATTAATTCTTTGAGAATCCGATAAGACAAGCCTAATAGTAGGTTGTGAAACAACATTAACTATTGCTTTATCATAAACATATATGTTTATGCACACGACACTCGGGAATGCATTGTTAACAAATGAATCATTCAAAAATAATGCAAATAGTAACAAATCTATGAATTTATATATAAATACTGAATAAAGTATTAATATTCACTTAGATCATTATTCACTACTTATTTACTAACTCTTTTCATTAGTATAACTGGTGACTAATATTAGAATGAAGGCACTAAGAGTGTGTGTGTGTGTGTTTAAACTTGAATATATATATATATATATATATATATATATATATATAATGGATAGTTTGTTATACTCCCACATGTCACCTTCCTTACCATGGCGAGTTTACACTTTAAAATTTTCCTAAAAAAATGAATTTGTTCCTCTTTCAATGACACCTTGCATACATTTGCCACATGCAAGGACACTCAACTTCAATACCATAGTTTTCTCAATGTGAAAGTTCTAGATCTTGGTTATAATCTTCCAAGCCTTGCATCCAAAACACACACCTTGCGATTCAACAAACAAAGTCCATAGAATATTTGGGTGCCTACTACAAACTCTCAATGCCTTCTTTGGTTTTTAACAGGATTTTTCCCTAAAATAGTTTTTTTATTTTCATTGATGCATTTATAAAATTTATTTAAATAATTTATTTAATTCTCACATGTTTAGTAATTTAGTTATGCATGCAAGTGTTTTTCATATCGTGGAAAGTGGGGGGACCACACAATGTAGAGAAATCAGCCCTATATCTCCCTGAGGAATGTTAAACATTCATTGAGTAATCTAAGCAGGATTTGGTTGGATGGTTCTATTTTATTTAATTTTTAATAGGTCAAAAACATTCATGTTTATCCAGAATCACTCAACAGATATAATGAAATATGAAAGCCTCAAATTTAAAATTAATAAAGATTTAAACTAATTTGTTGATCCATTTTGCAGGCTGGATTAAATCTCAAGCTAAGTGGTTTTCTCTTTGGCAATTCCTAGCCAGTTTTCTCTATTCACTATGGGGACCATTGCTTGTAAAGAAAGATTGAATGATCCAACCACATTTAGGTTGGATTTACATCTCCATGCGATATCTAAATGATTCAAGAACACGTTGGGTGGTTTTCTTTCAAAAATATGCATGTTAACATCAAAACAAAACCATTCCATTTCATCAAGGAATTATCATTTCCCCAGTGGTAATATGCTTGCATCGAGCAATCGAGGTCTAGGATTCAAACCACATTAGCTAATATGTCAAACATCTTTTTTGGTTCTAAAGTTATGCCAGAGGCATATAGTTAACTTGTGTGATAATATTGCACATATATTCACCCATGTACTAATTGATATCAATAAATTGTGAATGTGGCTAAAGGATCTAAGAAAATATATCCTTGTAGATTACATTTCATATGGATAAAATGAGATCATAGAGGTGCTTACAAAATGGGTAGGAAATCGAAGGGCACAAAATAGGTGAATGGAATGAGTGGATTGCCAGTAGGTGCTCCACCATGATTTAGACAAGCAGGAGTATATGAGTCATCGTCATTATTTCACACATCTCATATCATCCTCAATGTCATTCAGTGTTAGGTTCAAGAATCAAGGCCAAAAAATATCTCCCCACAGGGGTGACAATATCAAGAGGAAAAAACTTTTTTTTTTAAGTCACATGCGAGATGAATCTTTGGGGGTTTCACCCCAATAGAGACGTCTTTGGCATAATAAATAGAGTATAGCAAAAATTGTGACAAAAAATTAGAGTATAAAGTATAAATAATAAACCGACCATAGGGCCATAAGGCAAGACAAATATGAAAAGCGAGGATGGAAAGCAAATAACTGCTCTCAGTTTTCAGAATAAAAGAAACATAAATCCATACCTTGTAGTTGCAATCACAAAGAAACTAGCTTAGAAATTGACTACAACTCGTTTCAATCTTTCGACTGCCAAAGCTTCACTTTCGTCAATAGCTTGCATCAATGACTATAAAAATCAAAAAACCATAAGTAGAAATCTTTAAAAAAATGTTTTTCAGTGAATTTATCTTTATATTTATTCATTTCAAGACAGACGATTGTGCATGCAAACAAATATTCTTAGTATTCAAAACAAAGAAACACAAATTCATACCTTGCAGTTGCAATCACAAGGAAACTAGCGTAGAAATTGTTTGCACCTTCATTTCCAACCTCTTGTCTCAATATTTAGACTACCAAAGCTTTGCTTCTGCCAATAGCTTGCATCAATGACTAGAAAAAATGAGAAACCATCAACAAAAAAATTTTAAATTTTTTTTTAAAGGAAACTTATCATTATATTTATTCATTTCAAGACAAACGACTATACATGCAAACAACTACTCTTAGTCTTCAGAACAAAGAAACACAAATTCATACCTTGCAGTTGCAATCACAAGAAAACCAGCTTAGAAATTGTCTACACCTTCGTTTCCAATCTCTTGTCCCAATCTTCCAACTACCAGAGTTTCACTTCTACCAAGAGCTTGCATAAATGACAAAAAAAATTGAGAAATCAGCACCTATATATTCGAAAAACTTCCATTAATCCCACGAGTGATGTGTTGGACCAACATTAAATTTTACCTTGGGCCCATCAATATGCCGACACCAATTCATTAAAAAATGGGGCAAGATCTAAAACTTAATTCTTGTAGCTTTAATTCCACATGCACCACATTCAATGCCAGAAATAAAGTAAAAATTAGGTTGGAAAATTATTTATTATTAAATTTTCTAATTATTAAAACTATATAGAAGGAAGAGCATGTGGTGCCAAAGAATATTTAAAACATTTTCACATAATAAATATAATTATTACCTTAAGTTTATTGTGTTCTAAGTGGTATTTAAAATAAATCTATGTGTGTGTGTGTGTGTGTGTGTGGGGTGACTCCAAATTAACCTATACATATCTTGTATAATTTCATTGGTGAATCAGAGTCATACATGTATATTAACTTTGGTGAATCTATGTCTCGAAATAGGATCGAGTATAATATATGAGGTAAATCTGTGTTTCAAATTATAAAATTGTATAAAATTTTAGCGATTTGACCTATGTATATTTTCGTAAAATTAACCATTTTTAAAATCAAAAAAATCTACTTATAACCAATTGACTATAAATAACCACTAAAAATTTTCCTGATGAAAAAAATCCTAAATTCAAATAAAAAAGAATGATGACACAACCCTGATGTTAATAATATAAAAAAATAATGTAAGTTTTATACCATTGATGAATTAAAAAGTTTAAAATTAGAAATGAATGGGCGATGCTAACCTTACCCAATTGGCAGAATTATTTTCACAAAATGTAGCAGTGTATGACCGATGTTGAAATTTTAACGTCCTTGACAATCTAAAGAAGGGAAAATGCCAAAAAAAAAGAGACTTCAAAATGAACACTAAAATTCCAATGTCAAGGAAGAATTAAAAATAAATAAAAAATAGACTTGTGAAGGGCAATGCCAAAACATTTTGACATAACAATAGAACGTTGAAAGGGCATCAAAATTCTTGTCTAATGGTTTAGTGTTTTAACTTCCCTTGCTTGTGACACAGGGACTGCAAAGTCGTCATCTTTCTCTCTAATGTCAAGGAAGAATTAAAAATAAATAAAAGATATACTTGTGAAGGGCAATGCCAAAACATTTTGACATCACAATAGAATGTTGAAAGGGCATCAAAATTCTGGTCTAATGGTTTAGTGTTGTAACTTCCCTTGCTTGTGACACAAGTACTGCAAAGTCGTCATCTTTCTCTCTTTTTTCTTTTTTTCTTTTTCTTTTTGGTATGTAATTATATTTTTCTAATAACTTGCTCATACTTAGATGTTTCTAATTTTTCTAGGATTTGTTTATACTTCATTTTAGAGTGCATTGAAATTTGTCCTTGATGTTATTGATATTTACATATGTTATGTCACATAAGGAATATTATGTTATGTTTGTCATCTTTAGATTTTCGAAAACTATTTTCTAAGTTTAAATAATTTTAAGTTCAAAATAAATTTTCAAGATACAATAATTAGTTGTTCAACTTGTTGAAATTTATTTTTCCAATTATTTTTATATTGAATCAACTCAAGTATTATCTAGTGGTAAAATTAATTTGTCGTTAATTATCAAGTCAATAAAAATATATGCAATACTTTTATTTTTGATATATAATCGAGGGTTAAAAGGGACCCTCACCTACAGTACAAATCAAACCAAAAACCTTGTAAGCCTCGGATGCAAATCCACAAGGGAACGAGGGGCACAAAATAGTCACAACCCGCTCAAGCCAAAAAAGAGGGGACCAAGATTACATTATGGATACACAGTCCTAACAATACCAAACAAAAACATCTACAAAAATGTATTTGAAAACACCATTCCAACTCAAAAAACCCACCAACAAACATGGAGAAAACACAAAGCACTAAACCACCTTGGAAGAGGGCTCACAATTCTCCCCATCTAGCAATGGGGTTATTTGACCCCCTCCAGCATCAACCACAACCACTTCCTCCTGCGGAGCCACACCCAACACCCCTAAATCCATAGCTGAACTTGCCCCAACCACAAGCCTCAAAGTCGAGTTCAGACTAGCCCTAGTTGCCATCATCGCCTCTCTTCAAGGCTGAGACACCCCATCTGACAAGGTTTTCAACAACTTGGAAAGAGGTGACATTCCCCTGTCACCCCTGAACAACCTAACAAGCAACCTTGCCACAAATCATACACGATTGGAAGAACACAGTGTCAACAAAACCCAGAGCGAGGGAAGGGGAACCCTCAGAGCACCAACATCCACCATAAGAATTTGCCTCCCAAAATGGATCAGAGATCGAATGACACCCTGCACTTGATCAATGAATGCAAGGCTTCAACCAAATGCACCTCTAATTCTCGAAAGACTGAGAGAAGGATAAGACCAACCATCTCCCTGCTTGAGAGTGGTAAATCAATTTGGCTTTTCTCAGGAAAACTCATAATGGTTTCATCTAAACCCAACCAAAAATGTGGCTTTATCAACCCCTCTACCACTACCTTCACCAATTCTTTATCTTCCACAACCAATAGGAAATTACTAAGAAAAAGAGATGCTAAATCTAAGTTTAAATTTACTCTGTATTGAGTTTCTAGATAAACAAATCCCACCATGACTTTGACTGCCTCTAGAATCTACCTAGACTGCACCACTAACACATGTTTAATCTAATGATTCATTAACACCACCCTCAAAAGACATATTTTGCATCTCAAACCCCACTCTCAACAGCGACTCGCTAATGGCGAGCTACATCAATCTATCCATACTTCACTTCACCCAACATTGAAACTAAAGTCCCTCACACATACACAAGAGCTCACAAAGGACAAGGCACTCAAACAAGGTAGTGAGTACAAAAAATGTCTTCGTCTCTCCCACCTTAATACGAGCCACCAACACAAGATGCAATAAAAAAATAAATTATCGCATATCTATCAATGATTAAAGTCATCAAATTCAAAAATCCTCTCAAAATACCAATGGAACACAACCCAATGACAAAAAAGCCTTAGAGATTAGATAACATAGAGGGTGTCATAGGCCAAGCCCCCCAAGAGTTATCCCAAATGAAATCCTTGACTTGCCCAATTCCTCAGTTGGCCAAGAAGTCTGCCACCGAGTTCACTTCTTGAAAACAATGAACATCTTCACAAGGGGAGAAAGAATTCAAAAAATCCAAAGTCTTACCTAGGATGTTTTCAATATGCCATGCAATGCTTGCCTATTTTGTAAACTTTGGATCATGACCATTGAGTCACTTTCGATTATCACATTTGATATGCCACATTGCACAACCATATTAACTCCCAAAGATAAAGCTTGAGCCTCAGCTTCATTATTGGTCCCATCAACCAATTTGAATGAAGCAACTTGAATCAAGGAGCCAACACAGTCTCGAATGATACACTTGGATCTAAAAGCTCCTGGTTGCCCTAAGCCACCCCATCAAAGTTGAGATTGAATAATCCTAGAGACAGAGGCATCCAAACAATATTATCCACCTAACATGACTTTTTACTAGATAACCAGACCCGATAATGAGGGGAGCTTTCAAGAGAAGCCAATTGGTAAGAATCTACCTATCTTAACCTGATAAAAATCCAGTCCTTTTATCATGCGCATCACCAACATCAAACATTGCAATCTCTACCCTACGTAAAATCTCACTCAGTTGGCTAATCTTATTTTCAAAAAAAAATTGGTTTTGTTATTTCCACAAAGTCTAGATTAAAATAGTTGGACCCGCCACCCAGAGATTGGCAAAAGCACTCTTCGAAGGACCTCCCAACCAAGAAGAGAAAGCCTCTAAAAGAGATCTCGGACTGGCCCATCTCAACCCCAATCTAGCACACATCCAATTCCAACATTTAGTTGCAAAAGAACAACAAAAGATAGGATGATTTACATCCTCTTTAACCAAGAGACAAAAGCAACATTGAGATGGGCCTTCAAACCCAATCTTCCAAAGCTTGTCGAAGGTGAGGATCCTATTCTGAGTTTCCATCCAAGCAAAGGCACCAGCCTTAGGTAAACCTGCTTTGTTCTAGCATAACACCTTGGCCCAATCAAAAGAAACATCCTCGCAATTTGACATTTTGTATCCCAGATTTACCAAATAGCTTTCAGACTTAGCACCAACCATTGGATAGAATCCTCTTTAGAGTTAATGAAGACTTTTATTTTGGCTAATATACCAGACAACACTTCCTTCTGAAAATACAAAATTTTAATGTCCTCTAGACTTTTCCATTTCCATTTGATCATCACATCCCAAGGATGAGGCTCCAGAGAATCACACACCTTATGTACCTAATTATCAAATAAAAAGGCTTTTGCCTCTTCTAGACCCAACACTCCCTGAATCAGCTTGTGGTCATTCCATGAATCTCCCCAAAAATCTACTTTGCACCCACTATTGATTGTCCATGAAACATGATTCGTAATGATAGGTCAGCACTTGAGGATCAAATTCCATAGGTGACAAACCCTAGGGGATTGCAAATAGAAAGAATATTAGTAGTGTCAAAATCACCAAAATATATATGTTGGAGGAGCTTATTCTATAATGCATGTGGCTAAGAGACCATACCCCAAACCACCTTAGCCCCAAGGGCCAAGTTTTGAGAGGCTAATTTCCTAATACCAACACCTCCACTAGCTTGGGGGAGACACACTCTATCCCATTTCAAAATAAGAACTTTATTTTTCTTCGTTGCTCATTGTCACAAGAAAATATTCATGGTCTGGTTGAGTTCCTTATGTAGGCCCGAAAAATGGATGAACAATTATTAAAAATGTATTCAATATCAAAAACCTTATTTTTATTTTTTGTACATAGTAAGCTTAAAAAGCTTATGAAAAGAAGAGTTGGTTACAAAACCAACCAACAGGTGAAACCAACCCATGACAAACAAAAACATAATAAACTAATTAATAAATTACTTTGGATCATAAATGATCCTAACAAACTCCTCCTTGATCCAAAGGGGTGATGAAAGAACTGGAGCAATGACTCTGAAGTCATCAAAGGAAACCTAAATGCAATTACAAGTAGTGTATTGTACCTCCTAGTACTGATCAAAATTGATGTCGCTCCATACATAATCCCGCCCAATGAATTATGGCATAAAAGGATTATGAACGTGATCAATGCCTACTCATTCCCTATGATCATCGTACCATATTGTAGTAGAACCCGATCAAAGCCTATCCAACGACATCGATCCACATGAGGTCCCACATGGGAACCCATCCAAATGATAAATTCGTATTGTGTATGGTACATCTTCTTGATGTTCAACAATCACTGACAAACTTTTCTCAACACTGAAGGTGATAGCAAACCTTGTCAACTTGTACTATCACCTACAACTGATTGAAAACCAATAAATACAATATCTACTCCCCCTATCAAATGAGAGGTGAGAAGTTGTGCATCAAGAGAAACAAAATCAAACAAACATTGCCTGCTCCATGTCATGAAAAACAAATGAGAAAGCCAAAACTGAAACTGAAAGCAAGAACACAAGCCAAAATTGTTATTCAAGCATGAACCCAAACTCCGAGCGAATAACTAACTAGAGAAGGGAAAATATCATCCATCCTCCCTGGATCCTCCAACCTCCAGTCACTTGATCACTCAAAAGATGTTGTTAGGTCCATCTGGACCATATACTTCAATCATGAGGGACATTTGATTAGATGAAGTGTCAGAATATCCTAATTAACTAGAGTAACCAAAAAATCTGCTACTAGAATGATCTACATAATTTGCTTCAACTTTTTTTTTACATGGATAACAGGTTTGTCAAGAAGGATATACAGTTGCAAGATGTCTAATACCACCACATTTGAAACATCTGGATTCTTTTTTGTGTTTGTGAGATCTAGAAGAACCTGAATTACTAGAACTATGAGAAGAGCGTTTGCGGTGATATCTACGTTTGGGAGACCCTGAAGAGTGTCGATGTGAATGCTATGAAGACCATCTAGAACAGTGTGGAGAGAGCCTCAGAGAATGACTCAAATAGTGTTTTTGAAACTGTCGTTGTAGATGATGATGATCTCTATGATGGGACCTATTCTTTTTATAATGAGCCTCTTCAGTAGATGTACTCTTCTTCCTTGAAAATTGTCTCTCATGTTGAATTAATAACTCACAAATAGAGTCAAATGTGGCATCGTTAAGCTTATCACTAAGCTATAGCATTTCAACAAAAATGGTGTATGCAGAATTAAGACCATTCAATGTGATGGACATCAACATATCATCATCAATTTTATCACTATTTGTGAAGTATTCTTGTTTTAATGCTTTCATGCATGAAAGATATTCAGAGACGTCTTCATCATATGCCAGTGTATTGTTCATACGTTGCAGAAGAAGGTCAATCTTCTTGTATGCATGTTGTTTGTCATACAAGTCTTAACGCTTTCCATGTTTTCCACGCTCCAGACTTAACAAATTCAATATGTATAATATTTTCTATATTCATCGACCATTCCTTGTAGTTTTTCGGTGTTAGACATCCATTTTTAGAGATTAAACTCATAATTTTTGCCATGATGTTGTCAATGCAAGGAAAACTATCGATGTTCGGCCTTGACCCACCAAATAGATTTTGATTACAGAAAATTCATAAACTTGTAAAAAAAAAATGCAATAATGACTTCTTATAACGCCTTTTACACCCTTATATCTCCTTTACAAGTTTAAATTTGATCAAAAATTTAACACCAAAATTTACAAAATTTCTTTTTCCTTTTAAAAATAGAATATCTCCTTGTTTTGAAAAGTATATTCTAAAATGAGCAAAAAAGAAAATTTGTTTTGAACCTTTGACCTCTTGTGGAGGAGTCACTGACAAAACTTGTTTAACCAACTGGCCTTCAAGCTTACATGAGATGCATTTAGAGAACTTTATTTATATTCTTTACTTCACAATTCTAAAAAAGTTTAAAAAAATATATGTGAACGTTAAAAAGTCCACCACACAAATTAACTCATTTTTTTGTTTAATTTTTCTTCCTTTCCCTGATGGTCCCACAAAATGACTACTATATCACACTGCTACAGAGGTTAATGTTGAACTTGCACATTTTTAATTTATTCAAATCTGCAATTGCTACGCCACAGCAAATGCGTAGAGATTTACTCAAAAAAATCCCAGTTGGGTTCTTCTTGGTGGAGCCCATGAAAAAAGAGAAAAATAAATAAATCAAAATTCTCCTCAAACCTTTTTTTTTTTAATTTTGCCATTCGCCATGTTGCTGCTCTTCTGCAATCACACAAGCTTGCTCTAAGGCTTCAACACCCAGAGAATTTGAGTCCCTTCTATCAGATTTATTCGATTGATGTGCTGCTCATCGCCAAACCATATCACTGCCCCTACTTTGATATGCGTTGGAAGTCGTACTATGCCTTTTTTGCGTGTTGAAAAGGTTCAAAAACTTTTGCCTCCAATTTACTATTTCTAGTTCAGATCAGACAAACTGTCGATTTTTACATCTATTGGATTCCATAATTGCATCCAAGGTCTTTGAATTTCTTCTTTCCTCAAAAAAAAAATTGCTCTTCAATCTTATGGTACCAAGCTCTGATACAACTGTAGGCCTAGAAAATGGAGGAACAATTATTAAAAATGTATTCAATATCAAAAACCTTATGTCTATTTTTTGTACATAGTAAGTTTAAAAAGCTTACAGAAGGAAGATTTGGTTACAAAAAACCAACCAACGGGTGAAACCAACTCATAAAAAATGAAAACATAATAAACTAATTAATAAATTACATTGGATCATAAATGATCTCAACATTTTAAGTACATTAGCAAGCGGAGATAAAATTGACATAATATAAATTGGGAGGGCGCTGAGGGCCAATTTGATCGATGTGATTCTATCAACGAAAGAGAGCCACCTTCCCTTCCAAGCCTCTATCCTGGCCCGGAAAGAAGACAATAAGTTATCCCACAGCGTCACATTACCATCCCCACCAAAAAGAGCCACCCCTATAATTTAGCAGGAAGAGAGCCAATCTTAAAATTAAAAATATTAGAAATGTGTACTTGGACTATAGTTTCCACATTTACAGATTTAGCCTCACTAACCAACCGCCCCAATGTTGCCTCATCGCTGAGCAAAATTTACTTCGTGTCATAAGCCTCATGTACTGAAGCGAAACTAAAAAGCACTGCATCGTCTGTGAATTGTTGGTGCATGAATCTGTCAACACCGTTAGTGACTTTAATTCCTTGCAATCCTCCTTCCAAAAGTGCCCCAGAGATCACTCGACCCAGGGATTCTTTCATAAGAATGAAAAGAAAGTGAGAAAGGGGATCCCGAAGGTTCTCCATTGACTAAAATTGAGAACCGGTAACTAGAGATGCAATTAAAGAGCCAATTACACCATTTTATATCAAATCCAAATTTTTCCAGAACTTTCATCAAAAACCTCAAATTCACTCTATCATATGCTTTGTTGAATTGAATTTAACAATCAAACCTTTATTCCAATTACAGAGAAGAGAATGCACAACCTCATGCATGATTATAATCCCCTCTTGGATCTGCTTGCTTGAAATGAAATCCCCTTGCTCACTAGATATTAAGGAGTCAATAATAGGCTTAATGCACATTGCAATGGCTTTATAGATGATTTGTAGATGTGTTACACAACTAAATAGGCCTAAAATCACTAAAGGTGGATTGAAGCTCACCTTTCAACACCAGAGAGATAAAAGTGACATTGATATCCGAGCAACTTTTTGTTTCACCTGAGATTCATTGACCACGCTCACCACTTCATCACCCACAATATCCCAAAAATACTAAAAGAAAGCAGTTGGAAATCCATCCGACCCAAGGGGCTTATCCATCCCCATCGAAAAAATCATAGATCTGATCTCCTCTTTAGAGAAGGGGGCCATCAACTTATCATTTTGTTGATCAGTCACTAGCCTTGGGATGTGGTTCAGGATACTGGATTGAGCACTAAGCGAGGAAGGCTCAATTCAACAAAGTAACTATTTGAAAAAACCCATTGCCTCCTTTTTTATTCTTGAATTTGTTTCCAACAAGACGCCATCACTGGTGGAGATGCTTGAGATACGGTTGGCCGATCTCTGACCCTGGGTGGAGTTGTGAAAAAACTTTGTATTCTTATCACCCTCTTTAAGCCAAAGCTCTCGTGACTTTTGTTTCCAATAAACTTCCTCCCTCAAATGGAGTTCAGATAATTCTACCAAAAGAGTTTTCTCTTCATTATATAATTATGCATCCATACCTAATGCCATTACTATTTGATTGATGATCTCCAACTCAGACTCCACTCTTTCAATTTCTTTGAAAACGTTTTTTAATCTCAAATGATTCCAAGATATTAGACAAGCCTTAATATGGATTAGTTTCTTACTCATCACAAACATCTTTGTGCCATCTAGGGGAGGAGCTTTGTTCCACCAGTGTTTTACAAGATCATGGATGGACGGGCCACACAACCATATGAACTCAAATTAGAAGGGGCATAGAGGAGGAGCCTTATCTTCTGCTAACCAAAGCTCAATTGGAGCATGATCCAATCCAGAGATGGGAAAAATATCACTTTCCAAAATCCAACCCTTATTCAAACACCCAAGGGAAACCAAAAATCGATCCAACCTTTCTGTAATGTTACAGAAAGTTTCTCGACAGTTCATCCAAGAAAATAACCCATTTTTAGGAACCATATCAACTAGCTCAGAAAAGGCCACAAATATGGAATAATCCTTCTGAGACTATGTACACCACCCCAACTAACATATTTTCTTTGACCCATCTAGTATGGCATTGAAGTCACCACCTAGACCACAATTTTGATTCCCCATAAGAGATAACTTCCCCAAAATCTCTTGCCAACACTGCACTTTGAGGGCCACAGAGTTGGACCCATAGACATTAAATAGAAAATATATATATATATGTCAAAAGTATACTTTGAAACTTTATAGAGCTACCAATTGGCCCCAAAGCCACAATGCTCCACTCGAACTTTATGAGGGGCCCAAATGATGCCCAGACCTCCAAAAGCTTTAGAGGAATCCACAAAAAGAGCCTTCCATCTATCCCAACTTTTAATCATAAGAGCTTTAACCTCATTTGATCTCAATTTTGTTTCTTGAAGCAAAAAAAGATCACAACCTGGCTTTATCAATTGATGCTTTACCAGACGCCTCTTGTTAGGAGCATTCAGTGCCCTAATATCCCAGGAAAAGATCTTCATAGCACCACTGAGGGGCATTTCAGCCCCGCTTTTCAAGGAAAAAAGAGAGCTTAATGGTAGATTGCTTACCTTTGGAGACTTCCTCCTCTGTGATGTATTTTCCAGACTTACTCCCTGTTTTGTTGTGAGAGCCAAAGTCTCATTGCGAAATCAAACAATATTTTTGAGATATGGATAGAACCTCCTTGGAATTAAGCTCCTCTTCATCACTCAAATTACCAACTACTGGGGATAAATGGAGATCCCTCACTAGACCCGAATCCTCTGCTTGTGCTTTCAACACTTCCTCAAAAAATCATCCTTCATCCCAGTGTCAATCTATTGGTCCAAGCACTCTAAAATCTTATTAGCTTCAAAGGAGATAAAACGAATCTCCTTATGCAAGGTATCAGGGGACAAGGCTTACCTTGACTCCAACTTCTCCTTCAGACTGACCGTGGCTTCCATATTCAATCCCTGAGCAGGAGGTTTTTCTTGCCCCATTTCCCTGATGAGAGTCACTTGTTGCTTATTACATAGATGCACAGTCTTGGACTGCAGTCAAAGCTTTGTAGCTCAAGACTGGCTTCCCTTTGTAGGGGCACTTTTTTCCAAGCATTTGCTATGAGTATGCCCTACTTTATGACATTTGTAGCATCAGAATGGAATCTTTTTGACATCAATGAATTGTTCCTATCATTCCCCGAGGGATTGTAGTAATATGCTCTCTAGGATTTTGGCCTCTCGGTTTATCACACACAAATTCTAGCATAGGATGCCAGAACACCTTCACTGGTGATCAAATCAAGCCCCACAAACTCCCCAAGCCTTCTTCCAATTTAAGTAAGGTACTCCTCCTTCCAATACTCAATTGGGAGGCCATACAAACGAATCTAGACATGAAAGCAACCATGTTTCGTAGAAAAAGGATTGAAGTTAGGGTACCAGGTTAAAGCCACAACTTGACATCCTCCATCATCCATGGACCCCCATCCAGAATTTCTTGTTTCTTTTCTATTGATGGACATATGATCATGAAGAAGCTCTTCAGATGGAACTTAAGGATGATTCTTGGACCCTAGTATTTTTCCACACATAATTCTATTGCACTAATGGCTGGCCAATTACCCGCAAACTTTCCTATCAAACCCTTCGCCTTCACTCTGCTAGGTTTTCCTCAAAACTCATTCCTTCAAACACAAGCACCTAAGGATCCAATCGATCTAATCCAACACCACCATCCAATGTCGAGATTTGGTTTGAAGGGATATCCACACTCGAATCTGACCTCCCAGTTGCATCTGAAGTACCCACAAGCTAAGGGTTCCTCCTTCTTAGGGGTGTATTATTTGCCCCCGAAGCCATTCCATGATGACCCTTTGCACTGTGCTACTTGTCCTTGGCTCGCCCCTGCTCACTCTCTGACCAAGATCCATCTTCTTCTCTCTAATCCACCTCCTTGATCACTTCCTATAGGGCACACTTGAACCATTTGCTTTTCTGACTCGATTTGTTCGTTGCTCCTCCTGCACGATTTTTTGCCTCCACATGTGAGCGTGCCATTGAAGATATGCAATATTTAATGGCATGCAAATATATGTTTTAGATCTAGATTTAGAAAACAATAGCTCCCATAGATAAATTGACAACATAAAAATAAAATGACTATATTAAATAGTTATGCAAGACTAACATCACTACCTTAAAATCTCATTATTGAAATATTTGATAACTATTGCATAAATAGAGAATACAATGTGTGGTTAAGGATGACAACTCATATCTGAGTAATCAATTCTAAACAAGCAACCTTCTTTTAAGGCAATCTTAAATAAAGTAGACTGATGCTTATAAAGCTAATTCTAGACTAGGAAACAAAGCAATCTAACTAGAAAAAGTCAAGGAAATAAATCTATCATAATGGGTTGTCAAGATTTTTGAGAATATCTTAATTAAGTATTAGTTAATTTCAACTCATAATTTATACTAATTGTTGACTTAGGAAAATAAGAATATTGTAAATCTCAAACTTGTGTAGAAATACACACTAATGCTTATTGTGAACATCGAATTATTAGGTGGTGTCTAATTGGTAGTCTAACAATTAGGTTGAGTATGGCTACATAATTTTGAAATAAAGTCTCGAGAAAAACAATATATTTGACTGAATAAAATACCATATATGAAATTGTCTTTAGGTTGCTCAACTATTCCCATGTCATAAATCATCATTTTTTATCTAACCAATTCTTAATATTTCCTTTATATTTCTAGTTTCTTCAACTCACTCTTACATGGCATATATATGAAATTGTTGTCGTTGAACATTAACAACAATACTTTAAATAATGATTTGCAATAATGTTTCTTAGTATTAATCATAGCATAATTGAATACAAAGCTTGATCTCCAAGGTGGACTTACAGCTACAATTTAAAAATCAATTATATAATGTTTAATTAGTATGTATTGATATGACCTTTGTAGTTGTCAAAGCTTCATTGCAAGTTATGTTGATGGTAGTTTTGGATAGAAAATTGGCATCCATTAGTATTTCTTAGCATTGCAGAGTAGACCTATCAATCATTAGCTTTCAACTAGAACTACCACCTCAATTATTTGCATAATGCGCAAGATAAAAAGGAAGAACAAACCCATTTGTCAACACCCTTTGGTCGATTTTGAAGTTGTAAATGCATTGCCAATTTCTTCATCCTAGAGATTCTTGAACTCTTTTTACTTTTATTTTTTTGGCTTTTTACTTGATATATATATATATATATATATATATATATATATATATATATATATATATATATATATATATACTTTGTACATTTCATTTTCTATTACAAGTGCTCCTATGGGTTGTTTTCCATAACAACTAAACATAATATAATTTTATTCTATTTTTCATTTAACAAAAAATGTACCTGAAATTATGAACTCTAAAAGTTGTATGTTAAAAACCCATTCTATTAATTGCTTTACATAAGATGATATATGGTAGAAGGTTGGTATTGCTACATAATGTATAATTTATATTATTGGCTAATGTTGTTATCATTGAATATATATTTTTGATGGTTAAATATAAAGATTAACCTTGTTCCATCAAAGATGTCACTTGACATTAAGATATGAAGATGTGTAAGAATTGCTTTAAAAAAAAGTTATTAATAAAAATGAGATGAAAGGGAGAAAAGGTATGTTTTATTTATTTTGTGTTTTTCAAAGAAGAAAAACTAAATCCATATCCAGGATATAAGAAAAAGAGGATAGCAATATAGCTATGATAGACAAGATCCAAGGCAAAAAAATAATTTGTTTTTATGACAATAATAGTTGTATCATATTTAGCAATGCAAATGCTCAAATATCCCCTCATGCCACTAAACCTAAAGAAATACTATCAATATGTGTTCTTTAGAGAATGCTTTCACCCCGTTTACTATTACCTCCCAAACTACACAAGAAACCATTCCAACCATAGTCACCCCCATCCAATATACTCCTCATTTCACCCATACTCAAAACTCCCTTGTTGAGCAATACAATCCTCAATAATAATCTCACAAGAAAAATTCTCCATATAGGGAATGATTTAGTGACCATTGGCAAGACTCTCAAGAGTCAAAATATTGAGCGACAATATAGGTGTGTAACATTCACATACCCCAACTGAATCTTAGTATTTCTAATGTGAAGACATGCATTCATTTCTTGTCAAATCTCTAACATCAACAAAGTAAACACATGGATACAATAAGGAGTCCCCTTTGGCGCCCTGACTCAATAAGAGTGAAAATGAAACAGCCTACCTTCAAAACTACGACCCATCCCCAAAAGATGCTTTTGGCTATGGTACAAGTCCATCCTTGCACCAATCAAACAATGCACTCTCAATCTCAAAAAACTCACACCCTACCATCCTAATTGAAAGTTGCTCTTCACAAAGGATGTCCTCATTGAAGAGGGCCAAGCAAACCCTTGATTTAATTAGCTACTTAAAGAAACAAGCACAATAAGAGGATACGCCACAATGTTGTCGTTTCATGTTTTCCACCTTCCTATTTGATTATAACCACAATATTGTGAATCTCAAAGTAGTCCTTTGTGTGTAGAATAGTTGTAAGCCTATATTGATTATAATGACAATTTCTTCCATTCTGTCAACTATGTTTGCAACTACATTATACTCCACAAATACCCTATAGGCATTATCTATTTTTAAAAAGTTAACATTGATAGGACATCTCTAATAAATAGTAAATAGCCCCCTCGAGCACCTCTATACCACCTCTCCTATGGAAATATTGTTTGAGTTAACACTGACATGATTATCATCTTAATGTTTTACAATATTTTGAACTTTCTTCAAAAATGGTAGGCCTTGTTTTATGATTGGTAAGAAGTTTAACATCAAATTACAATATTTCCATGAAAAGTAGTCAACCTAATTTATCAAAACCATTTCAAAAGGGGACGAACCCCCTATATTTTCCAAAATTGTTAGAACCACTAGTGATTGGACCTTATGTTTTTAGATCAAAAGAGTCCAAGCCTGTCTCCGTAGCACATCATTACCCCATTGTTTTAATACACAACATTGTTGTTAAAGCCTTTTGAGATCCTTCCAAATCCCAACTTCTATAAATATTAATAAGCTATAATTACAAATTAACACAGAAAATGGTTATTTTTTAAATTATACAATATTTTAATAAAGCAATATTACAAGGTAAGAAAAATGCGTTTCTCTTAGAAAACTCAAAATTACAAACAAGCAGTTGTCAAACTCTTAAATATTATTTTATAAGTGCATACTTTAATATAAAATAAAATTATAAAACACTTTACCAAAAAAAAGCTTGCAAAAAACTAAAATAACAATATTGTACACCACCGTTTTGCATAGGTGCTATTTTAGAAAGCGTGCTTTTAATCAAAGCAAAAGTTCCATATTTGGAGAGCAAAATGTTCGAAATTATCTGATATTTATTTAAAATAAACTTAGGAAGCTGCCTTTCATGATAATTTATATTCTCAAATTTCATTTCAAGATCTTTTCTATTGATATTCTATTTTAATTTTTGAAAATCCTACCAAATGAATCGCCCATATTTACAAATATAATCCAAAGATATGTCCAACTTCGGCTCTGACTATGAATTTCCAGTTCAAATGGTTGATTAGATGAACAGAAATATTAACAATGACGCATCATTTAGATAGGAATTATGAAAATATCCAACTTCAACTGAATGTGTAGGGGATATTTTGCCATTATCAGCCACACCAAATCACAGCAAAGAATGCAATTAAAATTACACTTTTTCCATTTCCCGTACCTCAACGTGAATCCAAAATCTGCACATCAATATAACCGGAAATTGCTATTGTCCTCTAAATTCTCTTTAGCACCTTTTACAGAACTCAGTTTTCTTATCATTCTGCATGCCCTCGCATATCACTGGTAATGAAGGAATCTGATGTGAATAATTTACCCCTGAATAACTTGATTTTGATAAAACAATGGATCTTGTAAAAGATCGAAGTAAAAAAGTATATAACTGCTAACAGTTACTTATGAAGCCAAAGATGCAGTTTGGTCTTTGTTTCTGTAATTAATAATCACCACTGCAAATGAATAGAAGGTTAAACAAATGCCTAGTGGAGGCTGCCTTCCGCACTCACCTTCATTTGCATGCATATATACCTTTGAATTTAATCATTACATCCATTCTCAAACACTTGTATGTTCAATTTTATACACTCGTAGAGACATTCCCAGAGCTCTCAGCTGTAACAACCTCCGAGTATCTCACAGAAACAGGCTCCATTTCTACCAAATTTATAGATCCACCATTTTCAACCACCTCTCCCTTTTGTGATTCGTCGTTTTCCTGAACATTTCGTAAAGCTCTTTTTGTATATATTGTGAAACCAATTGCAGTACCAACAGCTATGAAAAAGCAAACTACATTATATATAATCTCCACAGGTGTCAGATGGCGATTTTTGTATTTTACATCTGCCAGTGTATTGAGTAGGCGGCCACTGCAAGGTCATAAAAGAATTTCATCAAGAAAAGATGATCCAAGTAAAAACAAATGAACGTTATTGAAAAAATGCAATCTTGGGAATTCCTATTGTACATAGATCCTAAAATGCAATCTATGATCCAATTTGGATTTTGAGCTGGTGAAGATTTAGGAACCGCATATATTAACGCTGTGAAGTAAATACTACCAGCAACATGCTCAAATCGCCACAGAATCACAGTAATATAAAGGTCAAGTCTATTTTTTGGGTCACTAAAAGGTAATAATTATAAATTATGGAGCTAAAGCCCCAAGAGTTTACCTAACTTGAACATCTACAAGTTGTTAGCAAGGCAGATATATGTATGTTTACAAAATTTACAGAACTACATATTAAAGAGGGAAAAGAAGTCTGGATCTTACAAAGATGATGAGTTGAATTACGGTTAACTTGCATAACATAATTAAATTATGTATTTTCACTGTCCTAATGACTGAGCTATTTGAAATATATAATAAATCACCAACATTACTGCTTGGTGGGAGGTTTGTGCTTTCTCTTATGTTGCTAGATCTCTAAGGCAATGTTCTTCACCTCTAATTCATGCGTAACCTCCACTTGTATAGGTGTATTCAGTAGATGAAGCATACTGGTATGCTTTAAACATTGAGGAGAAACTATGCAGGAGAAAAGGGGAAAGGACAAGAGCGGCAGCAGTGCTCCATTGTGTAAATGAGATATTCTTCTAAGTTTGTCCATGTCAAAGACTCTTATGCAGACAAAGAAGAGAAGACTGACTTCAGAAGAGGAGGAAGTCAAAAAGGCTAAGAAAACCATGGCTATGGAGGACAAGGCGGCTTCAATTTCAAAAGTGAGGTAGAGGTAGAGGGCAACCAACATATGGCTACTAGCGTTCATTAGAATGCCATATATGTAATAGAGCATATAAAGCCCAAGATTGCAATCAAAACATAATTGCAAACAGAGCAACGGTGGCTTGAGAAGAACCCCAGGCAAAAGAGATTGAAACTAGAACAGGAGAGAGTTTGATGATACAAAGAACTCAAGTGAACATAAGTAAAGAGTTCAAAATTTGATTGGACAAGGAGAAGCATCTTCAGAACCCAGAGCAAGTATCAAGGCAAGCTATGCAAAGCAATTATTGACAGTAGATCTTAAAATAACTTGGCAGTTGGCACGTAAAGAGATAGCACATAAGTTGCAGCCTGTTTGTATTCCGAACTGCATGCATAAAAGACTTCTTGATTGATAAAAGATGACAATCTGCTTGTTTGCCAATCATGGTTTGTCTCATTTAATATTCAAATTTTCTACCAATGAAGATAAATATTGTGTGATGCAGCACCTGTGAATGTTGTCATTTGCTACTAGGCAGACCATGGCACTATGATAGGAATGCCACTCATGATTGCAAGAAAAATATTTATCAAGTGCATCAAGGAGGTAAGAAGCACATATCGAAGCCTTTATTAGGTGATGAAAGTTCAGCTATCATCACTTAGTCGCTCTTTTCACTGGACTGGAAAGAGTCCTTCAATCATGCAAATAAGAAAAAATGCATTCCATTTGATCCAAGAGAAGAAGGTATGACGCACAAATCTCTTTGATAGAAGAAACAACTAGTTGTAGCATAAAATGCAACAGTATTATCCTATAAGACCTGGACCTTGGAATGGAAGGGGACATAGAGCAGCAATATATATGGATGAAAAGGATGGGAACAATGATAAGGCAAGGCTGAGGATGATTAGACGATACTGTTATCGGAGAAGAAAAGAAGAAAGACGATGAACATGAGTTTTCGTTTGAGAGTGAAGGGAACATAAAGAAAGGGTGTTTACCATCCAGATAATGTTGAAGTTTAACCATGTTAGGGTGTGGAGCTAAAAAACTTCACCAAGGAGCATAGTTTATCAGGTTCGGGTCTACACAGACATCGGCGTCGGTCAGGAGCGACCGACGTCGGTCACAGGGAGTTGCAGAGACGCCGACGTCGGCAGAAGGTCGGCCGACGGCGGTCACAGACAAGCAGCAGGAACCGACGTCGGTTACCTGCGTGTCCAGAAAGCTATTTCCGTGGACAGAAGCAAGTGTTTGCATGATAAGTTTGAGTTGGAGACTCAAGCTCGCGTCTCTATTATTGGCATTACTATTTTTAGAGCTCTTGTTCAAGTGGCTTAACTGCTTGTTGGATGTACATGCTCATGTCTCCTAATTCTATATGAAGAATTAGATCTTCTTAGCTTTGTAGTAGTTTGTAGTAAATTATTGTAATTCATTGTGTGAGAAGAACAGTACAGAATTGAATCAATCCAGGCTTGTTGGAGTTGATTGTTCTTGAGAGAGAGAGCTCTTGAAGAATAGAGATCTATTGAGAGATCTATACATCTAGGAGAGGTGTGGAAGAAAGAAGCTTTCTTCAATTGTATTCCTTTTGTAAAGAGTTTGTTAATACAAGTTTTCAGGGTGTTTTCTTGTATCTCTTGTTCTTGCTATTATCATTCTAATTACTTGTCAATCTGGTTTAATTCCGCGTTTATTGCTATCACAATTGTAATCTATTGTTGGATTGATCCCCCAACAAGTGGTATCAGAGCCTTGGTTACAGGTTCAGAGCTTGATAATTGGTATCAGAGTTCAGGTTCACTAACAGGTGGTTCAGATCTGTGTAGTGTGTATTGATTACAGGTTCTCACAGGAGTTTCTGCAGGAATTTCTGTTTGAGTGGGAGAAGCAATGGCAGATGAAAGTAAATTGAGAATGGAAAAGTTCAATGGCAAAAATTACCAACACTGGAGAATGTAGATAGAGGACTATCTGTATCAGAAAGATCTCTACTTACCGTTAAGAGGTATTGCAAAGAAGCCTAAAGACATGGAGGATGAAGAATGGGAAGTTCTTGACAGAAAGGCTCTGGGTTCTATAAGACTGAGTCTAGCATCCACTGTGATATCCAATTTATCACAGGCAAAGTCTACGGTAGAGTTGATGACTACGTTAGCAAATTTGTATGAAAAACCCTCAGCTTCCAATAAGGTATATCTTATGAAGCAGTTATTTAATTTGCATATGAATGAAGGTGGATCTGTTTCTACTCATCTGAATGATTTCAATGGTATTGTGAATCAATTAAGTTCAGTAAATATAGTGTTTGATGATGAGATAAAAGCTCTTTTGATATTATGTTCTTTGCCTGAAAGCTGGCATGGCTTAGTAATGACAGTAAGTAATACTGCATCTGCATCAAATATTTTGAAAGTAGAGGATGTTGTTAGTGTTATCTTGAATGAGGAAATACGCAGGAAAAGCACAGAAGAGGCATCCGGGAACGCTTTAAATTTTGAGAGCAAGGGAAGGCAGAAAGAGAAGAGCAAGAAAGGCAGAGCAAGATCCAAATCAAAGGGGAAAGGCAGATCTAAATCCAGAAATGGCAGAAGGCCTCAATGCTGGAATTGTGAAAAGATGGGGCACATAAGCAGAGATTGTTGGTCAAAGCCTAAGGAGGACAATCAGCACGAAAGAAAGGAAGAAGCCAAGATTGCAGGTATTGCACAGGATGCTTTAATTTTCTCTCTGCATAATAATATAGAATCTTGGGTATTAGATTCTGGTGCATCTTTTCATGCTACTCCTAACAGGGAATATTTCAGTGACTATATCCATGGAGATTTTGGAAGTGTATTTAGGGGATGATGAGCCCTGTAAAATAATTGGCAAAGGTAAAGTGCAGCTGAAGATGCAGAATAGCAACACATGGGTGTTGAGAGATGTGATGCATGTACCTAGCTTGAAGAGAAATTTGATCTCTGCAGGAAAGTTAGGGGATGAGGGTTGTACAGTAACTCTCACAGCAGAATCTTGGAAGGTGACCAAGGGTGCACTTATTATGGCCAGAGGTAAGAGAGAAGGTACTCTCTATTTGTGTAATTGTGTTAAAACAAATCTCCTTCTGTATTATCTACTTCAGATGTGGACGCTAAATTGTGGCACTCAAGGCTTGGCCACATGAGTGAGAAGGGGATGTCAATTCTTAAGTTTAAAAGTATGCTTTCAGATTTAAAAGGCATAGATCTAGAGTTTTGTGAGCACTGTGTATTTGGAAAACAGAAAAGGGTTAGTTTTCTCAAAACTAGGTCTACTAAGAAGAGGCACAAGTTGGAGCTTGTTCACATAGACGTGTGGGGACCGGCTCAAGTTGCTTCCATTGGAGGATCACAGTACTATGTATCTTTCATAGATGATGCCACAAAAAAGGTATGGATCTATTGTATTAGAAAGAAATCTGATGTATTTGATACTTTTAAAGTTTGGAAAGCTATGGTTGAGAATGAAACAGGTAAAAGATTAAAGTGCCTGAGATCAGACAATGGCGGTGAGTTCTGCAGTTATAAGTTCAGAGATTATTGTTACATGCATGGAATCCGTAGGCAAAGGACGGTTCCAAAGACACCTCAGCAGAATGGAATTGCTGAAAGAATGAACAGGACAATAATAGAGCGTGCAAGATGTATGAGATTGCATGCTGGTTTGCCCTTACAGTTTTGGGCACAAGCTGTTGACACTGCAGTGTACCTGATTAACAGAGGACCCTCTACAGCTCTGGATGGTGGTATTCCAGAAGAGGCATGGACAGGTAAAAAGGTTGATCTCTCATATCTCAAAGTTTTTGGTTGTGAAGCCTTTGTGCATATAGATAAGAAAAACAGAAAGAAGCTTGATGCTAAGTCTATGAGATGCACGTTTATTGGCTATGGCTCAGATGATTTTGGTTACAGATTGTGGAATCTAGAAACTAACAAGGTAATCAGGAGCCGTGATGTTTTCAACGAAAGAGTGATGTATTGTGATCAACTAAGGAAGTTGAATCAGTCTGAGCAGAGCAATGGTGAATTGGATGAGGTGAAAGTCCAAGATGAGCTCGCGGAAAAAAGAAATAATCACTTACAGGAAAACACAAAGACCGACGTCGACAGGTTAGGAACCGACGTCGACAGGACAGAAACCGGCGTCGGCCATACAGAGACCGACGTCGGCCGTACAGGTACCGAGGTCGGTCATGCAGAACCGACGTCGGCCAGTAATAGGTCTGTATGTGACCGAGGTCGATCACTGTCAGAGAATTTGGGTGGACAGCGTGTTGTGGACGAGTCTCATACACCCATCAGGAGGTCAGAAAGGGTGAGTAAGCCTCCAATTAGATATTCTCCTTCTTTATTTTATTTATTGCTAACTGATGGTGGAGAACCAGAGAGTTTTGAAGAAGCAATACAGGTGGAGTCCAAGAGTGAGTGGGAGCGTGGCATGGTTGAGGAGTTGGAATCCTTAAGAGAAAACCAAACATGAGATTTGGTTGAATTGCCAGCTGGTAAGAGAACACTTAAGAACAGATGGACCTACAGGTTGAAGGAAGGTGAGAATGGACAGATAAGATACAAGGCCAGATTAGTGGTAAAAGGATTTGCACAAAAGCCAGGGATTGACTTTGATGAGATTTTTTCTCCTGTTAAAATGACTTCAATAAGGGTTGTATTGTCTTTGGTTGCTTTTGAGGATTTGCATCTTGAGCAGCGAGATGTTAAGACAGCGTTTCTTCATGGAGATTTGGATGAGAAAATATATATGGAACAGCCAGAAGGATTCGAGGTCAAGAGTAAGGAGAAGTTTGTGTGCAGGTTGAAGAAAAGCTTGTATGGCCTCAAGCAAGCTCCTAGGCAATGGTACTTAAAATTTGACAGGTTTATGACTGAGCATGGCTACAGTAGGTGTCAATCAGACCATTGTGTGTACTTCAAGAGATTTGATAACGGTAGATATATTATTCTATTGTTGTATGTAGATGACATGCTGGTTGCAGGGTCTCACATGCAGGATATCTCAGAGCTTAAGGTAAAATTAGCTCAAACGTTTACTATGAAGGATTTGGGAGCAGCAAAGAAAATCCTTGGCATGAACATTAAAAGAGACAGGAAAAATCACAGGTTGATATTGTCTCAAGAAGATTATGTGGACAAGGTGTTGAAACGGTTCAATATGCAGGATGAAAAACCGGTAAGCACACCTTTGGCTGGACATTTGAAGTTGAGTAAAGAACAATGTCCTAATTCATATGATGACGTAGAGTACATGAGTAAGGTTCCATATTCTTCCGCAGTAGGGAGTTTGATGTATGCAATGGTGTGTACTAGACCGGATATTGCCCAAGCAGTGGGAGTGGTAAGTAAGTATATGGCCAATCCAGGTAAGGAACATTGGAAAGCAGTTCAGTGGATCCTTAGATATCTGAGAGGAACCAGCAGTAGGCACTTGTGCTATGGAGGTTCAAATACTTCTCTACATGGCTATGTAGATTCAGATATGGCAGGTGATTTGGATGGCAGGAGGAGCACTACAGGTTATGTTTTTACTGTAGGTGGAACGGCGGTTAGCTGGATATCTAAGTTGCAGAAGGTTGTTGCCTTGTCAACTACAGAAGCAGAGTATATTGCAGCCACAGAAGCTAGCAAGGAGATGATATGGATGACACGGTTCATGGATGAGCTTGGTAGGGAGCATGAGAGTTGCAAATTGTATAGTGACAGTCAGAGTGCAATCCATTTGGCTAAGAATTCAGCCTTTCATTCAAGAACAAAGCACATACAGCTAAGATATCACTTCATACGACAGGTATTGGAAGATGGTGAGCTGAAGCTGGAGAAGATCCATACAGATAGGAATCCTGCTGATATGTTAACCAAGCCGGTTACAAAGGAGAAGTTGAATCTTCATTCAACTTCTGTTGGTCTTCATGATTGAGTTGAAGATGGAGGAGCTAGAAGATGTTGCTGTACAGGTACTGGTGCAGCGGTTTATCTCCAAGTGAGAGATTGTTAGGGTGTGGAGCTAAAAAACTTCACCAAGGAGCATAGTTTATCAGGTTCGGGTCTACACAGACACCGACGTCGGTCAGGAGCGACCGACGTCGGTCACAGGCAGTTGCAGAGACGCCGACGTCGGCAGAAGGTCGGCCGACGGCGGTCACAGACAAGCAGCAGGAACCGACGTCGGTTATCTGCGTGTCCAGAAAGCTATTTCCGTGAACAGAAGCGAGTGTTTGCATGATAAGTTTGAGTTGGAGACTCAAGCTCGCGTCTCTATTATTGGCATTACTATTTTTAGAGCTCTTGTTCAAGTGGCTTAACTGCTTGTTGGATGTACATGCTCATGTCTCCTAATTCTATATGAAGAATTAGATCTTCTTAGCTTTGTAGTAGTTTGTAGTGAATTATTGTAATTCATTGTGTGAGAAGAACAGTACAGAATTGAATCAATCCAGGCTTGTTGGAGTTGATTGTTCTTGAGAGAGAGAGCTCTTGAGGAATAGAGATCTATTGAGAGATCTATACATCTAGGAGAGGTGTGGAAGAAAGAAGCTTTCTTCAATTGTATTCCTTTTGTAAAGAGTTTGTTAATACAAGTTTTCAGGGTGTTTTCTTGTATCTCTTGTTCTTGCTATTATCATTCTAATTACTTGTCAATCTGGTTTAATTCCGCGTTTATTGCTGTCACAATTGTAATCTATTGTTGGATTGATCCCCCAACAAACCAGTTAGAAACTGAGGATGAAGTGAGAAAGCTGAAGTGAAGCTAAAAAAGAAGTCGCAAAATCTGGGTGTCAAACTGTTGACAATTGAAGCAAAGAAAACAACTTCGCATATACATAAATTGTTTCTCTAGGCAAGTTCATCTACTGAGTTTTTTTGCAGACAGGAATATTAATTTGAGAAATCAGATTTGGATACTCGATATAGTTGGAAATAAAGGTGTTGCATAAGGGGATTCAAAACATTGACAGGAAACCAATTACCATTCAAAATAATGTTCAAAAACATATATCCATACAATCGAAGATGTGATATATTTGAATAATATGAATAAAATTACTGGATCAGCAATGGACTTAGATTAACAACACATCACCGGTAAATCTCATTCTTATGGAAGACTTTGATTCAGTGAAGATTCCAGAGAAAAAGAAACTAGTAGTAGTACTAGTCCTCAATCATAGGATAGCTGCAGCTATCAACCAATTAAAGACACATGCGACACTGGTTGACCTTGAAATTGCTCAAGAAATATTCACTTTGAGCAATAGAAGAAAGCGGAGCAAATACATACATGAAAAACTTAATACAATTCTAATTTACAATAAATGAATCAAAGTCAACCTCTCATCAGTCCAAAGGAAGCAACGGAAATAAAAAAAAGGAAACGGAGTACAAATAGAGGGAAACCATGGAGGATAGGAAAGATAGGGGTAACAAAAACCTAAACCTCATAACCAGAGAAATAAACCTTCCGTTCACTCTCAATATCACCATGAATTGTTGTTACCAAAAAAAACATCATTTTCATGCAACTTTAAAATTTGATATTCAAAAACTTAATCTCAATTTCTTTTGGAATTGGGTGTGTTGGTGACAACAAAAGGGCTGATATTCATCCGATATTTTCCACAAACCCAAGCACTAAAATGATGAAATATTTGTGCCGCATGTCAACCGTTGTAATTAATAAAAGCATTGTTTTGTACCAACCTTGTTATGATTATTCCCTTGTAAGATGTAGGCAGGGTTTTAATGACTCTTTAGTTTTTGGTTATTTTAAGCTTTGAATGGTTGTGTTTTAAATGAGGACCATTGAGTCATTTGCCATACAAATAGAATGATAAATGTCAGGGTAAGGGCACTAGTGTGATAGACCCTCCCTGTAGCAAACAATTGTAATGTGCACTACATAGTAACTGGAAGATGAGCCTCTTGGTACCTAGGATGTGTCTCGAGTCTGAAGACACCTGAGTCTCGGAGACTTCATTTTAAGTCCCGTGTCCCCTAAGGGCATCTCCTTAAAAAAACCCGTCAATTGCCTTAAAATTTAAAATATATATATATATTTTAAATAAAAAATAAATTGAATAATAAATATTTAAAAACTTCATAAAAAGGACAATTTTGAAGTTAAAAAATAATAATTATAAGTTTAAAGTTTTCAATGTTTATGAAATCAGAAAATGATGTATTTTAATTTTTTGTTTTCAGAAATGAAAATTTATAAATATTATTATTTTATTTCTTTTTCTGTATCCATGTACCCCATTCCCCAATGTCTGAAAATTAGAATCCCCGATCCAAGATCTGTCTGTCCCCATCCCCGTCTCCTAGTGACTATTGGCACTACCTTATGCAATAAAGTTGTTATTCTCTTATGTTATTCTATGCTATGTTGTGGTATGCATTTATAATTCTTCAATTGATACTCCTTTGGTAGTGTAGCTTTTATAGCAAAAATTTCTAGTGTTGTTGCCTTTGCAAAGTTGGGCCAGGTTAAAATTGAGTCAAAAGTGGAAGTCAGTTGACAATACTTATTGATGACAACACATCACATAGTAGAGCTTATAAAATCGGTAGTTCAACAGAACATGTCAATTGTTTCGCACTTTTGTGTGTGGAGGATGTAAACAAACAGTACATTATGCCAAACACACTGGTTGTTTATGTGAAAACCATCACGTGATGGAAATGTAACGGAGTAAATGGGTCAGCCAATTCAAGTTGTAGTTGCAACTAACCAAAAAAAAAAGACCATCCTCACTAGAGATTTCAAGTACCTATGGGATCTCTCTATATATGACCACCTCAAAGAAGAATCCAAGAAGATTCTATCTGGGAAAACTTGGCGGTGAAAGAAGTGGATCAATTCCCTGATAATCTACCTAGGTGGTAGGAGACAACGCAGTAGGGGAGTGGACAAGAAATTTGGCAGTCTACTAGACTCTTGGATCAACAAGAGCTTAGACAAGGGCCACAACAAGCAGCCACTTTTAGAAATCCCTCGAGGCAAGTAAGGAGAATTAGTGAAATCCAAAGTCAAAGGGAAAGCCTAAGCCAAAGTGTGAGCTAAAGTCAAAACCAAGGAAGGGCTCACTTGGTACTGAAGTACCATACGCCACTCACAAGTGAGCAATGGGTGGAGATTGCTAGACAACTGCTCCTTCCAGAAGAAGGAAGTGCAGACCTTGCCAACCGGATATGGTTTGCAAGTATTGTAGAAGAATCCATGGAATCCAATGAGGATTCAACTAAGCCCCCTTCTTTTGAGGGAAGTCTTTATTCAAAGACTCAGTTCAATAATGAATTCTTCAGGAAGAAAGAAATTAATTAATTACTGTCCACAAATGACCAAAAGTAAGTTAATAGGATTGAAGGATACAACCATTAGCAATAAAAAGTTTTAATAAGAGAGAATCCCAGAGGTGAATCAGGTAAGATGAAAGAGCTGCGTATGAAACAATATCTGCGGGATTGAAGATTTACTAACAGAAGATGCAAAACCAAAAACACCAAGGCAGCCTGAACGACAAGTCAGAGTGGGCAGCTCATTGGGGAAACCTGACAGTGAGAAAAACAATGTACGGATCACTGACGAAGGAAGGGCTGGGTATAGTGACATGTCCGATAGTGTTGAGAGATCAGAGGAATCCCCCTCAAATAACTACCTAAGGAGGATCGTATTAGAAGAGCATGGTCAACCATCAACTCCATCTCCGGAAAAATAGAAGCTGCCAAAGTTCACTTGTGACAGATCTGAAGATCCAGTGCGGCACTATATGAATTGCAACACAATCTAGACTAGCAAAGGGTAAATAAATGAGCGTCAATGGTTGTGGTCTTTCCCAGCAGCACTTTGAGCGATGGCTATTGATTGGAAACAAATGTACCGACAACTAATGAGTCATCGTGGGACAAACTGTGGAAAGCATTCAAGAAATAATTTAGGCTCCTTAGATACAACAATAAGATTGTCGTAGGAATTTGTAATACTCAGCAGGGTAAACATGAAAATGTGCGAGCCTCCAATAGAAGGCTCAAAAAACTGTTGGGAAAACTTGAGAAAGAACTAGATGACTTGAAGAAGTGGTGGTTCATTGAAGGGCTCGTACCCTCATTATTGCATAGGAAGATGAAGGTGGGTCCACCTTCATCTTACAACCATGCATACAATAGAGAGGTGGTTATTGAAAACGATAATAAGACATTCTCACACTCGAGGAGCGAAAATGATGACTCGGACTCTAGTAATAATGAAGAAGGATCAGTGTAGGCTCTTCACAGGAACATGCTCCGAATGATGAACTAAAAGAGGACACCAAGAAAAAAGGAAAAGACCTTTGGTTCACAATCTGCAAATTAGGTCATACTGAAGGTGTAATGCGAAATTTGCCAAGTTACAGGCCATACGCCAAGTTACAGGCCATACATCTTAAAAAACAAAAGTGTCAAAGTGCTCTTCGCACAAGGGGAACCATCAACACCACCGACTAACCCTACCAAGCTTCGAAAGAATAAGGGAAAGTCTCCAAGTGCGTCCACTAGCAACTATCATTGCCAAAGAAAATAATAATAGACTCTAAAATAATACAAGTGGAAGTGGTAGCTGAATCTAGTACGACACCCAAGGTTGGCCAATTGTATAATGTCAAAAATGTAACAAGTAGGGACACTTTTCAAGAGATTCCCCTAAAAATCAAAACAACACTAGACTTTTTTACATGGTGTGGGCTCGGGGATCTTAATGATGCCAACTATCCAAAACAAGCAGAGAAAGCACAAGCACAAGAAAACATAGCTAATGATCCCAACCCACAAATGGAGAAGGGAAAACTAGCCGAAGAAAGGACAAAATTCAAGAGGGCAATGGTTGCAGAACATCAACAATCACATGAACATACAAGTACAATGACAAGTAAACTCAAATTGGTCATAGCTATTGCAAGTCAAGTCTTGCAAACCATTCCACCTATAAACATAGTTGATATGTTATAAAGCATTCCTAAACTTGAGAGAATGTTATAGCTAGTACCGTACAAGACATTGGCCCTAACATGGAGCATACAATGGTACACCTAGTGTCTAATGGTATAGCATTGTGCAATGGGGAGAACACAAAGCAAAATTACAAACCCATAGTCGAGCCCCCATTGTCAAGTGATAAAGTGATCGACCATTGCTTCTACCCTGTGTTGCAGGGGTACGCCCCCCGGCCCGACGCCTCCTGTTCGGAGGTGCCTCCGGCACGGGGACGTCCCGAGTAGCCCGGAGGCGCCCACCGACGTGCTGGAAATGTCCGGCACATCGGCGAGCGCCTCCAAGACGACTCCGGGCGTCCCTGGGACGTTTCCGGGGCATCCCCGAAATTTTCCGATAGAAAACCCGAAAAACAAAAAAAAAAAACTCAGAAAAAGCGAAAAAAAAACCCTAAAAACTTAATCGATTTGAGCTTTGGCCTGAGGCCATTGTTAGGATTGTCGATGCCCGAATCCCAACTCACCCACCCAATAACAGACTTGATTACATGCATAGTCATAAGGTTCGCCGTATTTTATCCAAAAAATTCGAAATCCGCCGATTTTCATGTGGTAAAAAAAAAATCGTCAAAGTTCGTAGGGTTCGCCGTATTTTTTGATCTGCGCTTTTGTCTGCGTCTGTGGGTCTATGTGCCATGCGAGCGTGGAGTGTCGGCGAGAGGTCTGTGGCAGCCATTGACGTCGGCAGCCGAAGCAGCGGGTGGAGCTCAAAAGCCAGCGGGAGGTAGGTCTTTATTTTTATTTACGTTTTTTTCTTTTGTTTTAAATTTGTATCTTTATATTTTTTAATTTGTTTTTAAAATAAATTTTTATTTGTATTTTATATTTATTTTTAAGCATGTATTTTAAATTTTTTTATTTTAAGTTTTGTAGTTTTGTTTTACTTTTTTCATTTTCATTTTTTTTAATGTTTTATCAATTTATTTTTAATGAATAATTTATTTATTTTAATTTTTAATTTATATATATATATATATATATATATATATATTATGTTTTTATATTTTAATTTTTTTAATGTTTTATTTGTTATTTATAAAGTTTAGGATTTTTTTAAAAAATATATTTTATTTATTTATTTATTTTAATTTTTATTGTTATTAACTTTTATATTTAATTTTATATATATATATATATTTATATATATTTTAATGATTCGAATTTAATGGCGAACTTTTTTTCGAACTTTATTCTTTGACGAACTTGAACCGAATTTTATCCTCTTCGAACTCGAACTCGAACTCGAACTCGAACTCGAACCTTGTGACTATGATTACATGTATTTTGGCTTTTTCTGATTGTTCCTGGAGTTGTTCTCCGAAACTATTGGATCTAGCCGTCCTTTGCCAATTCGGTTTACGCTTTTGCGGATGGTTTCGGGAGTGGACCTTCGAAATGCTGTCGGAGTTGCCATTTCAATGCGATTTGCACAACTCGAGCCCGAGCTAGGTCGATCTAACGAGTTGCACTTGGAACAACGAGCTTGATCATAATCGGATACTCAAGTTGGGAAAGAAATACTGAAAGGATAAGGGAAACCATGTTTCCTTCTCCTTAAAGCGGGATCAAATTAATTAATTTTAAATTTTTCATTTAATATAATATAACTATTAAAAATAAAATAAAATATAATATTAAAAATTTAAACTAAATACTATTTAGTTTTTACATTTTTAATATTATAATTTATATTTTATTTTAAATTTACAGTTTACTATATCTTTAGGTAGTATTTAAATTTTATTTTTAATATTTTTAATTTTAAAATTCTTTTAAATTTATATATATATATATATAGAGAGAGAGAGAGAGAGACGTACCCACGATGTATCCAAATCAAGGTTTTTGAAAAATGACGTACCCACGTACTCGAATCGTACCCGTACCCGTACCCGTATCCAAACAACGTAGCTTCTAACAATGAATCTAGCCCGACAGCGAACAATCATGCACATGGAAAACCTAGACAAGAATTTGGAAAATACTATTATCAATGATTATTGTAGCATGAATGTTATTCCAGAGGAGAATTGGAAGAGTCTTGCTTGGGAAGCCAACTATTTCGTCACAAACCTTTCAATTGGCGGAAGCCGATTAGTATGGTATAAAAGTGATGGGAGTACATATGGTCAGAAGGCATTTATTGGCAACCAACCCCTTATATTGAATTTTGTAGTCATCTCATTATGAAAGAAGGCCTATGATACATTATCAAGTCGAGGCTCATTGATAACCACCAAAGCCAAGCATAGCTGGAAAAAAAATATTCTCTCGATTGAAAATAAAGGTCTAAAATACATAATAGACTTGAAGAATCAAGAAGTGAATGAGGAAGTAGCGTCATTAGACTCATCAGATTGAGGGCCCAAAGAAAAACACTAAGTAGATGGGAATGAAGGTACAATGGAGCCGAATGATGAAGGTGTTTGGGAGTTGCAATCATGCTCCAAAGATGAAGCAAATTCCCTTAATGGTCTCTTCCATTCGTAGATGGAAAACTATGAGGTGCTCTAGCTTAGTTGTAATTTTGTCAAGAATATGGAGATTGAATAAGGCAAAGGCTTGCAGCGAGATCATTGAATTGAAGTCAGCAGAGCCAAGTTCTTCCAAAGCAGCAACATAATCGAAAAATTGAAGTTAGTGATGTCAAGTCCTGTAGAACTGTCATTCTCACTCAAACTCAACTTACCCTCCAGAGTTCAATGAATATAAAGTGGGTGATGCAAAGTTAGATGAGAAACCTGCTAACCAGTTAAGGAGTGTTAACGACATGAAATATAAGGAGCCTACCACTCTTAGGGTCAATCTAGGATCAAAGGGAAATCCACAAATGATCATGGTCGGCGATGATTGGGATCCTATGTTGAAGGTTGTAGTATTCCAAATATTCATGGATTACAAGGGCATACAAAGATTTAACGGGATTACCCCCTGAGTTGTGTGTACATAGAATTCCTCTAGTACCCAAAGCATCTCCAATGTGGAGGAAAGCACAAAAAATGAATAGGAATCATGCTACCAAATTCCAAGAAGAGATTGACAAAATATTAAATATTATTGAGACTTCATTCCTGTGCCATGCCAAATATTACCAATGCTTTATTCTTGGATCATCTCAAATATTATTGATGATTCACTAATAATTTTGCCCATTTCTCTCATCCCTTGGACACACTAACAAGGACTGGAGCTCTGTTTGTATGGTCCAACGAGCAGGAGAAAGCATTAAAAGAATTAAAGGTATACCTAATTAGTTTACTTATCCTTGTATATCCAAGCTAGGACAAGGAACTCCATATACATGTTGATGCTTCCAATAATGCCATTGGTTCTAATTTCGCACAAGTGGGATCTCAAGGGTTGGACCACCATGTCTTTTTTTATAGTAGGTTGTTGCCTAATGTCGAGAGGAATTACAACACCACAAAATGATGGGCTTTGGGCATGGTGTACGCCGTTTAGAAGTTTTGACATCACTTGTCGACAACTCTGTTTACATGATGTTGCTGCAAGACTTTGAGTTCAAGATCATTGTCATACCTGGCACGAATCATGTTATAGCCAACCAGTCTCTAGAAGCAAGTCATGCAAACCACCTGATGGTGTGAATGACGATTTACCAAATGCTCACTTATTCTAAATTGCCATTGTTCCATCCTAATATGAAAACATTGTGGATTATCTATCTACTACATCCTTTCCAACGGACATGCAACCTATCAAGCTGAGGAGATTGGCATTAAAGGCTCAAAAGTTTCAATTGATAAATGGCCTTATGTACATCAAGATGAGGCCCACCCACACGTTGTAGAAATGTGTGATGGAGAGATCTAAGATGTACTTCAAGAAGCGCATGAAGGTCCGGTTGGAGGCCACATGGGACTTGACGCTACAACAAGAAAAGTACTTCTAGAAATACTATGGTAGCTGACACTGCAACATGATGCCAAAGAATGGGTGTTGGGCATTGACACCTACCACACGACTGGGAAACCACTCAAAAGGGGCTTTGTTGCCCTATGGCCATCTCATCCTCTAGAACTTTTTGAACGATGGGACTTATATTTCATTAGACAATTTAAAGTCAGGAAGTTCCATTGCTGTGAGTATATGGTGGTTGCCACTGAGTATCTCAAGAAGTGAGTATAGGCCGGAGCTTTTACCTGACAACAATGCACAAAGTACGGCCAAATTTATTTATGAGCAAGTAAACACCCGATTTGTAATTCCAAAGCAAATTACAAGTGATAGAGGTTGCCATTTTGTCAATTAAGTGATTTGGCTAATGACTTCAAAGTTATAGATCTTCCATTCACTCTCTAGTCCTTACTACCCATGGCCAAGATGGGACCACTAATAAAGTATTAATTTCAATGTTTCAGAAGTCATGCCGTATTGAGGGTGCAGATTGGGAAGAACACCTACATGCAAATCTGTGCGAATATCTTATAACCTACAAGGTGACTATGAGACACACACCATTCCAGCTGATGTGTGGCCAGAAGGTAGCCATTCCTATGGAATATCGTGTACCAAGCCTAAGGATAGCAGCTGAGAATCAACATGGAGATGAGGAAAGTCTCAAAGAACTCCTCATACAGTTGAATAAACTAGATAGATGCCGCATAATGGTGCAATGAACGACAGAGGTCTGCAAAAAATCCAGAAGCATTGCCATGACAAACATCTCCAAAGAATGAATTTTAAATTCTGAGCCTCAGTTTTAATATATGATAGCGGTTGAGAAATTAAGCCTGAAATTTTTCAGGTTATGTGGCTCAGTCCCTTTAAAACTCAAGAAATCTTGCAAAACAATGGAATCAGGGTTGAGAGCTTCAACAAGACAAGGATCAAAGATACTATGAATGGTTCCAAGTTAAAATTATACCGGATAAGAGGGGAAAATATTTTAATATTGAACCTCTAAATAGGGAAGATGCAATACTCAAGTTACCGAGAGCAAAAAGACAAAGGTACAAGTATTATAAAAAACGTACAGTTAATGAAGTATCACATATTAATGAAATAAAGCATAAGGTTAGCATCAAGTGGCCAAAGGCACCATATGACCAACACATCCCCAACTGTACGCCCTAGCAAAGGATTTGCAATATCATGCATCCTACAGCAGTTGTACGTCCAAACAACACCAAACACCTCAAAATGCACAAAATCCAACACCATATGTTCAAGCTACAAAACCATACACCCAAACCTAGGAATACACATTCCATGCTGCCTCCACTGATTTTCAGCCTTACAGCTCACCCTGCCTACATCGTATGCCCACCAGCAATCATGTACTTTGTATGCCCTTTCTTCTACTCCAATGTACAATCCTTTATCATCATCTTGTCATACACCCCACACCACTCTCTTCACCTGTTCGTCCCCCTCTGCAACCGTACACCCCTCTCTGATGATAGACCATATGACCCCTTGAGTTCCTTGAAGTTGTATTCTTTGGATGTGTTGTATGCCCCTTCTAATTGTCCACTTGTTCTGGAGAATTGTATGCTCCCTTGTCCATTTTGCAATCTTTTACCTTCCGAGATAAAGGAGAATTTGTTGGAAAATTTGCATTTTTATTTCCTGCAGCACAAAGAAGTTCCAGAAAAGAGCAGTCATTGACAAAGCAGGTAAAAAGGATAGTTACGGTGAACAGAAACCCTTTCTGCTGGTTTTTGGAGAAATTTCAAAGATCCAGGGGCCAAGACCCTCGTTCCAAATTTTGCAACAGAATGGTTTTAACCAGATTTGTTTAGTTGAAAAGTTTGGGATTGCCGCAACTGTCATGGCAGAAATAAAAAAATCCTATAACTTCAAGCACAACATCCTCTTATGATGGCAGAAAATATGAACATCAACCTCTAGTCCATTACGGCCCGAAGAAAAAGTAGTGCAAAAGCCAGAGAAAGGGCATGTCCAGCTGGGGGATGACACCAAGTTACATTAATTGGAAGTGGGCCCTTCTCAGACTAAGACAAGTGTTTCTTAGGCTACCAATGATGAGTTCATTCCATTAATTCTTCTTTACACAAACATCGCCAACATGAGACTTTGTTTCAATTTTTGCCAAATATGGAACCCATGGCACAAGCATTTAACATTTCCAATAGGGTTCAGAATCTAGATGTTATAGTTTGGAAATCACAGCTGCAACTGATTATGAATGAGGCAGCCCAGATTCAGAAATTTGTAGAAGAGAGTGTCACTTAGAGTTTGTGTGGATCTTTGTGCGCCAAGAACGGCCAAGCATAGCACTCCTAAGATGTATAAGCAGTGGCTGCCCACTCAGACTTCACCTTTCTAACTTCTCTTGTCCAATGTGTGTTGGAATCCTTACACACCGTTGACAATACTTTCTGACATTTGATGCTCCAGTCGACAATATGTGAGCAATGTCAACTTGAGAATGAGAGGTACAACATTACTCTTGAGAATTTAGACATGAAGAGTCATATAGAGGATCGGCGTGCCCACTTCTAGGAGCAGCTCAACCAGCAAACCCTGATTACATTCACAAACTCATAAGGTTGTTGTGCATGAGCAAGAGGTAACTCAAGTGAAGAGCAAGTTGCAAGTTGTGCATATGGTTAAGTGTTCACCTGAGTGTGAACTTGTGGAAGAACTCAACTGAAACAATGCACAGAGGAGGTCTATGCACTTCCAATCAAACTATACCAGCTGATGTCCCAAAGAGCAGCCTCTTCAAGATCATGCTCAATTGGAGCCACAATACCTCTAGGGATTTCTTCCCATTCCCCTCCTCATTCTTCTTGATTTTGAATGAGTGTTGGAAGGGGCTCTGACTTATTTTAAAGGGGGGGTAAATGTAGACTGTAATTATCGAAAGAATTATTTTTATGTTCTTCTCGGCTTTAGGTAGTGTCTTAATGAATCTTTAGTTATGTTCGGTTGTAGACAATTGTGTTCCAACCAAAAAACATTTAGTATTTTTGTCATACAAAAAGAATGTTACATATCGGGGTAAGGGTGTTAATGTGACAAGATTTTCATGTACCGAACAACTGTATTGTACACTACCTTATGCAAAAGAAATTGTTGATCTCTCTGTTGTTCTAAGCTATGCTGTGAGATGTATTTGTAATTCTGCATTTGATATTCCTTTGGCAGTGTAGTTTTTATTGCAAACACCATGTTTTGGCTGACTGGATCCCAGTGAGTAAAGATGGTGACGACAACAAACTTTGAAGACCAACAAATATCATATACCCCTGGGGAAAAACCCAGTAAGCCATTCCCTCTTCACCTAAGGTGATGTTATGCAGCGATTCCAGGAAATAACCAAAGCTCTGAGGTTATGAAGAAGTAAGAGATTGGTACACAAATCTATAAATAGAACCAAAGCTTACTCCAAATGCAAATGTTATTTTGAGGAAATAACCCTTTGACAGTGTATAAGAGAAAGAAAAGAGAGTCTATGATGATGCCATATAACCTAGTTGAGAGAAGCCTGATTTGTTCCTGACACGAGCAATGAAAGTCGATTGATAATGCTTAATGAAGAAGACATTTAAGGAGACCCAGACCCAGTCTTCAATGGCACTGCTGGTACTGGTCTTCTCATTCTAACCAGCCAAGGTAACCTGCAAGCGAAAGCTTATGTATCCTACTATCCACTGTTGCAAAATATATGCCCACCTCAAGGGATTGCTAATCCTCGTCCTAGGTACCCCCAAAACACCTCGAAATTCATTGGTGTGTCTGACCTCCCAGGCCTACCCTGCATATGTCCTCAAACTACACCCCTCCTACTATCGGAATCGACCACCACTTCCCCCCACAAAATACAACTGGTAATAGTGCCACTTTTTCATTTTCATGGGATGCATAGAAATGAATCAGGCCCTAGTCAACTTCATCGGAACTGAATTCCTTTGACTGGCAAGTATTCATGTCGTGCAAATAGGAATGGGAGGCATTTTTCATGAATGTCAGAGTCTCCGATGCTCTGTTATGAGCAATAAATAACCTAGAAGATAGTATCCAACAGCTGGCTAGGAAAATAGGGAATAATGACACCCAAATCCCGCTGTTGGGGAATATCTTATGCAATTGAACAACTATATCAAAAAGTAAGAAGGGTGCATTCAATAGCTGGTGAGAAAAAATGAATATCAACAGCAACACCTTCATACTATTTTGAGAAGGTTTTTCTCTATGATCAAATTCAGAGATCTGTACAAACAAGCTAAGTACAACAGACCTCACAAGCAACAAGTGTCAAGAAACCCATGTAGGTAGCTCAAGCTCAACAAAAGGTTAAGCTATGGACTGGACTGTCCCAATATATCGGCTTGTCCCACAAATGCCAAGGGACCCAATGGAAGAAGGAGAGGGACCTGATCAAAAGCAAAAGGGACCTTTTGCAGGCCCCAACTAGTAGAATGAACTAAATTATCTAGTGAATGACCCAAGTTTTGTATTTCTCATGAAAAGGGCTTCCTTTTGCTAGTAGAATGAGAACCTAATTATCCAGTGAATGACCAGTTTTTGTATTTCTCATGAAAAGGGCTTCCTTTTGTCTGATCATGTTTTCGTTATCTAAATTGGGAATTTTAGTGAGACACATGCTGGTAGTAACACCATAAGGGATGTTTATGTTGTAATGTATATAGTTCTGGTGGTTTTCAGATCTTATCGTAGATGCTCTCAAGTTAAATTTTGTACATTGGCAGCTCATCATTTTGATGTCTTTATGAGCTCTCTTGATGATTGTAAAAATATTTTTTATATAATACAAACCCATTCAACCTTTTTCAAAAAAAAAAAATGAATAAAATTCATATATATTTAGGTATTAGTTAATTAAATAGAGTGTACATTATGTATTTGTCGTAGGTGGTAGTTGTGAAACCTGTAAAACAAACCATAACAAGAATCCTATTAATAAAGGCATGCATGTATCTTTTGATCATTGCATTCAATATAACCTTCTCTTCTATTTAATTTTTTATTCTGTTTGGCCTCCAGTAAGTTCCCGGTCTGATATGGTATCAGAGCTGAACCAATTGAGCAGAGCGTCGGAGAGAAAACAGTAATATTACTATGGCATATCCTCACATGAACAGAAAATCAGATCAGCAGAAGACAAATAAAGAGTTAGCCACCGACATTGTTCATTACCATTGCTAGATCAAAATATAATTACAAGGGTGAGGATCTGTGCTGGCTGGATATGGCAGAGCACATGCAAATTTCTACAAAACTGGGCATACAAAATCACCTCAATCAGTATAACTTACATGCAATCAGTGAGGCACCAGTGAGCAGAAATCCTCCATTAGTCTAACTTACATGCGAGTAATGATTCTGCGTTAAATTGAGCGAAGTGTACATGTAGTATTTGACAATGATGTAGATAGTTGCAAGAGGAGAAAATGACAAGGAAGATTCCCATCATTTCCTTCTTGCTAAGAGGAAGTTGTCCCAGCATTCTACATAAGATGATGAAACTTCTCCGAAGAAACATACTTTAAGAACCACTTGCCATGTATTGGCAGGGTTCCTTTGTGGCAAATAAGCTATGTAATGGATTGCTTATGTCAATCGTGGAGAGTTCCAACATTAAGCAAAGTTTCCTCAGCAAACGGTTGTTGAATATCTGGAATGGTGGTTTCATGATGAATGATGAAAACATCCTCCTCCAAGTGTGATGGCTAGCACAACTTGAGATGGCTTGCATTGAAAACAAGATGGCTGCCAAGCTGAGCTAGAAGAGTGAGGTGAATAGTGTAGAGCCCATCACTGTGCAAAAAATGAGATACTCGATGTCAATCAGTGCCTTGACTTTGGCCTGATTTTGCTGGCAAAAATCCTGAATTTGGTAATGAAGCTTGGCCAAATTCTACACAAAAAAAGAAGCTTTATCTTTCTTCTTCTATTGGTGGAAGTGGAATGAATCTAGAGCTGGAAGAGCAACCATAATATCCTAAGGCGCCAAAGGTTGGAATCCATTATAGACCACAAAAGGAGAATCTCCACAAAGATGCGCGTGGCAAGGGTGTAGATGCGTTGAATGATATGCAAGTAGTTGTCCCACTGCTTAGGCCATTGATGATAAGATGCAGAGAGCATGGACTAAGGTGCAATAAACAACCTCAGTCTGGCCATCAGTTTGCGGGTGAAAGGAAGTGGGGAAGCATCCCTGACAACCAAGAAGCTTCCAGAATGATCATCAAAAGTGACTCAAGAAGCGTGAGTCGTGATATGAAATGATTGTGAATGACAACCAGATTACTCCAAACATTAACTGCCTTGGTGCACAATATAAGTCGAAAATCTATGGATCATTAACTGCCTTGGTGCACAATATATAGATTGTCATTTTGAAAAGATGACAGACCACCACAAAGATACAAATTATGTTGTCCGTAAGTGTTGGATAAACCACTAATGAAGTTCATGGAAATGGATTCCAATGGTCAATAATGTACCGGTATCTACCGACACAATCCAAGCTTTCAATTGGAAGCTTAAAACTGACTGCAAAGAGAACACCGACGAATCTAATCCTCAACTTTCTTCGACATAGAAGGCCAATAAAAGTAGCACTAAAGATGTTGCAAGGTCTTCTATATGCAAAAATGTCCACCATAGGAGGGCAAATGAGCCTCCTTGAGCAAAAGTTGGTGAGAGGGGTCAATGGGAACACAAAGCTCAATGATTTTGTACAACAACTCATCATGCAAACTATATCCAAGGGGCAGTGTCTGATTGACCACCATGGGTTTTCACAAAGCATCAACAGTCAAACCAAATTGGGGATCCTTCGAGTAGAGACCTTTCCATTCATCGGAGGTTGTGGAACAAATATCCAAGATGTTAAGCACTCCAAAGGGATGGCTAACAAGATCCATTACATTGTTAGTAACACCCTTCTTATACTTGATCACCAAATGCAACTATAGAAAGTATGAATCCCCCTTCAAATGCCAATGTTCCTGAATTGTCTGCAAATGGACCAAATAGTTGTCCCAGGTCTTGCTGTAGACCAAGATGGGGCCTGAGAGCATCATTGATGATGTATATGAATGTGGCATGTGCATTAGTGAGGCCAAAAGACCAGACCAGTTACTCATAGAGCCCAAACTTGGTCTTGAAAGATGTCTTCCCAATATCACAAGGCTCCATGTCAACTTGGCGGTATCGAAAAGTCAAGTCCGGCATAGTGAAGCACTTGGCACCTTGAAGCTGGGCTTGAAGATCACCGATAAAGGGAAGTGGTAGAAATTCTTCACAATGATTTTATTGCAAGCTCAATAATCCGTGACTAACCCCTCATTAAGCTCCATTTTCAGCACCTACTAGAGAAGAAAATACACAAGGACAAGTGTTCGGTTGGATCTTGCCCTCTTTGAGTGACTACTTGATTTGTTGTTCTATCTCAGCACTCTCAATGGATGCTGTCTGGTAAGGTGGTCAGTCAGGGAATCAAGAACCTAGCACAAGCTCAATGGAAAGTGCAATGGGCCTCAAAGGAGGAAGTCCTTTCGGCTCCTAAACAACAACAGAATATGCAACAACATGAGATTTGATTGCTTTGGGGAGAAGCTTATGTGTGCACTTATGTATGCATTTCTACATTTGTGAGCATCTTCACATGGATGCCCATTTACTGAAAGACAATAGGGTTGATACATTATCATAAACTTTAGAAGACAGGTAACTAAACATGAATTATGTTACTATTGTATAGGATAAAAATCAATACAATTTTTTTATAGAAGTTCAACATATATTGATAAAGGTGGAGTAAATTACAAACAGGCTGTCCAAGTTCAGAGAACTCTAGTAGGCAATTACAATAGAAGAGGGAACGCAGAACTCAGAAAAATCCACCAGGTAAGGAAACTATACTGCTAGAGCTGTTGAAAATGCTGAAACAGAGCAGCAGAAAAATCGAAAGGAGGCTAACTAAAACAGATGAGGTAATATAATGTAATGCAGAAGTTTGCGAAACAAATACAGATCAATGAACGCAGTCCATATACATAAATAGAATATAGATAAATTCGAGACAGCGAGTGGAAGATAGCCACGTAGGGCTAGTGCTTGATCTCCTATTCCAATCAGATCATCAGGTCTTTCTGGGATCAAGCAAGGGAGGAAATGTTCTCACCCTGAGCAGAGGCATATCCACTTTGCACCTAAGCAATAGGTTTCTCCACACCAAGCCACTTGGGAGGTGCAGACCTTAGGATGGATTTGTGTGCAGGTACATGTCCACTGCCGCTCCCCAAGGCACTTTCATGAAAAGTACGGCGCTTGGCAGCAGGCTGATAATTGTGTTGGGTCTCAACATCAACAAACACCATGCGCTCAAGCATTTCAATCCTCATGTTTTGCTGCTAGAAAACAACACTCGGGAAGGCAGTGCATCTTTCCATGGGACCCAACGCCTTTTCCATTATAGGATGTTCAATGCCATGTTCCCCAATGTTGGCATCGAGGAACCTCAAACTACCATCAATAGTGTGAAATGCAGCAACTATGGCACATTCTCTAACTGAATTTTTTGCAGAATTTTTGTCCCAAAGAGCTATTCTCCTTGAGGAGGGTTGGGAGTTCTGTTGTGGGGGATGGCCTAAAGCCCAAAAAACAAAGCAGTTAGCGTAGCTAGGACCAGGAATTCAGAGTTGGGCCCTGGGGTATGAGTTTTCTGAGTTGAGCAAGGCATGGCCTGGAAACACTGGTCAGCTGGGAAAGAGATAGACAAGTTGTTGACAGTTGATGCGGGCTGGGGTACCAAGGTCTTCAAGGAGCAAACTTTGACATGAGGGAGTTCAGAATATAAAGGGGGGTCTTTCTGGCTAGGAAACCCATGGCCTGACTAATCATGGATTGGTTGGCTAACTTTGAATCCTTTGGATTCACTGATAGGGATTACATGGAAGGCTTGGGCATTGCTGGCAAGAGATTGGAAGTGACCTTGTTGTGGTTGTATACTAGGGGTGCACTCCACATCATAGTCCTCTATACAATAGATTGTTTTTCTTTCCCCAGCTCAGTCAACTTGTCAGTATGAAGCTTCTCATGGATTACAAAATTCAGCGTGTTTCCTTGTTCTTTTCTCCTTTGATAAAAATGTTGGATAGGTCTCATAAAAGGACCTTTCCTTTTTAGCCCCAAGGCTTGCTCTTCTTATAGCATTGGTTAAAAGTCATTGGCTTCTTCTTAAAAGTGTGGGGAAAAGAGTGACATTTATCATTTTTTGGTACAAAGATTGTTTGAGGGATTTTGTTGACTGCCACCCATACCTTAGCCTTTTAAGACAATTCCTAAACTTGAGTTGAGGTGACAGGATATGACCTGGAAGATGAAAGGAACTAGTACTGTTAGATTTAAAATTTATAGCAGCCCACAGTTAATGTGCATTATTGTGTAGAACCATATCATGCTGCTCGTAGAATAAACAGCTATGGGCCGAATCAGTTCTAAATCTGCTTCTATTTAACCCAGGAAAAAATATTTGAGTTGAGTTAAATAGGGGGAAGGGAAAGCAGAAGGAAATGAGGATTGTTCCCCTAGTTAGGTATGCAACAGCAAAGAGTTCAAGGTTTGGTGAAACACTTTAATGCTTGGTGCCTAAGTAGAAGGTTCGAGTTTGAATTCAAGTTCGACGAAGATGAAATTCGGTTCGAGTTCGAGTTCAGAAAAAAAAAGAAAAAATCGCCATTAAATTTGAAACGTAAAAAAAAATAAAAACATGATTATAAAAATTATAAAAAACAAAACAATAATTATAAAAAATAATAAAAATATAAAAACATAATTATAAAATATATAAAAATAATTATAAAAAATTAAATTTGAAACGTAAAAAAAAATAAAACATAATTATAAAAAATTTAAAATATATAATTAAGAAGTTACCAAAATAAATTATAAAATTAAAACAAAATTATAAATATGAATAAAATAAAAAACAAAACATAAAATAAAGTAAAACTAAATTAAAAATTATAATCAAAATTAAAAATGAAAACGTAAAATAAAATAAAATAAATTAAAACAAAACAAAACTAGTTAAAACCTAAAACCTAATAACAAACCATCCGTCGTCGACCTGTTGCGTCAACCTCATACACTTTGAACCTGCAGTTTCGACCCTGCTTCCCCTGCCAATGGCCTTTCTTCAAGTGAAGCAAATAGACATCAATATTACCCTTTGGAGTCTTGGGTGTTAAGTAATGCACAAACATTGGACTGAATTTCTATTTTGCGGAGGTGGCGACGAGGAGTAATTTTGAGCATGTAGCGAAGCCACAGATTGATTGAAGAGTATCTGAGGCCTTTTAGGTGTTGCGAGTAAGTTTTATACTCATAGGGCCATAAGGGTTTTGTATCCAAGATGAAATTTATGCAAGGGCAATGGAGGAGTTGTGAGGGCCTCGGTAGAAATTTACGATGCGCAAAAACGCAGACAAAGACAAATACAGTTGCAAAAAAAATGCAAACCTAAAAAACGACATTTTTTTGGGTTTTTTATGGCCAAATAAAAATCAGCAAAATTCATATTTTATCTAAAAAATCATTGTACCATGTGACTTAGCTTGGTACCTATATGCATGGAAAAGGCTGAATCTACTAAAAAACATGTGACCACCATCAAAGGATGTTTTAGGAGCTAAAGAGCATTTAAAACCCCGATTGATTCTGTTTGTCACCATTTGGATCAGGTCTTCATACGAGTGAGCTAGAAGCACTGGACCTAGTGTATAAAAGATTGAGATTGGAAACCCTACAAAGAGTGGAAAAAATCATAGATAAGATCTAGCCAAAAGTGTTGCAGGTACCCAAATAGTGGTGCGTTTTCCAATATTCAAAAAGGACGAAAACCCCCAGTCACATTGTTGCTTTATGAGGAACATGTTCATGGGTCAGCGCTTAAGGCAGAGGAGAATGGAAACATGGAGGGAGGGGTGAATAGTGCATGAGGGTAAATAGAAAGAAGGAAAGGACACGGGAGTTAAAAGGATGGGGATGTCGATGGGATTAAGAAAGGAAGGGTTAAAAAAAGATTAAAAGAAATAATTAAAAAAACAAACAAAGAGGAAGGGTAAGGAGCATGTGAAAGGGGGGGAAAGATGGGTAAAAGGGAAGTGGGATAGCTAGGGATTGAACATAGGAAAATAACAATGGGGGAAAACAATAGGGAAGGGGGGTACCTAGGGATAGAACATAGGAAAATAACAATGGGGGAAAACAAGAGGGAAGGGAAAAAGGGGAGAATGTGTGGGAGGGGAGGGGATGCTAGGAGAGAGAGAAAGAGGGGTGAGGTTAAATAATACTATTAAAAAGAACAAACAAGTATATAAAGAAAGAATGAATGAATGAAATATTTTAATAACATCCACAAGCTCAAATAGTCTATGGGACCAAGAGCAATAACAAGTGTTCCATTTGAAAACAGCAGCTTGAAACAAGGACCATCCTATTAATTTTGTGAAATGTCCATTCCTTCTTTGATGTTGGATTTTCTACTTCGAATCTTGATCAAAAAAATTGTTTGTTTATTTAGCCTAGCCTCCTCAAACAAGGCGGTTAAATCATCCACTTTCAAGTTATTTTCATATTTGATTCAAATATCACTATAAGTTGTGCACTCCATGATGTAGTGTCATACTATCTCCAGCACCCCCTTGGAACAAATTAGGTGCGTTGTTTTTTCCCACTCTTCTTTAGGCATTGTCCACCTACCGGTTTCACACCTTAGATGATGTGAGCCATCGAAAATTTTGACTTCCACTTGATCTATTCTCCTATGTAGGCATTTTCGTCATGATCACGTGTGGGACTATATTCTTGGGCATAGTATTCTTTCTTCCACGCAAGTTGCTTTGTCCATAGGGCTACCCTGAATTTTTCACTTACATACCTTTTTATTTCAACATTAATGTGGGCACTCTTGCATGCTAATGGCCCTTTTAATCATCCAATTATTGTTTTGTTTCATCCACGTGTTCTTCCTATGTAACTCTTCCTCTACAACCATTTTGGGCCAATAATGAGTTATTTTCCGTTGAATTAATTTGTTTCTTTTTTCTCCGTAATGAAAAGATCCTGACTTTGGTTTATCCAGTATTCACTTGCATTCCGACTTCTTGGTGGAAAAGCTATAGGGCCCTCAAGTGTTCTATCAAATTATGTGCTGCTTTTGTAATTAGGATAAGATCGTTTGTAAATAGGAGTAGCTTTACTCCATAGCTAGCTAGGTGAACACCACTCCACCAACTTTATTTATCCATTCTTCTAGCGTATCCATGTATAGCCCAAACAAAATGGGGGTTAGCGAACAACCTTGTTTGACAACAATGTCACTTCTAAAGCATTCTTACATTCCTTCACCTACTCTGATTTTGGCTTGGACTTGATTATAAATCCTATGTACTACCACTCTATATTCATATGGAACTCCAAGTTTCTCCATCATGCTTCACACTTTGCTTCTATGTATCGTTTCAAATGCTTTTTATGTCAACAAAGCACAAAAAACTTATTCTCCCTGGTTATCCCATATTTTTCCAATCAAGTGCCTAAGAGTGACACAATGGTCGATAGTGAAGTGCTTTACCTTGAACCCTCCCTGTTCTTTTGGTCTTTTCCTCTTTTTTTCTACTCAGTTGTTAATTTTGTGCTCTACCATGCTCTTGAATAGTTTTCCCAAAAGAGATTTAACCATGATACTACAATTGTTTGACAGGTTATTGATATCTCCACTTTTATAGAGAAATAACAACATTGGTCGTCCAATTTGTCGGGAAGCCTTCCTAGATGACACAATTGAATATTCTTTCGATGTGTGGTGTGAGAACTTCCAAACCCCATTTTAGATATACTTTTGATAGCCCATCTATATATTGCACCTTAATCCTTGCTAGCCTATTTTTACCTTGAGTAATATCCCCTATTGAGAAGAGCTCAGTTGTTTTGTTGATTATGTGGGTGATGTCTTTATAATGATCTTGTTCATAGAGTAATTTTGCATATTCTAACCATTGGATATATATAATATTAATTTCTATTTGTTTTATTTTTGTTGTAGTTATCTCCAAATGCATTTGGGGTTGTGTTTTCTAACAATATCAATTCTTTCCTTGTGCTCCTATAACTTTCCTATTTTGACTAGCGTATGGCCGATAGACCAATCAACATTTGTCGAGTGACTTCCAGCATGAGGCCACAAATTGAAACTGCAACCTCAAGGGTCTCCCTCACTCTGAGCCAATTTTATCGAAGGCAGGGGTATAGTGGCTACTCACCGGAATTGAACCCCTAACCAAGGCGAAATAATGATAGAGATGTAACCGATTACTCTGTATATCAATAAAAAGCTTTCCTTTTTCGAGCCTATCAATGTTTCATAAACCTTCTTATTTTATTTATCCACCCAAAAATTCTCTGTTGCCTTGCATTCTTAATCATACCATAGATTTGTTGGAAAGCAAAAGGGAAAGTGAGGAAAGTATAGGTGAAGTTAGGATAGACATTGAAAGAGAGGTTGATGAACAAAAGGAAAGTTTGAAAAAAAAAGAATAAACATTGACAATGATAAACGAGAGTACCTATAGTCCCCATTCCCAAGGGTTTAAAATTTTCGATATGTTTACTCATGGTAGGTGTAAATTTGGGTTGGTATTTTTAAGGAAACTTGTCTTTGCACCTTTGGGGGCATGCTTTGAGGATCTGACCAAGTGATCAAGTCCGATTTGGGGTTGTCGTTGACAACATCCTTTCCCAAAAGGTCAACAAACATTATCGTGGTGGTGTTGACAATGTTTCATGGACTTATACATTTTGCTATCACCTGTTAATAAACTTATAAAAGTGACTTAATATGTTAAAACATATATATTATAGCATGAGTTCACATTTGTTGGTTTATATGATCATGTACCATATTACTTTGTGAATGTAAGAAGGCTGATGTGGCATTAATTTAAATTATGAAAATGTGATTACCATTGTGGATGATGGATTTATTTATTATTGTGACTATTAATACCCTTGTCATACCATAGAGGTACCATGATATATCTGGTTTATGTGCAAATAGAGGGATTGCAGCAATAACAACAGCATACATATCGATGATAAAATGAGTTGAAAAGTGTTTGCACATTGTCCTTCGAAGTGCTATTTGTCAACCCAGTAGAGCGAGCACTCCAGCAACGGACATCCACAGCCAGCAGAGACCCTAACATTGAATCTACTAACCACAGGCATTTCACAATCAGTTGGATCTATTTGGCACATTGGTCACTATGGGACAAACTGGCACCTTTATGGTTTACAAGCATAAACTCGAGTGGGCAAATATGCACATGAATAAGACAAAGGGGCCAATGAGAATAAAATAAATAGAGAAGGAAGCTTCACAATCAAGTGAAACGAGAAGAGAGAACATTATGAAAATGCAGTGTGAAATATTTTAAGAGAGAAGGCCTGAGTCAACAGGTTGGTGGAGATTTAATGTGAAAATCCTACTTCCTGTCTTGAGACAGAATGGAGTGAACCACAAGTACAGGAGATCGCAGTCTCGCTGAGTACCTAAATACCCTACGGAAATTAATTGAGAAAAGAAAGAGAATGACCATGCAAGCGTTGCTGCACTCGTTCATGTGGTCAGAATTTTGGTGAGAAAGTCTTCCCAATTAAATAAGGTTTTACTTCGAAAACATATATAGAGATATACACAGAAAAAGGGCAAACACTTACACACTTTCCACACAGCAGCTTTAGGGAAATGGAATGAGGAAATGGTAGAGAATTGCAGGGCAGTGTAGACCACATGGGCAACAGACTGTATAATACTAGATTTGATTTCAAAGGTGTTTTGTTCTTTTATTATTGTGCCATTTCCCCTTTGAAAAGGATGGTTCCAGAGCTTTGATAAATTGTTGGATTGCCTTACTGATTTTGCAATTTCCATTATTAAGGATGCATGCTCAATTTGACAACTTGTTGGACTGTCCTTTAATTTTATATTTCTTCTTCTCCTTGTTACAAATTTCCATCCTCTATGTTTTTCCTTTAGGTGAGTATGAAGAAGAAGAAGATAGCTTTGCCCAGAAGTGTGGCAACACACACCAGATCTAATCTATAATTGCTACATGGCTAGAGGCCCCCGTCGGGGTGCTGAGAGAGGGGGGATAAGTCTCAGCACCCGTGTTTAGGTTACTAAACCCCTTTTCTATGCAAAGCTCATATACCAACACTAGTGCATGGGCACAGTCATGGTGGTAGCTGATGTTGACGTCAGTGCATGGGTGCAACCATGGTGACAGTCTTTTCATTATAGGTATGGGAGAGCGCCATGCTTTTACCTTTGTTTAATTTCCAGCTTTGAAAATATATTCCTTGAAATTTATGCCTCTTAAGTTCCCTTGAAACATTGCTTTAAAAAGCCCCTCTTGAGTTGGTTTTATGTTTGGCAGATTTCCCAGTGTTTGCTGCCCTTGATTTAATTGTTATTCTTGATATAAGCCTTTGTCATGCACACCCCCACCTGCATACTGATGTCAAGTTCAGAGCGTAACTGAGAATTGGGTATATGAGTTGGGATGTCGGAATGGGCAGCCTTATATAGTGTAGTCCGCTGGGCAGTTTATTTCAGAGCAACAGAAAGTAAATTCCTCATTACACCTTTATAAACTCGTGCACTCGCCATGTGAGCAGCCGAGTAGATAATGGCATCCAACCATTTCACATTAATATGATTTTCAGACCGTATGGAAACAAGCAAACAAATTTCCAGTCGCACGGTGCACAAGTTCTAAGTCCTATCTCTGTTTGATTTAAAGGAAAGGGTTAATCTAAGTTGAGCAGTGTATTTTATTAGTGGTAAATTCACATTTCAGGATTGCTGATAATGATATAGGTGGAAGAATACCATGTATACTTTCATTTGAGATTGCCAGCAGAATCTGGAAAGCATGAGAAATAGATTAATTAGAATATAGAATGTCTTCCTTACTGCTGGAAACTACATTCATCTCTGACTGTCTCAGTTTCCTCATAAATATATTGAAGATACTCATATTAAGTATTTCTTGGGATGGTTAATTAATAATAGGAATGAGAGTAAAAATGAAATTATATTGAAAAATGAGAGATTCTTATTTATAAATAGGAAATTGATTTTTTTATTTTTTTTGGATATGATAATATGTTGTTTTAGAAATAAGAAATTCAATTTACTTCATAATCATTTCTATTATTCCATGAGATGCATATGAGAAATAGGGGCGAAGAACCGATTATGAAATTAAGCCTTATACTTAAGATGCACTTCTAAGATCAAAAAGGATTAGGGAGTAAAAGTGGTTAAAGATTTATATGCTGTAGTTTTCCGTTAACTAACAGATATCCAAAATAGATAGATTTAAAATTGTAGATTTTGTATGTGGGACTACCTGCTATTGTATATTTTGCATGTGGGACTACCTGATAGCTGTGAGTTTCAGTTGTAGGGTAAATAATGCAATCTGTTCTAAAGGAAATTAGTAGGCCATTTATTTCCCCTGTAACAAATTCAGGCCCATATGAAGGAGAGCAAATTTGCCAGTGTATCATCATTTCCTTAAAAAAGACCATGCATTTCTATGCTGTAGTTTTCCGTTAACTAACAGGCTTCCAAAATAGATAGATTTACTATTGTATATTTTTTATGCGGGACTACCTGATAGTTGTGAGTTTCAGTTGTAGGGTAAATAATGAAATCTCTTCTAAAGGACATTAGTAGGCCATTTATTTCCCTTGTAACAAATTCAGGCCCATATGAAGGAGAGCAAATTTTTCAGTTTATTAACATTTCCTTAAAAAAGTCCAGACATTTTAGAACGCCAATTTGTTTATAAAATGCCAGTCCAGGCCATGATACTTGCTGGAGGAATATAGATCTCTAGATCTCTAACAACAATAATTAATATACTGTGTATGAAACAGTGTATTTTCCATTCCTCCAAACAATTCAATGATGCAGTCAAATTATACCACAGCCATATGGCCTCAGACCTGCACATTTGGTAATACCCCTCTGATTTGTTGTAAATGGAGAGTTCTCACTACCGAACATTTGCATTTTACATATTATGCATGTCTTGCAGCCAACATCACAAACCTGATAAATATATGCACCGTGCAAATTAACTGAAATCGAGCCTTTTAATAAGAGAATTCACTTCTGTGGAAAATGCAGCTTGGAGGCCATCTTTAGATAGATATTCGGCATCCATTGTTTTAACTTTTATATAAATATTCACGTAAGTTCAGTGGTTTGCAATGTCGCAGACATGTGCCTTTATCCAACACCACACATTAGTCTATCGCGTCCACGTGCTCAGGTCTAAGGGTGAATTTGTGTTATCTTTGCATGGACGCGATGAATCTCAAAAATGCATTATAATGCTGGCCGCATCCGTTGACTGAGTTGTCACCTATCACAGATGTGATAGTCATTAACACGTAGTGTTATGTGATTGGCATTCGGTCACAATTTTATTTTGTTTCATGTTCCACGCAGATGCACTATATTATAATTGTACCTTGGGTGATATTGCATCTGGCTGTCAGCAATTTGTGTTGAGTCCCTTGCGTGGAAGTTTGGCTGCACGGATGCAATGCATCCTTTAATCAAAAAGAGTATTTCATCGTGTCCGCTATATATTTTAGCTTTTAACTCAGTTCAAGGCACAAACAAGTGTTTTATTGTGTATAAAGTGATTTCCAAGAGGCAGGCCCCATCCCATATCTATCTAGAGGAGGGCCCAGCCTACTCTATATAGATAGCAGATAGCCCGATGGGGGTCCCTTTCTATCTCATCTCTATATGGCGATAGAATATATCAATCAATATCTCCAGGGAGCAGGCTGGCGGGGAGCGGGGGGGTCAGGGCTCTACTCTATAGAGTAATCGATATACTCATCGCTCCTAGATATATAGGCCAGTAGCGCCCTACCCTCGGGCCTGCCAACTAGAACTAGATATCGCCACCACCCCTATAGATATAGATATAGATATGGCGAGGAAGCCCTATCTCTCTTAATAATCATAGTTGGCACTTGGCTATGGCTATACATGTTGAGCCTTATCTATACATGGAGCGCAACAAATGGAATAGAGTCTATACATATAAGTAGGGTTTGAAAGCATGGATATAGGCCCTCTCCATGGGGAGTGCTCAACCCCATATACATAAAGGTAGTGGGGGGTCGAATGACAATTATATATATAGGGCCATTGCCATATCTATATATAGGACCCCAAATATATATCTATCTAGTTGAGGTCCCCTCCCCTTTCAAGCCTTGTAGCATTGATAGGTCATGCACATCGATAGAGTTATTTGGGCAACCCAATGGTCAATAAGTTTGCCAATCGAGCACATGAATGGATCGATCAATCGATCGAGGGCATATATGTTATTTCCCTGTCAGTCGATCCCCCCTCTCTATATAAAGAGGCAGTCAAGCGCCCGCTATCTCTACTCTACATTGGGCCCTTAATTGAGCCATCACCCATTGAGTTGAGAAATGCCATCACCGGTGGCCCGTGGGGCTATCCCCTCATGCCGATCACACCACATTGTTATGCTCTGGAGGCCGAACCATATATGTAGTTGCCACTCCCTATAGACTGATTTTGATGTTCTGAACCATTCCTCCTCCCACTCCCACTCCATATTTTATGATGTTGATGTTCTAAACCATTCCCACTCTCACTCTATATGATATTCTAAACTGAACCATTCCTACTCCCACTCCTTATGGACAAACTAATCATATAGAGAAGAGACTACAAATTTATAATGTCAATTCGACTATTTTGCTATATAGAATATATAATAATAAAATATAACCCAAGCCCTACTCTAATAGCCTATATATATATATATATATATAAACCATCTATAGTTTGCAATTTAGCAATAGATCGAGATCAAGGGAGACTACGCCTAATGGGGGCCCTCCTCCCCCAACTCTATATGGTAGGCCATCGAGGCCTATCTAGAGGAAAAGTTGCCCCCTCCCCCTCCTTACCCAACTATATATATAGTAGGCCATCAAGGGAGTTCCTCCGCCTATTGGTTGAGTAAAGATAGGGCCCTCGACCACCTGAGCAGCCCTATCTATATAAGGTCATCGGCTGAGTGCTAGTTAAATTTAGATATATAGGGTCATTGTCCTATCTATATAGGAGCCCTCCTCCCCCAGCTATATAGGAGAAAAAGAAGAGGTCCCTATCTATATATGGCTTGTCCTCCCAAGCATAACTATAGATAATCATATGTCGCAACTATATATAGGGTGCCTATGCCCCATATATAGATAGGGGCCCCCCAGTCAAGATCAGATCTATTGGGGTTGGGGCGAGGGAGTCCCTCAACCTAGACCCCATTTGGATAGATATATTCTCTCAGATTGGTCGGATGATTGAGGACTTACTAATCTCTCCAGGGCTAATTTTTTTAGGGGACCTGACTACACTATAGAGAACAACTGCCGAACCTTGAGGGGTGATCAAGTCCATTGTCATATAGATATGTAGGGGTCCCATAGCGTTGTTGGGATTATTCAGTGGAATTATAAGAGCAGAAATATACACTGCAGAGGCTAAAATCATACTGCATTTCATTGTAGAGGCTGCAATCATACCACAACTGATGTGCGATATCATACAGAGCTTCAAGGCATGTTCCAAACATTTTGTATGAATAATATATAATAGTTTACAAAAGGAAAATGCATATATACAATAGTATATATGTAAATATCCTCTAATTGATAGGTAAGAAGGTAAATACCTGTAAACCATTGGTTACCAAAAGTAACAATGAATGACGAGATGTAACCTTTGGCTTTTAAAAGGTATATAATGATGTAAATGGTGTGGAAGAAAATATATTACATCATATCATATCATCATAACATTCAAGAGAGAATAACAAGGAGAGAAAAACATAACATAAAGAGAGAGTAATAAGAGGAATAAGGTGGAATATAAAAAGAGATAAAGTATATAGAGATAAAGAGTGCAAAGGTGTAGAGTAAAGAGATATGCAGAATGTGACAAATATTTTATAATTATATATATGAATAAAAAGACTTAGTGTAGGAAATATATGTATATTGTGTATGTAAATGAAAGGATAATGAATGCACATATTAATTAAGGATTAAACCCCAAAACTAACCTCTGCTTAGCATTAGCTCTTACTGAAGTTAACTTGAACTACATAACTATTTGTAACCAAGTTGTAGATTTTATGTCCACACATAGATAGGGATCACCGTATATCTATATGGGACTATAAATAGTAACGTCGCCATCTAGGGGAGCCAACTAAAAATAATTATGGCTCACACCCCAGCTTTCTCGACTTCCTCTCCCTTGACCTCCTCAAATAGATCTATAGGGGTGGCCAAGTGCCCCAAATAGGGGCCCTCAATCCCATAATGAGCCCCATATAGTCGAGGGAGAGCCATAAATGCCCCATATATAGATAAGGGAGTCACCATCTATATAGATATAGATAGGGTGCCAACTATATATAGCATATTGCTATAGCCACCCCATAATGTTGTTACCATCCATCTATATAGATAGGGTGCCAACTATGTGTAGCCGTGTGATTTGCTCAAGTGAAATGCGACTAATTTAAGATTTTATATATTAAATTAAATTTTAATGTGATTCATTAAAAATGGGGCATGTTTAAATTAATATTTTTATATTAAATTATATGTAAATATTGTGACCTGCAACCCAATGTGATTTTTACACCCTTTGTCTAAATGGGACAAGTTTATAATCGATTCATAGGTTTTCGGAAGTTCAAAATTCATGGGTAGGGTCAGATTGTGCATTAGAGAAACCTGTGTATTGCTGTCTCCTTGTGGGCTCATAACCCACAGGGCCCAAGATCGAAACCTAACTCGTAAGTCCGAAACCAAACTTCATAATGCATCCATATTAATCCAAAAAGATGATTAATAATGGATGTGATAGGAATTCTGCTGTGTGAGATGTGTTCGTGTGTATCTATGTAAATTGAGCTCTAGATGTTGTGCGTGGGTTAATAAAGTTAAGCTTTCAAAAAAATATATATGTAGCAAGTTTTGAGGGTAACACGGGAGAATGTTACAGACACTCTTTAAGGTCTCCTATGTACTTGACAATTTGATGTAGCATATCCTCCATAGACCAATTGAGGGGTTTGGCAAGGGCTCCATCATTGGCTCCATGTTGAAGCCACGAAATCATGTAAATAAGAAAGAGTCCCTTCAATGATGAGCTTTTTTGTTTGTAACATGTGGCTAAGTTGAAAACCTGTATAGAGGGCCCTCAATTCAGCTTTGTTGTTGGAATGCATTCCTATATGGTGCATGTAGCAAAGGATAGGAGTGCCTTTGTGGTTGCATAGAACCCCTTCAATTCCAGCATGCCCCGCATTCTTTTTTAAAGATCCATTGAAATTGAGCATTGGAGAGCCTTCTGGGGGCTGATACCATGTACGTTAGGAATGAATGTGTGCCCATGTAAACTTATAATGAAAAGGTATTTTCCATGAGGTGGCAAAATAACAGCCATGCATATTGGCTGAAGCAAATGTACCGTGCCCAGGAGACAAGCAGATATTTGAAGGTTTTGTCCACTCCTTCCTTTTGAAATCTCTCTAGATTGTGAGGATTTGTTTGTTCCACCTCAGAGGGAATCAGAATGAGCAATAGTAAACACACTGGAACTGCATGTGTTAGTTGGATTCTTCCCGCTAAGCTTAGCCATTTGTTGGTCTAGTTGCCCAATTTTGATTGCAACCTGGGAACTGTTGGTCCCCATAAATATTTTTCATGGGTAAAGCGCCTTCTAGAAATTGTCAAATTCTGAGAATCTCAGCCATCTGGTTTTATTTGTATTTGAGAAAACAATATTGGATTTTTTATTGTTTATCACTTGGCCTGAAGCTTTTTGGAATAGATCGAGAATTTGGCTAATTTAGGCTATCTCCTTCAGAACTAAGGAAGAGAACAGCAGGGTGTCATCTGCAAAATGGAAGTCCGTTTATCTGCAGCCTCTCTCGGCAGCTGGCAGCCCATACACTCGATCTTTTATCTTCACAGCAGCCAAATGTCAAGTTAATAGTTCTCCCAAAATCATGAATAAGTAGAATAGTTCTCCCAAAATCATGAATAAGTAGGGACATAACAGGTCTCCTGGACAGAGGCATCTTGTTGGTTTAAAAGGCTGCCAAGAATCGCCATTGACAGAGACCAGAAGAGTGGAAGTAGTGATGCAGCTGCCAACCCAATCAGTAATCTTAGAACCGAAACCAAAGGTTTTGAGTGTCCAGACCAAAAGCAACCAATTGTATCTGTCGAAGGCCTTCAACATATCTAATTTTATCATTACTCCCAGTCATCGTTTTTTTATTATTATGATGTAAATGAGGGAAAAGGGTCCCTCGCCCATATACAAAAGAGAACATAAGGATAAAACATTGAGAACCAGAAGTAGCCATAGACAAAAAACGGCCGTCCAAAGGAAACAAAGTACCAGAAAGGATCAGCTTAACCACATAGGATAAACATGAAAACCCTGTCAAGCTCAAAAAAGAGAGTATATGCCCACATGAGGCAAGAGCAAGTAACTATACACATAATGAGAGCACGAGTAACCAACTATCAACTAGGACCACACACCCATGGGGAGAATTACTGAAGTTGAGAGGAAAAGACATGCTTGATAGTCACTTCTGCAGGTAGATTTCCAAACAGCAGTGCCAGAGTATCAACAACGCCATAATCCACTGGATTGGAAGTGCTGAAAGGAATGTAGACTAGAGGGATAGTTTTAGCCATCTTCACTTTGGGGAGTGAATTTTATCATTACTGCCAGTCGTCGTTGAGTCCTTAGGGAGTGAATGATTTCTTGGACAGCAAGATATTATCCTTAATGCTGGGTCTGAGAAATAATCTTGACAATAAGAGGCTTTAGCTTATTGGCAAAAGTTTGGAGAGAACTTTGTATGCCATATTGAATAAATAAATTGCTCTGTATTGATCTAACTAATCTGCAGCTGCCATTTTCAGGATGAGAACCAACTTAATAGCATTTAGAACTTTTTAACATTTGTTTGTTCTGCCTTAACTCCTCTACAAGAGCCAGCAGATCCTCTTTGGTGAGATCCCAGAAATTTTGAGAGAAGGGTGTCAGGAACCCATCAGGTACAGGTGCCTTTTAGTTGGAAGGAGAAGACAATATTCTTTAGCTCCTCTTCCAATATAGGTTTGATGAAACTAGTGCAGTCCTCCTCAGAGACCAGCATGGGAATATTCTTTAAAAGGATGTTTTTGGCCCTAGTGCTGTCTCTGTTAACTTCCTCTTTAAACAAAAGATTGCTGAAGAAGAAAGTTGCATCATTTAAAATATCATGTTTGTTTGTAACAAAAGCATTTGGCCCTGATTTTAACCGGTGAATGGTGTTGATATGCTGTTTGTTGATGGCATATTTGAGAAGGAATTTTCAGTTTTGTGTTAGCCACCTTGTTGAATCCAAGTTTCGTTAGATCATTGCCTTCAGTATCTTTACTCTTTCTTTTAGAGGATGGATAGCTCATAGATGAGTAGCTGCTCTTGGGCTGTTAAAGTTTCTGTTAAACCCATGTCCCCTATGTGCTTTTGGACGAGACCCAAACCATTGTGAGCATGTTGACCCTGCATATAAATGTTGCCAAATATTAGCGTGTTCCAGGTTTTCAATCTGAGCTTTCAAGTGGTTGAGTTTGCACACAAATCTGTGCATGGCATGTTCTTGGACATGGTTAACCTCCTTCCACCAATTTTGCACCAGGCTAGCAAATCTCTGGTGCAGAAGCCACATACCTTCATAACTGAATTGTTTTTTGGAAAATCCCAAGTAATGGGGCTCAATCTCCAGATGAATGGGCCAATGATCCGAAAGTGTGAGAGTCACAGACATACAAGCGTATGGATTTTTCCCCATCCAACCAGACATTAAAGATAATGATTCTGTCAAATATTTCAGCGATGTGGTAAGTCTTTTCTTTTGTTACACCATGTGAAAAGGCCTTGACAAAAAACAATATCCACAATCGTGGAAGAAGATAAGAGATGAGATAAAGCATTGGTTGCTCTTTGATTGAATCTAACACCCCATTTTTTTTCTTCATGGGTTTTGATGAAATTGAAGTCTCCCGTGAGAATTGTTTTTTGGGAGTTGAATGTTATAACCACATTGAAAAATCTGGCTGATCTATAAAATTCTATTGCTGCCATAAGGCAGAACATAAATATTTTCTACACAGATATCTTTTTGGAATTGGAAGGAAAAGAAAAAATCAGCCATACCCAGGGGAAGGACATATGGGTTAGGTAGGCATACCCTGATGGGTCCCAATGGATTAGAGCTTTTGTGGATTGGCATAACAGAGTCTCTTTGGAGCCCCATAATCCATTGAATTTCAACTTTCTGAGAGAGAATTCTCTCGTGGTTTCCTGAAAGAGAATCATATCGGCCTTCTCTTGTTTGGCTTTGTGCAGAAGAAATTGGCATTCATTGGGGACACCAAGACCCCTCATATTCCCTGAAATGATCCGCATCACCCTGAAAAGTTGTCTTCATACTGATTTGTGTCCATCTCTTTGCTTATGGTGTGGTCAATGGATTTATACACCCGCTCAATGTTTGCTTTTGATTTGTTGGGGCTAATATAAGGGTAGTTGCCTGCAAGATCATCTACAGGCTTTTTTTTCTTACACTAAAAATCAAAGGGGGAACAGTGGGTAGCAGATCTGCTAGAGTTTTAACCTTTTTTGTTGCTTTTTATACTACCAAAAGCCTTGGATATATCGGAAATGAAGGTAAATTGGACAAGACCAGAAGGCTTTTGCTGTTGAAAGATCATTGGCCGCCCTTTACCTTTTACATTGCTGGTTTTCTACAAGTTTGTCACTGATTTCTTGGTTGTCAATGGCTTCCATCCCTGATTACATCTCTGAGAGGGCAGTGAAGAAAATAAAGATAGGGATTTGACAGGGCAAAAAGGGAGTTTGAAGTCTTCCGTGATCAAACTTTAAGTTTCGATATATAACTCCCATGTAAAAAATACTGATCAGCATACAAAAAAGGGTTTACAGAATATTTGTATTCAAAAAATAGCAAACTAATTCCATATGAAATCAATATATTGTTGTAAGTGATAGATGTTTACTGTATGGAGTAGTAAGGGAAAGGCCCTCGGCTCATACTGTACTGAAGGGAGGTAAAGAAGCAGTATTAAACGGCAATGAAGGCCTGTAATATTTCATTCTGAATTTATTAACTCACATAAAATAATGATAATGACATGAGAGATGCCTCAAGGTCCTTTATTGCAAGCCATACAATCATTAGAAATACTACACTGCTTTAAAAGAAACTACAGTCACTCAACTTCCTATCTTAAGAAGAGCCAGTAAAATGTTAACAAACATCCATAGTCTCATCTGCCTTGGATTTATCAAACACGAACTATGTTACAATAAAGCACTCATATTTATAGGAAAGTTGTATAGCTACACAAAATCAATTATAATCAGTCTAAGAAGATTAGCATATCTGGGGAATTGGGAGACTGCCAGAAAAGTCCATAACAAACCAAGGCCATAAAATAAAAAGTAAACAAAAGCCATTCTGTAAAGCACATGTGTTTTAATAAGAAATTATAATTACCAAAGTTCTACATGGAAATCCTAGACTGGACTTCAGAGCATTAGATGCTCTTTCTATGAATCATACTTAATGCATGACATCTTTCACACAAAGATGTAGAAAATAATGCATGACATCTTTCACACAAAGATGTAGAAAATAAATAGCTACGCTTTCACTTGTTCTATAGAAAACAGGGAAAGTAGATGATTTAGGAATATGAAACAATGATGCTCTGGTCAGGATAACAGCAACTAGAAACAAGAATTTAATAACCATACCCATCTTATTAAATCTTATTGCTGCATATCTGATTAGAAATTTGTGACATGCTTGGTAGTTCTCTCTCTTAAAACACGCCAAAGACATTGAAAATTTATAACCATTCAAGAAAATGTGTTTTCTGAATGCAGTTCCACCCCAGTTTCATCTTCTTGGTGATATTCCAAGTTTCCTAAATTTTAGAAGGCTAAAGCTAGCCCAACACAATCAAAACTGAGCCTCAATATCAATCTTGACTGTGTCAGTCTGTCAGATATATTTCAAAAGTTACAGGCAGATATATTGATTGGATAAAAAGAAGTTCATAATTAACAGAATAATACCCAGTCAAAACGAAGACGTTTTAATTCTCAAGTAGAATTAAGGAGGAATTTCATCGGTATATATAAGCACATATGAAATTATGCTAACAAATAACAGCAAATAATTTCTCACCTATATATGGTAATTAAGGCTTCTGGAGCCATTCCAGCAGCTGACCCACATATATATGGACCATACTTGACATTTGTGGCAACAACAGCATAATTGAAAATATTGTAAGGAAATGGCGATACTCTCACAAGTGCAATAATTTGAAACTGATGAAACCAACTTCCTTCTGCTGCTAACCTTATCACAGCAGCTCTTTTGGGCCATCTTTTCAGCCATCTCTGAATCAGAAAAAGTTATATTCTGTCAGTACTGGGTTTGGATGAAAATATGCCACTTGCGCAATCTAACAAGAACACTAAATTATTAGCAGGAAATTGAAATTTGGGGTTAGAATCTATACATTTATCCGTTTCCGAAATAGTGACCCAATGAAGTAAGGCAATGACATGCCAATTGTGGTCCCTGCCATTATTATCAGAAATCCAAGGCCATAACCAAAAATCATTCCTGCCAGCAACATGGAAGGTCCTGAGGGTATCAAGAAAATAGGAAATATGGCCATAGTGGCAATAAGAAGAAATGCGAGAGCTGGCCGTTTGAACGTTGATGCCTCCCATTTCATAAGTGGTATGACAACCTAGCAAATTCCAAAGAAAACACATTTCTCAGAAGAATAAAAATTTTGGAGGAAAATTTGCAGGAAGTTCACAATGTAATATTTCCATTAGCAACACATACACAAACATGGCAGATAAATCACACTTGAACGAGAGGGACCACAAATCTACTACTTCAAATTCTTATATGGAATGTGAGAGCATCAAATTGCTCAAAGATATTTAAGCCAGCAAGAGCAATGCTTAAGCCTAACTGGTCCACTTCACTAAAATATCATAATGATGTACAAAACGATAATGGAAGTATTTATGTATTTAGCTTAGTGTGTCATACCGGCACTGCATCTTGCAACACCTTCGATTTAATAGGGTTTTGTCAGTCAATAAAAAAATTGTTCAAGACTAACCAGCAACGGATACTCTTGAGATTTTAAGCAGGGACTAGCCATGGGAATACCTAAACATTCTTGACCAACTTGTCTTAGTTGTCTATGATATAATGAAAAATTTACTTTGTAATTTTAATTACAAAGCTTGTAGCATTATACTAATATGTTTAAACAACATCATCTTCGGTAGAACAGGTATTTGGTGATGGCTTTATTTTAGACTAAACAGCAAACGCAACCACCCTTCAACTTCCACTGAATAGCAGGATGATGAAAACATAGTTTGCATACTCGGCAAGTTGCCAAGTACTCGCCACTTTTTTGCTGTAGTGAGTATTAGCCACTCAAACCCATGAGTATTCTGGGACAATTTTAAGCTCAGAACTCGTTCTAAGCATAGACTCGCCATATGTGGTAAAACACGGTTTTACACTCAAAACGTAGAAAAAACGCTACATCCCACACATTCTCATCACAAAGCATTTGAGCATCCTTTGAGCAAATTGGAGGGAGTTTATAGCGGATTTTTAGAGCAGATTTGAAGAATTTCGATTTTCAAGCTGTGTTTTTTTTTTTTTTTTTTCACTTTTTTTCCAAGCATATATATTCTTTCTAAAATGTTTATATTAGGTTTCTAAACACAATTTACAAATTTACATGCATTCCATTCAATTCCTATCATTTTTATTCGTGATTTAACTTTTACGTTGGTTTTACATAATTTATGAACAAAATTGTTGGGTTTTTTCATGCACATAGGGTCTATGATTTGCGTTTGTTTTTAATGTTTTTTTTGTATTTGAACATGTTGCAAGTTAGCATACAATGGCATCAGGTTCAAAATTAGCGAGTGGAAGTCGTCCAACTTGGTATTATGCCAGAGTTGGACCATCCTGGCAGAATGTAATTGCATGTCTTGCTTGACAAAGGTTTTTAGAGGAATCGACCGCCTCAAGTACCATATTGCATGTATTCATTGCCACAACATCACATCGTGTCCCTATACTACAGTACAGGCAAAACGAGAGATGTAGGAAGAGCTTGTATTGTTGAATGAGAAGAAACTAGAGAGGGCAAAGGTGCAAGCAGCCATAGCAACAACCACTATTTCTGACTCGGCAATGGAAAAAAAAGTAAATATGGCAAAGATTGTGAGCTCTAGTCGTGGTCCACGCATACAAGGCAGATCCACCTCATCCAACTCGAGCACAGCGTAGTCACTTAGCTTTTTCATACCTAGAAATATACCTAGGGCACAACTTTCCTTCCAAGATATAGGGTGGAACAAAGAGGAACACCAAGAAGTAGATAAGACATGCGAATTTATAGTATTAGAACAACCTTCCCTTCAACGTGGCAAAGACCCTATATTAAGAGAATTTTGTGCCAACATTGACAGTTGCAAGGAAACAATACAAGGCATCCTCTCCAAAAGACTTAAGTGGGAGTTTGCTCAAGAATGTTGATGCAGATGCAAAGTCAATTCTAAAAGAACAAAAGAAGCAATGGCAAAAGGTTTGAATGCACCATTCTTTCAAATGGGTGGATGGATGGAAGAAACCGCACCTCATCAATTTTTTAGCGGCTTTAAATGGTGAGAAGGTTTTCATCAAGTCAATTGATACCTCTAACAATGTAAAGAATGCAAAAACTTTGAGCCTGATGCTGGAGGAGATTGTCTTAAGAGGTGGGCATCAAGAATGTTGTGCAAGTTGTCACTAACAATGTGGCAACATATGTGGCAATTGCGAGATTGCTTAAAGAGAGGCATCTATCACTCTTTTGGCCTTGACATTCTTTTGGAGGACATAGGCAAAATTGATAAGGTGAGACTGGTTGTAGAAAATGCCATAAACATCACAAAATACATTTATAATCATATGTGGGTTCTCAACTCAATGAGAGATCACACCAAAGGAAAAGAGATTGTGTGCGCCGGTGTCACAAGGTTTGAAATTAACTTCCTAATGTTGGAAAGTATTTGTAGTTTGTTGACACCATTGAAGCATGTTTGTGAGTCAAGCATGGCTAGACTCAACATATTCAAAGAAAGCTAATGGAGAGAGGACCGTAAAGACGGCTTTTTATGATGCCTTTCCAAAGAGAGCTGCAAAAATCAAGGTAACTTCAAATTTCAATTTAAATTTCATGTTGATTCCTTTATTTTCAATTTTTAAAAGTATTTACTTCAATTGTAAGTTTGTAACTTTGATTTGTTTATAACTTTGTAGGTGTCAAAGCCTTTGGTGAGAGTTTTGTGCTTGGTGGATGGGTAGTAAAACCCAAAGGGATTCATGAGGCCATCCAAAACTATTATAGCGAGGATAGAGAACAAAGTTGATCCCATTTGAGAGATAATATATCTGTGGTGGAACAATCAACTCCACCAACCTATTCATACAGCAAGGTACAACCTCAACCCCAAGTTTTTCAACTCTGATAGCTTCACAAATGTTAATGGGGAGGATATGGACGGCCTCTCAACATACATTGTGAGGATGACACCTACAGTTAAGATGAGGAACCTCATTATTTCAGAGTTACAAAATTACAAGGTAGGGGGAGGCTTTTTTTTTTCGCACTAGCTATCTGAAGGAGAGACCCACCCTAACAGCAAATAAGAAAAATTGGAGTCTTTACTTCTATCTTACAAGTTACAAATTTAAAATTATTAATTAATTACAAACTTTTGAATATTTTGTTTGCAAGTTCTTGACGGGAAGATTGGGGTAGAAATAACCAAATTCTTCAAAAGCTAGCTCTCCAAAAATTTTCTCAACCTTGTAGCACTTTTGAATGTGAGCACAACTACAATTTGTTTAAGGGCATTCACACAAAAAAACGCAATAAGTTGACTCAACGATGCCTCAATGGCCTCGTTTTTGTGTAATACAACCTTCAATTTCACACAAGAAAGGTGAATACATCATGGGAACCTAATGATTTTGGATGAGATTGATCCCTACAACAATGAACTATGTAAAATGAGATCCCCTTGTTCATAGAGGATGAGAATGTCGATTTCAAGAGGCACGCTATAGAGAGTGTAGATAGTACTATAACAAAAGTAGGATAAACTCAATTGGATGGCATCCGTGTAAATGATGTCAAACATGAGGCAAAATAGGAGTCACTGCCATCTAGTACCAAGATGGAGCCACAACGGCAACTTTCTAGGCAGAGCGAGAAGCCACTACAGAGTGCGAAGACTAGACCCTCTCAGTCTCCCCATTTTTTCACTAGAATGGGGAAAAGGAAATTGTAAATTCTTTTAATTTGTAACTTGCATGGATATGCAATTTATGATGATTATTTTCTCATAAATTCATAAGTTACAACAGTTATCAGTTGGTTGCATGGTGATGCAATTTTGTACTCTATTTATATTCAAATTTAATAGAAAACACTTCCCCAACATTTTACAAACTCATTTGATACATTTTGCAACTATAACTAAAATTTCGTCTTTTTAAAAAAATTGTGATTTTTTTTTAATCTGAGTTTTTTTTTTTTAAATTGACAAGTTTTGCCAAGTATTTGCTAAGTCAGAAAAATTTTGGTCTGCCAAGTCTGAGTCAAGTCCAAGTATGCGAACTATGGTTGAGAAGGCAAATCTAGCATAAATGTTTCACAATCAGTTTAACAGAATTAGTTACCAACATTTTGTAAGTTGCCATGCTACCAGTTTTGTCTGCTTCACCTCTTACCAAACAAGATTCATTTCCACACATGATATTACCAAGTAGAATAAATCAATATCACCTTTTCCTCTACTGCAAACTAGTAGTACTAAATTACAAAGGAAATATTGCATGTAAAGTTCCTTATGGGTTTGTGCCCGAAGCAATGGCATGTTGGCTAGAGCATATCCCTACCAGAAGGTTGACACTGATTCAATCCCTTATGGAATATGTAATTTACAAGCAATGTATAATGTAGGCAGTTAAGTAACCAGCACGGAATATAAAAGAGGTTTGCAGAATTTAAAAAACAAATCTTTCTGGGCTGTGCAAGCAGAAAAATGGAAGACCTCTCTATGTCAGGAACCTCAATCTTATCAATGTTTTATCGAGCAATTAGTCTTGTTGTGAAAAATAAAATAAAGGAAGACTAATTGGTACACCAATCTATTATTTTTCCTTTATGATATATGCCTGTTGCTTGGGTGTTAATTTCACTGACTGTTGAGAATGTCCAGAGTCCAGACACTTGAGGATCTTAAGCAAAGAATTGCAGTGAGTATTTCAAACACTTGCCAGGTCGCAAGGCAAGTTTGCCAAAAGAGATCCCAAAGGCACAACTCACAATTTCAGCGAAGTCATCGTACCAGACTGCAAGTTTTTTACAAGTTTTTGCTAAGCTGACAATTTTTAAACAGGTTTTTGCTGATTTATCGTGTGATGGAAATTGCATTTATTGTTGTGAAATTTCCTATATTTTATGTTTTCTTAATTTACCAAGATTCTTAGCCAAACGAGAGTCCTATCCTGAAACAGGTCTGCCAAGTCCAAGTCTCGACACTGATTTTAAGTACTTGGCTGTGGACCAAGCGACACTCAAGAGGAATCTACTTAGTTGAAAATAAGTTTATTGAATAAAAGGACCATCTAGATTGCATCTTTTGTGCAAAATATGGTAGAGATGATAACTGCAACTCAGGATGAAGTTGGAAGCCTTCAGTGGAGATGCGTAAGATCAACAAGGAAGTTGTGATTCCGCAAATGATCATAGGCATAGAAGTGGGCATGACAGCATGTATGCAGAGATATGTAAAGCTTCACTACCATGGTATGGAAGATTAGGATGTAATGTGAGACTATAAAGACAAGTTCCATGGGAGTGCAATTGCACCAAAATGAAGGAATAACCAAATTTGTCAAGCGCAAAAGTGCAAAGCCAAGAGAGATCAGCAAGAAAAGGTTAAGGAAATATGAGAAATTGTAGGAATTCATGGGATGTGATCATGTGAAATTAAGAAAATAAAAGTGATAGAGATCTACAGACAATTGAAAATTGAAGAGTTTGGAAGCCACGAACTTAGGTTATACAACAAATGACCAAGTAGTGTGGAACTTTGCCAGGAGAAAACCATGGGCAACCAGCAACGTGAAATGTAAGTTACATGGAAGATGAAAGGCAGTTAGCCTATTACTGGATTCAGTCATGTAGAAAAATCAAAATTGAGGCTGAAGACTGTGAACAATAGATATGATATGCATTATGTAATAGAAAAGGAAACATTAGAAGAATCCAAACTAATGATCAAAATGATAGCTCGAGAAGCAATAGGAGTTGAATCCAGAAAATCAAATTAAGGAGTCACTTCAGGACAAGTGTGAGTGCACAGTGGCCAAAGAGCAGGAGGATGATATGGCATGGCAAGTCAATATTGAAAGCTGAGTCTGGACAGCCATGTGGACAACTGTCAAAGACATGTTCGATCAGCCACCAATTAACTATTAAGGTAACAGTTAATAGCAGGAAACCAGCATACTTCTGAATTCTGTTGAAATTACATGAATATACTTAGTTCTCTTGTACAAATGATCGGATAAATTCTAGATAAGCCTTGTTAAGAAAATGACTTGAAAGATGAACCAATCTAGGATCAAGAATAATATTGACACAGGAAATTGACAAAGAAATCAAAGGGAAGGAAAGGGTTATTCTGCCATGTCCGTGCTGATCTTAGCACCCCTTCAAAAAAAAAAAAAACAGAGCTTGGTCTTATATCTCAATGCTCTTTCTGCCAAAAGGAACAAAACATAGAGTTCTGAATGGTTATTTTAAGTATTGAACGCAAATAGTCAATGTATGGTAAAGTTGCGTCAAAGTCTTGGCCACGGTATTCTCACCGTGAAAATATTATCTATTCTAAGTTTTCAAAGTTACTCCTTGCTCATTAAGTTCTCGAGTAGAACTAAGTCCTTAACGTGGGTTACTATCATAAGAAGACTAAAGGAGTTTTTTAAGTTAATTTGCCTTCAAGTTAAGTCCCATGCCTTCCGTTAACTTAGTTTAAACGGAAACATTGAATAATATTCAAAGCCCCATTTGTTTGTGTCATTACGATTTTTGTTGGGGCCCACACAACATAAGATCTACAAGATTTGACCTTGAAGACACTTCCAACTAGGCGAGGTAAAGTTGATGGGGATGATGATGATGATCAAGATAAGAGAAAGGCATAGATGCATTGAACGACATTCTGGTGAGAATTACCCAACAAGCACAACTCATCCTTGTGGTGCATAAAAAATTGTACAAGCAGCCTTGCAGGGGAAGAAGCAGCTTCTGAAGTTCACTCCAAATCTCTCTAAAAAATTGAGTGTTCCTAAAAGGAACAAGTAGAATAAGCCTATGGCTCAAATGAAATTTGATGCAACAATGAATCGAATGGTAGAGATCTTTCCAATCCTAAGGCCATAAGAACTTGGATGAGGCTAAACATGAAAGCTTTGAGGTGCGAAGAAAAGTACTCCCCAACATTGGAAAGCATGGCCTATCTGACTACTTAGGACTGGTAGTTTTATTCAATAATTTTAACTATAAGAAGTTGTTCGAGGAAACTGCTCTATTGAAATCGCAAGGGAAGCGTTCACCAACTACATTGATCAAGTATGTGTTGCATGCACAAGTTTTCCTGCGCACCTATTGCAACTGAGATGCCCCTGCCTCTGAAGAATGACAAAAAAAGTTGCTAGTGAAGTAGCCAATAGTTAGTTTAAAAAGACAGTCACTCTCATTTAACTACCTCAAGATGTAATAAATAGTTGATTAAAATAGGAGAAAGGGAACTTTGGCCACCATTGGAATAAGAACACATTTTGACTTCAAAGCTTATCAATCTTGTGTACGAATAAATTTTATTGAGCGTCAATCAAAAGGAGGTGAATGCTATGGTGTTTTTTATGCCACATGGTGTCCGAAGTTTGCGATCTTTGTCTTGTATAAATCTCTGCTTTATTTATGTGAACAATAATCGCAAAGGCATTGTGTTGGTTGATCTGGAGGCTCATTTCAGGTCTATGCTTTATTCTAGAATAAACCTTTTCTTTTGAATTACATGATTTTGGTATTTTGGAAGGAATTCTGCTATTACTCCTTTGAGAGTGGCATTTTATTTTCGATGGTGTTAAGGTAACATTCATTGCACTCAAGGTGACACCTACTTTCACAAACCCATTTACTTTCTTTGCATGTTTGTACATAACTCTGTGAATCCCATCATTGTACATTTCTGTCACAGGTAAGAAGAAGAGGGAAGCCTCACCTACGACTATCTAGGAGGGACAACAAAGCCCTGCACGTTGTACCTAACCAATTTGTCCTCCAAACAAATTCTACAAATAACAAAATTATAGCAGTACATGGATTATATCAAGGACGAGAGGATTAATGCATTGCACCTCCTGTTGAAGCAGCCACTGTAACTTTCGAATTTCTCTCCCAACAATCTCTTTTAAGAGCAAGTGCCTGCTAAGATTCATAAACTCAACAACCTAGCAAATTATGATCCATCACTGTAAGATTCATAAATAGAATATAGAATAATCAAATCACTTAAAAGCCCCTAACACACATAACACGTGCATTTCACAGAGATCGGTCTTAAGAATCCCGTTGCAGGGAACCTTATGTCCACCCTACTATAGACTAGGACCACAACTCATTAGCCCATATGTTGTTGTGAAAGTCTCAACCAGACCACAGAACTCATGGTCTCATACATTTATAATTTTATACAATACTATCACACTTCTCCAAGTCCTTGGCAAGCAAATTTCTCTTAAGAGTCACTAATCCATCTCATTTGCACTGCTGGAGGATCAAGATGCTCTATTTTTGAGCCTCAACAATGACAGAAACACAAATCACAAGCTTCACCCTCCACCTTGGCACAAGCAGATAGTCTCAACCTCACACCTCTTCTAACGAGATATTGGAAAAACATTCGATCAGTTTGTGCTCATTATCACAGCTTGTCAGTTCTTTAACTCAATAGAATGTTAAATCATATCAAACTACAATCCATCAGCCTATCTAATTTTCTAGCCTCAACCATTGCTTCTTCTACAACCTGAATGTACTTATAAACTATCCAAGGTTCTCAAGCCCTCTATCTCTAGATATTTATCATTTTTGTATAAAATAACAAAATGTCTAAGCCATAGTTTGCATACTTGGTCCATTGCCAAGTACTCATCATTTTTTTGCTTTGGCAAGTCTTAGCCACTCGGACTCGCGAGTACTCTAGAACGAATTTAAGCTCAATTTGCGGCGAGTACTCACAAGCAGTCGATGAGTTCTAAGCACGGACTCACCATACGTGCTAAAATGCAGTTTGACATTCAAAACACAGAAAAAAACACTGCATGTGATCTTTTTAAGCCCACACACCCACACATTCTCATCACACAGCATTTGAGCATTCTTGGTGCAAATTGGAGTTTATAGTGGATATGTAGGGCAGATTTGAGGAATTTCAATTTCCAAGTCAATTCTTTTTTTTTTCCAAGCATGTAAATTCTTTCTAAAATGTTTATATTAGGTTTCTAAACATGATTTATAAATTTACATGGAATCCATTCACTTCCCATAATTTTTATTCGTGATTTAAATTTTAACTAAGTTACCGATACGGATACGGGTACGAGTATCGGATACGTGGATACAAGGAATCCTTTTTGGGTTTGGAAACGTTTTGGATACAGCCGTACAAAAATATATAAAAAAAATTAAAAATATAAAAAATATAGCCATATAAGCAAAACTAACCACATAATATGCATAGAGGAAACAAAATAAGTTAAATCCATAGAACATACTCATAATTCAATGCTAGATATCATAAGATTCAATGGTCAATCTTAGATTGGTTTTATAGCAGGTACATAGTACAAATATTACTATGTATGGACAAAAATTAAGACAAATCAGCATATTAATGATTCATGAATCACTATATTCATTTTCCTCTCCGGCTGCCATGTCAGAAGCATTATCATGTGGTTCATTAAAACCACAAGCAGCAGCAATGCCACTCCCACTAGCTCCATTATGCAAGTCGTGTGAAGCATTGTCTAGCTCCATGTCACTGAATGAAAGCTGGGCAATGAATGCATCCAACTCAGCAGTCTTTGGATCCTCATCCCAACACTTTGTTGCCCCTTGTAATCAAGCTGTTTGTGTGAGAAAATACGCAAATTGGAATGCACATAGACGAAATCCTCCACCTTTTTTTATGCCAACTTGTTGCATTTAACTAAGTAAATGAAGCTATAGATACCCCAATTCCGCTCAGCTGAGGAGGAACTTGCAACCTATTAAGACAATTTGCAAAGTCAATTAGAATTTTCAACTTAATAATTTATAAAAGTTAAAAATTTATAACAAAATGTCGAAAAGAAAGGTAGAGAGTTAAAAAAAATTAAAAATTAAAATCTTACTTGTGATAAAAAAATTATTGTAGTGGTTGGAGGTGGAGGATGCTTGCCCATAGAGGTACCACCAAAATTTAGCTTCCTTCTTGTACTTGTCACAGATGGCACCAACGAAGTGACCCGCGGAGGATATGAAATGTGCAAACTCTTCCCTAACTTGGTCTTCAATTTCAAGATTAGGAAAAAATCTAGAGAATGTCGTTTTATATCCCTCGCCAACCTCAATATCCCTATATGGTGCGACCCTCAAGGGCAAAAAAAGATCTTTGTACCTGTAGTATTTGGATGTCAAGGCAAAAGCAAAAGGATGCAATGGGATGGTCATTTTGCTCCACCTTTCAATGAGATGTGATTGCACTTTCTCGAAGAACCTCTCTATAAGATCCTGCTCTTTGGTATTTATGATGGCTCTAATCTTCTCAATCATTGAGTCGATTCCATCATGAACTTCACCCAAACATGGATGATCCATATCCGCATATCTCAACATGCTCACAATGGGCTCGATAAAACTGAGCAAATATTCCACACGATCCCACCACCTATCATCAAGAATCCACCCTTTCACCTTTGTGGCCCACTCACTATTGGTCTGCCTCCATACACCCCAAAGGTTGTTGATGACCATGTTACTCAATGCTTCACGCACTTTGACAAGTCGTCTCAAGACGAGTGTAGGTGAGGCAAATCAAGTCTCAGCAACCTAACACAAAATTAAAACAAATAGAATCAAAAAAATATTCAAAAATAAAAACATTACAAATTACAAACTTATAAAAAAAAAATTAATATGATGTTACCTTCAACAACTACAACTTCGAGAAAGTCGTGAAGATGCTTTGAGACAAGTGATGGTCGGTTATGAACATTTGGATCTTGTTCACCTCCTCATAGACTTGTTTGATCCAATCAATTTTTGTCTCCAATTTTTGCAACATAAGATTGAGGGAATGAACGACACAAGGTGTCTAAAATATGTGCCCATACCTTGCGTCAATCAACATGCCCACAACTTTGTAATTTTTTGCATTGTCTATTATAAATTGGACAACGTTTTGAAACCCCACCACCTCAATGGACTCTATCAAAATATTCGCAATGAATCATACATCCTTCACTTGCCCCTCACAATCAACGGCCCTCAAAAACATTGCCCCTTTAGAGCACATTGTTACCACATTAATCAATGGTCGTTTTGCCATATCTTTCCATCCATCGAAAATGGACACCCCTATTTCAATCCATGAACCTTTGATGGGCTTTAGTGCATCTTCAACTTGTTTTCTTTCTTTTGCCAACAATGAGGTGCGAACCTTTTCATATCCTGGGCCAGTGAACCCTTTAAAGGCATCACTGATAGATCTCACCATATTCTGTCAATACGGTGACCTAATCACATTAAAAGGCAGCCCACATGCATAAACACAATGCACAATGCTTTGCTTCGCTATGTCCCTGGCTTCATTTTGAAATGCCCTTTCCAATGGGCTTACATCTTTTGTTCTCTTGTGAATAAGAGGTGAATCCTCTTCCTCTTTGGCCACAACGGGTATAGCAAGAAATGGGTTTGATGGAGTCACCACATTAGCACAAGAATCATCCACAAGTGGCAATCCTTTCTTTCTTAAAGGATGCTTCGTTGTTTGCCCATCAATGATATTTGCTTCTTTTTCTTAGATGTAAGCAAGGATCTTTGCCTGTGGCAAGCCCTTCTCTGGCTTTCCATTTATGCTTGGCTCACCACATGTTTTGATTCCAGCCACAAGAATCGCACACAAACGAGCTTTCACCCAACTGTACGAGCTATTCTATCTACAATTGCACTCTGAGCAAAGCCAAAGGAAACACCCTCCACCTAGCAATTGTTCTAAGACCATCACATGCTTCCAAAGGGGTGCTTGCAGATCGAGTCTGAAGACTATCCCTTGGCCCACTGAACTAGCACTTGCAATCTGAGACATTTTAGAAAATCCTATAGCCCCTAGTAAACAATAATAATATTGATATTAAAACTTAAAGCATTTGGTATTTGGCATTTTTTGAAACTTAAAACATTTGCTAATAAAAATTAAAACATTTAAAAACTAAAAAAAAACACAAGTGAAAAACTACCTTAAATCAATGAATCTTCTTCCTTGCAAGCTCCATGAACTCCTTAGTAGTTTATTCTTCTAAATTGCAAGCTTCTTAGTAGAATAGGATTAGCAAAAGGAAGGAGATTCAATCCTATGCAATTGCAAAATTGAAGATAAGAGAACAATTTGTAAAAGCAATGTGTTGGAGATGTGGAAACATAATGCCTCTTTTTATTTTAATGGAAAAGCCTAAAACCTGCAGTTGCTACGAGCAGCGTGTAGAATAAATCTGCAATTGCTACGGGCAGCTTGCAGTGGCTACGGACAGCGTATAGAAGAAACCTGTTGCTACAAGCAACCTGTAGGTGAATCCTGTAGTGGCTGCGAGCAACCTGTAGGTGAAAACCTACAGTTGTTGCGGGCAACCTGTGGGTGAAAACTGCAGTTGTTGCAGACAGCTTCTAGATGAACCCTGCAGTTGTTGCGGACAACCTATAGGTGATGATTGCAATTGCTACGAGCACCCTGAAAATAGAAAACCTGCAACTTGACCGATGCTACGAGCTTCTATATATAAGTGCTGTTATAAATTGACAGGAATAAGTTAATGTCAAATTTCAATCCTAATGTTGTGGATCGATATAAGCACTGTGTGGTCATGGTTACATTGGCCGCGGATCTGTGTTGGCAGGGCCGTGAAGGTCTGTTGTCAATGATGCTCTCGTAGGCATTGATTGAATGCAGGAAAAAATTGAAGACGGTCAGATGATTTGTCAACAGTCCATGCATCACTGTCATAGCCATATGACTATTTAAAGTAGTTTATTTTTAATATCTGAAAAAGATTGTAACTGCAGGAAGTTGTAACAGATTTGTACTTCCTTATTATATAAGGAAGTTGTAACAAATTGTAACAGAAAAAAGTTGTAACAAATTTGTACTTATTCTGCAATGAAGTTGTAACAGATTGTAAATGCAGGAAGTTAGAATAGATTTTGTACTTCCTTATTTTTAGTGATCATCCCTTTAAAAGTGGGAAAAGACGCAAAACAATTATGTAGATGTGATTTGTAGACAAAGATGAATGTAGTTGCGTAGTAATTGACAGAATGAAAAAATTTATCTTCAGACAAAGGTGTTCCCAGAATGCTCTGATACAGAGACTGAGGGGCAAGAAGTGCTAGGCACTTGTATAAATTCCTTTGGAAGTTTGAATAGAAGAATTGTTGAGTTTCTTGGTAGACATAGCCCAACATTTGGGTGAACAACATTAAATACTGTGTCAGTATTTTTGTATGTTGTTTTTCAACATCTCTTATTTCTCTATTTTCTGCATGTATTTATCATTCCATATTTATTTGTTTAACTTGCAAGTACATGTTTAGATTATTTTTAATCTGTGGGTTACAAAGTAGATTTTGATACAGATTTGTAAACTCAATTATTTTGATCTGAGCAATTGAGTAACACTGTATGTAATAAAATCTTGAAACTTCTGTATTTATCCCAACAAGTGGTATTAGAGCCATCTTTGTGTGGATTTGTAAACTATTTTGCAAGTTATAAATCTCTGCAGGATCTCAGACTTAGAGTAATATCTTCTCAAGTGGGAGATCTTGAACAATGGCAGATGATGGAGGAAGAATGGTTGATAAGTTTAATGGACAGAATTTTATTCCATGGAAAATGCAGATGATTGACTATCTATATCAAAAGGACCTCTATCTACCACTTGATGAAAAGGCAAAGGACAGGGAAAGAGAACAGATGATGAATGGAATGTCTTGGATAGAAATGCTTTGGGAGCCATAAGGCTCTGCTTGGGAGGAAGTGTTGCCTCCAATATATTTGAAGAAAACACTACAGAAGAACTTATGACCACCTTATGCAAGTTGTATGAGACACCTTCAACAGCAAACAAGGTGTATCTGATGAAGAGGTTATTCAACTTGAAAATGAATGAGAATTCAAGTGTAGCTGAACATCTAAATGATTACAATACTATTACAAATCAGTTGACTTCTTTGAAAGTGAAACTAGATGAAGTCAAGGTTTTGTTGTTACTATGTTCCCTCCCTGAATCCTAGAATAATCTTGTGATGGTTGTAACGTGTCTAGGAGCAATACTCTTAAAATGGAGGATGTTATTAGTGTCATAATCTCTGAAGAAATGAGAAGGAAGACATTTGGTGAGACTTTAACAAGTAATGCACTAATGTTGAATCCAGAGGGAGACAAAAGAATAGACAGAGGAGCAAGAGCCGTGGGTCAAAGGGAAGATCTTTATCTTCCAAAAATAGATCCAAGTCAAACGGAAGAAGTGTTGTATGTTGGAACTGTGGAAAGTTTGGCCATATGAGAAAGCAGTGTTGGGATCCTAAAAAGAATCAAAAGGAGCAACAAAATAATGATAATAACAAGAAGGCAAATATTGCCTCAAGTGATACTACTACTGTGTATCAAGATGCTTTAGTTTTGTCATGTGATACAAAGGTTGAGTCATGGGTGATTGACTCAGGAGCATCTTTTCATGCTACTTTCAATCCCAAGTATTTTACAACCTATGTAAGTGGCAAGTTTGATCAAGTTTTCATGGGAGATAAAGAACACTGTGATATTGTTGGCAAAGGGTCAGTAAAGATCAAGCTACATAATGGAAATGAATGGATACTCAAAGAAGTAAGACGTGCCAAGTCTTACCAAAAATCTTATTTTTCAGGTCAATTCGCAGAAGATGGATGTACTGTTACTTTCAATGCAGAATCCTGGAAGGTAACAAAAGGTAATCTTGTTGTCGCCAGAGGTAAAAAAGAAGGCACATTTTATTTGAGTAATTGCATTATTGATTCTAATACTGCATTAGTTTCTACTTCTAATCTAGAAACTAATTTATGGCATTCAAGATTGGATCATATGAGTCAGAAAGGTATGAGCATTTTACATAAAAAATGGAAGTTATCAGACTTAAAGTCTATTAATTTAGATTTATGTGAACATTGCGTTTTTCACAAACAAAAGAAAGTTTCTTTTTTGAAGGTTGGGCTTGAAAGAAAACAAAATAAATTAGAATTAGTACATTCTGATGTTTGGGGACCAGCCCCTATACAATCATTAGGAAGCTCAAAGTATTATGTTACGTTTGTGGATGATGCAACTCGTAAGTTGTGGGTTTATTGTATCCGAAATAAGTCTGATGTATTTAGAAGCTTTAAAATTTGGAGAGCCCTTGCAGAAAATGAGTCAGGAATGTAGCTGAAATGCTTAAGATCTAATTATGGAGGTGAATACACCTCAAAAGAATTTTGGAACTACTGTGCACAAGAAGGAATCCGAAAAGAAGTAACAATGCCTCGAACTCCTCAACAGAATGGGGTAAGTGAGAGAATGAACCGAACAATTATGGAGAGAGCTAGAAGCATGAGACTCCATGTTGGTTTGCCCTCTACTTTTTGGGCAGGGGCGGTTCATACTATTGTTTACTTGATTAATAGAGGACTATCTAGTGCTTTAGATGGTAAGATCCCTGAGGAAGCTTGGACAAGTAAAGGTGTTTCCTACTCTCATTTAAAAGTTTTTCGTTGTGAAGCATTTGTGCACATTGATAAAGAAAATAGAAATAAGTTGGATGCTAAATCGATCAGATGCACTTTCATTGGATATGGTGATAGCTCATTTGGTTATCATTTCTGGTGTTTAGCTGATAGAAAGATTGTCAGATCACGTGATGTGATCTTTAATGAAAGTGTGATGTATAGGGACCATCTTGCAGAAAAGAAAGTGGAAAGTCCACTTGGTAAAGAAAATCTTGTCATACCTCCAAGTGTATTTCGAGAAAGAAAAGAGAACTTATAGAATATTCTATTTACCTCTACAGAATCAGAGAATGGGAATAGGGTCATTAATGACCCAATGGAGTCCTCTGAGAATATTGGGCCAAGAGAAGCTCAAAGGGTAAGGAGGTCAACAAGAGTAAGTAAACCTCCTGACAGATATTCTCCATCTTTATTTTATTTGTTACTAACTGATAGTGGGGAACCTGAATCATTTGTAGAAGCTAAGCAGGACAAAGATTGTGTGCAATGGGAAAAGGGCATGAAAGTAGAATTGGATGCCTTGAAACACAATAAAACATGGGAATTGTGGATTTGCCACTTGATAAGAAAGCACTACAAAATAAATGGGTTTTCCGTTTAAAAGATGAGAGTGGACAGAAAACATACAAAGCAAGGCTTGTTGTTAAAGGCTTTGCATAGAACGCTGGAATTGATTACCAAGAGGTATTTTCTCTTGTTGTCAAAATTACCTCAACAAGAACTGTATTAAGTATTGTTGTTTCTAATGATCTTAACTTAGAACAGATGGATGTGAAGACAACATTCTTACATGGAGATTTAGAAGAGGAAAGCTACACGAAGCAACCAGAAGGTTTTGAGGTAAAGGGGAAAGAAAGAAAGGTTTGCAAATTGCTGAAAAGTTTATATGGTTTGAAACAGGTACCTAGGCAATGGTACCTAAGGTTTGATACTTTCATGTTGGAGCATAGATATGCTCGTACTCAGTGATCATTGTGTTTACAGTAAGAAATTTGAAAATGGTGAATTCATTATTCTTCTACTTTATGTTGAAGACATGTTGTGTGGAGCTAACATGCAGAGAATAAGTGAATTGAAGAAATTGCTTTCTTCAGAGTTTGCCATGAAGGATCTTGGACCAACCAAGAAAATTCTCAAAATGAGAATTGACAGAGATAGATTGGGTAAGAAATTAACTTTAACTCAATCTGAATATATTGAAAAGATATTAAGATTTGGTACGCAAAACTGTAAATCTGTTTCTACACCTTTAGCTGGAGACTTCAAGTTGAGTAAGCCATAGTCTCCTGAGTCACAAGAGGAGAAAGATTATATGGCAAAGGTGCCATATGCTTCAGCTATGGGCAGTTTAATGTATGCTATGATTTGCACTCGTCCAGACATATCCCAAACAGTGGGAGTAGTGAGTAGGTTCATGAGTAACCCTGATAAGCAACATTGGTTAGCAATTCAGTGTATTTTAAAATATTTGCGTGGAGCCTCTAGTTTGTGTTTATGCTTTGAAGGTTCTAATAGTGGATTGCAAGGTTTTGGGGACAGTGACTTGGCAGGTGATTTGGATGGTAGAAGGTCTACCATTGGCTATATTTTCACAGTTGGAGAAACTACAGTCTCGTGGGTTTCTAAGCTGCAGAAAATTATTGCACTTTCTACCACTGACGCTGAATACATTGCTTGCACTGAAGCAAGCAAAGAGTTGCTATGGTTAAGCAGATTTTTGGAGTTGGGAGTGAAGCAAGATGGGTACACTCTATATTCTGATAGCCAAAATGCTATTCACCTAACTAAAAACTCTACTTTTCATAGCAGGGCAAAACATATAGAGCTTCGTTACCACTTCATAAGTACTGTTTTGAAAAGTGGGCAGTTCAAACTCAAGAAGATTCACTCAGAGGAGAATCCTGCATATATGCTTACTAAGGTTATTGCAGCAATGAAGTTGAGGGCACACTCAACTTCTGTGAGACTTCAAGCATGAGTTTGAAGAAGAAATCAGTAGTTCTAAGTTTAAGTGGGAGGTTGCAGCAGTTGGTTCTGTGGCCTTATGTCTCCAAATGGGAGATTGTTGAAGATGTGAAAACATAATGCCTCTTTTTATTTTAATGAAAAACCCTGAAGTTGCTACGGGCAGCCTGCAGTGGCTACGGGCAATCTGTAGAAGAAACTTGCAGTTGCTACGGACAACCTGTAAGTGAATCCTGCAGTGGTTACGGGCAACCTGTTGGTGAAAACCTGCAGTTGTGCGCACCCTGTAGGTGAAAATCGCAGTTGTTGCGGGCAGCCCGTAGATGAAACCTGCAATCGCTGCAAACACCCTGTAGGTGAAGATTGCAGTTGCTACGAGCAACCTGAAAACAGAAACCCTGCAACTTGATCGATGCTGCGAGCTTCTATATATAAATGTTGTTATAAATTGACAGGAATAGGTTAATGTCAAATTTAAGTCCTAATGTTGTGGATCGATATAAGCATTGTGTGGTCATGGTTACATTGACCGCAAATCTGTGTTGGCAGGGCCGTGAAGATCTATTGTTAATGATGCTCTTGTAGGCATTGATTGAATGCAAGAAAAACATGAAGACGATCAGAGGATGATTTGTCAACAACCCGTGCATCACTGTCATAGCCATATAACTATTTAAAGTAGTTTGTTTTTAGTATCTGTAAAAGATTGTAACCGCAGGAAGTTGTAACAGATTTGTACTTCCTATTATGCAAGGAAGTTTTAACAAATTGTAACAGAAGGAAGTTGTAACATATTTGTATTTTTTTATTCTGCAAGGAAGTTGTCACAGATTGTAATTGCAGGAAGTTAGAACAGATTTTGTACTTCCTTATTTTTAGTGATCATCCCTTTAAAAGTGGGAAAAGACGCAAAACAATTATGTAGATGTGATTTGTAGACAAAGATTAATGTAGTTGCGTAGAAATTGACAGAAAGAGAAAATTTATCTTCAGACAAAGGTCTTGCTAGAGTGCTCTGATACAGAGAATGAGGAGAAGTGCTAGGCACTTGTATAAATTCATTTGGAAGTTTGAATAGAAGAATCGCTAAGTTTTTTGGTGGATGTAGCCCAACATTTGGGTGAACCACGTTAAATACTGTGTCAGTATTTTTGTATGTTGTTTTTCAACATCTCTTATTTCTCTGTTTTCTGCATGTATTTATTATTCCATATTTATTTGTTTAACTTGCAAGTACACGTTTAGATTATTTTTAATATGTGGGTTACAAAGTAGATTTTAAGACAGATTTGTAAACTCAATTATTCTAATCTGGGCAATTGAGTAATATTGTATGTAATAAAATCTTGAAACTTATGTATTTAACCCAACACAATGAAAGGTAAATGTGGTGGTGGTGATGTTTTGATGAAATGAGAGTGAAAGTTGCTTAGGGTTTAAAATTCACTTTAGATAGTTTTTAATTGTATTTTGAAGTCCATGCTTGACTTTTCATCAGGGAAAATTGAAAAAAAAAGCTTTTGGTAGTGGATATGGCATGGAAATGCCAAATATACATCCCTGGGCCTTTGGATACACCCGAATACGTCCTGGGACGTATCTTGCCGTATCCATAGGCCCGAGGACATACCTTGGGCGTATCCCCTACATACCCAAATCATATCCATTCCCATATCGTATACAGCAAGACTCTGTGGCATATCTGACAACTTATAATTTTACACTAGTTTTTCATAATTTATGAACGGAGTTGTTGGTTTTTTCCCTATACATAGGATTTATGATTTATGTTTTTTTTTTAATGCCATTTTTTTTGTATTCAAAAATGCTACAAGTAGGTATACAATAGCATTAGGGTCAGTATCAATGAGTGGAAGTCGTCCCTTTTGAAGCCACACCACCACTTGGAATTATGTCATAGTTGGACCAACTTAGAGGACTGTGATTTGCACGTTTTGCTGAAAGAAGGTTTATGGAGGAATCAATCGCCTCAAGTACCATATCGCATGCATTCCTTGCCACAACGTCACGTAGTGTCCAAATAACACGGAAGAGGCAAAAACAAGAAACGCAGGCAAAACTTGCATTGTTGGATGAGAATAAACTAGAGAGATCAAGGGTAGAAGTAGCCATAGCAGCAGCCATTATTCTCGAATCAGCAATGGAAACGGAGATAGATATGGCAAAGATTGTGGACTCTAGTCGTGGCCCATGGATACGAGGCACATCCACCTCATCCAATTCAAACAAAGCCCAATCACAATTTTTTTTTTTTGGTACCTAAAAACATACCTAGGACACAACCTTCGCTGCAAGGTACAAGGTGGAACAAGGAGGTGCACCAGGAATAAGATAAGACATGTACACATTTATGGTATTATAACCACCTTCCCTTCAACGTGGCGAATAGGTCGTACTGCGAATATTTGGTGTCAACATTAACAATTGCAGATAAAGGGTGCGCCTTAAGGGACTCTATAAAAGACTTACGTGAGAGGTTGCTCCACAATGTTGTTGCAGAAGCAAAGTCAATTCTTAAAGAACAAAAGAGGTAGTGAGGAAAGTTTGGATGCCCCATTCTTTCAAATGGGCGGACAGGTGGAAGGAACTACACCCTCATCAATTTTTTAGAGGCTTCAAATGGTGAGATGGTTTTATTGAAGTCAATTGATGCCTCTAATAATGTAAAGAATGCAGAAACTTTGAGTATGATGCTAGAGGAAGTTGTCTTAAAGATAGGCATTGAGAATATTGTGCAAGGTGTCACTGATAATGCAACAGCATGTGGCAACTAGGAGACTGCTTAAAGAGAGGCATCCATCGCTCTTTTAGACCCCTTATGCATCACATTTCTTTGACCTTCTTTCGAAGGGCATGGCCAAAATTGATTAGGTGAGACCAGTTGTAGAAGATCCCAGAAACATCGCAAAATTCATTTATAATCACCCTTGGGTTCTCAACTTGATGAGAGATCACACCAAGGGAAAAGAGCATGTGTGAGCAAGTGTCACAAGGTTTGCAATTAACTTCTTAACGTTGCAAAGTATTTATAATTTGTTGACATCGTTGAAGCAGATATTTGTGAGTCAAGCATGGCTAGACTCAACATATTCAAAGAAATTTGATGGAGAGAGGACGGAGACCACAAAGACGGTCTTTTATGATGCCTTTGTGAAGAGCGCTGCAAAGATTATCAAGGTAACTACAAACTTCAATTTAAATTTCAAGTTGATTCCTTTATATTCAATTTTTCAAAGTATGTACTTTAATTGTGAGTTTTTAACTTTAATTTGTTTGTAAGTTTGTAGGTGTCAGAGCCTTTGGTGAGGTTTTTGCGCTTGGTGGATGCAGAGCAAAACCCAATAGGATACATTTATGAGACCATGGATAGAGCTAAAGAGGCCATCCAAAACTATTATAGGGGGAATAGAGACAAATTTGATCCCATTTGAGAAAATTGATAAGAGGTGGAATAATCAACTCTACCAACCCATTCATGCAGCGGGGCACTATCTCAACCCCAAGTTTTTCTACTCCAATGGATTCACAAATTTTAATGGGGAGGTTATGGAGGGCCTCTCAACATGCATTGAGAGGATGACACCTAAGGTTGAGGTGAGGAACCTCATTGTTTCAAAGTTGCAAAATTACAAGCAGGGAAGGGAGGCTTTTTTCTTCGACGTTAGCTATCCAAGGGAGATCCACCCAAACACCAGGTAACAAAAATTGGAGTTTTTACTTATATCTTACAAGTTATAAATTTGCAATAAATACAAACTTTTGAATATCTTGTTTGCATATTTTTGATGTGAAGATTGGGGTGGAAATACCCCAAAGCTTTAAAATATAGCCCTCTGAATTTTATATGAACCTTGTAGCACTTTTAGATGTGAGCACAACTACAGTTCGTTTGAGACCATTCACACGAAAAAGCGCAATAAATTGACTCAACAACACCTCAATGATCTAGTTTTTGTGCAATACAACCTTCAGATTCACACAAGAAAGGTGGAGAACACATCATAGAAGCCTATTGATTTGGATGAGATTGATCCCTACAATGATTGGACTACAAAAGATGAGGAGAACCCCTTGTTCACAGAAGATGAGATTGTTGATTTTGAAAGGCAAGTTATGCAGTTCAAGTAGTGCTATAGCAAAAACAGGAGAGATTGGATTGAATGACATCCTTGTAGATGATGTCAAACATGAGGCAAAGGAAGAGTCACTACCATCTAGTACCAAGGTGGAGCCGCTGGCAAAGAGAGGAGCCACAACAGAGTGCAAGGACTACACCCTATCAGTCTCCCCAAATTTTTACTAGAATAGGGAAGAGGAAATTGTAAATTCTTGTAATTTGTAACTTGCATGTATATACAATTTATGATGATGAATTTCAATGACAATCATACATTCCTAAGTATAAGTTATAACAGTTATCAGCTGGCTGTTGTATTCGCATGATGACATGATTTTGTACTCTATTTGCATTCAAAACTAATAGAAAACACTTCCCCAACGTTTTACAGACTCATTTGATAAATTTTGTAATTACAATTTGTATAAAATTTATGTTTATTCAAGAAATTCAAGTATTTTTTTAAGGTGCTGAATATTGCCGAGTTTTGTTAAGTATTTGTTGAGTCAGAAAAAAATTGGTCTGCAGAGTCCAAGTCGAATCCGAGTATGCGAACTATGGTCACAACAATCTGCTCCACCTTACCACTTTCAGCATGCTCAGTTTCACATTCCTTCGGCTCATGCTGCTAGGCATTTTCACCGGTTTGTCAATCTGTTTTTTAAAAGCTTTTCAAATTTCAATTTTTGTATGGTTAGGAACTTTTTTTTAAATATTCCGTCTTTTTCCTTCAGAAAGAACAAATTCTTCAAAAAAAACAAAGACGACAAACTCTCATTTGAGGTATCTTCAACTGGCTTAGTTTGTGAGGATTTAAGTCAAGCTAAGACCTGATCAGAAAACCAAAATCCATTGACTTCTTCTCTGAATTTCTCCTTGGGAATCTACCCTTCACAATCTGTCTACCAAGGATATTTTTCTCTTATACTATGTTCAGTTGTCCATTGTGCACGAGCAAGAGCAATAGAGAAGATATGTCTGAAATGTGCTTTATTAAACTAAAAGCTCAAAGAATAAACATGTTCAGTAACTGAAATAGAAAAGAAAGAGAATCCGCATATACTACTGTTTCTAGATGGTTGGAAAATCATGTATACAATATGCATCACTACAATAGATAGAAAAGAACGAAAAAAGCTGTATCTGAAGCAGCATTGAAGTAGGTTTGAACAACTTTCATACACCCATGGAAAGCGATTCAACCCCAGTCCATGTTAAAAGCAGAATATGACTTAATACATGTTATGTGATCACTAAGAATTTGTTAGAGGATGACATTTGGACAGAGGCCCGACCTGAAGTGGATCTGCTGAACAATCCTTGCTGGCAACATAGTACTGCCGAAAGCGACTGATGATTTAGAACTACTAACATCTTAAACCAAGAATCTGCTTGACGAGGCAAGGAATCTGTTGATGCGGCCCTTATCAGGAACTCTAGGATAAGCACTGTTTATTATGGAAACTACACAACCAAGGATTATCTTGCAGAATTGTAAAAACATACCACAGCAAAGCATAGAAGAACATGAGAAAATAACAGCCTTGTATCATAAGGTAGAGCACAGTACAATTGTTCAGTACAGGGAAGCACAGTCATATAGCGCCCTTACCCAGACATACATATTCTATATATATGACAAATGACTCAATGTTGTCGGTTGAACACAACCGTCAACGACGACCGAACATAACTAAAGAGTTATGTTAAGACACTACCTAAAGACGACATGAGAATAATCATAACATGAAAAGGTTGGCTACAAAACAATTCAAACTTATAAAAATGAGATTGAAGAAGGAAGACAGAAGACATTCCTTGTGGGGCTGCTGCTGTTGTAGTGGTTTCTGCTATGAAACTTCCTTATACCCTTGCCAAACATGCTTATGCAAAAAAAATTATTTTTTATAAGCAAGTTCTTTAGTCTGGTTGTGTCCACACAGAACTTCTTCCTGAATTTGTTTCTGAAAACCCACAAATTCATAAACTATTTTTTTTCTATGGCAGTCATTGTAGCAAACCGGACATTTACTATAGTAATGACTGCAGTTGGTCATATAGTTACTGTAGCTCACCATATGGCTTAATGTGGCTGACCACACAATCACTGTAAATCAATTTAGAATGCATACAGTGCATATCCAAGGGCGTATCCAAGAGTATATCTAAGGCATACGCGGGCATATATTCAGGGGCAAATGTACAGTGGCAAAGTTGCATTGAAATGACCATACAGTGAAACACTAACAGCAATAGGAGTGTTTGGATCATCAAAAGAAGCATACAGCACATCAGAAGCATGCGATTGGCAAAAGTGGAGTCCTTACAGTTTAGCAAAAACTTGCAATTGGATGTGGGATGTATAGGTAGATACAACGTATGGCAAGGAATTGCCATACAGTTTGGCAACATGTATAAAGGGCGTAGAGCCATACGGCGGGAAATAGGTGTATGGTGAAGTGTACAGCAAGGAAGCCTGTAGGGGAACATACAACATGGGATGGTCTTGGACATCTGAATGGTATTGGGAATATGGTGAAACAATCAGCTTGTCTATGCTTTTATACTTGTCCTCTTTATTATTTTTTATTGTTTCAGCATAACGCACTTCATTAACACTAGTTGTACCTTTATCATTTTTCACAGTGAGGCCCAACTTCTGTACTTAGAGGCTCAATACTAATCATATTGATATTTTCTGTCTTCAACCGATGTAATTTTAATTGAAAACTGCTCACTATATCTTTAACCATTGTCCTGTCCAAGGTCTCGAGCCTAACCACTCTATTCTCCATAATTTCTTGTATTTAAACGGTCCAAACCACATAACATTAAATTTCTCAAGCTTAATTTCTCGCCAAATATTATGCTTTAAAATAAGTTCCCCAGACTTGAAATCCTTGTACTTTAAATATTTATCATCCTTGTGCTTCCTCAATCTATTTAACACAAATGCCCTTAGTTTAAAATTCATGCATTGCAAATATTTTTTATAGTAAGACTTCCTCTGACTTGTCATGACCTTGGTAACTTGATGTAACATGATGCATTTTTCATCTAGGGCGATCATATTTGCATCCAATCATACTTCATAACTAGTCCATGCTTCATGAGGTCATACTTCACCTTCTACTATAATTTTATCCTTCGATTCTTCATTCACACTCACTAAAGGTGGCTTTGTGAACTTCATGATGGCTACACTTTCAAACTAGTGGGCCAACTTATCATCAAACTTTGCATCCCTGATGTTGTATCATGTGTACTCAAAGGGGTAAGTCGACTATGATGTTGACGGTTTGGAAGGACTTGGCATCATCAACTTCTTCTTTTGGTCAACTCTTTTTAAGCCTTCTTTTCATAGTCTTCCATCTGCCAATGGAATAGATCGTTGAGGGAGTTTGTCTCATCTTCAAAGCATGACTGAAACTTCAAGATCCCTTCATCATCTAGCTCCATGTACTTGGGTTTCCATCTTGTGAGCACTCTTCTTTAGAGATCGAGTCCGATGAGTCAGATGAGGTTAGTTCCTCACTCACTACCTAATTCTTCAAGTCTATTATATGTTTCCAGCCTTTACTTTCAATGGAAAGTAAGATTTTTCTTTCAATTGCGGTCGGCTTTGGCTACCATCAACTAGCCTCGACCCAACAATGCACCATAGGCCTTCTTCTATAATGAGATGACTGCAAAATTCAACAATAAGGGTTGGGTTCCAATAAATTCTATTTGCCCTATTAGTACACCTAATAACATTATGCCATATTGGTTTGCTCCCAACAGTTGAAATGTTGGAAGACAAATAGTTTGCTTCCCAATAATTTTCGAAGTATCCTTCGGAAAAACATTCACACTCAAACCACCATCCAAGTATCAAGTTTCTCCCAAGTATCTTCATACACACTACTATCAGTCGTTAAACTAGATTCATTATCAAGAGCATGGGGTCAATCACTTGATAATGGGGACTCAACTATGGGTTCATTCTTCCACTTAGTGTTCATCCCATTCTCCAACACTACACCATATAACACTAGGTGTGTCGTTGAATGCTCCATGTCAAAGCCAATGTCTTGAACGAGTGTGGTAATGGCATTCTTGAGTTCATGAATGCTTTGTAGTAAATCAATCACCTTTACAATTATAGTGGTCTACAAGACTTGTCTTGCAACTGCTTTGTCTGACTCGAGTCTTTTGGTCACTATACTTATGTGTTCATGTAAGTGTCATCATTTTTCGACCATGGCCCTCTCAACTTCCACCCTTTGCTTCAGCAATTCTTTTCTTATCCATTCTTGGGTCAAGGTAGATAGCTTTCTTCATGTGTACTCTCATTATTGTTATCATCTCTTCATCCTTGACAATGTCAATCATGTTGATGGTTGCTTGCTTTAGACAGTTGGCATCACTAGAATCCCCTGGCCCACACCATCAAAAGAGAAGTCATGTTTGATTTTGATTTGTGGGGCAATTGCTTGCAAAATGTCCCCACTTGTTACACTTACAACATTGCACGATCAGCCATCCTTGGGATTCGTACTAAATCTGACTACCACCACCACTATTCTAATGTCAATAATTGTTCGATTTTGGTGGTGAGGTGGGTGATTTTGATTGCTCCCTTGTGTGAAGAGTACTTGAGAGCTCTTATTCCGAAAATTGTATAAGAAGTCCTTGAGTAAATGCCCTATAACTTAACAAATCTCACAAAACATTTTCTTTCGGCAATTCACCTTGGTATGACCACCTACCTTGCACTCACTACACCAAAGATTCTTTCCTTCGTTCTTAGCCCCTTTAGCTCTTTCATCATTCGGAGTGTGTCCCTCCTAAGAGCTTGCACCGATCTTGGTTCACCATCACTGGAGTCTAAGTCAGCATCTTCACTCCTCCTCAAGAGTGAGGATGTCTTATTTTCACTTTCAATATCCATCAATCTATTATATGCAACTTTGTAAGACGAGGTGGAACCAACTTCATCTTCCTTTGCAATGAGAGTACAAGTCCCTCAATGAACCACCACTTCTTTAAACCATTGGTTGGTTCCTTCTCGAGTTTTCCCAACAATTCTTTCAGTCTTCTATTATAGGCTCGCACTTGTCATGTTTCCCTTGCTGAATGTTGTAAAACTCCACGACATTTCATTATTGTCTAAGGGGCTTAAATTCTTTTGCAGACTGCCTTCCACGGCCCATGATGATTTGTCACTTGTTGGTGCATCTGTGTACCAATCAATAGCCACCCCTTAAAGTGCAATTGTGAAAGACTGAAACTAGTGAGACTCATTTGTTTGTCCATTGGTAGTCTAGATTGTGATGAAATTTCTACAATGTCGCTCTGGATCTTCAGATTCATCACCAATAAACATTAGCAGGTTTTGTTTTTCTAAAGATGGACTTGGTGGGGTACCAATGGCTATGGGCATTGTACACGTTTGACATGCTCGTCTAATATGATCTTCTCCTCAGGAAGGTCTATGTTGGACGTTCCTGTACTCTCTTAGCACTATCAAACACATCACTATGCCCAACCCTTCATTCAACATGAGTGATCAATACATTGCTTTGCTCACCATCAAGTTACACTCTTGTGCTGCTCACTCCAACTTGAGGTACATGCTGCCCTAGTGTTATTGACTCAATCAATAGATCTTCAAATCCACGGATATTTGTTTCACAAGCCTCGCACGAGAAGCAATCAAAATCTATTTCGGGATAAAGACTTCCCTCTAAGTGAGGGGCTCTAGGGACTCTTCACTTGATTCTTGCGCAGCACCCTCCAGCCCAACCTCATCGGCAAGGTCCACACTTCCTCCAAAAGGAGCAACTGTCTTGTAATCTCTACCCACTCCTTACTCATGAGTTGGATAGGGTCCTCCAGTTCAAACTGAACCCTTTCATGGTTTCAGCGTTACGCTTTGTCCTTGGCTTTCACTTCGACTTCCACTTCCACTGCATACTTCGCTTGATATATTTTTAGAATCAGCTGCCTCTCACATCTTTGTCTTCTTTCTTGTTGTTCCACCAATTGAGTAGACCATTTGATTTCCCAGTCTACTCGTTGACTGTGTTGTCTTATTTTACCACCTTTGCTTGAGTTTAATGGCATTACTTATTTCTCGTACAAAGTCGGTCTTTGGATCTTTTTTCTTCTTGTTAAAGACACCTCTCTCCGTACCATTAAGAAATCTTTTTTCATTGTGCTGCATAGTTACATGTGGCACAGATGTCTTGTAATATAATCTAGTGCCTCGTCATCAATGGTTATTGTTGACTGACTTTCACTTCTACCCGAATTTAACCTAACCCAACTTCGCAAAGGCAGCGACACGAGAAATGTTTGCTATGGAAACTACACTACCAATAAATATCAATTGCAAAATTGTAAATACATATCACAGCGTAGCATAGAAGAACATGGGAAAATAACAACTTTCTATCATAAGGTGGTGCACGGTACAATTGTTTGGTACAAGGAGAACCTGTAATACAATGCCTTTACCTTAACATACATCATTCTATTTATATGACAAATGACTCAACAATTTTCGGTTAAAGACCAGTTAACTACCACTGAAAGTAACTAAAGTGTCATTAAGACAACACCTAGAGCCAAAAAGAGAATAATCATAACATAACAAAGTTGGCCACAAAACATTACTTTTATTAATATCGACGGTCTATAGGCACTAAGTTAAGCAAGTCTTTAACCCTCCTAGCAGAAGAACCAAACATATGGGCTGCCCATCAACCAATCAATGCGAAGGGGCAATTCCAGATAGATCTATTTTTTTCAGTTCAACTTTACATTTCAAAAAATAAGTTGATTGTTCTACACTAGCAATATGGTAATGTGGGTTCAACCCAATAGATACATATTTAGAGATTAATTTGTAAGTACTGCTATGACTCATCCTCTTGAATCTTCTTCATTAATTTTTCTTTTTGGCAACTAAGAAATGACATGTAGATTGACCATATAATGTGTTAATCTGTTTCCTTTGATATTCACTCATCATCTTGCTATCTCAAGAAATGTCGATGTTTAAGATATAATATGAGCAGGTCAAGTAAGCTGGTGCAGAGTCTGTCAACGCGTATTCAATGTTTATTGATTTTAATATTTTATCGTCCATCAGACATTATGATAATCTTTAAATTCGTCTCCTCAGAGGGATCACAGGAGTGTCTTCCATGATGCTTAACAGAAAGTTTTCTATTCCTTTAATTGCTCTTTCATAATCACATATTTTGTTTATTTTCAATTTTTACTACATTCCCCTCTTGAGATTAAAGATCTAGTTGTTTCCTACATTTGATTCACCATATCATAATCACTACATAGCACTGACTTAAATTATAGAACTTCAATTGTATCCTAAAATTCAACAACCCTTTAAAATCAATTTTTTGTTTGTCATGAATTAGTGCCATCTTTGTGCATCTCATCTATGCTTTACGATTTGCTTTTATACTATTTGACCATCACAAGTGTTGGCCACTTTTCTTCTCTCCCTCTTATCCCACTGCCTGAGATAATTCAAAACTAAATAAAGACAACTTGCTCTACAATTGCAGCATTTTCTCAACAATGAATAACATGAAGCAAAGAACTCAATGTATGCAGTGGTATATATAATATAGGTAGAAAAGACGAATGACATGATGTTTTGCAAAGTTAAGAAATACCTTGTCTATGAGGAATGGAAGTCCCCATATACCAAAGACAGCAAGACATGCCAGTAGAATAATAAAAAATGAGATGATCTTGGTCCACCACCATATTGAAACAAACTTGGATTTTCCCACAGGCTGTATTGTCTCAAACTCATCAAACTCTGGTTCTTCTAGTTCTGATAACCCCAATCTCACATAATTTGTAGTTTCTTCTTGTCTTTGCTGCTCAACATTGACACCACCACTCTCCCTCATCAAATCATGAGGAGAATTGGACATAGCCTTTGCGTCGCTGCTTCAATAACACGTCTCTCGTTTCTATGGTTTTCAGAACGTTTTGACTGCAAAGTTTCTATGATAGTCCTGAGAAAGAATACAGTAAACGAGGAACACGGCCAAAATAATTAATAAATTTATGGTAGAGAAGCAAACCTAGGTAGCATTCTGATCCTTTTTGGTTAAAAGCGTGCATAAATGCTATTGTTTGAAATATCCAACTTAGAACTTGTGTGACAGTAACTACGAACTACAATGACCACTAAAATTGACAACTTTATTGGACCTTTTTACAACATAGACAATCATACTGAAGCTGTCTAAGAGAACAAATGTGATAGTAGGGGCTATAGTGAAGCTTTTCTTGTATCAAATAAGATAGATTTCCATGTCATATTATGATATTTGTTGAAAATATTTATTCAAACTAACACAAGAAAATGTAGACAGGTGAACTGTGGTATCAGTGCAATTATGAACAGTTTAAACTTCAATTCCATTAAGCAAGTGATAAAGTAGATAATTATACCAGTAAACATGTATTGAAATGGAAAACAAAGCAATACACAAAAACAAATTTAAAGCAATCAAAACAAGATATTAGTTTTAAAAATATATAAAAGCACATACACACATATATACCCAACTATGTGCATCATGCATGCAAGCAGGCAATGATGCATAAATTGATAGACAAATTAGATAAACACACGCGCGCACACACATACACACTGTGTGTGTGTGCATGCACGCGTGTATGTATGTGTACATATATATGTACGTATGTGTGTGTGTGTGTGTGTACATACATATATATGTACACACACACATGTACATAGTTTATTGAATCTCCTTCTTAAGTATTGATGCATCACTGGTCAAACATATATAATTAAGTGTGGATCGGTAAAAGAGCTATTGAGGAAGTTAAGAAATGGTCAAATCCACTCATTCTGGTTAATTTAGAAGTAAGTTTGTGCATTCTGAAAATAATCCCTATAAGTGCTTATACTCATTTAGGCTTTTATTATATCATTAATGTTGAAATGTTTTGATTGGGATCTTGTCTAAGGCCAAGCCAAGCAATCTCATACCAGAAAAGACAATAGATTATCATGTATTCCTCAGCATTTTTACTTATTCTTATTTCATACCGTTTTCGTGTCACATTAGTCGTAGTATCCTGCAAAGGTATGCACAAGAAGGCATCAGGGCTAGTTCCTCATACACAGAAAGAGGAATATGGAATCTGCATCCATGTGGATATTTATAGAACAGATCCATTTTGATCTTCCATATAGAGCCTGATATCACAATCTGTTAGGTTTCAGATGAAAATTAAAGTCCACTTTTTGGGGGCTAGAATGTATCAAAATTTCAAATTCCTACCTATATGGAGCTATTAGTGTCATCAAAGTACAACATTCATGTGCAGAACTTTTTCCAGTAAAAATAATAAGCAAGATATTGTGCTCTTGTAACTGGCTCAGATAGCGTGCCCTTGTATCTGGCTCTAGTCAGCATTGTGTTTAGCCATTAAAGCTGTCCAAATCAAGCATTCAATACATTTTCAGGTGCAACGGACTTAAAGGTTCCATTGCATTGAACTGTTAATCTAGTCGGCATTGTGTTCAGCCATTAATGCTGTCCAAATCAAGCATTCAATACATTTTCAGGTGCAACAGACCTAAAGGTTCCATTGCATTGAATTGTTAATCATATTGAAACAACCAAAACCAAGATTTAAATTCTGCGCTTTTTTTTCAGATTGAAGCAATTAAAAGCTTTAACAGTTGTGCATGCTTTTTATCAAAACTAATGATCTTGTGGAAGTGGATGGCACTCAACACAAAATGAAGACTAGTTAATACTCTATCAAAAGTACTACAAATAACAATGAATATACTTGATAAGCATAAATATATAATTCAATAGAAAGGAACCAATAAACTAGGGTTTTCAAAATTTTAAATACTAATTCAAGATAAAGAAGAAGATTAGGCAACCTAAATTGACAACATCATTAATGATCTACCACCCAGGATATATTTACCACCTAGGGTATATTTATCAAATGAAAATGAAAAACCATTAGAAACATATTTTAAGGCATTATGATTATGACTATATATTTTGCAAAGAGTACAAAACTTTACCATCATAAGAAAACTAAAATTGCAACAAATGCTTTGCTCCTATGCAAATACAATGGCCTTAGAAACTCCACTTTAAAATGTTGATGTGCATACGTTTTTTTCCCAGAATTGTGCACTCGGAACTTACAATCATGCAACTCAAAGGTCAAAAATGTCCATGATGCACATTACATACCAAGTGAAAAAGTAAGATATTATTAAATAATACTTTGCTCTCTGCTATAAATTTCTGGACAAGTGGAAGCAAGAAAACAAACGCAAGTAGAAGAAAAACTGCAATCATTTGCATTAAGGCAAATAAAGTTTAATACCAAACATGTATGGGTCAATTAATGTAGATAGAAAATGACATCTAAGAAAATCCAATATCTCAGGCTAGAAGTTAATGCCATTATTGCATTCATCAAGAAAAAGTGTCCAAGGGCAGAGTACACTTAAAACCAAAGGAAAGTGTTACAGCCCCAGTTTACAATATCACTAAGTCCAAATTGATGATCCCTAAAATCCCCAACTAGGTTTTCATGTCTTTGAAACTTATATATCAAAGTTCTAATGAACAAAGTGGTCAAATAACATTATGGGACAAGGCCAAAAAATGTATAATTTTTTTAAGAGAGACAAAATGGAAGAGCCTAATGACACAAAATACAAGGCGCATTCCTTAGAGGAGGTGAAATGGTCAAAGAGACATTCAAAAGACATAAGGAGAAGTGACTCACTTTCCCTCTATGAACTGAATAGACAAGTGGAACAATGAGACATTTCAAGCATTGTAAGAAACCTCACAGGTCTCATTTCGGATATGTCATGCAAATGTGCAAAGATGTCTCATTTTGGGCGTTTCATGTAAGTGTGTAAACCTGCCAATGGAAGAGATACTGCTAGGAACAAAGTAAAGGCTTCCATGGCGATGTTGATGCTGCATGCGCCTATTTTCTGCACACAGGTCACAAATCAGATTGCTGTTAGCTGAAGCTCATTCTTGGTACATTAGGTTTTGGGTTGGATTTTTTTCAAAATTTGACGTAAGATTGGGACCTATATTACATTGCTATCCACACTTCAATTCTGATTTTATTTCTGCCATGCTATTAACAGGCAGAATTTTTAATAAAATTTTGCACCCCTACTTCTCCTCAGTTATGTACTTGGAACATAAGGGAAAAAAAAAACAATTTTATGGTTTTATTTCCATATTTCCAGTATTTGTAATTCATGATATATTGCAAGCTGCTTGTTCAGAAGCCATATGAGTGATCCCGTTTAGGAGACCCTAAGCTGACGGCAGCCTACAGAGAGAACGAGGTACTCTAAGGAGGATAATGCTTTATTTTAGTCATATCGGAAAGCACCCTTCGGCTGGTTGCAGCCCTAGCATGCCATTGACACGAATTTGCTGCCTCATACTTGAGCAGCTTCAAGATTCATATTTAGCCTAGGTTGCATAGAGCTTACTAGTCGAGTCACTACCGATAGGTAGGCATTGATGGTCAGCCATGACAGGTAGAATGAGACATACTTTTTATTTTTTGTTATTTTTTAATGCACAATGGCAAGCATGTGTGGGGCTTATACGGAAGTTTAATGGGTAGCAGTGAACTCCAGCTAGAAGTGGAGAGCGAGCCCTATGTCTCTTGGCATGGAACCAATGGTGTTGAACTTTGATATCTTAGTGGCACATTTGTTACCATCCCCACTGAGAGGTAAAATAGAGGGCCTATTAGGAACTTAAGAAAAAACTTGCATGCCAATAGGTTTGTGCATAGTAGCAGAGCCATCTGCGAGTCAAGGCTGGACTATGGGATGACAACAAACTCAAATGGCACCAACCTTAGGAGAGGGACGTGGGCTCCTTTGGAAGGGTTTGGATGAACATGATTCTTTCCCTAATGAGGGGGGGTTTAGCAAGTATGCCAATTGACTGATTGAACTTCCCCTAGGTCAGCATTCAAAGTTTGCATTTGCACACTAACTTTATCAATATCGGGTTCTTCTCTATGTTGTGGTTTTAAGTTAGAACATTAAGCAAAGAAAGGTGATATCATTCATTGAACCCAGAAGCACATGTCAAAAATGGGACATAACTTCGTTGACAAATTAGATCAATAATGTCATGTGATGTTAAGGAATAATCATCACATCCATAAACTAGAGAGCAAAGGAGTTTATATTTAAGTTTGGCTTACCCTTGATGAGTTTCACACCGGTTATCTTCTGATGAAAAGGCACTATTATTCGAGGATTTCACAACATCAAAACCATAGAACCTGACAATCATGGAAAGAATTCATCCATTCGAATGCAGAAAGCCCAAGGTATCAATTAAATGGATTATTAGAAACCAAAATATTAGATTAGTATAAAAAGGAATCTTAACACTATTCCCTAAATTTCACAGCAAGAAAGTAAAGAGTAGGCACAGTTCCTCACATCGTGTCCTAAAAGATATACCATTAAATTTGATACACAGATTTGAATCCTGGAAATCATTTCTGGAAAAATGGAAACCTGTTTCCTCAAATTGGAAATGTTTACCAGCTCTAGAAACCAAAAATCTCCAAGGAGCTTGAAACTCCTGGAAATATTTCCCTTCAAACCAGAAATGTTTTCAGTGTAGCAACAGCATTTCCAGCAGCCTCTTGATTACTTTAATTATTTTTTTTTCTAAAAGCTATGCTAAAGTTAACCCTAACCTAACGTAATCGGTTGTTTCTGATCTTGTTTCGCTGTGCTGGATGCCATTTTCATGATCCCAAAGTTATTTTTTGCTGATCCCCATTTCCTCCAGAAGTCTACCCCAGTTTATCTGCTGTTGTTTCAACCTAGTCACCCCCACCTTTAATGCTTGTATTTCCAGAGCTTCAGTACACATTTCAAAATCAGTTATAGGTATGAGCACATATTGTCAACAAATTTTTCATGGAAACCATAAAATTCCCTTCATAACTTCCCCTACTTGTCATAACCACACTCCCAAAACCCAAGGAAAATTGAAACTATGATTTACAATAAAATCCATATTTTAGAGCTAGATGATTTGGTTAGAAAAGACATAAATGTTATTTGAACCAATGGTACAAATATTATGAGCAAAAAATTATCAGCAAAAGTAAAAATTAATTGGAAAAAATGTCAAATTATGGATAAATTTATGGTTGTTTTGAAAAAAGAAAGACAACTATTGAATATTTTCTTAACAAAACAGAGTAATCTTGAGATGTTACCAAAATTGTGATTATTCAAAAATAACAAAACGTGATTAGTTGCAGGAAATGCCATAGCTGAGTTTTGTGATTATTCAGCACTTAAAGCAAGCGAATGAGGAGACAGACAATCCATCCTGCAGGGTATTATTACAATTTCCAGGTGCTAGGAGTGAGAGAACGGGAAGGAGTCCAAAGCAGACTTGTGTGCCCAGTCAAATGACTCCGCTCCAGCAAAAAAAATCTATGCAAGTCAGCCTAAGAGAAGCATCTTATTGATTTTGTTAGACTATCATTCCATGTAGATAACCAGATATTGAACTATTAATTGAGATGCTTAATTTTCTAACACCTAGGCCTTTTAGGCAAATAATTGTAATAATTGAACAATCTAAACTGTATCCTATCTTTTGATGCAGGAGCATCTACAATAGCTTCATGGAGGACCAGTTGAGATCATCAAACATACAAATTCTAGCATGAAATTTCAAATTCTTGTTTTCCCTCCAAATTGTGTTTAGATTTCAAAATTTTACCTTGAGAGTAAATGTAATTGTCAAAATTGAAAAGTAAAAAGGTAAAAAGTGATTGTTGGGGCTGTTGAGGAAATAAGGGAGTGGTTGAAAATATTTCAACCTTAGTATATTGTTAAAAATTACAAACTGTTTTTGTTTTACCTTCAGCCCAAAATTGGGCGTAGAAGTTAGAGGGGAGAATCTTAACAAGAGCAACAAAGAAAATTAATTATAGAGGAGGATGAGAGGTACGTAGAAGAGGAGAGGAAGGACAGAAAGGAAAAAGACCTCTCATTCAAGGGAAGAGATAGAAGAAGAGAGGATCTCAAAGGATGTAAGAATGAAGGAGAAAGAGAAGTTGCAGGTGGAGTCCAAGAATAAGCATGGAGGTGTCTATGAAGATTTCATAAGCCCTTAATCAATGAACATTATTTGTAAGTATTTCTATTGAAAAGAGGAAAGAACAGAGTTCTGATTTCCATGATAATGTTATGGATTCCTTTATAAAATTCTGGTTTCAATAGTGACAGGCCTGTGTATGTTCATGGTTCCCTGCTTTGCAATTTGCTTTTCAATATACTGTAGTCGTCCCACCTGCAGAAAAGTTCAAGATAGGGTTGACATCCCTCGACAGGGCTGAACGGATATGGATATGCCTGTTAGAAGGCTTTTGAAGCCATGGTGAAGAAAGGGAGTTCTGAATGGGCGAAGTGACCACGCTTATCATGGAAACCAGTTGGCTATGGGCGTGGTCTTATGCTTAATTCATCAGATTGAGCTTGGTGTTAATTCAGTTTCGTTTTAAAAATGATTATGTGACTTTGTTTTGTGTAGACTGAGAGCCGAATCTGGAAAGGAGGGATGCGTCTATGTTGTAAGGCCTTTTGGCCAAGGACGTATATTATGTTTTACACATAGACCGAGAACTCGAGCCTATAAGGATTCTGATCACGCCTATTCATAAGGTATTTAAGCCTGGGCGGATTAGAGATGGATTGGTAAAGGCCGATGGACCATAGCGAATTATGCAGAATGGATAAAGAGTTCGATGGGAGGCAGAGCCGAGTAAGACTAGAATGTATTTCCAGTTTTGATGGAGGCAGATGAGATCATTGTTGAGTTAGATTACAATCAAGTCGCTTGTATGTGATCTGAGGTAAGTCGCAGGTCGTAAGAGGAAAAGAGATGTAATTTATGGTCATTCATAGCATCAGTCCATTCATGGAAAGTGTCTATTCGTGTATTGAACTAAAAGCGTCTAGTTAGTTTATTTCAAAGGGTTTAAGCTTGTGTTCATTATTTGCTCAAGAGGAAGATTAAAATAAATATAAAGCCCTTAAATGACAAGCTTAAGGGAAGAAAACAAAGACACACCTCTTTGCAGCGTTGAGGACAATAAAGGTTCTTGAAAATTGCATTTTGAAAGCTCTCGGTTCAAGCGGAAAACTAGAATCCTATTTTGACTTGTTTGGGTCTGCATTCTGTAGCCGAGTTCACAAGTGAGGTTAAAATGTTATAAAAGTATTGAACAAGATCGAAGGTCTGTGTATACATTGGTTGGGACAAAGGACGACGATTTGAAATAAATGTGTAAGTTTATAGTGGTTCAAGGCAAATCTGAATGTAATTATAGTTTTATTTACAAAAAGTAACACAGAGATTCAATCAATGATCAGTTTAGTAATGCTTATTCCGTCTACATGCAAGTTGTGCCACAATTTAGATAAGTTGACTTTCCAGTTGAATAAAAGAAATCAACAAAGAAATAACTAAATCAGGAAAGACATGTGGAGATCAGCATACAAAAACTTGCAGCTTTCCAGAAACTACGGACTCTGCAGGTTAAGAACTATGGACTCTGTAGGTTCATTTTGATTTTGTATGAAATTGAATTTCAGTCCAAGGCCAGTTCATCATCTTTTCCCCCAATGATAGGGTTGATAGTGTTAGTGTAGGCTTTTTACTGCTTTTGGTTTTACCTACATGGTTGTTAGTTAGCTTGCTTAGGGTTGTTAAGGTCATTAGGGGAAATACACTTTATATATTGTCTAATTGTGAGATGAGTTGTTACCTTTATGGTGACTTAATATCTCACTATATAATGTACCTCCTTTGTACTTTTTGGCTAATTGGCTAATAGACATTTATGAAGCTCACTTTTGCTTTTCATCTTGCTTTCACCTACTCCTAAGGTTTTTCGTGCAATCTGTGATGTTCAGAGATCTTGAAGTCATCCGACAGATAGAAAGGAAAATAGAATTGTGAGGTGAAAACCCCTAAGCTAGGACATTCTGAAACAGAACACTAATGGTCCCTCCAAAGGAAACCCAGGTGCTTTGGATGGTGGAGACATATGTCGTGATTATCACAAAGGCAACCCGATCTTATGGTACGCCTAAGTTCTAGCCAAATAGACAAATAATGTGTTGGAATCTTTTGGGATCTAGATATATGCCAAGGAAAACGACATCACTCAGAGGTGGAAATGGATGCCCAAATTTTGACCACCCTCATCCACACACAAGAGAAAATATCATTAAATTGGAAAATTAAATCTTTGGTGACGGAATTCGAGATTAGATTAAAACTTGTGACTGCTAGGTTATACAATATCAGCGCTAGGAACAAAATAAGGCCATAGATTTCCTGGCAAAATTGGTTGCAACTACTCCTACCTAGCAAGTGTGGGATGATTCATATTGGGAGATGGGTGCGGAAGAGGTGAGAGTAGCCCTCAGTTATCTTGTAATCACCTCCTTTTCTCAAGGCCATAAGACAAAATATATATATTTTTTTATTGAGTCTTTGAGCCAGGCTTTCAATGATCCAAATCCCAATATTGGGAGATGAAAATATTATGCCATGATAACTCATGAATTCATCTTCAATGGTGATTTTAGAAAGAAAATAATGATTGTGACAAGAAGAAGCATTTCCATCGAGGCTTTCTCTCTCTCCCAGTTTTGCCTTTCTCATTTCTAATTTGATTTGATCATTTTGTCAATTGCCTCTGCTATGTGTTGGCAAGTAGAAATGAGCAGTTCAATAAGGGAATAGTTAACCCTATTTCGGTTAAGAAGAAATATTGTGCTTAGACAGTGGACATTGTGCAAAAGACACTACAAAGATATTGTGTAGGGGGAATGGGAATCAACTCAAGCGGAATGAGTATCAACTTAGGGGGAAGAAGAGCGCGCGGTTGTCACAACAGCAACAAGATGTGTGTTCTGCACAAAGGAGGGGTTATTGTCATGCAAGGTCTGCGCTAGACCAGCGTGAGGAATGAGAACTAAAGCAAAGGGCAAATATTGTAGCTAACAGATGTGACTTGGTGAGAATAATGGTTCTGGAGGATGTCAGATAGAAAAATTGTCAGTGCATGCAAATGTCAACATCGGTGCAGGGTTGATGTGTAAAGCACTCCTCTTCCATTCTAGCGAAATTGGTTGATCTAGGGTTAGAGATGATTTTAAATTGGAGGGTTGGGTACTAGAAATAGACACAAGTTGATCATACGATTATAATATGAGTTCAGGGCATCGAAACACTATTGGTTCTGAAGCAAGCTTGAGGGATTTGTAATGGTGGCTCCCTTCTCTACGTGGATTAGTATGCAAACAAGAGAGAATTGCCTTAGCAATTTGTACTAGGATTGTAACTTTATTAAATTAATTCATGTTTATGGTAATCTAGTTGAGATCCCTAGTTAGTAGTTTCAATTATGTTTCTTGCACATGCATTTTGGATAGAATAGGAGTTAATTTGTTGCATGCATTTTAATAAGGTTGTGTGCAGACAAGCAAGGGAAGTCGTGCTTATTGCGGAGATCAAGAGGTTAAATCAAGGTCTTGAGCACACTTGTAGGAGTTAGTAGTAGGAAGTGTTTGGAGGCTCATTGTTAGGAGTAGAATAGGTTATGCGAAGCTTGCACAAAATGCTACCTTTTCCCCATTGGCTCTTTTCGCAGTGCAAAATCCATGGCAGGGTATAGTATTTTGGATGTTTGACAAGGGGGGAAATTTGGCCAACACTATGATTCTCATGAAGCCCCTCCTACTATCTAAGGAAGACCATAAAAATAGCAAACCAAGAAGGGACAAGGAGACATTATGGCATCTCATTTTGTAACTTTGGTTCATGACCAGCAAGGCACCATCCCTCTAGTTCAAAAACAAGTGTTGGGTTTGCAATTTTCGATGCTCAGAGACTGGTGTGTCTGGTAAGCAAGTTTATTCTCAGTCCACTACTTACAATATTTGGGTGGTGTTTGATATGTCCCAAGGTAATTCTATCTCCCTCTCTTGGATTTCTAGCATTGTGCAGTTTCCATTAAGTATGGGTATGAAGAAGTTGGATTTTAGCCCAATCCAAGAGACTGCATTTGTCAATCCCGTGCCCAAGAAACATGGTCGAAACCCAAGGCCTAAAATGTGGATGATAATGTTTTTGTTGTTTCCCTAAAAAACCCCACCCCATGCAGGAAAAAAAGAACCGAGTCCATCCTACAAAAAAAGCATAGTCATTGTTGGAAACCATGTGAGGGCAATTGCAGTCATCTATGAGCCCAACCATCACAACTCTAAATCAAGGTATTGAGAGGCCAAGTGATGTCCTCAGAAATAAAACTGAGGACTTTTAGGGATCTACTGCTCTTGTGAACAATGGAATTGAGCACAGTGGTTGGAAGTAGGGAAAGGAGGATGGTGGCATTGTGTGGACTGATAACAGGGTCAAGAAGCTTCAGAGAGAGATTAACGACCTTTGGGCGCTAACTAGATATCAAAATAATAGCCTTTTGTATTTGAAGAAATAAGATGAGTTGAATGGATGTATACAAAAAAATGTCAAAAAGGGAGATGGAAGAGACGTGTGGATTGAAGGAGGGAGTTCAAAAATTCTTCCCCTAGCTCTTTCCATGTTTCGCTGATGTTACAGGTTGAGGGGCTGAGTCAAAGAAAACTACTTTTAATTTCCTAAAACACCTTCATGGTAGTCCCTTCATGGATCAATATTGCACCTAGGAGAACCCTTGGTTGAATGGAATTGGTGATCAGGGATGCCACAAGTCAGTGCCTTTGAAATGGTGTAGTCCAGCTGCAGCCCCATTAGGTACCTTTTACAAAATGCTTTACCAGCTCTATATATATTCAACTTGCTCAATTATACGAAAAAACTGCCCTAACAAGTTGTCCTAAATGAGAGGTCAAGGGTCCTATTTATAACTTTGCCCCACTAACCTACTCATGGCAGCTTGATCCATGTAGGTTTCTTATAGGAAGGTCCTAGAATATCCTATGTATCTTACAATAGATGCTCATTTGATTACCTTCTAGCTCACCAGGATAGGTGTCCTCCATTCTGCTTTGACCCTTATACTTTGCACATCATTTGCCCCTGGGCAACCCTCTCTTGTATGTTGTGTTGAAACCCCTACGCACATGTTCTATTGCACAAACCTGCAAATTACTCATATTTCTAAACAAAAGCCAAAATACATGAGCATTCTCGTGCATACTTCATCAAGCCCTATGCATACTTTGTGCAATCCCTATATTTAGTTAGAATCTCTATTTTATATAGTATGTGTGCAATCATGGAGCCAATATTCCCCCATACTTAAATAATTGTTTGTCCCTGGACAAGCCATTAGTCCTTGGCGGCTTCATCATCTTCACCATCCCCTTCCTCTTGGTCTTACGCTTTCAATACCTCTCGGACTCTTGCCTATAGTTGTTTCTCAAACTTGTCCCATCTAGTAAGCTATGTATACAATGTCCTTGAAGGCCATGTTTCATTGGGGAGCCAAGGTGAGCTTAGTGCTGAGTATGGTGTGCGATGACCTTTACAGCAGAATTCCATATTTCATTCCCCAACAGTATATAAACTCCTCTTTCCAACTTCAACAAATCCTTGACTTTGTCAACCTCTATTTTATTCGACAAATATGCATGCACTCTCTCCCTCATTTGGAAACCCCATTATTTGATGTATATTCTATGCGCTAATTCGAACCCATTTTCCACCAAAGTACATTCACCCCTCATGGGTGCACGAAAGCAACCGTTTCACAATTTCAATTGGCTTACCAAAGAATGGTATATCAATCAGCTTCAACATTTTTGTAAGTAGTAGCTTATCTCTAGAAGTTACCCCTTTGTAAGCTTTTCCCAATTCAATCTCAAACGATTGGGAATATCCTTATTTGTAATGATTAAAATCCCTTGTTTTGCACGACCTTATACTTGTCACCAAATGTTTTGCATTCTTGATTTCCTCTGGGTACACCATCAAATTGACTGGTGTAGGTGGCTTTGACTTCTCTAGGGTTGTTTTCTTCAATGCTTTCTTTTTTTTGCCATTGATGGGTTTTGCGCCTCTTTATTTTGTGGCATATCCTCTACAACATCTATTGGTTTCTTCCCCTTTTCATCCTAAAAGAGCACCTTCTTCTTCACCACCTCTTCCAATCCATCTCCTCTCTTCTTAATACAACCCTTGATGCCTCTCCTCTCAGGTGTTTTTCGTGGTTTTTCGCTTCTGATCGTCCAATTCTTCTCAAAGCGCCTAACAAATCTTCAATGTTCTTCAATTTCATTGCTCAACACTCTGAATTCTCACCACGTTGTCCTGGATTTCACTCGTCATCTTGTTTGTTCTTTGCTCATGTCTCCTACAAGTCCCCTCCTTCAAAACTGCTTATAACTCTTTCAGCTTTGATTTATCCTCAAACCACTTCTCATTTCGCTCAAATTTCTCTCCTATATTTGCAAAGCTCTCTAATTCTTTGATCGCAACTTGGCCAAATGATTTTGTTGCATTCTATTCCCTTTCTTTTATAGCCATCTTGGCACTTAATGCCTCAACTATCCATGCTCCTCCGCTAAGATGTCATCCACTAGACTTCAACGGTCACATTTCTTTTCTTGTTTCGTGCATTTTTCCCAAAGTCTAGATCTTTCCACCCTATATGCACGTATCTCCCTTATTCACATCCTGGTTTGCGCAAAACTCATCCTCTTTCTAGCGTGCAATCTCCAAACCTATTCTTATGTGCAATAACAAAATCTATGTGAACTTCCTTCTAACTAGCACAAAGGCACGCAAATGTCCTTATTTGCCTCTAGCATAAATTTTGCAAATTTGTCCTTTGTCAAATATCTCGTTTTTCATTGCAATTCCTCCCCTAGTTTCAGGATGCACAAAGTCTTCTTGTGCATCCCTTCTTTTTGATGATTATCTTGACTTCTCTTTTTCGTTTTTAGTATACTTAATGCACAAAACTATTCCCCTTAGGTACTTAGACATCCAGAATAAGAATCTCAAGTACCTATTGCTCGACTTGCCCGACAAGGTTTACAGAATTGTCTTGCGAACAATCCCCCCAGATACTTAGACATCTGGCATAAGGTTATTTTAAGAGATCCCTCGCTCGACTTCCCTGACTAGATTTACAAAATAGCCTATGCTTTTTCACACAAAAACAATTACAAAATTAATGAAACCAAACTACAAAAAGCAGTTAATATTTTTTCACAACAATTTTCTCAAGGCCAATGGCTTCTTCTCCTCAATGTTTTGTAAAATTATTTCTCTTTATTCATTTGGTGGATCATTGAAATGTGGGTAATTCTTTGTGTTGCTCATTGATATTGCACAATGTTCTTCTCTTACACAAATTCCCTTTTTCATCCTGAATGATTCAACAACCACCCAATCATCTGCGTGGACCCACAATAGCATGCTCCTTCTTTACTTTGTTTCTACCCTGGTCTTCTGAGAAAATATATTTGCATATTATTCAATTAGGTTGCTGCTACGCACTTTCATCTCATGATCCCTAACTAATTCTCCTAATTCTTCTTGTTCTTAACTTGGCTTCGTTTCTTGTGCGTCTTCCAAGTCCATCGCAATCACACTCTTTGGGTTGTTTTGTTTCGGTCATTCCTTATGCATAACCACGTCCTTAGCCGACTCTAGACAATGAATATCCATAACCATATTGGAAGAAACCAACTCCACCTTGTGCATTTATTTTTGGTCTATATCTCATGGGTCTCCATGCCTCTCTTCTTTGACCTTGTCTTCATTTGGTTGATCCTATCTGTGCACATCAACCTTGTGTGCATAGTTTCACTTAGCGTGCATTCTTCTAAATCTCAAGTCTCTTTGCACTCACCCTCGAGCTCTATCTCAGGGGTAATATTACGCTCTCCTCTGATAATTCAAAATACCCTTAGTCATGCATGGAACCCACTTCATAGTCTTCCCATCTACCACCTAGGTCCCTTCTTTATTTAGGCGGCATCAAATTAGTCCAATCCTAATTGTCTTTGCACACTTCTTTCCGACTCTTGCACACTTCCGACCAATTACCTCATAGGATTTTTCCATCCACCTATCACATGCAACACTTGTGGTATCCGACATTGATGCCCCATTTTGCCAACTAAGTCCGCCATCATCATGACGTTCAAGGTGTTATTTTCCTTGTGCTGTGAAGTTGTAAATATTGTTGATTTCCCCATAATTATTCACACTCTCGACATATGCAGGTCCATGCTCATTATCTAGTGGTATGTTCACTCGTTGTTCTCCATTTTTGAAGCTCATATAGCACTACTTAAAGTGCATGTCAGCATGGTTCTCATAACACCACGATCTCCAAATTATGGTTGGATAATTGTTAGCTTCAGCCAACTCAATTTATTTGAAATATGTTGTGAATTTGGTACCCATAATGTCCAATTGTGCGCTCATCAACACCCCAAATAGTTTAGAGTGTGTAATATTTGCTATGTAGAGGACATTTATAGGCGGGACCAAACTTGGACTTTCCATTTTCCTCCATGCATCTTTTGTAAAAATATTGGCTTATGCTCTTGTGTCTCTATCGATGTTGGTGAGCTCCCACTCATCAACCTTAGCATCAATGATTAGTTCCTTATCATAGCTTGTACCTTTTGCCACCCTACACTCCCACAGGTGTTGTCTAACCTGCTTGGGGATTTCCCCCATACTTCGCATAAGCCATGTCCTTAGCAAAGGTAATACCCCTTCGTGCTTTATTAATGAGAAGATCTTGACTAATTCCTATATTTCTTTTCACTAAGCATTGCTTTCTAAGTTTGCCTTATCATGGTCTCCACTTCCTATGTAGTTTGTATCTCACTTTGGAGATTTTCTTTGAGTTCCTTTGCTTGGCCCAATATTAGCTTCTAGAATGGTCCATCCAGGTAAACTGCAACTTTTAGCTCTGGATTGTGCATCACCGTTTCTTTTTGTTGCATAAGCAATAAATATACTAAGTTGCATTTGCACCTTACTCCTTGAAGTGATATTTACAAAGGCCCTACTTTCCCATTGTCTAATTTGTACTTCTCCCATTCTCCCATTCTTCCACTCTAATGGATTTCTTTTCCTTTTGTGCAACCTGTATCATCCATACTTGCTTGGCCTTATCCTTCTGCAGAGTTTTTTACATTAAGTCTAGACAATCCTCTATGCAATGCCCCTCATTGCAATCCACACATGTCGGAAACTTTAGGCACTGCCTCTGATAATGATCAAAGGCTCTACATTTAAAACATGATCTAGTGAACCGATCTCCTAGCAATCATCCACCTCCCCTCCTTCCAAATGATCTACCACTATTATAACCACCCTGTCCTTGGCTATGAACCCCTTGATTCTGACCATTACCCCCATAAGGTTGGTTATACACCCTTTAGTTTGGATCATGACCTTGATTTTGCAAATATTGCACAGGTGTTATGGTGGCTTGTCTTAGCCCTATTTCCTTCACCTCACACATCTCATCAATGACTATAGTCAATGGTATCATGCGTTTTAGTTTTACAAACCTTGTACCAACATGCTACTTTGATTTGCTTTGTGCAATGTGGTAGTGGACAAGCTTTTATCTCATGTGCCTCTTTACATACTTCACAACCCACATTGATTGCATTCACCTAACCTTGCAATCACTCTTGGTGTGCCCTTCTGTCTCATAGCTAGTGCACCACAACCGTTTTCTCTTCTCCTGCACATCATTTGATGTTAGTGTTTGTCGTTGAGTAGCGCATTCGCTGTTTGTGCTTCCAAGAACGGACTAATCCTCGTATCCATCCCCCTCCCCACCCTCGTATCCACCCCCTACCGCTTCCAATCTTAGCGTTCCATGCATCCACAAAGATCTCCATCGCCAAATGCCTCTTGAACAATGTCAACAGTCCACCAACAAACCACTGTGCATTCTGCAATGGATGTATATCATAGGAGATTTTGGATAATAGAGTTTTAAAACGTACATCACATGCATGTGCTCTCTGAGGGGTCTTGCTTGATCTCCTCTAGAGCCAAAATGTTTTGTTGCTCGAATATGAACATGAAATTCCTTCAGAAATTTAGCCTTCAGCATGTTCAAATCAGCAACACATTGAGTAAGATCATACTTTTGATACCAAGTATGTGCTTTGTCCCATAATGTAATTGCAAACTGACTAAATTTCTTGTCTAGAGACATTATCCCCTTCATGCACCACACAATTTCACACTTATAAATGTGGTTTGATGCATCCTTTGTACCCCTGTACTCTAGTAATTTTACTGACATCTCATAAAAAATGTTTTGAGGTACACCACTCCCTTCTGGTGGTGTTCCCCCACTCACCACTACACTTGTCACCGTAAGAGCTACACCTCCATGAATTAGAGCCAATTACGTAATCACTACTACGTTAGTTACCAATATTGTCGCGCTACTTAGTAGATTTCCTAACCTTCTTGCCATACTCATCCCAATCACTGGATTCTTCACCACCTGACTGACTAGTGTCTTTTGTACAACCTTCACGCTAACACCTAAAAACTCTGTTGGTGTCAATTCCCTTACCACGCAATTCTCACCTTCCCTTCCCACAAATTCTTCTATCCTTATCAAGTCTACGGTATCCTTAACGTTTTCTTCTGATTGATTAACATACGCATGGATTTCGACTTCAAACAGATCCATAATTGAGTCTTCGCGCACACGCTCCACTTCCACTTGTGGAATCTATTTTCCTCTACCTCTTCTTCTCTCTAGAGTTCATCATTGTGCATCCCTCTTTTCTCATTGAAGTGCATCTTCCCTTTGCATGAACCAATCTTGTATCCTTCCCTTTGTCGGGTCTTCATGACATACATCTAACCTGGTCGTCCATTCCTTCTTGAGATCCAGAGGAGTCATCATCTTCTCCCTCGTCTCAACATACATTTGCAATCTTCCTTCCCATTCGCTTGAAGTGTCATCCCCCCTAGGGTTTTCCTCCCTCTCCACTGTCCTATGTCGAGTTCCTACTCTTCTCATACTTGTTCTCCAGAGTCTTTTAGCCTTCGATTGTCAATTTTTCAGTGCCAAAATCAACTATCATCATCTTCATCCAAAGCAGAATTAGCTTAATGATCTCTCCTTTGGATTTGCGAAAAAACTGAAACTTTACCTCCTCCAGTCAGGGTGTACATAAGGATTTAATGCTCCTTTCTACCACACATCAATTGCACATGTCCAAACCTTGTCACTTGTAATTTCTTCAATCGCTCATCAGTCAATGCATCCCATCTTCCCAAATTTATACTTTTAACCTACGCATATGCAAATAGCCACGCAAAAAAAAACTTTTGAGCTCACACCAAAACATCTCATAAAAATCGCTATATCTTGACCTAAAAACTCCTTTAAATTTTGATAGCCACACCCTGATGCTTTCTTTGCAAATTGCAAAACTTTAGCCTCAAAATATGCCTCAACACGTTCCAGCATGATGCAATCTACCATACAAACCCTCAATCCCCATAACTTAAGCAGAGAGGGTCATGGAAAAAGAACCAAAATGTTGCAATATTACAGGATACATTCATGATCAACCAAACCCTTGCTAACACGACATTTAACCAACCCCTAGTATGTTGGCATATTACTTAAAACCTAAGTCTAAGAGAACCCAATCACTACGAAAATTATAGAGATTAAAGAAATACATGACAGACACGTTGGAGATTAATCTTTATTTAGGCTAATTTAGGTTATCCTAAGTCTATTTAGTTGTGTATTTATTATTATAAAAAATTCACTTATTCTAGACTGTATGAGGTGTCACACTTTGATTGAGTTGTACATGTCACATTTAACTCCCCCCACATTTGTCACACACTTCCCCCTCACCTCATGGGGATTAGGACATTTGGCACACACTAAGAAGGTGGTGTAAGGTCATGATGGGATTCTTTGTAACTCCCTCTTCCTTCATCTAACGCTATTAATGAGCTCTCTCCTCTCTCATTCTACATTACAACACACAAGTTCATCTTGAGACACTTGCATATGGCTTGAGGCCCAACTCTCTTCTCTATTCTCTTTTCTTCTATTTAAAATTGTACTTGGAGAATATTATTGGTGCAAGTCTTCTTAATACACATGTGGTTTTCTTCCGTTTAATAGTTTCCCCACTTATCAACTTGTGTCTCACATTTGTGGTTTCGATCACCTTTAAGGTAACATTGTTCCTTTATGCATTTGCATTGCTTGTTTTCAACATTTTTTACTCAATCTTAGCAAATATCTTAACACACGTGCATAATCCATAACAATCAATTTCCTATGAGAATCTATTCAATAAACCGTGGCATACACCTAATAAGCAGTAAAGCAATTCTTTATATTAATCAACAAAACCATATACAAAGGGTACATATCAAATGTACACCTACAATTACTTTTATGCATAGACCACTTTATACACTTCTTACAAAATGCTTGACCGGCTCTACAAATATTCAATTTGCTCAATTATACAAAGCATGTGACTTAACAAGTTGTCCTAAATGAGAGATCTAGGGTCCTATTTACAATTTTTCCCCACCAATCTACTCATGACAGTTGGATGCATGTAGATTTCTTCTAAGAAGTTCCTATAATATCTATGGATCTTACAATAGATGTTCACTTGATTCCCTTCCAACTCACCAGCGTACGTGTCCTCTATTTTGCTTCAACACATGTACTTGTGTGCATAATCTGCTCCTACACAACCCTCTTTGTTGTATGATTTATTGAAACTCCCATGCACAAGTACTTTTGTGCAACCCTGCAGATTACTCCTGCGCAAATCCCAAAATACCTACACGTTACTATGCATAGTTCATCAAGACCTGCACACACCCTGCACAATCCCTATGCTTAGTCAGAATCTCTATTTAATGTATTATATGCGCAGTCTTGGGGCTAAAATGCACTTGTTTGAAATCTCACCTTGAGTGACTTGGAAATTTGCACAACTTCATGCAACTCCCTGATTAGAGCACCATTGTGCAATCCCTCACATCATGTGCATTTCACAAAGCGCCAAAATACACATTGCGTAACTCATAAGACAACATTGCTCCCTTCGCTCACAATGGAGCAGGGATCCAATATAGGTCACATGGTTCCCCTTGCAGAGTCGAGGGGCAACACCCCTGTGGGCTTGATCGACAATCCCAATTCCAATCAATGCAACTCAACGATCAACATCACTGCATCTGCGAATTCTATGCAACCTACACAACATTGCACCATTCCACACCATGCACACAACATCAGCGATCCACGCATCACCCGCAAACATACCACACAACTTAGTCCCTATGCAAAACATTTAAAACACATAGTGGCCACGTGGACACTTTGTACCATGCCAGTAAGCTCACTTCTAGGGCTCACATTATGATAACAATCTATCAACATACCATGCATCTAACAATCAAGTCATGCAAACATCATAAGGTGAAGAGTCACACATGGAAGTTCAACTGTTTCAACTTCCATAATGGTTATTTAAGCCTTCGCAGATTTGTAATCTATGTATACTTATCTGTAGCATTAGATAGCAATCAAATAGTAGAAACTAAATAGCCATACACCTCCCTCGGGAGTATGCCATGCACAAAACACACAGATTAATAAAATTGTGTTCCAATGTTATTATTTTCTCTATTTTGAATCTTGTTTCATATTGCTTCTGCATACATATACAACATATCTAAATCCTTGTTTATAGTGTTGTCTCTTGAACCTCCTAGAATCCGGATCACAAAAATAGTCACCTGCAGATGCGAGGGTATGGGTATGGGGCCATGGATAAGGACACCATTTCAAATCAAGGTACAGTAGTAAATGAATAAGAGTACAACTATATTATAAACAAATATAGTCACTAGAAGATGTGGGTACAAGGACCACATCCCTATACTAGAATCTTCTAATGACACTATGATTTAAAAACAAAATAAGATCGGTGAAAATGCGTTCATTATAGCAACTTGAAATTAAAGAAAAATATTTATCATTGTATGTGCTTCTCATCCCCATAGTACTCATGAAGCAAATGCAAGGAACTTAGCTGACCTTGAGTTCACCAATGTTAGTGTTGTAAAGCAATGCATTAATATATGAATTTGCAAATCAAAGTTTGCTTCCAAATTAGAGCCCACTAAGACGGGACATGATGAAATTTAGAGATTTCTTGTGCATATGTACTTGCACTAAATTATAGTAGTGTTTAAAAATTATAGACACCATACCAAATTATTTTATTGTTCTACCAACTCGACAAGAAATTCCACAACACAGCAATAGCTAAAGTTTCCAGCAAAAGAAAGCCTTTCTACACATATAAATGTAGACATTGACCATATATATGCAAATAGTGTAGGATTCAAAATCATGCTTGGGACTCAACCACGTAGGAATGCTCATATGTTTCATATTTTCGAGAGTCCATGTATGAGGAACAAGGTAATTCGAGTTTTTTTTTTTTTTTTTTGAGAAAACCCTACATAACTCCTTTCATACATTTTTTCCAGTCTAACATCACTTAATCACAAGGAGTCCTAAGCCCGAGTTTCAAACCCCTTTCATCTTCATGGTAGGTACCCCTCCTATCACTAAGCCACAGAGCCACACACAAAAGGAGATTCAAGTTAAACAAAGATGTTTCTACGCAATTCACATTCAACCAAGACTAGTTCAGCTTAAATCAAAGGTTTTTTTTGTATTTCAGCTTTAAACAGGGGTCTTCTCTGGATAATTTAAGTCTCAGAACTTAGAAAGGTTTCTAGAACAAATGTGATGCAATTTTGCTGCATGTTTCAAGCAATGGTTTTCTATATTCCAGGTTTAGACAGGGCGACCTGGATAACTCAAGCTTAAGCAAGCATTCTCTACATAATCCAAGATTTACTGATTGTATATTCACATATTTCATGTTTTAAAAGGTTTTTTACAAAATTAATTGGGTTCTGCAAAGCTTCCTTATGATAATCCGTGCTAAATGTAAGGTTTCTCTAGCTAATTGGCTTTAGCCAAGGATTTTTCTGCAGATCGACAAGTTTCAACAAAGTTTCTTCGGATAATTAAAGCTTAATCGAACATTATTTAGATAATTCAAGTTTTATGAAGGATTGAATTACATAGTTCATGCTTAAACAAGGGATTTCTCTGGATAATTAAAATTCTGTCAAGCTTCATTAGATGCTTAACGCAATGTTTTTCTAGCTACTCAACTCTTATGGTTTTTCTTCAGAAAAATTAGGTTAAACAGATTTTCTTCAGATAATTCAAGCTTAATCGAATATTCTCTAGAAAAATTCAAATTTTACCAATGGTTTCTTCACATAATTAATGGTTAACCCAAGGTTTTCTGAGGATAATTTACGTTGTGCCAAGCTAATTCATGTTTAATGTAAAGTTTTCTACTGACTAGCCCTGATCAAGGTTTTTCTGCAGAAAATTCATGTCAAACGGCATTTCTTCAGACAATTCACACTTAATCACACATTCTTTAGATAAATCAAATTTTACCAAAGCTTTATCCAGATAATTCGTAATTAAAACAGTGTTTCTCAGCAAAACTTATATTCTGCTCAACTTTCTTAGAAAAATGCATGCTTAATGCAATTTTTCTACGTTACCGCATACTGTTGTATAGGATCCCGGATACGATACGATACTGCAATGGGATCTATACGCAGGGGATACGGGCAGATTATGTCCTGCCCCCTGCAGATACGCCTGGATACGTCCTGAGACGTATCCGAGCATATCCGCAGCGGGCAGGACATATCCTGCCCGTATCCCCTGCGTATCCAGCAGAAGAAATGTATTTTTTTAATTTTTTTTCAATTTCGCTTAATCAAAAGTCAAACATGGACTTCAAAAAACAATTAAAAATAAAATAAAGTAGGAAAACCCCTCTGCAGTTTCTATGGCTGGCTGTGTTTTCAAAACGTGAGCCTCAGTCAATTCATCTGTATCTTCTTTATTAGGGCTGTATACAGCAGCTATGAAGGTTGCCAGAGCAAGTCAGCAAGTCTTCCAGCTATTGGATCGTGTTTCAGCCTTGCCAAAATCAGGAAATAAATGTCTGTAACATGATCAAGATGAGGGAGAGGTTGAAATCAATAATGTTTTTTTTTGCTTATCCTTTATGTCCCAAAATATGGTTCTCCAGCACTCTTTTTGTGCAGTACATATAGTAAGATCATTGCATAGGAATAATGCGTAAGCTCAAGAAGAGAGCAGGCTATAGTCTTAGGTTGATTTAACACCAGGTCATCTCATTGTAATCTTCACGAAACTGCAGATAGTGCATTTTCTTTTGTCTTTATTTTTGTCCATACATTGTAACAAATTGCACTGTGTACTTGTTACAAAACTAATCTAAGTTCAACCATTGAATATTATGATATTTGGCATTGAATTATTAGTATGTTTTGTGGTTATTTAACTTATATTGTTTCTTCTATGCATACTATGTAGTTAATTTTGCTTATATGGCTACATTTTTTATATTTTCAATTTTTTATATATATTTTTGCATGACCATATCCAAAAACATATCCAGGCCCCAAAACAAAATTCCCCATATCCACATATCCGATTCTCGTATCTGTATCAGTATCGGCTACTTAGCAATTTTTTTCTAATTTACTTTAACGAAGAGTTTTCCTGTGGCTCAATCAGATTAAGCAGAGTTTCTTCCAATATTTCAAACTTAATCACGCATTCTCTACACAATTAGGGTTTTCTCTGAATAATTTAGATTCTTCCAAGCTTCATTAGGATAAATATCATTTCTCACATTAATAAACTCTTTTAAGGTTTTTTCCACATAAAAATCAGGTTAATCAGATTTTCTTTTGATAGCTCAAACTTAATCAAGCATACTCTAGATAATTCAAATATAACCAAGTGTTGCTTCACATGAATCATGGTTAAGCCAGGGTTTTCTCTGGATAGTTTAGGTTCTGCCAAGCTATTCATACTAAATGTAAAGTTATACTAGCTAATTACCCTTGACCATGGATTTTTCTGCAGCAATTTCAGGTTAAACAGTGATATTAATTGCACATTCTCTAGGTAACTCAAGTTTTGCTGATGGTTTCTTCCAAAAATTCATGGCTAAACCAGGGTTTTCTTTACATTTAGATTCTGCAAAACTTCCTTTGAATAACAGTAGTCATGTCAATTACCTCTAAGGTTTTTCATGCAGCCAAATCAGGTTCAACAGAGTCTCTTCGGACAATTCAAGCTTGATCAAGCATTCTCCAGATGTTCAGGTTTTGCTGAGGATTTCATCACAAAACTAATGGTCAAAATAGGGTTTTTTCTGGATGATTCAAGCTAAGTCATGCTTAATGTAAAGTTTTTATAGCTAGTTAGCACTGATCAAGGGTTTTTATGCGGAGAAATCAGGTTAAATGGATTTTCTTCTGACAATTCAACCTTAATTGCATATTCTCTAGATAATTCTACTCAGGATTTCTTCACATAGTCCAAGCTTAAATTAGGGTTTCAATCAGGTTAAGCAGAGTTTCTTCACATAATTCAAACATAATAAAACATTTTCTCAAAATTCACGTGGTACTCACGGTTTCTTCACATAATCCATGCTAAAACTAGCGTTTCAATCAGATTAAACGGGGTTCCTTGACATAATTCAAGCATAATCAAGCATTCTCTACAAAATCCATGTCCTACTCAGGGTTTATTCACATAATATATGCTTAAACTAGCGTTTCAATCAGGTTAAAGGGAGTTTCTTCACATAATTCAAGCTTAATCAAGCATTCTGTACAAAAATGGCGTTCAAGGGAGAGTTTCTTCACATAATCCATGCTTAAACTAGGGTTTTCTCTGACTAATAGAGGTTCTGCCAAAAAGATTCACGCTTAACGTAACCTTTTTCTATTTGAACTTCCTTTACCAGGGGTTTCCACGCAACTCGGTCAGGTCAAACAATATTCAACTCTAGAATTAATAATAACCAGCGGCTTCCTTGAAGTTTTTTTTCAAGAACATTTAAATTCATGCATATGACAAACAAAGAACAGACGAGAAAACACAAATATAAGGTAGAAAAATACAGATCATCGGTGTAATTACCTGGGCTGACTAATATGGCTGCAGTTTCTTCCAAAATAATTTGCAGGAATAAAGATGTAAAAAGCCAAACTGATATTATATTCTTGCTCAGTTGAAACTTGAAACTATCTGCAAATAGAATTCCTTCGACGAATTTGCACAAACAGAGCCCTGATCGCCTTGTTATTCAAATGTTCGTTGAAAGAGTAAATGACAAGAAAAATCAAATTGCGATGTGAGGTTGACGTGGACCTCTGATGTGGCAAGCGTTATGGGTTTTGGAAAAGGAACTCTATTTTAAGGTCTATCATTTTTCAATTCAGAGTACGGTCATATTAATTTCGATGTAAGATGGGTCGGTGGAGGACTACTAAAACATGTGGAAAGAGAGAATATGTCTCACATGTATATCAGATATGGGTGAATGAGAGTGATATTATTTCATAAAATGTTTTATCTACAACGACCTCCAAATTAAATGTGTAAATAGTTTACAAGAAATATTTATATTAATTATATTTGAAATGAAGAATATTGATAGAAACGAGGAATTTCAAATTAAGATCTATAATAAAAAAATTAATCTTAAAAAGGAGAATATCCATTTGTAAATTTGAATCTAATGATTTAATTCTTTTCTTTTTCCAATAGCTTCTTCACTTTTTAAATTATACTTTTTAATTTGATTTAATTTATTAATTTTTCTCCCTTTTTCATACAACTTCTTCACTCTTTCAAAATTATTAAAATATCTTTCTTTCTTTCATTTTTTTTCCCCAAAAGATTTCAATTAATATAGATTTAAGGCAAGCTTTCGATTCACGTGGTTTGCTCTTCTGGAATTTTATTTTGGGAGCATCGGATTGTTTGTTCTTTGCAAACTTTGGGGGGTTTCCCACTTTTAATTACAATATTATTGAATGAGACCATTCAAACATGTGATGCTTTGTCGTTGACGGCACATTTTGAATTTTGGACGCCTATTTTTGTCTCCATTCCTACGGTTCAGGGCTTGAAAGATTCGGTGTTGGTAACTAGAAGGGAAGATACTTTTTGGAACTGGAGGGAAGTTTCTAGAAGGCTGGGTTAGGTGAAGAAAGCAGAACTCCATAATTGAATTGAGCGTTTAGCTTTTGTCAATGGATGTAGGCGGACTCGTGGGAACGGCGGCTCTTTGGGTCCCCACAACTTCATCCATTTTCATAATACAATTAGTCCTACACTTCTCAGTTTATCAAATTTGAAATGGAGGTTATTATCGTGCCATTAATGGCCTCCACCACCACCGTTAGCATTTATGTTGTGTGTATGTTTGTTTAGTATTTTATGAAGTATTTTTTCCATGTAATTGATGTTATTTTTTAATATCGTAAAAGAAGCTTTTTATTGTTTGGTGTTTACACTTTTGAATATTTTTAACTCTACATTTATTTGAGATGATTTTGTGGAAAGAATGTTTTGTTAGGAATAAGTGTGTAGATTTCAAAGTTATATAGTTTATATGTTTTATTTTTTAATTCGATTAAATATTAATATTTTTAGTGTTTTAAAGTATATATATTTTGATTTAAGAAAATGGACAAAGTTGTTGAATTAATTGGGTAGGGAATCAAATGACATTGTAGATGTTTGTGGGTTTTTTTATCGAAGTTTTAGGTTTGTCGATATTTTGTTTTTTTTATAACTATATTTTTAATTCATTTGTAGTGTTGGATTTTTTAGTTTAGTTGTGGGTATTTATTTTTTCCAAGTTGTATTTGTTTTATGTTCAAAAAACTTGTGTTCGTGCAATAAGTAGTGTTTAATGTCATTAGCCAGGGCACTAGTGCATCACCTAATAATTGTAGCTAGCACATTGTGTGTTAGCATTTATATTGTGCATATGTTTGTTTTGTGTTTCGGAATCATTTTTTCATTTAATTGGTGTTATTTTTTACCATTGTAAAGGAAGCCCCTCATTGTTTGGTGTTTATAGTTATCAAGGTTTTAAAGTCCACACTTTTCAAGTACGATTTTGTGGATTTTGTAAAGAAGTGTGTAGATTTCAAAGTTATATAGTTTACATGTTTTGTTTTTTAATTCGATTAAATACTAGTGTTTTTAGTGTTTTAAAGCTTTAACACCTTGTTGTAAGAAAATGGACCAACTTGTTGAATGAATTGCATAGGAAATCAAAACAAATTGTAGATGTTTGTGGTTTTTCTACCGAAGTTTTGGGTTCGCCAATATTTTGTTTATTTTTATAACTATTTTTAATTCATTTGTAGTGTTAGATTTTTTAATTTAGTTGTGGATTTTTTTTTTCCCAAGTTGTATTTGTTTTATGCTCAAAAAACTTATGTTCGTGCAATAGGTGGTGTTTTATGTTGTTGATCAGGGCACTAGTGCATCACCTAGTATATGCAGCGATCGAGAATTTGAATTCCACTTTTATTAGGTATGTTTTCCCTAAGGAAAGTTTTGTTGTCAACAAGTATGTAGATTTCATAGCAATATGGTTTTCATAGTTTATTTTTTGATTCAAGCAAACACTATGGTTTTTAATGCTTTTAGGTTTATGTTATCTGTGATACAAAAATCAAAAACCTTACTAAAAACACTGCATAGAAAACCAATTTCTCCTTGGTAGATGTTTGTTGTGGTTCTTCTCCCTGAGGTTTTGGGTTTGTTAGAGTTTTTTTGTTCATGTTCTTGTATTATTCAATTTGTTTGCAATATCAGCTTTTTGTATTTGCTTTTTCTTTTTCCCAAAATGTAATTGTTTTGAGTTTTTTGACATTAAAAATGAAGCTCATGCATTCCCTGGTATCTAAAATGATCAAGGTTTTGCAGTCAACTTTTATCAAGTACCCTTTTTCAAAGTAATGTTTTGTTGGCAACAAATATGAAGATTTCAAAACTATGTTGTTTTTATAATTTACTTCTTATTTAATTAAATATGAGTTTTTAGTTGAACCATCAGGGACAACCTGGTGATGTTGTCACATCTCGATTTCATCCTGTTATTTATAACTTTTGAATCCATAAATTAATATAGTTATTATCTAATTATTATTGCTTTGTTATAAGCTTTTTAAACATTTACTATAATGGGATAGTGATATTGTTGATTAATATACCTGATACAACAGTTGTATTTCATTATTATATACATTGTGAATGTATATTAGTTAGTTTTGCATCATTGGTCGATGTACATGATGACTCAAACTAACTACCTACTTGTTGTGAGGTAGATGCAGGATAGACCCTACCCTCAGAGCTTGACAAGGGATAGCATCATCAGAGAGAATAGACTAGATGGGACGATTGGATGATAACAGAGAAATAGCTAGTGATTCTACACACACGCATGATAGATTTAAAATGTTATGTGTAACATGTTTTAAACATTAGTACGTGGTCATGAAATCTTATTTGTGATTATTTTTGCATGTAGATATAATTCATAATATGCATAGTTTAAATAAGATTTTTTTACTTATAACTGTTTGGATTTTCTAGAATAAATCAAGAAATAGATATTTAATTGCTTCATGTAAATAGTAATTAATTATTCGGTTGTCTTATTTTGAAAACAATTAGAAAACTATTTATCTATTTAGTTAAATAATTAATTATCCTAATGTGCTTACAATGAGTAAAGACAAATTAAGCTTAGTCTTTTAAAAACATACATGAGATTGCATTAAAAGATAAAATTAGATATCCTTATTTAATATTGGTAATCTTAATAAAATGTGAAGATAACGTAGAGAACTAGTATAATGATTTATTTAAGTAAATTATATGTTTTAGATTAAAGAAATAAAACGAAGGGTAAAATACTATGCATGGATAGTAAAATTGAAGAGAAAAAGCATGCAAAATGGGTGGTGCAATAGAATGAAGGAAAGAGAATTTTTATAAATAAAGGATTGTGAAATTAAAGAAGGGACAAAGGAAATAGAAGGAAAAAAGAGAATCACGGAGAGGAGAAGAAGAGGTGAATTTAGAGAAAGATTGGAGAAATCAAGATGAAGGTATTTTCCTCATACACTATTTCAGAGGTGGATTCTATAATTAAATTATAAATTGATCAGCGTCTTAATAAAAAATAATTGACTAAGTTTTAATCTTTTGATTGGGTAGCATCTTATATTCACGGTCAGTGTTTCATTCCATTAGACCAATCCCTGATTGAGAGATCTGTGTTCCATATATTTCAAGTAGGTTATGTTTACTTTGTTTTGACCTGCGTATTCCTTATTATATCCCACCACCTTATTCAGCTTGTGAGTGTCATAAATGATAACCAGCACCTTAGTCAGCGTGTGCAATGTCATAAATGATAACCAACACCTTATTCAGCTTGAATAACATCATGAATGATAAGCAACACCTTATTTTGATAAATTGTTGAGTAATATAAATTATATATCAACAAGTTGATTACGCTGTGTTTACCTGATTTGACTTGCGTCTAGGTGTAAATGAATCAATGTTCCAAATTAATAGAATCACTATGTTAATTTTATATATATATATATATATATATATATATAGCAATGTATGAATTTGGAAAAAATGTTATATATATAACATTTTTTCCAAATTCATACATTGCAATATCAAAATATATATATATATATATATAATCCAAATTCATATATTACTAAATAAATATATATATATATATATATATATATATATATATATATATATATATATATATATATAATATTTTTTCTAAATTAGATATATATATATATATGTGATTTTTTATAAATTCAAAAAAAAAAGTTATATATAAAAATATATAAATAACATTTTTTCCAAATTCATATATTGCAATATATATATGAGTTTGAAAAAAAAAATTACATATATTTGAAAAAAAAATTTATATATATAAATAACTTTTTTTCAAGTTCATATATGAATATGAAAAAATGTTATATATATTGTCATTAAATCTCTATTTTGAAATGGCGATGTATAAAAAGAAATGTCGTGCATAATAAAATGAGACGCTGAACAAATAAAGTGAAACCCAAATTTATTTGGATAAATACAGAAGTACTTATCTCGAACTGCACAGCAAATAATTCAACGTTGAGTGCCTAGAAATAGTTGAGGTTATACTAAATCATTATGTCATATTTTGGAAAACCCAGGATATATTATTGAAACGCCAAGCGTATTATAATGTTGAATCAGAAATTAGATCCCTAGCCTTTATCTTGAAGCGCCTATCCAGTTATTAAAATGTCTAGTCATCTAATAAAATAATTGAGTAACTAATAAAATCGCAGAGCAACTAATTGAATAGCTGAGTATATCAAATGGAACGTCGCATGTTTAAGATGGATATTGTTGAGTATGAAATAGCTAAATATATTATTAAATTGTGGATCCAATATTAAATCACCCAACCCATAATTGAAATGCCCAACTAATTATTTAAAACGTCATATTTTAATAAGTCGTTGAGTCCATAAAATATGAAAGCTGAGTATCTGTAAATCCACTATATATATGCCAACACTATGTTTGTATATATATTAAAGTGTAGAATTCATTTTATTAAAGCGTTGAGCTATCTTAATAATTCACTAAAGTCTTAACGCCCAGTCATGAAGATGAGAGGCTGAGTCAAAAGAGTGGAAGTTGTTGAGTCATCTTTATAAACTCGCGTCTCACTTTATCTATTGACTGTGTCATATTCAAGCCTGCATTTTCTTTATAAATAGACTGAGCTCTTTATATAAATCTGGACTGCAATGAGCCATGTCATATTATGGAAACCATTGTGTTTTTTTAAATAAAATGTTGTATATATATATATATATATTGATAATGTTGTTTTTATATTCGATATCTTTTGGTGTTTAATAGAAAGCACTAAATTTATATTTGTAAAATGCCTAGTACATTTGAGATGGAAAATTTAAAATTGAAAATCGCTATAGTTGAGCGTAGTATATAGTAAACAGTGAGTTTAGAATTAAAAATGTTGTCCTTATAGGAAACGTTGAGTTTCAAAGATTTGGCTAAACTATATTCTAATTTAGACCATGTATGTTCCAAAAAAAAAAAAAATGAACTTAGTAAAGAAAATTATATTTCACCTTCAATGCAAGATCAAATGTTCGGTGGAACTTTATTTTGCCTCGGATTTCCATACTATGGCTTGAGCAAGTTATATTTTGATCATGATTATCATGGGATCCTTATAAAATGTAAGGCTGAATCTTAACATGTAGAAATATGAGTTGTAGCTTGTATCATTTCGATTATATTGGAAATAATTCTCTAGGTCAATGTATCATTGAGTATCTGTGCAAATTGAACTTTCATAGCGATTAAGGCATTTCGATAGGTTAGATGAGTAAGAGTAAATCGGTTGTCTATAATTATCTATTTTGTTCATAAACTTGAATCGATTTGATAATCATACTTGATTTAAACAATAGAATCAATATGGAAAGTTAATAGAAAAAGAGTTTGGACTAGTAATAAGCTTAATTCAACAGAGTTGATTTATATATTTCATTTGTAGTTTCAGATAGTAAATCCAATTAACTCAGTTGAGTAAATAAGATGGGAATATATATATATATATATATATATATATATATATATATATATATGAAAATATGTATTCAATTTCATTTAAATCTTTGAGCTAAACTCAACATATTAGTGGGACTGGTTAAGTTGTTATGTGCAAATAACCATAATTATAAAATAAAGGCTTAAGTTGTTTATAATTTAGAAAAATGTTGATTAGTGGTGGGGTTACATATTTCCATATTAGGTAGTTATAAATTTATACTCGAATTGTGTTTTATTAACAATAAATTTTTTAATTAAAATTTGTATAAATTTAATGATGTTATTGTTGACCAATTTTGACTGTCAGGTCAAAATAGGGCACTCCTAGTTAAAAACTTCATTTTTAAGCATATCAGGGGACATAATATGTTGTCATAAGGTGTTTCATAGGTCAAATAATGTCAATTTATGTTATATTAACTTTGGTCAAGTAGTTTCTAGGTTTATTTATCATTTTAAGTCATCTTGAGGGGTCTAAATGGTGTATTTTAAATTTTTTGGGATTTGTGTAAGTTAAAAAATTGATGTCATGTCCCATGTGTCCTTAAATTTTTTATGAAGCTGACATAACTGAAGAAATGGCAGGATTGTTTAGAGAAAAGATAATTTTCTCGGCTAGAGAGAGAGAAAAGGACATTTGTATAGATTTTTGGGAAGTTTGCCACTTGAAAAATATGTCAATGTGACTCTTCACCTTACCAATGTTCAACTCCTTATTTGGAATGATCTGAAACTTCCATTTCTTGCTCAAAACCATTCTATCTCTCTTTCACCTTCTTGGCATAGAAAAGTGACTTGCAAGTTCTTACTTGGTACGGTCAGTGCAAAGAGTTTCCAGAAAAATTATTTTGGATGAATATTTTAAAATTTTATACCTTCAAATCCATATAATAATTTCAATAATTGGTTAAGTTTGCTTCATGACTATCCCTTCAAAGTGGATTGTGCAAAATTGTCTATCAATCTGTACACCCTCTTGATTTTCTTTCATTCTAAGCAAGTCCATATAAATTGGTTGTTGTGATTGATTACATATATATTTGGCTTCATCCTCTAATGATTCACACACTTGGTTTCATGTTTAAAGTGGTTTTGATAAGCTAACCAACCCAATTTGTAAGAAAGTACATATGTTTGCATTATGAGGAGTTCTTCTTAGTTTGCATAAGTTTTGTGCTTTTTAATGGATATAGAGGGTTATTTTAATATATTTTCCATGTTTAAAAAGTGATATTAATTCTCCATTAATTTTCAAACCTCAATCTCCAAGCACATGCTCCATGGATTGCACACATTCTACACATATACATAATCCACCATTGAAATTTGTATGTACATGTGTTTAGAGAGTTTTTTCAAACTTGAATTAGAGTGAGAAATCTTGAATCAGTTTCATTAACATAACCATCCACCATTTTAATCTTTGGATAGCATAGGTTCAATCATAAATAAACATGGCTTTATACATCACTTGCCTAAACTCATTGTTTATTGGCATTCAACTCAAAAAGTCACATATAGGTGATGTTAGCAGAGACATGGAGGCATCATGTTGAAGCATGGAAGCATGATTAAAACGCCTTTTTGAGGTCCTAGCACATGATTTTATCATGGCAGACCCATTTGAAGTGGTAGAAACTTTAAAGGGGGTCAAACGACTATTTCAGGCCCTCAGTCCCTAAAGTGGCCAAACAGAGGTCGAATGGATTCTTATGAATAACATAAAACATGCTTGGAGGATGTTTGAGGCATCTAGTTTGATACGTATTGTATCCCTTGGTAGGGAGAGGGCTTATGCCAAAGATGAGAGTCTAAAGGGTGAGTGGAAGATGAAAGTGGAAGGGCAGAAAGTTACTTGAAAAGCACTGAAAACCTATAGTGACATCTACAAACTTGAGAATGTAAGTGATTTTATAACAACTTTAGTAAGTAACAATGCATCCACTCATGACTAACATGATTATATTGATGGAATGGCACTAAAGTGGCATGAAATATCATTTTAGGAGGGTGATAGGATGAACTTTAACCTCATATACTTTCCCAATCCGTACATAAATCATAAAGGTACACCTACATGTTAGACCTAAAGGAGGAGCTCTAGCATCCAAGTTTGAAGATGAAGTTTATCCCTATGTTTGAACCATTAAACTAAGTGAAGGTACACATTAAAGAATACAAAGAACACAAAGGAGAGGATAACCCTATGTTCTACTTACCAAAGTATTCCTAGTTCATACATATAGTGTACATAGAGACCTATAGCAGGGTCTTTAGGCAGAAGTAGCTCAAAAGGCATAATTTGTATTTGTTAAGAGCATATAAATGAATACAAATGTTAGTATATGTTTTATGATGTCAAATAAGGGTCAAAAAGTCTTTATACACTGTGCTCTAATTATTAAACATATACCATGTTCGTATAAATGGCTCAAATAGACACCTGCAACAAGCAAGGGCAGACAATGAACCTCTTGAGATTGTGATGATATTTAAGGAGCATTTAAGGCACAAGTTAATGCAAACACAAATTTTGTCACTTGAATGAATTCAAAGGAATCTATAAAAAATATAAGCAACCATTTGAATCCAATGAAACCTACAGGTAGGTTAGATATCTTGGTTGTCTTAGTCAGATAGGTGTTGGTAAGATAGTGGGCAGATTAGGGTTCAAGGTGACAGATAGAAACTTATTAAAGTAAATGATGGGGTTAAATAAAGAATAAAATTATTTAGGAGGATTGTAGGGAGTTTTATAAGCATTCATCCTAAGCTAGATCACACAAAATACACCTACAAGTTCAGTCCAGTCAGGTAGTGAACAGTAGGTGATACTCTCAATGATGACAAGGTTATACAAGGTGAATAAGTGAACACAATCTTTCTGAAATAATGTTATATATTCAAATAAAGTACTTGAACATCTCTTTTTCCAAGCCCAAGTGATCTCATACATACTTTCAAGGGGTTAGTCTAGACAGGGTTTCTAGATAGGGCAGTCAACTAAATAAGAGTCCTCCTTGATAATTGACTTTCTCCATAACATGAAGATTAAGGGCCTTAATCAAACATATGACACTCTATTATGATCATGACCATGAAAATAGACCTAATTCATCTAAATCATGCATATAAGTAACCATCACTTAAGCCAAACTCAGTCCATGAGAAGCAAACCCTATACACAGGCCTTTGCATAGGTCTGTCTTGTGTTTGGGTGAGTTAAGGGGTCATATGACCTAATCAAGAACTTAAAATTTGAGTATATCTCCCCCATAAATTATATAAAACACTAATGTATTCAAAATACCTAAGAAAATAAGTGAGATATGCCTTGTTTTGTCTTAGAACAGGGGTACTTTCCCTTGTGCATGAACAAGCAGTCTTGATAAGATGGAGTAATCAAGTAGAGTTGAATTTGTTTGGATCTCTTGAGAAAATGTAAATATATTGGAGACACCTAAAGTAACATTATAAGTACCTCATATGAACAATAATCCTATTAGAATGATCCAGGTGTCAAGGTTTGCAAATAGGTATACCAAACAAAGAGCAGACCTTGAAGTCAAATGAGATACCAATGCCATTTATAGCTCTAATATAACTTTCCAATGGATTGGAGGATGCACATAAGGTCATTATGGGTGTGTTAAAACTCTCACTTTTCAAGGAAACCATCCAGGAGGGTCATTTTGACCTAAAATTGTAGTTAAGCTTGTTAAGAAAGGGTCATGCCTAAAGGCAAATAAGAGGTCAACTTATTTCTTAACCTCAAGAGAGAATTATATATTTATGAAACATGTTTGAGGGGTCATAATTAATGTTTTTAGACTATTTTAAGGTAGGAAAAGTTATCAAAAGTCATCTAGAGCTCTAAGGTGCAGTCAGGACTCTTGGGCATGGCTAAATCTAGTGGCTAAATGAGGAACTTATCACATTCATGGCATGGTCTATGCATTTCAACATGGTGGAGTATGTTTTAAAATCTAATAAAAAGGTGTTCAAGCCATTTGAGTGTAGATCAAACATCAAAAAATCAATTTTTGGTTCAAAACTCAACTCAGGCCTATGAAAACAAAGGAAGCAAGCACAATAGGCCATCTTTCAAAGCTCACACCTCCCATGAGAATTTGCATGAAGACCAGAGAATTTTATGAAAGATAGATTAGGTCTTCAAATAAATTTTTTTGGAATTTGTTTTCAACTCCAACGTCAGGTTTTTATGAAACAGGCTTAAGGGTGAAAACAGGCCTAAAACCTTTGCAAACTCTCAGCTAGGACCAGCCTTGAGAAATGGAGTTGGATAGCTGATCAAATAGAATAGTTTTCTCATGAAACCTATTGGAAGTATAATATACTCACCCAATCTCCTTCCCATGCCATCTATCTGTACGGACTTGTATGGACAAGAACAGAAACACACTTTTTCTCACTATTTTGTGTGTTGTGCAGGCTACAGGATGAATTAGGAGATGAAACAAAGTTTGCATGGAATATTTAGACTGAATTTAACTCCAAATATTTATTTAATTTCATTAATCAACCTCTAACTTCTCCAACTAGGCCATTACTTTCAGCCAGTCAAAACTAGCCTAATGCACAAGCTAGAGAGAGGAGAGAAAATATTCAAGTAAAGTGATTTTAAGGTTCCCCTAATTCTTAAAAGGCCATGGAGGTCTTGAAAATTTTCAATCACCATATCCCACAAATTTTCATGCACAAATTATGCCAATTTTGAGGCCAAGTGTGCAGGGTGCATGGAAGGGCAGTTTTCAGGACAATAGATGATGATGGCTTTCTACCAAGAGTTTACAGAAGACTAGGCATGCAACCAATGCATGGAGAGGCATGTTTGAGATCCTCACCTTCCATTATAATAACTATACCTACCATATATCATTTAAAATTCACTCAAATATCTCCAATTATGAAGGCAACTTTTCTATGAAAAAGGAGGAGTTTTGTGACATTTTACCTAACTTTGATGATTTGTATTGACACATGTTGCTCCTAAAATTGCATGGTTCGACCCATATCCTCTTCCCATTCATAGATAACTGAAATTATTATCTTTATAAGTGTTCTTGTGACCCTTGGACTTCTCTCTTCCTCTCTCTCTCTCAAACTCTATAAGAGTTGGTCATTTTGGCATTGTATTGGATGCTCCACTTGAGTATGGTGAAGCCCTGCTCAATTATACACCTTTTGATCAATACAATGACTAAGTGTTACCTATTTCATGACTATACTTAGTGTGTATACTTGAATTTTTGATTTTCCTTAATTGATACTCTCGTTTCCTTAACATGCTAACTCATTCTTACAACCTATTTGCAGTTGGGAAACTTCTTCTTGCAGGGCATGTGAAGTGTTATTGAGATATGTCAAGGAATAAGTGAGTTTGTCTCTTCATCAGAGCCATTAAAGGCCTCTTTTCTAGTCCTCCTATCCTATATTTCCATCTTGACCTCACAATGTAGCATTGATGTAAGAAATTATAGATTGGGAAAGTGTATGTTTGGTCTATTGCTTGGTCTTAAGTGTCATATACATGTGGTTGGATGTCATCAAACTATCTAGTGTATCAACTCCATTAGTTTAGATTTACTTTCACTTCTTCCTCTCCATTTTCACCCCTAAGAGTTAGTAGCAGTTGTAGTCAAGTGGTACATCAAGGGAGCTAGCTTTATCTAGAGATTCACTTCATTCCTTAGGCTTCCCACAAGCCTAGAAGTGATTCCATTGTGCCACTTGGATGAGGAGAGCCTTGGCATCTCCTCAAAGGGTGCATATCCTAGTGACAATAGTTATCAGTTATGATTGTTTATCATATATGGTCCTTTAATTTGTTATACTTGATAAGTATGATCGATGTTTTACTATGCTTAAATACATGTTATACATAAGTAATTATAGACTAATTGTTATCATACTCAGTTGGGGTGATCTTGTCAATAGTACTTATTTACATCTGATATTGTTTATATGTAGTTTTGGTCCTTGTTTAGCATACCCAAATGGTATAATCATGTATGGACTATTTATATGTTATATACATAACAATAACATGCTTTTAAATTCATTTTATGTAATATGACAACAAGGTCAAATTGGTGGAGTCATATATTGATGAAATCTTGTGTGCAATAAATTTGTGAGAATATTATATGTGTAAGTGATTGGATATTTCTAGAATAAAAATAGTACATCATGTTGTACATCTAGAGAATATGTTTTCATCGAATTATTATTGAGGATATCCCTGGGTGGTATAATCCTAAAATTGCTTATTTAATAAGATTGGTTGTTCATGTTTGAGTAAAGTGAGTAAAGTGATTAACATGGGATGTCATAGGATACTTCATCTTGAAAGTATATATCTGGATAATACATATTATAGTTGTATGTTTAGACTATCACCTACGTTGATTAATTGAATGTATATGTGGATATTACTTGAACAATATGTTTGTAGTAGTTAGTAGGACATGTCTACGTGCATACAATCTTGAGAATGTAAATGAATGTTAGGTTAGAATTTTATGTATTTGTATGACTTGTTTTTTATATATATGCTTGCTTGAATAAGAGTGTATGCTTCCATGGATCGATGACTGATTATGGGAAAACTAGTAGTTATGTCTTAAAACACTAGACTATGGTAATATGGGTTATCATGGAGTGAAGATGTTTTGATTTTATTGTAAGTAACTTTAGAATTTACATGTTTAATTTTATGACATCATACACACTTGGTTACTAGCTTGTTCTCTGGATTCCTGCACCATTCTATCTACCTATCTTTGAAGGGAGGGCCAATCCCTGATAGGGAATTGTGTGGGGGATCATTGGTACATGGTTGGTGTGTAAAATCACTCAGATAATACTCTCTCTCCCCACAATAGTACTAATTATCTGGAGACCACACTAAAGAATATCAATGATGCATGAGTTGGTTCGACTTGAGTTTTGGAGATTTAGTATCTATCTTTTATGTTTAGGCTGAAGGCCTAAAGGAAATCTAAATGTATTTCATTTGTATACGTTGAACAATAGTTGATGTATTTTGGAACCAACCATAGATGTGTCCTAATGTATTTACTTTCCTTAGAGTTGTTATAATTTATATATAGTTTTTTGGTATTTGAATTTAGAAGAACTATTGTTATGAGTTATTTGGTTAAGTTGTTAAGTTTGTCTTAGTGGTATGATTTTTAGTAATTAGTTAAAAAAAATTACTACATTACACTAAGTATAACTTGAGGGGTTGTAACAAATGTGTGAGCTGAATGTTAAAAGTGCAAGGTCTTGGGGTCCATTCCCCAGGTTGATCACCTCTATAACATCATTCCCACACTAGGCTCTGGTAGGTCAGTCATGAGGGTACTTGATGTAGTGGACTAGTCAGTTCAGTGTTTAATGTGATGGTCGTCAGTATGTGGCTTGAAACCTATTTTTAATGTGACAAAGCAAGTCCTCATTCCATGGCTAGGACTACTCTTCACAACCAATTCTGGCTCTGGTTAAATAAATCATGTTAGTCAACATTTTTTAGCAAAAAAGAACTAAATAAGTTAGGAGACAAAAAGGGAGCATGGCAAGGTTGTACGAAAAATTAAAAAATCATATGGGAGGTGTTAAGAGCAACTTAGGGCATCAACATAGGTAGCCAATATGAGAGTCGTGACAACAAATCAAGGAAATGCAACAAGCCAAGAGCGATGTGGAGTGGTCAGGAAGTGATCAGGATTAGATGCAAGATTATCAGTAATTTGAGAAGAAATCTCATGGAATGGCTTCTAAAGTGAACCAAACCCCTTTGGATAAGAATAAATATTTGTGTGCTCATATTCTTGAGGATTTTGGGGTGCGTTCAGAGCTCCCTTCAAACCAATTCCCAATCCCAATCGAGGAAGTTGGCTCTCCCCAGATCTATTCCCATTGTCTTATCTTTGACAGTAATCAATTTGAAGATAATCTCAAAGATCTAAAAGGTATGGAGTTAATTGGGAAATTTGTGAGAAAATGGTCAGCCATAAGCACAGTTGAAGCTTGGGTGGTTGCAACCTAAGGCCCTGGCTTTACTCTTAATTTTTTCTCAAAAGGGTTCTTTATTACCATCTACTCGACAAAAATAAAGAAATAAGAAATTTTGAAGGGAGGACCCTAGATGATGGAAGATTTTGGGTTGTGATTCCACTCTCGGCACCCTAATTTCAATCCATTCACAACAAAGAAAGGATGTTTTCCCATGTGGGTGTGATTGTAGGGCTTGTCATTTGAATATTAGAATGAGTATTGTTTGAAAAGGATTAGGTCAGCATTAGGGGAGTTCATCCACCTCAATCCAATCACTAGTGATGGTTTTTTGGATTCTTTCACTAGAATCTATGTGTTGATGGACTTAGAGAACCAAATTATATATCAAATCTCTCTTCATTCGTTTGAAGGATCATGATATCAACAAATCTATGTTGAGAAAATTTCATTTAGATGCTATAAATGTCAGATGATCAGACATATTCATAGCTAGTGTCTTTGGAAAGGGAGCCAACAATAGTTTGTTTAGAGTTGGATTGCTAAACCTAGTCCTCAGTCTAAGGCTTTCGTCTGAAGGAATTTAAAAATCCCCCATTCACCCAAGGTGGTAGAAGAGGCTCCCCCTTCTATACTTGGGCCTAATGTGGAAGCTATTCTCGCCTTAAAAGACAAGTTAGAGAAAGGGATGGATCTCAATTTAATTTATTTCTTTGGAAGCTCAAAAACTCAAAGATTATTGTGTTGCTCAGCCTAAACCAAGGTTAGAGGATTTTACTCTCGAGGAGGTGATGAGGCATCAAATGGAGGATTCTGGTTGGGTTGGAGTTTTTCAGCTTTCACCTTTGGTAGGGGACCTGAGTGATGATAAGGAGCTCAAATCTAAGGAAGTTATCTCTCTATCTCAAAAGGATTACCTAATTTTGTAACCAAAATATGGTTCCCTCAATGAAAATGGGTATAAATCTAGGAAAATCATTACAAAAGAAGTTTCCAAAGATAAGCAATCAACCATTAAATACTTTATTTTATTTGATAAACAAAGGGTGCAATTCTTCTCTCACGTGTCATGAAGATCATTTCTTGGAATGTTAGGGGCTTGAATGTCCCTAATAAATGATGCCTAGTGTAGCATCAGTTGATGAAGAATGAGATTAACTTGCTTTTGTTTCAAAAAACTAAGTTAAAAATTGAAGCAACTGAGGCACTTATGGGAAAAGGTTGGAATAAATATAAGGGTCTATTTGTGACAAGTTTTTTTAATGGTGAATCTTAATTAATCTATGAATATTCCATTTTTCAAAGTCAGCATTTGGCAATTTTTGTGGAGTGGCCGAAAGAGCGGGATTGCCTACATTTTTTAGGTTGAAGTTATTTTTGGGGGTAGGTTCACCTACATTTCAATATAAATTTCTTCATATAAATGCAATTCATCAGTACTTTGAAATTCAATCTGAAGGCATTCACCACATACCATTGGATGACAACAACCTTCAAACTTCAAAGTCCATTGTTCTAGTCACACACCATCAAATGACCACAATGGTGTAACCTGTCATCGAGAGACAATAACCTACCATTGGGAAATAACAACCTACCATAAAATTATAAAAAATAGTGCAAATGCAAAGCACCATAGGGATTCAAGTGACTTTAGGAAATAAATTGTTGGTTTGTATTTAAAAAACCTTGGTTGTAACTTGCAATAGCGATCTTAAGAATCAGCAAGTTCCAAGCTCCAATAAGGTATGCAATGATATTTTTTAAATATAATTATTTAATATTTTTAATTTTATTGGAATTTACTATTGCACAAGTGATGTCATGTGATCACAATCTATCTTTGCACAACTACAGGTTATTGTTAGACAACTGCAAGTTGCCATCGGACAACTGCAGGCTACCAATAGACATCTACAGGCTATGGTCAGAGGACTATAGGATACGATCAGATGACTACAAGCTATCTTCAAATGACCATAGGCTACCATTAGGTAGCCTCACTTTGCCTAATGGTAGCCTACAGTTGTTTGATGATAACCTATGGTCATCAGACGATAACTTATGGTTGTCTAGCTGTAGCCTTCCACTGAGCAATTGTAGTATGTTGTCATGAGTCCTTATTCATATGTGAAGCATATTTTTTTGGTGTCATTCATCTTCATTTCATTATTAATCATCTTACATCCATGACTCTGTAGGCTTGATTCTATGGTTTCTGTTGAAAACATTAATCATCTAAAAAATTTAAAAAACAAAATAACTTATTATCTTATTTTATCTAGACACCAAACATAAGTACAAAATTTTCAATTAACTAGTGTTTTTTATTTATTTTCTTATGTTAAAGTTAAGTAATAATTAAAATGTCTACAACCATTTTGCATGCAGAACCCACTAATAACTCTATTGAAGAAATGTATCCACAGGAAGACATACTTGGGTATGACTCTGAAATGTCAAACATAGGTACTAAATTGTAAAATACTATATTTTTAATTGATTAAATATTTGTATAAAGATTCAATAATAATTATAAGGTTACAAAAATATTGCATGTGGAACCCATTGATAAAGGGATCGAAGATATCCCTGAACTAGAAGAAGTATCTGGGTATGAAATGTCAAACATAGGTACTAAATTATAAATGTTATTTAATTTAATTCTTTTTATTTATTTTTACTTTAGTATTCATGTTTATCAAAAATTAATGTCATACAACCTTTTTTCATGTAGAATTCAATGATAAAAGTATTGAAGACTTGTATAACATTTTTGAATATATTCCTCCCTTGAAAGAAGTCACTCAAAAAGAAATGCCCATTGTCCCACTAAATTCAAGGAAAAGGAGATATGACATCATAGGTAGTGGTGTCAATGATGCGTACCTAATACCAAATGAGATATCTACTCACCCACAACGATCTTTAGATGAGATTCCTATGTAGCTAAAATAATCTCTAGTTGAAAAAAGCACAAAAAAACTATGCAGAAGAAAAAAAATACATGGACAATTGGAAGGTCATTTTAGTATGAGTGGGCATCTAAATACCCATTCATTGAACATGTAGAGCCAAATAATAGTACTAACACACCAACATAATGCAAATGCATAATATGTAGTGGAAACTTGGAAAGAAGTTAGACATAATTGAGAAACATTGTGGCAAAATATATGAGTTGGTAAAAGACAAAGATGGAAACATAAAAAAAATAGTGATATGGAAAAATGTAAAAGAATGCATGCATCAATGTTACACAACAAAGTATCATAATCATTAGAAATATCAATGAAAACTCATTGAGAAAGGAGGAACAATAAAAGCTCAATTCAAAAAAGTTGATCAGTTTAATTTGATTCCCAAAACTGTATATTTTTCAATTTTATATCACATTCTGAAAAGAGGAAGACCAATCTTTGATTTTTTTAGATTACAAGATTTTATTTTAGCATATTGAATTGCATAACATTCCACATTCACATTGGCTAGATAGCAGTGTTTGGAAGATGGCATAATGCCTCACAATGATTGACAAGGAGGATTTGAAATAAAAATTAAAAGCAACAAGGTTTATATCATTGTCTATTGATGAAGTAACAATAGTTGACAACACACCATGGATATGCATGCATGTTTATACATTTCAAAACCATTCAAGGCAACCTCACCTTTTATTGGTACATAATATGACTAAAAATTGTAATGTTGAAAACCTTTGCTAATTGGTTATATCTAATTTGGTGGATATTGTTGGGATTAGTTACCATGATATAGATACCAATTTGGTGTGCGTTGGTGCGGATGGTGCATCAATAATGCAGGGGAATAGTATAGGTTTTTGTGTTTACCTACAAACATCAATTGCCTCATATATGACTCCAATCTATTGCATGCCAAATAGAATGAATATTGCTTACAAAATTGTAAGCATGTTCAATAATGTCATAAAAAGTGGAGGACCTTATCTTAGATTTGTATGCGTACATGTCATGCGGTCCAAAAAGGTTTTTAGAGTTTCATTAATTTGCAATTGAAGTGAGTAATGAAAAAAAACTTTTAAAATATGTTGATACTAGATGGATTTTTATGTATGAGCCTACATGCAAAATATTTGAAGAATATCAATCATTGACAGGTTTTATGTTTAAGTATAATGAAGGTTGACAAGGAAAAAGTTTTATTGAACCATTTGATATATTTTGAAACTTTACTAACATTATGTGGTATTCTACCCATGTTAAAGGAAATGCATTGTTTGACGAAACATGCACAAGAGAGATCAATATATATTGTTGACTTCATATGGTTGAGGAAACAAGTGTGTCTATCTTTTGTTATATTATACCACTCAAATGAAAGTTTTAAGGGACCAATATTTGAGATTTGGAAAACTTTAACAAATATAAAGGACCTTTAAAACTATTTGAAATTCAATATTAATGATCATCTTTATATTTTTGTTAATGGAAAGGAGATACCATTATACACTCTCCAAAGACGAACTAATATAGTTGGATAAGAATTTGAAGTACCTGAAAAAGGGTTCTCTATGATAATGTCATATGTGGCACGTGAATGAAATTGAGAGACATTTAAAAAAGCTTATCTGCTAAAATTCTAGATTATTTTCAAAGGGATGAGTTGCTTGAAGCCATGGGGGTGGTGAATCCTACATTTTAGAAAAGTGCAGATGGGGAAGAAATAATAAGTAATTTAATTATCAAATACATGGCTTCTCTCATTAAACATTTCAGTAAGTCTGTATAAATCAATGCAGAGGAATTTAAGGGTATTTTTCAAAATGATTTATCGAAAAAATAATCAATCCTTTTTTGAATTATAATGGTTGGATAATATCAGTTGTTAACTAAACCAATAGAAATAGGTTCTATTACAAGACTATGGAAGAAATTGTATTTGTTGCCACTTGAATTTTCCTTCTTTGAGAAAATGTCTCAACTCTCCTCATCCAAGTGGCATAACTGAAACACCTAAAGGTTGTGGGTAGCCTAAGAATGAGGTGAATATTTAAATAGGTATAGCTCCCTTGATGTACCAATTTTGGATCACTACTACACCTATGTTTGCAAAGTAAAAGGGAGATAAAACTAAAATTAAACTATTATAAAGGTGGTGATACACCAAATAATTGATTACTACCAACTAGTTGCATGTGACACATGAGACCAAGAGACTAGCTAGGCATACACTTCTCTAATCTGAATCTTATCACATCAGTATTTCATTATGAGGTTGTGATGAATGTTTAGGTTAGGAAGACTAAATAAGAGGCATAGAATGACACTGTTTGAATAGACTAACTCACTCAACCTTGACACATCAATAGAACACTTCACATGACCTACAAGAAGAAGCTTTCCAATTTCAAATAGGTGAGAGAATGAGATAAAAATGCTAAGGAAATGATAGTTATCACTAAGCAAGATCAATCATTCAAGTGAACACACTATGAATAGTCATAGAAAATGTAAAATTAGTAGTCTTTATTTATCGTATGGTATGAAAATGAACAGGGCTTCACCATACTCAGGTGGAGCATTTTTTACAAAGGCCAAAATGGCTAGTTTTTATAAAACTTGAGAGAGAGAATAGAAGGAAGAAGTCCACAGGTCACAATGACACTTGTCAAGTTGAACAAATGAGTTACATGTGCATGAAAAGAGAATGTGAAACTGATCATGCAAAGTTAGGAAGCACAAGTGTTACCCCAACTTATGAAATTCTTGAAAAGTGGTGTAGGAGTTCTCATCTTGCACAAGGAAATTACCTTCATAATTTACCCCTATTTGAACATCCCAAAACTGATTAGGGATAGGTCTAATGATTGAATTAGAGGGAAGGGTTCTAGACATGCTTTTCCATGCATTGGTTGCATTCCTAGTCATCTAGAATCTTTTGAAAGTGAGCTATAACTACTTGTAGTCAAAGAAATTCCTTTTTCACACACCTTGCACACTTAGCTTCCAAAAAGGCATCAGTTTTCCATAAAAACTAATACAAGGGATTAAATGACACTTGAAAGACCCTCCATGGCCTTAGAGGTATTAGGAATACATTAAAATTAGTTTATTTGAAGCTTTTCACCTTTCTTACTACCATGTTCACTATGCTAGTTTTGACTGGATGAGATGAGAGATCCTATATAAATACTAAGAGTTTTTCCAAGGCATGAAATGGAGATTGGGAGTTAGATTAAGTCTCAATATTCCTTTCAAAGTTGATTTCATCTCTTGAAACCTCTTAGAACCTACACAATGCACAAAACTATCAAAAATACCCTATTTTATACTCCATCAATACAGTTCCTATAGTCCAAAAGGATGGGGAGGATACTAAGAGAGTCTTATTCAAGGTTTAATCACTTTCATGGTCACTCTAGCCCATTTGGATAACTCACCATATTCATTTCCTCAATCGGGTCCTTATTTAGGGTTTGAAAGGTTTTAGGCCATTTTTGCCCTTAAGCTTTGTTCATAAAGCTATGACATTGGAATTGAAAAAAAAATTCCAAAAGAATGATCTTCAATACCCCATTTAACTTTTCCAAGCATCTTGGGCTCCCATGCATAGCATCCAAATAGATATGAACAAGCAAACCTATCCTATCGAGTTTGTTTTCTCATTTTCACAGGCCTAATGTGTCCTAAAGTCCAAAAATGACTTTGTCATGGCCTTCCCTAAATCCTAATAGCTTAGACATATCTAAATTAATACTAGAAACATGATCTAATAGGGTATAAATCTCACTAAGGGCTGGAAGTGAAGTTGGACCGCCAATTGGGCTCTAGGCCTCAAACAGAGCTGTTTGCATACTTGGAAAACCATACCATCTTGTTGGGTTTATTAATTTTGTGATAGTTTTATCATGTTTTTCCCCACCTAACACATCTATTTTTAACTTATTAAATGTCTCATTATCCCTTTATCTCATCCCTTTCTCTCCACTCTTCAAGACTGTAGGTTTTGCATACAAAGGGAAGTACCCTTTGTCTGAGACAAAAAAGAGGGTACTTCCCCTATTTCCTCAAACAAAATGGATGGTGTAAGATCTTATTATAGTCTTGGGGATGATTTTTTCCAAATTTTATCTCATGTTTAGGTCATTTTACCTCTCAAATCCCCTAAGACCCAAGATAGACCCCTGTTATGATAGATTGTGTGCATGATATGGGATGTAGATTGTATATGATGCATCATTGGAGCCCTTTTTGTATTATATACACATCATGATGGTAAAATTAGACCATTATGATCATCATGAAAGTATTCTAGTCTTCATTCATCATTTCAACCTTCCATGTAGCCCTGCATACTCTCTGCTTAGTCGGGACTAAGTATAATTTCCTAAATATATTGGCTTCAAAACACTGTACCTGTAGGTTATTTGCATGGTTTAGCTTAAAATATAGTTTCATAGGTTTCCTTATAATATTATAGGGTAATTACACATCTGTTGGGACCCATCTTCTTAGTGTTTATGTAATACAAACATCACAACATTAGTCATTAGCTCATTGTTGCATACACTCAAACACACTCAACTGTGTTGTGACAAGTATAATCCTATAGGTGAAGATTACTTGTTTGATAGGATACATACCACCCTTGTATCCTTTGAGCCAATTGGAACCATCTTCCATAGACTAATGTAGGTGTTTCCATGCTTAAGTCTTTTCTAGGGATGGTGTAGAAGCTAAGGTCTGTTGTGGGTGAGTGATTTTCAAAAAAAGGGACACTTATAGGTGTCTATAGGATCTAAAACATTATATATCATCCACTCAAATTATCATTAGATCATAATTGTTCTCTTCAACCATATATGACCTTCCAACCATGAAGGCAAGGTCCCAAACTAGAACCTTGGGTGAAGAGTCTCTTTGGAGTTTCAAATCTTGTAGGTTTCACTGCCTATTTTCAAAGCATGAAATTGTAACTTTGTGTTTCCAAAAAACCATTCTCCACTAATATTATTGACTCCCTCTTTTTCAAAGATCTTTTATTTCATGGAAACTACAAGGTTTGGCCATTAATATCCTTCAAAACTATTGATAGCCCTACTATAAGATATCAATACAATGACAGGGGGCTCTATTTTCATCTTTTAGGGATTTGATCCCTGAATATAGTCATTTGAATATTTGAGCATGGTTATCCATTATGTTTGCCAATATAGCCTTCAAATAGGTCTACCATGATACACTTAACACATCAGCACTTCAAGAATGATTCCATCACTTGTTTTAATGCCTTAAAATAACTCCTCAACTCTTCGTGGTACCACCTGTAGGTGGTTATTCCAATGTACAGGTAATGGGTGTTGACTGTAGACAATGAGTGTTGTTTTGACATTTTATGAGAGTTAGACTCTTCTCAAAGATTATATATAGGATCTTTTCACTGTCAATAACCTTGCTCAGTTCAAATACTCCTTTGCAACATGGTTAGGTTTCCATAAAGACACCTGTAGGTAGACATTCTGAGTTGCATATAGGCAGTGAGAAAAAATGGATTCATGTGTATAGTGAATGGTCTCATGAATAGACCTAAGATCTTTACCAATTATTCAAATGGATGTTTATCACTATCAAGGTATTGAAACAAGTCTCAAAACCTCTGTTCCAATGTGATATCCTTCCAAGAGGTACCTGCACACGTACATTCATGGCTGCCTGACTGTATATGTTGCATATGATTGTAATTACATGAAGATTGATTTGGAGGATAAAATTATAATGAAAGGAAAACAACATTAAAACATAAAAACAAACCATCACCATCCTTTGACACCATTACTAAGACATGAAGGCGTTAGAAGTGGTGGGAAATAGTTTGGAACACAAAAAGTATCTTCTCTTACAACCTGAGATACTTGGCCCATCAAAACACTTTGAAATGCTAAACCAAACATGGGTAACCTAAGGGGATATATTCAATCATCATCTAGAATAAATCCCAATTGCTATATTATATGGACTTGTTCAAATAAGAGCAAAACTTGCAGGGTCTACTTATTAGCAAGCAAACTGGATAGGTCAACTTCTTAGGATGGTACATAAAGCACAGGTCACCATTATTCTGAAACTAAACATCAAATGGAATCTAAATGAGTTTAGAGGACATCCCCAAGATAAATTTGTCTGAAACCTCCCCTACTGGCTATACCAAGTACAAACATGTTGACTGGTTCTATGTGCATAAAAGGGTGGAGAAGGAGCAGAATGGTTTTAGCAAAAATTTTAAACTTCCAGAGTACTTCAAGCATGGAAATGGGTCTGAGGAAGCTGAAGAGTTGTCTCACAACCTTGTCCCATGTGTCACACTCCCTTATGGGCCATACAAGTGTTAAACTCTTCTCTTTTCCAAGAAAACTACTCTTTCTTTTGAGAAACCTACCACTTTTTAGTTATAAATAGTTTATTAAGGCATAATAAGACACATGGCACATGAAATCACCCATTGACACCTTCACATTTCCCAATGATGTCATACAAGTCATTTAATGCTTTATTTTGACCCTCAAAATGACTCAAAAAGACATAAATATTTAAAATGACCAAGCCCAAGGTTAATGTGACATAAAATGACCTATAATACACTTTATGATCTAATATTCGACCCTAAAACACCTAAAAAACAAGTTTTTACCTATAGGGTTCTCAATTTGACCTTTAGTGTCAAATTTGGTCAACAAATTGGTGACTCATAGGGGTAGCATGCCTGCCATGCTAAGGATCAATAGCCTTATCAGTCCATTGGGCTTAGGGATTCATCAGGAGTTTGAAACACAATAAGAGGACTTTGACCATTGACAACAAGCTTTGATCAAGATTTGACTACCTCAACCACAGAAAATAAAGGACACACACAAAACTAAGTAAACAAACTAACAAGTCACACACACATGTGATCAAATCACTTAGGGAAATTAAAAAAACAAACCACTATGTACAACTAAAAATTAAGCATACCTCTCTTTTTAGGATCAAAAGGAAAGTTTCTTGCATCTCCTTCTTCATGAGATGAATCATAGTGCCAAACATGTTGCTCTTTGGATTAGATAATTGATAGATCAAACCTATTTCTTGGCACTTCACTTGATATGCTCTCAAGTGGACCATCTTCAAATAGGTCTCCAATGTAAAAGTATTCCTCTCTACCTTGGACACATACCTCATATTGTTGCCCACTCTTCTTCTCATGATCAACTTGCATCTTTTTTGTAGGCATGATTTCAAGAGGAGTAGTTTTTTGTTCCTTGGAATATTGAGGCCAATATAACCTTTTTTGACCTTTAAAGGCTAAGGTTAACTTTGATCTTGCTCATCTATGACATTTTGAAAAATCTCATCTTGCTTACCGTCACTTGCAATCAGCTCGAAGGAAGTTGTAGACCCCTTGAGAGACTCAAACTCATTACAAATGCTTACAAATTGCTACCACAATTCCTCATCTTCTCTTTGATCAACATCATTAAAGGGAACAACAAGAGAAGCTCTTTCATCCTCTTCTTTAGACTCTAAAAGGACTTCATCCAAGATTTCTTCTTTAACACAAGGAAGGCATTCCTCATTATCAACACAACAAGAAGAATCAACACAAGGACTCACCTCTTCCTCAGCATTTAGGACCTCTTGAGGGCTCTCAATGGATCATAACTTCCACAACCTGACTTTACTTCTTAAGGGTTGCAAGTTCTTCAATCTCCTTCTCCTTCTTAGTGATGCCAAGACTAGGCATCTTGAAATCAGGGGACTTAGCCCAATGAGGCTACCAAGGAGCTATATTTTATTCAAGCAAGAGTTCTGAATTCTTCTCAACCAAATGCTCCTCTTTAGATTCTCATACCACAGGTCCATCAAGGCAAAGGGTGATGGGGTGAGGACAAGATGAACTAGTTGGTGGAGATGAAACATATGACTAAAAATCAGATTGAGAATTAATTGTAGGGGATATTTTTGGAACCTCTTGAGGAAGGGGAGGCAGACCTTGGGCTAAAATAGCTTGGTTTTCTTCCTTCCATTTGATAATATCTTCATTAAAATCTAATTTAGCTTGAGGACTCTCTTGAGGAAGGTTAGATGGGGTGTGTTTAGGCGTAGGATCTTTTTTTGGCTCTAAACCTTCCATCACACCTTGACTTAACAATTTCATTCTCAACTCTAACTCTTCAATTTGCTTGGCTAGGTTCTCTTGGAAAAAGTCTCTCTTGAAGTTGATATGCATCATCATGAGGATAAGAAGTAAAATAGGGCTGACATTGAAGACAAGAGGTTTCTTGAGGAAGGGTGGGAGGGACTTGCATATGACCAATCTCTTTCATAACTTCACACTCTTTATCAAGGCTTTTATCCCCTTTCTTTCCCCATGATTTTACTACCTTATTCTAGCTTAGGATGTTAGTATTAAGAGTCTCTTCTTGAGGTAGTGATGCAATTTAAGGAGTGGATGAAGTATCCAAGGAACTTGGGATCTCTTTAGGCCTGGGTTCTCCACCTTATCTCCAACTTGGGATTTCATATCTAAAGGTCTCTTATTGAGGTGGAGATGTAATGGGAGAGGGAAATGAGGGCTTAAATTCCACTTCCTTTGCTAATGAAATGGATTGATGTATTTTCTTATTAGATAACTCAATCTGCCTGTCAAGGTTTGCTTCAAAAACCAAGTTTTTCTTTCCAACTCTCTCTTCTAGATGATTTGGAAAAAGATGACTTTGATAAGCTTGATTGGGATCATGAGTAGGTGTTAAGCAATAATGATAGAAATCTTGGGGAGGTGGATATGAGGGTTGATAGACTTGGTGAGGTTGTTCTTCATAAATTCTTAGCCTATCTTCTAAAGATGCAACCAAGCCACCCACATCTAGCATTTCAATTATAAGCCTTTGCCAATTAGCTCTCTTAATAGGTTCTCACTCTCTTTTGATTGTCTCTAATGTATCTCTCACCTTATGAATTAGATGACTAGGAACATCTTGACCATGTCCCCTTTATGTGTCAAGATCTGTCATATACTTCTCATATCCCATGAGAGTTTGCTTGAAAGTTGAAATAGACTGATTTGAGAAGTGACTAGGTTGACTAAAAGGAGTAAAATATTGAAAATGCTAGTTATAGGGCTGATACACTTCATGACAATTTTGATAAAGGTCATATTGGAACTGGTAAAGATCATGATAAGGCTGATAAGAATCATACAAAGGTTGATAGGGAGTGCCATAAGCTTGATATACCTCACCAACTTGTGTAAAATAGTACACAACACCAAAATTAGCCATGAAACTTCATTGGGAAGCAAGAATACAAAGAAACATTACCAACAATCTTCAAAAGGAAAACCTGGGCTGCTTGACTAGCTGATGTAACTTCAAAGTCATCATTGATGCTTGGATAGATGCTTCCAAATGTTAATGTGTTGAAAGACAACACCAAAAATATTTCAACTTCTTGGACAATGAGTGTCATCGAGTGTGCAAAAAACTATTGTCACTTGGATTTACACCCTTTGAGGAGATGTCTCATCTCTCCTCATCTAAATAGCACAATTGAAACACCTCTAGGTTATGGGTAGCCTAATAATAAGGTGAATCTCTAGATGGGGTTATCTCCCTTATTGTACCACTTTTGGATCACCACTACACCTATGTTTTCAAGGGAAAAGGGAGATAAAATTGAAACTAAACTATCCTAAAGGTGGTGATACACCAAATAATTGATGACTACCAACCAGCTGCATGTGACACATGAGACCAAGAGACTAGTTAGGCATACACTTCTCTAATCTAAATCTTCTCAGATCAGTATTTCATTATGAGGTTGTGATAAATTATCTACGATGAATAAATAAAAGGCCTAAAATGGCAATGTTTGAATAGACTAACTTACTCAACCTTAACACATCAATAAAATACTTCACATGACCTGCAAGAAGAATTTTTCCAATTGTAAATAGGTGAGACAATGAGATAACAATGCTAAGGAAAAAATAGTCATCACTAAGCAAGATCAATCATTCAATTGAACACACTATGAACAATAATATAAGAGGTAAAATCATTAGTATTTATTGATCTTATGGTATGCAAATGAGTAGGGCTTCACCATACTTAGGTGGAACATCTTTTACAAAAGCCAAAATGGCTAGTTCTTATAGAACTTGAGAGAGAGAAGAGAAGGAAGAATTCTAAAAGTTGCAAGGAAACTTGTAAAGCTGAGCAAATGAGTTAGATGTGAAGAATGTGAAACTGATCATGCAAATTTAGGAAGCACAAGTGTCACCCCAAGTCATGAAACTTTTGAAAAGTGACCTAGGAGTTCTCATTTTGCACAAAAAAACTACCTTCATCATTTACCCCTATTTGAAAATCTCAAAACTAACTAGGGATAGGTCTAATGATTGGAATGAGAGGGAAGGGTTTTAGACATGCTTCTCTATGCATTGGTTGAATTCTTAGTCATCTAAAATCTTTTGGAAGTGAGCTATCACTACCTGAAGTCAAAAAAACTCCTCTTTCACACCCCTGGCACACTTGGCTTCCAAAAAGGCATCAATTTTCCATGAAAATTCATAAAAAGGAGTGGACGACACTTGGGAAGATCCTCTATGGCCTTAAAGGTATCAGGCACACCTTAAAATCAATTTAATTGAAGCTTTTCACCTTTCTCATTACCATGTTTACTATGCTAGTTTTTATTGGTTGAGATGAGAGCTCTTGTAGGAAAACTTAGGAGTTTTTTCAAGTAGTGAAATGTACATGGAGAGTTAGATTAAGTCTCAATATTACTTCCAAAGTTGGTTTCATCTCTTGAAACCTCTTAGAACCTACACAATACACAAAATTGTCAAAAATAACCTATTTTATACTCCATCCGTTCAATTTTGTATAGTCCAAAAGGATGGGGAGGATATTGAGAGAGTCTTATGCAAGTTTCAAGCACTTTCATGGTCACTCTAGCCCATTTGGATAGCTCACCATCTTCATTTCCTCAATCAGGTCCTTATTTAGGGTTTGTAAGTGTTTTAGGCCATTTTTTCCCTTAACCTTTATTCATAAATCTATGACGTTGAAATTGCAAACAAATTCCAAAAGAATGATCTTCAAGACTCCCTTTAAGTTTACCAAGATTTTTGGGCTCCCATGCATAGCATTCAAATAGATATGAGCAACTAAACCTCCCCTATCGAGCTTATTTTCTCATTTACGTAGGCCTAATGTGTCCTAAAGTCCAAAAATGACTTTTTCATGGCCTTACCTACATCCTAATAGCTTAAACACATCTAAATTCTTCCTATAAACATGATCCAATAGGTTATAAATCTCACTAAGGGCTAGAAGTGAATTTGGACCCCCAATTGGGCTCTAGACCTCAAACAGACCTATCTGCATACTTGGCAATCCATACCATCCTGTTGGGTTTTCTCTTTATGTGCTAGGTTTATCATGTTTGTCCATACCTAGCACATCTATTCATACCTTCTTCAATGTCTCATTATCCCTTTATCTCATCACTTTCTCTCCATTCTTCAAGACTACGGGTTTTGCATACAAAGGGAAGTGCACTCTATTTGAGACAAAACATAGGGTACTTCCCCTATTTCCTAAAAAAATGGATGTTGGAAGAGCTTCTTCCTGTCTTAGAGATGCTCTGTACCAAATTTTAGCTCTTGGTTTTGTCATTTGACCTCTCAAATGCTCAAAGACCCAAGACATACCTTTGTTATGACATACTGTGTTAATGGTATGGGATGTAAACTATGTGCATGCATCATTGGAATCCTTTCTCTATTCTATACCCATTATGATGGTGCCATTAGACTATTATGATCATAATGAAAGGATTCTAGTCTTTTAAATGCTACATGAGATACTTGGCCTATCAAAAATACTTTATAAACCAAACATGGGGAACCTAATGGGAGATAGCCAATTATCATCTATAATCAATACTAGTAGTTGGATTGTATAGACTTGTTCAAACAAGAGCAAAACCTGCAGGGTGCACAGATTAGAAAACAAATTGGCTAAGTCAACTTCTTAGGAATGGTTCATAAAGTATATGTCACCATTTTTCTGCAACCAAACATCAAATGGAAGCTGACTAAGTGTAGAGGAGACCCCCAAGATCAATTTGTCTGAAATGTCCTTTGTTAGCTGTACTAAGTACAAACCTATTGACTGGTTATGTGTGCATGGAAGGATGAAGAAGGAGTAGAATAATTAAAGCTCAATTTTGACACTTATAAAGTACTTGAAGCATGGAAATGGGTTTGAAAAAGTTGAAGAGTCATCTCACAACCTTCTCCCATGTGTCACACTCCCTTATGGGTCGTACAAGTGCCAAACTCTTCCCTTTTCCAAAAAAAATTACTCTTTTTTCTGAGGAACCTACCACTTTTTAGTTAAAAACAATTGATTAAGGCATGATAGGACACATGGCATGTGACATCACCCCTTGACATCTTCACATTTCCCAAGTAGACCATACAAGTCATTTAATGCTCTATTTTGACCCCCAAAATGACTCAAAAAGACATAAATATTTAAAATGACCAAGACCAAGGCTAATGTGACATGAAATGACATCAAATGACCTATAATACACCGTATGACATAATATTAGACCCCTAAAACACTTAAAAATAAGTTTTTACCTATAGGGGTCCCAATTTGACTTGCAAGGTCAAATTGGGTCAACAATATCACATTAGTGGTCTATAAGAAGAAATCGGTGAATATTTTTTATTATATTAATTGTGCTAGATAATGATTTTTGGGTTCATGGAAGATGAAGAGGTATTTAATGCACTATATTTTGTTAAATCAAGACTTCAAAATAGATTGGATAAAAATCTTGAGACATGTTTGAGGTTGTATGTTTCAAGTTATGAAGTGGATGTGTTTCCATATGATAAAACAATATCAATTTGGAGTAATCTAATTGAAAGGAGAGGTGTCATGAATACAACTACAAAAGAAGATAGTGAAAATGCTAGTGAAATAGTACATAAAAATGTCAGTGATGAAGCATGGGTTGCCAAAGGGTTATTTGAGACAATTGAGTGTTAGTTTATAACATTGTAATATGTATATGAAAACTACTTAACAATATTTATGTTGTCTAGTTAATCAATCTATTACATTATCTATCAAATGCTTAATTGATTCGATTTGAGTTAAGTTGTTTTCAATATTGAGCTAAGTTTTTTCCTATCTTTAGCATTCTACAATAGTATTCTTTACATTGTGAGTTACAAAAAATAGTACATATTCAACATTCTATTTTTTCAATTTTATTGAACTTTTAAACCAAATTTACGTTGTTAAACAAAAAAAAATGGTTATACAAAAAAATGTTAAACAAGATTTTAATAGTTTTGAAAGCAAGTTTACAATAAATTAAATCATTTGAAAATTTCAATGAATTATTATACATCGTATCCTAATATGAGTCTCAAGACATTTTATTCATTCAAGGAAAAAAGTTTATGTACACCCATACAAATAAAAATTAAGACTCAAGTAAAGAATCCAAAATTACCAAATATATTTGAAATATTATAATACACAAGTTTCCAATAATTATAAAAGATAAACACAAAACAACTCTTGAGGCTTTGAGCTCAATCCTCAGTTTCCAATAATTACAAAACAACTCTTGAACTCAAGTCTCATTGTCTAGCCTTCCACTTGTTGTTGGTTGGTAGTGGTTGTGTTATCTATGAGGATCAGGATACCTGATTTTGTAAGATCTTTCACTGCATTATTGATATTAGCAAGAGTTGCTCATTCTTCTGTAATAGCATCTCTCACTAAAAGTAATGATGGGTCCACTTTAGCTTTATGTTTAAATAAAATTTTAGGGTCCAAGCCATTTTCTCGAATTATTTTCTTCAATATATTATTTTGCTTATTCAATAAAACAAGTTTTTCCTTAAATGAAATTGCTGCAGAATTAATTTTACGTGCATTCTTCAGATGCATGTCACTTGGTTCTTTAGATTTGTATATTTTGACTGAAAATGAGAAAATAACATTTAATTAGTGAAATGTTTTAAAATAAATTTTAATTGCAAAAAATAATAAAGACACTTACTGCATATTTTTCTTTTTTGACATTTGCAAGATCCACAAGGCTTTTATTTTTTGCCCATTTGTTATAGTACACTTGGGATTTTGCATTTAAGTTCTCAAGCATATTTAACATTATATCAATAATAGAATCATTAAAGCTATTATTCACCAGAACACTTCCATAAATTGCTTAGTTGAATAAAACATCAATTTTTGCTCACTGATGTTCCACCGTTGAGTACAATTGATTGGTTGACTATGGTTGCGGAAACATGTATTTATTTCTTGAATCAACACTTTTGCCTGACACTCCCATGTTATTAAATCATCAAGGTTAGGAATAATGTAATAAGTAACATAATATTTAGTATTTTCTACCACTAAATTAGAAATTGGGAAAAAAGTACGATGGTCATCTATTTGTGGAATCTCGTCCACAAGACTGCCTTAAGTGTTACTAGGTAGAGAGTTGGGCGTACAAGGTTATTGTAAAGGCTTCGTAGGTTGAGATCCTTATATCATATCATATGGGTTGGAAAAAACCATGGGCATACCACTATCAATGCCCAAATACTCTTCATCCAGATCAATATCATGAAGAATTGTGGTTCTTGTTGCATTGGGTAGACCACCAATTGAAAAGTTTAGAGAATCAAATGTTATGACATGAATAGTGGCACCACTCCACTGGCATAAACACTTGTTTCCCCATTCTATGATTTATAGGGCTGGGATGGGGTGGTGGTGGTGGCGGTGGGAAATTTTTCCTCTGTGCAGAAGAACTACCTGCAAAATGGACTTAAAATCACTAAAATGATAAATAAAATAAATATAATATTAAATTAGAATATAGTAAAAATAACAAACTTAGTTTTATTTAGTCCACCTTGTTCTTGCTATTGCATTTGAATTCTAAAAGGTCTTTCAGAATCCCCTGGTGTTTGCAATATAGATTGCATCGTTGTATATATAAAAGAGTATTAAAATATTACAATGATAAAATTATCAATTATGTTAATTCAATCAAAGCAAAGATAGTTTATGAAGCTATACATGCAAAATGAGTGGAAGGCTATGATGGAGGTGTAATTGAACTCCACATGTATTTTCTTCTTACCAATTACCTGGGCACCTGCGGAGATGATTCTACATCTTCCTCCATGTTTGTTTCTACCATGGCCTCAGAAGGTTGACATCCTTTGATTGATGCATTTATTCTAGCAATTGTTTTATTTAATTTTTTATGCAATAAATAACAAAAATATTTTCAAAATGATGAGATCAATATTTATATAATTATTTGAAACTAATTATAGTATAAAGTTCTAACTACAACTCAAACTAACCACCTGAGCTTCAAGAGAGAGTGCATTGACAAACATTATAGGATTGAGATAAGTTAGAATAGTCGCTACTTGCAAATCAAAAAGTGCCTCATGGTACAATGCAATGATATAATTGCAACAAGAAAGATGAGAATTTTCATTGTGTGGAGCAAAGTTCAAATCATCTTTGATTATGTTCGAAATGAAAGTGCACCAATTAAACGGTTGAATATTGAGAGTACGAAGAATATAGACAAGAGCCCATAATTAAATGTCCAATGGTCTACCATGTAAAATAATTATTGCATGGAAAAGTTCAAACATCCCTAGTAGAAAAGGATTTTTCACGCATTCAACTCCCATCCTCCTTTTACCACAACATTGAGGATTTGTAAAAGAAATTAACAAATAAGAACTAACAGAAGTAAAACTAGTCAAAAAATTGATTAATTATAAATTTAAAAATGTCCTACCATCCAGCTGCAACACAGAATAGGACTCCAAATATTTTTTTTCATCATCATTCAGGAAGGTCTTTGTTGTGACTAGGTCCCCATCCTTATAAGGTAGACCTATCAGTCTCTGGATATCCTCTAGATGGATTCTAAATGAAGCATTTCAGGAGCTCAAACTCATTTGAAATGAGGAGGAAGCAATATTGAAGCTTTGCAGTAGAAGGTTGAGCACATAAACATCTTTTTCATATTACAACATGTAGATAATGCCATTTAACTTGTAAGGATCCACCCATTCATTGTATGTGTCTTCTAACTGTATATATCTTTCTCATGTTACAAATGCATACTAGTCTCTCATTGTGTAGGCAACTACAGTATGGGGATAATCAATGGCATACCATGGATGTACGTTGACATATTATAATTATACATCTGTAACACATGTTCACCCTTGAATGTTGGTAGTCACCAACATGGTGTAAATGCTCGCTAACATTGTGTACTTGTATACACTCACTTACATCATGCAAACACCCACTTGTATCATATATATGCACATCTATATCATGTCAATGCTCATCCACATGATGCTAATGTGCATCTACATTGATTGAACATTCATTTGCATCATTCAAATGCCAATCAACATAATCTAGACACTCATTGGTATTATGCAGATGCTAATTTATGTCATGCAGGCATTTATCTGCAACATGCTAGTGTGCGTCTATGCTATTGCATCATGAATCTACATTGATAATACATTCATCTGCATCATTTAGATGTTCATCAATAACATGCTAGTATTTGTCGATACTATATAAATGCTCATATGTAATGTACAGATGCTCATCTGCAACATGTGAATGTTTATCTGTGCCATGTTGATGCCAATGTTCATTTGGATGCTCATCTATATCATTCAGATGATCATCTATGTCTTACAATCATTCATCTACACTGTGTGTTCTCTCGAGGGTCCAAAACCTAATTGGTCTTATATGATTCACCACATGGCATTGCATGATTTGTCAGAACAACTATATGCCTTCCAAATTGATTTGCCACCATTATAAATCCAATTCACTTGGGAACCTCCAAGGTTTTTTAATACAACCCACTAAAATTAACCCTATTTTGTATACTCTGAGGGAGCTTTGGGAGGCCTAGCTATTCTGTAGTTTTCTTTCAAGGTTAGGGTAGATTTTTGCAAGTTGGGAACTAATTGGATTTTATGCAAAGTTTCTAATTTTTCCTCTAAGATTTCCTTCTTAATGTTTAATGCCTAATTTAGCTATTCTGAAAGCCCAATGATAGACCAAAATTTTAGACTAACCTTCTTTGCTTCTGGGGAAAAAGTATATTATTGGTGGGGATTTTAATGCCACCTTAGATTGTGTTGAGAAAAGAGCAGGTATTGAGAGGTGTTCCCAATCTCAAAAAGACTTCACAAATTTTATCTCCATTGTAGGCTTAGTGGATATGTCACCAAAAAATGGGTTGTTCTCTTCGACTAATCAGAGGGAAAGATTTTGATATATTGTTGGAATATTGGATTGGTTTCTTGTCTCTCTTAGATATTTGGACTTTGACTGGATCTTGGAAAGCAATATCCTTCCCATTTTTGGCTCAGATCATGCCTTGATTAAATTGATTGTAGCGTATGATGGGGATCCTCCCCTTTGTCCTTTCAAATTTGAGTTAATGTGGTTGAGGGATCCTTCCATCCATGATCTGATTATAGAATGGTGGAGCAAGGCTCCATCCACAAAGGGTACAAATATGTTTTTGATGAGAAATTTTTTTAACTACATTAAATCTTGTCTCAGAGATTAGAATCATATATGTTTCAAAAACATTTTCAAAGAAATTGATAAGGTGGAAGCTGACCTAGGAAACATTAATCAAATAGTGTTGGCAATGGGGATGGATGCATAGCTTTTCCATCAAGAGAAATCCCTTCTTGCGGAGCTTTCAAAACTTCACATGAGAGAGGAGGTTTGATGGAAGTAGAATTCTAGAGAGTTGTGGCTCAAGGAAGGGGACAAAAACACCAAATTTTTCCATAACTCCACTCGGGCATGAAGATTGGCTAAACACATCTCGAACACTAAAAATAGGGAAGGTGTATTGTTAGAAACTAATTCTATTATACAAGAAGAAGCTATGGATTTCTCTTAGGAGTTGTTTTGTTGTTCAGTGGCTTCACCCCTATTAGCTCAGGCCAATAGCCTTATGTTCATCCACAAACTTGTGACTGCAAAACATAATGAAAAGTTGAAGGCACCCTTCTCCTTGGAACAAATTAGGTCAGTGGTTTGTCTGATGGGCAGGGACAAAACCCTAAGGCCTGATGGGTTTTTTACTACTTTTTCAGAGTTTTTAGGATATTATGGGAGATAAAGTGGTTAGTATAGTGAATGAGTCTAGGTTTAAGCAAAAAGTGGCTTCAGACATCAATTACACTTTCATCTCCATGGTGCCTAAAGGTGAGTCACCTCTTTATATGATTTTTATTTTATTTCTCTCTATAACACTATTTATAAAATCATATCTAAATCCATCTCATTTTGGCTCAAGCTAATCTTGGATCTCCTAATTTTAAAAGATCAAGGGCGATTTGTGCTGAGAAGATAGATTCAAGAAGGGATTATTATCACTCCTAAAATTGTTCATTCCCTTCTTTGTAATCATAAGGCAAGAATGATTCTGAAGTCAGATATAAGTAAAGTTTATGACTGGTTAAATTGGAGGTTTCTGATTAAAGCTCTAATCAATTATGGCTTTGACATAAGGTGGTGCAACTAGGTTTTTAGCTATATCTCTAGTCCTAGGTTTTCAATTTTGGCAAACAGGGAACCCTTTCAAATCTTTAAAACACATAGGGGGCTATGCCAAGGGGATCTTTTATCCCATTCCATTTTCATCTTAATGGTGAAATCCCTAGGTTGGTCAATTTCATAGGCCCTGAATGAAAGTAGGTTACGTGGCCTCAAAGTTACTAATGGTCTGGGTTGTTTCACTCATCAATAGTTCATAGATGACACGGTCCTTTTTGGCACTGCTTCAGTTCTTCGAGATCACTCCTATAAATAAAAACATCTTAATTATGAGGTAGCCTCAGGGTAGATGATCAATTATACCAAGTCTAAGGTCTACTTAATGAATGTCAATAATCAATCTCAAAGGATCATTGCAAACATCTTTAACTTCAAAATTGGCTCATTGTTGGCCAAATATTTGGGGGTTCCTTTGTTTGGAGATGATGTTAAAGTAGGGATCTAGGATACTTTGATCAAGTCCTTTCATGCCAGACTGGAGACATGGAAAGGAAAGTGGTTATCTTTTGTAGGAAGAATTATGCTCATCAAATCGGCCCTCAATACTCTCTCAAGTTATATCATGTTTGTCCTTAATCCCCTGGTCTCTATGATCAAGGAGCTCAATCATATTATGGAGTTCCTTTGGCAAGGATCAACATATAAAAATAAAGTCTCATTATTGAAATGGGCTAAGATTTTCCTAGCTCAAACTAACGACAGGTCTAGGATCAAGAGATTGTCTTCCTAGAATCTTGCTCTAAGGGCTAAGCTGGTCTGGGGTATGATCTCTCAACCTCAAGATCTCTAGAATAAAATATTGTAGCTTAAGTACTTTGGGGAGGATGAGAATACTAATATTCTTACCATTCATAACCCTCCCAAGGGTTCACATTTGTGGAACTTTATTCTCAAGTGCCATCATATTGTCAAAGATTGTGTTTCATGGATTATCAATAATGGGCAAAAGGAAAATTTTTTGGGAGGACTCCTAGAATGGGTACAAGTTATTATAGGAGGTGCAAGGCTTGGAGTATTCAAAGGTTTTTTCACTTCTACTTAGGGGTGCATGGTGTGTGACTATCTGAAACCGTACCCCTAGGCAAGAATGATTAAATAAAATTGGAAGAACCTAAAAAATGTTCAACTCTCAAAATCTTGAAAGGAGGTGTTGGAGAGTATCATGTCAAAAAGGAAGGCCTTTAGTAATTCCAAAGAAGATGTCATTCAGTGGATTAGAGCTAAGTCTGGGATTTATTCTATTAATTCAGGATTAGAGCTAAGTTGGTTTACCCAAGATAGGTGCCTTTGCTTGGTTGGCTACCCAAAATAGGATCCTCACCTCTGATCATCTATGAAGAATTGGCATTGAAGGACCTTCTCATTGTTTCCTGTGTTTCTATGTTGAGAAAGATGTTAACCATGTCATTTTTATTTCCCCTTTGTAGCATAATGGTGGAACTTGATGTGTGCAAAGTTGGGCCTGAGATGGGCTCATCTGATTTCCTTTCTTATGGAATTTTCATCTTAGCTGGTTGGGCCTATAAATTCCACCTTTGCTAACCTGTGGGTGGTGAGCCCTACTATCTTGATTTGGACCCTGTGGAAATAATGAAATCACATATTTGTTGTGGATGAAATCAGTTGGTTGGAAGAAGTGATTCATAGAGTAGAAGTGTCTATGTCTGAAATTGGCTCTACCTCTACTAAAACATGTAACGGGCTCCTATCTAGTTGGGACATATAGATCCTTACCAATTAGTTGATTCTAAAGTCTCGCCTCATTAATGGGTCTAAGATTTATGGTAAAAGGTCTTAGAGGAAGGCTAATTTGGTTTGGATTCCTCCTACCTTGAGCTTCTTCAAGCTTAATTTTGATGGTGTTGTGCAAGGTAATCCTGGAACCTCCAGAGTGGAGTGTGTCAATAGAGACTATACAGGGTCCCTAATTCAAGTTGATTCACTCAAATTGGTTGATGGAACCAATAATGAAGCTGAGACTCAATCCCTTGCCTTGTGGGTGGAGTTAGTTGACCAATGCGGCATTGAGAATGTGATCTTCTGATCAAAGCCTTACGAAATAAAAGGGCATGTGCCTGACACATTGAGAATATTATAGGTCATGCATGGGATACTTTGAATTCCTTTTCTTCTTGGGAGGATTCACACTATTATAAAGAGGTTGATTCAGTTGCAGATTTATTGGCCAACCAATGCATCTCATAGGTTGAAGAGTTAATCATTGACAATTCATAAGAAGTGCCGCTGAAGGCCCCCTACTTTTCACACAATCTTTGAGGATTTTTCTATATCATGATTTGAATGATGGGGTTTTGGTGGTGGTTGTGTTGTAATCATTTGGTGACATGTTTTCCATTGATGTTTGGTTTGTCACATGTATGATGGTATGGGTTGGAGTGCATTTTATTGAGTTGTAGTCCCTTTGTAGGTTAGTTTTTATTTCACATTTCATTGTTGGTACCTTTCAAAGGAGTTGATCCTGGTTCACAAATGGAGCACACCATATAACTAACCAACATTGAACCTTTAATCAAGGTAGGTGTGAAGAAAAGGGATATGGTGTTCGAGGGAATTGTGAGTGAGAATAGAATAAAAAAGTCTTCTTTATCCAGACAGGGCAAGTTTTGGATGCAGTCAAATAAATTATTGGAATGATGTTCCTTGAGACCGCTTTCCATGTTAAGGTGAAATCAGATATTGCCTCCATCTTCATATCAATTTACTCTTGGATACAAATGATAAGGTTTTGGTCAAGGAGTTGGTGGAAATATTGATTAAGCCTCGCTTTAGGGTTGGTTGGATTGGGGCCATAAATGATTTCTCGACCAAGATCCAGACCTCCCTGTCTCTCTCAGGTGTGGTAAATTTTAGGTTAATTCCTCTTTTGGTCTTATGTGATGTTTGGGAATGTCTTTTCTTAGATTTGTCCTTTGAGGATAATTTACAAGGTCTTCTTATTTCTCCTATGCTAGTTGGAAGGTCGATGGCTCGTCTAGATGTGGCTTCCTTAGGGGCTCCTCTCTCCTCTCTTTCTACCATTTTGGGTTTGTGGTACTCATCTTAGGTCCTTTCTATGGTTCATTTTCTAAATAGGGTTTATGGGGGTGGCCAATTAATGCCACTCCTTGTAAGGGCATTTTAGGATTGGTTCCAAGGTTAATGCCCCTCCTAGGCAGGTTGCTTATACTTCTTTGCATTTTTTCTTTGACTCTATTTTGAGAGCCCTGGGTCTGGGTGGAGTTCAAGTGGATTTTGAGGTGGATGATCCTGATGATCTGGATGTGGAGGAATCATATGTTATGGGTTTGATGGATGCTAGGTATTCATTGACTCAGGTTTAAGGGCAAAATTCTGGGTTTGCCCCCTAAGATTTCTACTTTCTCCTTTATGTTCTATGTTTTGTGGTGTTCAAATATGTAATGGTGTTTTGTTCAATAGCCATGTTGGCTTGATTTTTTGTTAACTTGGTCTATTTTTTGTATTATGTGGGGGTGTTTGCTCTCCCCTTGGTGGGTCTGGGCTACTTTAGCCAAGTTTTGGTATTTTTGTTCCCTCGTGGATTTTCATCCGAGATAAATGGGTGATGTTTTAGATTGATCCTTATTATGGGTGAGGGACCCTTTAACCCTCAATTATCTATAAAAATATATATGAGTTTTTAGTGTTTTGAGGTTTCTACAATTTGTGATAATAAAATAGGGAAACTTCTTGAATAAAAGGTGTAGAAGACCATTTATTTTCGTAAATGTTTACTTTTTTTTTTTTACCCATAATTTTTTAGTTGTTTATAGGCTTTTAGTTTTTTGAATCTTCTAAAATCAATAATAAGAAAATAGACAAACTCGTTGAATAAATTACATAGGGAACCAAAAAAAATGTTGATACTTATATGGTTTTTTTCCCAAGCTTTTAGGTTTGTTGGTGTATTTTATTTTTGTTACATTTTTTTTATTTGTAATCTTGGGTTTTCGAATTTGGTTTTTGTTTACCGTAATTTTGGTTTATAGTAAAATAAGGAATAAGCTATTAAAATGAATAAATCTAATAATATAGCTATGAAATTATATAATTTAAATCCACATAATTAGCTAACAACAGTTACAAGACAAATTGATAAACAATTCTACAATATTTAAAGTAAGTACCAAAGGATGATAAATTATCACACCTTGTTGTTGTAATTGAAATCTAAAATCCTAGATCGAGAATATGACTATGCATGCTAATTATGCATTGTTTTGAACTCCAATTTGGCCCTTGGATCCTCATAGATAGAGTCACACTCTACATAGTTATGACCTAGGTAGAATTACGCTGGAAATATTTATGTCACAAGGTTATCTTTATTTTGTCGAGTTTATCATGTGTAGGTTTTTGGTACTTAATTTTTATGTCACTAGTTCACCCTTTAATTTATGATCTTCTTATACATGCACTTTATTGATATGTTAGGCAGTATGTGTTGAATTGTTGATTCCTTCTCTTTGACCTAGCTTGACACTCAAAATAAACAAATAGGTTATAGAGTTGGGAAACCACCATAGTGACATTGTAAACTATGTATCCCCCATTCTAGAATCATACTTCCACATAGTTTTGAGTGAATTTAAATGGAATAACTTGAACAATATTTTAAAACCTTCTTCTCACTAAAAGTGATGATGCAACTACATGTGAGTTAAAACCTTCATTGAAACAAGGAGATAATTAGAGGCCAAGATGAACAACTCCATTTTAAGTGTGTAAGATATGACTCAATAAACCTCAAATTAAATTAGGAGGAATAAATTAATGCGATGATTGGCTGTACTCTAGGTCTAAACATTGATATTCTAATTTTTTATGATCCCTTCCTATCTCCTAAATGGTTTATGATGACATGTATGTATAGGTCACTCTAGGACAAGATGGGGAATGCTATCTAAATTTAGAAATGATAAGGAGCTAAGTTAAATTTTTAAGATCATCGGCAACAATAAAAAGGACCCACAAAGGCAAAGGGAACAAACTCATGCAGGGCACCACTTTGCCTAGGGTGTGAGTCTGACCTAGTGTAAACAAAGGCTCAAATATTGATGAGGAGAATGAAAACAAATGAGAATTAGTCCAAATATGCTAACATATAGATTCTGATAAGTGTTAAGTGTTCTTTTAAGGCTTGAGGACTAAATGGAGACCAATGTGGGGTTGGACAAGTCTTATAAATGTGCAAATATATACAAGCATGTCAAATACGATAAATTTTTGATAAGACACTAGATAAAAGGGGTTTTTACCAAATTTAGGTCTCTCTAGTTTTGTTTTTTAATTTTTCAAAATGTATTTTTTTATGTTAAAAATATATTTTGTTCATGCAATCGACAGTGTTTTTGGTCATTGAAGAAGTAGTTGGTAATTACTGAGTGGGGTTTTTAGTCTTTTTTTAGCTTTTGCAATCTATACTAATGAGATAAATAAGCTTTCCTTCCCTTCCTACTTGGTCAATGTAATTGTAATGTTCCCTGTATAATTTTGAGAAAATAAATAATTGTTTCATTTTTTAAAAAAACTTGTTCCTGTTTTCTAATTGGTCCAATCTAATTTTTTGATTATTTAAAATAGAGATTTATTGGCCACCCAATGAAGTGGTGTCAATTTTTTTTTTTTCCAAACTCCATACTTTTCCTAAAGCCAAATATTCTATTTTTTAGACAAAGAAACATTGACAGGGCATTAATGCCCTTCGCCACTTGTACTCTCACAAGCCTATAGTTAATGGTTTGCTACATCATGGCATCAATAGTGGTGTGTGTCAACATGTGTGATGTGTGTGTATTTGTCTTGTGTTCAAAAAATCATTTTTTCATGTAATTAGTGATGTTTTTGTCATTAGAGAGGAAGCTCTTATGTCGACTTGTGTCTTTAATCATCGAGGTATTGAAGTCAAGTTTTATTAGGTTCCCTTTTGTTGACAAAAAAATAATTGTTGGGAACAAGTATGTAGATTTCAAAGCTCTATGATTTTCCTAGTTTGGTTTTGAATTCAATTAAAGACTGTGATTTTTAGTGTTTTAAAGCTTCTACAATTTATGATAGGAAAAGTAGACAAGGTTTTTGAATAAATTTGTGTGGAGAACCAAATTTTTTGTAGATGATTGTTTTTGCTTTTTCCCCAAAGTATTTGGTGTCGATGTTTTCATTTTTATTACTATACTTTTTTATTCCTTTACTGTTTTGAGTTTCTAAATCTGATTTTTTATGAAATATTTTTAACTACAACATCTAATGATAATATTTTATTTTTTATATATAAACACCAAAAAGTGCATGCCCAATATGTGATCCAATCTTTACAAGATGACAATGCCCAATTAATTTTTTTGTGTACAATATATCAATTTATTTAACCTATTGTCGTGAGATGATATATTATTTATTGTACACATCATGCAACTTGATAGCATAAATAATGTAAAACACTATTTTGGTAGTAAAATGAACCTATTATATTTGATAGATCAAACAAAAAACAAAAAAATACCTATCTCGACATGATAAAGGCCCTGTTGTATTCAACATGTGTAACATGAATACAAAAGGCCTAATTGTATTACACCAATAGTGACCAATGTTGTTTTCCCAAGAATGGCATGAAGTGGGCAATGAACGTTGCACCAACTCGTGTATATATATTTATTTTACTACTATATTATTCATAAACAAATAAATTTAGCATTGTCATTTTACAATTACTAGCTAATCATCATATATCTTTGTCAGTGGAATTACCAATTTATAGTGTTGGGTTTTCTAGAATTTGGGAATTTTATGTCTGTTTTGAGATTATTCAGGTTGAGAGATATACATTAGATATATACTTTGATCAGTGCATTTTGAATGATTGATGTTGGATTTTTATTTTTGAGTTTTATTTTATTGAGAATTTGAACTAATAGAAATGTTGGATTGTCTTGTTTGTAAAATATATCAAGTACAATGAAAGTGATTTCGATACATTTTATGTTTTATTACATTTTCGTATTGCTCAAAAAGAGGCGATCCACATGCATTGAAATAATTGCAACTAAAACTATATCTTGATACACTTTCCATTTTGCGTTGAATCCATGATACATAGAGATATTTTTAAAGAATATTACTTTTTGGGCCAACCATTTCAATTGAAAAAATAATAATGTTGTTAAGTTTGTCATTATTTTTTTTTGGCATTGTCATTAGTTCATCATCATGGTTGCATACATATTTAATTGTGTCCATTACGGACTCATTGACGTTGCTTCAGTCTCAATGATTCAAAACAAAACTATGAAACTGATTCCAATATAGAATTAATACTAATATACTCAAAGGAAAAATGTTTCATACATTCATCTTTGTATTGGCACAAATGCATATTGCATTGATAACTATATTTTACAACATTGATTTCCATGTTTTTTTAACTGCACAAAGCACAAGAAATAGAGATACATTTTTTCCAAGTGTTGGTAACCACAATCATCCGGGCAGTCTGGTTTGAGTGGTTTGCTTGGACCATTTTCTGTCATTATTTGAACTGATGTATTCCACTAGGGAATCCAACGTGCACCAGATCATCTATGTTTTTCTATTTGCACTATCCATCTAGTTTGCGCCTCCGCTCTTCAATACAATGCATTGGCCTTCTGTGTGCTTGCACATTTTTTATAGATTTATAGTGGAGTGATCGCAACCAAAAAAGTTTACCAAAAATACGTTTTCAATTAAGGTTTGATAGGTTCTCATGATATTTTCTTCGGCTTCGATTGCATAAGATGTCGAGATGATTGTGTTTAAAGTTATAGATTTTGGTTTGATATCTTTCAACTGCATTTGTGTAAAACTTTTAAGGGCATTTTCTAGAAAACCAATGTTATTCTACGACTATGGTATTGATCTAAATTGGTATAATACAACAGTATCGGCCAACCCAGTAACGTATCGATAATACTGATACAGTACAGAAAACATAGGCAGACTTAGAATTATATTGGTCTAAGTTGATACGATACAATATAGGTAAAAACAAGCAAGACACATAAAATATCCGTATAGTCCATGTAGTATGAAATAAGGAGATGGAGAAGGAAGAAGGAAAGAGATTTAGAAGGAGGTAAAATTAATAATACCGAAGGTATGATATAATGGTATATAAAAATATCTCACAAATTATCATGAGAGAATTTTATATTTTTGTCGGTGCACTTTTTAGGATGTGTACTTATAGAGATTGATACGTTAATGAATCATGTAAGAGAGATTGTCGATAAAAGATAAAGATGAAAAGTAGTGATGTATATATATGTCCAACCCGAAGTTCATCACATGTCACAATAGCATAATGTGAGATCGTGATTTTGGAAATATTTATAACACCATAAAAACATAAAGGAAATGTTGGAAAAATTGTTGATAAATGAACAACTAAAAGTAACATATACATATCGTGACTTACAATTTTGATGCATGCAAATACCTTAGTCTCCATAGTGGCGGGGAAAAAAATTATTTGCAATCCCTAATTACATAAGGCTAAAAATAGAATAAAGTCAATGCACATGTATGTAAGATAATCAATAAATGGAAGTACATAAAAACTTATCATGTAAATATTGTGAAACCTGAAAAAAATCGGTAAGTTGACGTTGATAAAACTAAATTAGAACCAAAATATTTGAGGAAGAAGATAATAAGATGGGAAAATTAGAAAGTGGAAATGCTAAGACTAAATTAGAACGAAAGAACTCAAGGAAAAAACATAACTAAGTGATATAAATTAAAGCATGAAAATTAGTAAACGGACTAGATGGCCCACAAAAAGGTGAAACATGAAAGCATGAAAGGGAGAAATGAGACCAAATGACCTAAAAATTTTGAATAGAAAACTCAAGGTCCTGAATATAAGTAAGAGAAATCTTAGAGAGATAATGTAATGACTAAGAGAGCATCTCAGAATATCTCAAAGACGCAGTTTCCATTAAAAAAGAAGAACACTATTATTTTCATAATGCTAACATGTTTGAATGAAATGAAGAATATGGGAGAGATTTATAAATAAACCTACCTATCAAGGGGTGAAAATGGAGGAAGGTAAAATAGGGTGTCACCACGGTAAAAACATGGTCTTAACCAAAAATAAGATAATTTAATCAATTTAGCAAGACTAGGAGTTTTCAATATCAATGGCCATAGAGAACCCGACTCGCAAGCATAAGCTTGAGATAACGAGTGAAGTATAAATATCATCCATTGAATGCTAGTACATGAAAATAAAAGGATCCTACCTTCCCACGACATCTTCCCCATTCTTCAGGACCCCCTACAGAATTTTTGGTCTACTATGAGGATTAGACACTTACGTGAGAAAGTAGGTGGCACTTATATATAAAAGTCCTCATACTCTAGTCTATTACCCTATCACACCATAAGGTATCTCAACTCTATCATGAGGCCAACTGTGGAGTTTGAGCTTTGACTAGATAGGGGGTGTGCCAAAAACAAGATTGTGTCTTTTAGTGTGGTATATTTTATTTTTTTAAATCCCTTTCCTTTTGATATCATATATTTCTATTTTTTTAACCTTTTCTATGTTCATCCTCCACATGGATTTAGAAGATCAACAATGGGCGTTAAATATGGCTAACACAAGAAAGCTTGCACCTAGCCATTAAAGAAAATAGCCTAGAGACCAAGATGCTTAGAGCCTCATAAAGTTGAACTTTAGAAAAGTGTGTGATCTTAACATCGACATTGGTAAGCCCAAAATAAGGTGGAAAATAGAAAATATAGAGAGGATCATAGAACAACTCAGCTGCCCCAATCGAAAAAAATGTATAAATGAGATGGTACAATGACAGACAAGTTGAGACTTCATCATAAGAGAGAGTAATATGTATATGAGAACATGTAGATATAATGGAATAGTTTTACTACAAGAGAATATAATTGACTCTAAGTGACAAAACACTACTCTTGACCACTACCTTATCTTTCTAAGAAAACACCTAGCTAAGGTTTGGAGCAAAAGGTAACAAGAGGATGGGTGTTTGTGAGGAGGCCTTGATTGTATTCCCCAAGGTCCTACAATGAAAATAAAAAAAATAAAAAATCTAATATATGTAACAATAAGTAATATAAAATTACGAATCGTAAAAAGGATATGAAAACCCTAAAGGGTGCAATGATGATAAAATATACTAAAAAATCACAAAGGAAATAACGATTGAATAAACCTAAGAGGGAGTGACTGTAAAAGGATACTAGAAAAACACAAGGGAAACAATGGTTATAACAAATGGCAAAAGGTGTATAAAAGGGGAATGGAAGCGTAAAGGGAAAAAATAAAGATGATGGTTGTTTGTGAGGAGGGTCTCGTTGATTCCCCAAGGTCTTACCATGCAATTCACAAACTACAAAACTAAGAGGTGTAAAAATAAAAAGAAACCCAAGAACAAAGAAAAGGTGCTAGGTCTAATGATAAGAGACCCAAATGTGTGTATATAGTAAAGCTAAACTACAACACAAAGGTTAGAAGAAACCTACCAAAAAGTGTTAGCATATATAAAAGATTCTAACAATGCACAAGAAATAATATAAGAAGAACACATGTCAAGTAAAACACTTTTATTGAAGCTTTATAGTTTTATTGAAGTTGAAGTTGTTTGTCTTAAATATGTGCAAGATTATTGATAATTAGCTCATTGAGGGTGAGATGATAATTAGCTCAAATTGATCCTTAAGCCTATAATTATATCTACTTTATTATATAAAGTGTATGTAGTTCATATTCTATTGCATAATTTTTTGCTCAACCTAAGATTGATGTAAGCTTTTGTGTTTTTCAAGTTAGAGTGGATCTTTTATTGTAATCTTCCTTATATTGGTCATTTTTTCCAAAAAGGATAGACCTAGTTATTTTATGAAGAGGATCCATGGGAGATTGTCATGATTTCACCTCCAACTTTGCAAGATTATTGAGGACAACTTTGTTCTTCTTCCTTATTTTATTAAAGTATTACAATTTTGTATTTATTCCTCATGAAGGAAGTTGCCAACAAGGGCGAGTAATAACTAATGACATCTCCCTTATATGTCTTATGTTTTCTCCTTTTTGTAAACCTAAATAAAGCATTAGGGGGAGTGTTGGAGATTTATGTCATTTGGGTATATTAATATCCTAATCCCAATGTTTGTGTATTACTTATACCCATATACATTTTTAATTCAAATAATCCATAGGTAAACATCTAAAAATCCCCTCTAGGCATTTGTTAGTCCTTAAACTACATGTTTCTAAGATGTTTGTACACTTGTTGATTCTTGGGACATATTTAACAACTTTCAATGGTCCCTACACCTTTTCCCAACACCCTCTAATTGCCATTTCCCCCTCCCCATGTTTGACCTCATTTTTCCTTCCTTAACTGGGGCATGCAGTTATGCTCCAAACATGTCTAGAGCATAATTGTATGGTCTTGGAAGGTACGCTTTGGGCCTTTTGGCCCCTTATTAGTATGATCCTTATCTTGGATTTTTTTTCTTTTTTGATTAGTTTTTTTTTATTAATGTACCAATATGGTCCTAATTTGAATTTAAGTCATTTTTAAATAAATAAGTACCCTAGTTTATCTAGGCATATAAAATACATCGTATGCACATATGTTAAATCGATTGAAAGCCATAGAATTTAATTTATTTTTCACATAAATCTATCAAGCATTTAGAGAAATCTATTAATCATGCATAAATACATGTCAGCGACACATTGCATTTCATTGGTTTCCTTGTTGATGAATTATTATAATTATAGAAGTGTTGTTTTTGATATTGTATAAAATTGAGGGGTATAATAAGAATAAAGCTAAGTGTAACATAGACCCCCAAAAACATATTTTTTTCCTTACATTTTTTTATAGATCTTCCCAATTAGGGTGATTAGAAGAAGTGCATCTTCCCAACGATCTAAGTGAAGCCGTAGAAAACTAAGAAATGTTTTTTGAGCGAAGAGGAATAGAAGCCAATTTGAGAGGGATAAAAGTGAGAGAAGAGACAAAGGAGAACATAATCATCTACTGTATGATAAATAAATGTTTTTGAAGGTGATGAAATAATAAAGTGTCTAACTTGGTACTGAGTCATCTTGGGGGTTGGTGCTTCCTTACAAGTGGATGCTTGCTGAAGCCTAATTGAGTTGGTGTTGAGCTAGTTAACATTGGTGTTCCATGTGAAGTGGGTGCTTCACTAAAGATTGATGTTTTTATTATAGGAATTTAGTCCATTTTATTAATTAGTGGGTTTTATTCCCCTTAAGGGTTTCCCATGTATATGTTGTGTTCATGTGTTTCATGCTCTTATTATTTGATGCTTCTGCTTGATAAGATGTACATGCTTGTTATAATGGTTCATGTATGATTAAGTGGAATCGAATGAAAAGTTTTGAAGTCTGATTCACCCCCACTCCCAATATTATTTTTTTAAATAAATGTAATGTTAAAATCATTAAAAAAACATGTAATTCACCTACACAAAGGTGATTCAAGTCATAAATTTTCACTTGGGGTCTCAAAGGTAAAAATGCATGTTAGAGTGTGAGAAGTTGTCTCTTCATTGTTAAAAGGTTACATTTTAGGACCCATCACACTAAATTATGCCATAAATTTATATCAAAGTTTAAGACAAAGTGATCTAAGGTGAAATAATAGTTTTGATACATGGATATTATGGATCTTATATTTCATAAAAATACTTATATATTATGTTTTATGCATTTCTAAACTTTGTCTAAACTTTTACTTTTTTTCTTGTATTGGGATGGTCATTCTTGAGGGTGAAATAGGTGGTGGGTTTGTCGATCAAGCATGATGGGAGGATAAAAACATGATCCTAGACATTATACACCAATATATACATGTTTTTAGTGATATTTTATAGTGAATAATCTCTAAAAATAAAGTTCTCAAATAACATCTCAAGGTTTGACAAAATTTGTTGTTAGTGTTTTTTCTCTCCTGAGCAATAGTGAAAATGCATTTTTGGATGGAATTGTACATCAGGGTTTTTAAAATGTGTGTAACTCACCTATACATATGTCATCCAAGTGATAAATTTTCACTTGGGCATCCTAAAGGTAAAATTTCATTATGGAGCTTGAGAAGCTATCTCTTCATTGCCAAAAGTTGTATTTTAGGACTAGTCACTACAACTTATGCCATAAATTTCTATCGAAGGTTCGAAAAAATTGATCTAGGATGAAATAATATATTTTATAATTGAAGAGGAAGCATATTTTAGTTTGTAAAAATGATTTATAATTTCCATTCTATGTATTTCTAAAGTTAGGTTAAAATTATACATTTTGTCTTGTATTGGGAAGGTCATTCTTGAGGCCGAAATCAATGGTGGGGTTATCAAATAGGCATGATGGGAGGACAAGAACATGGTAATATATAATATATACCTCTTCATACATGTTTTAAGTTCCACTTTGCAGTGAAGAAGCACCAGAAATGGAGTTCTTGAATTACATCTTGAGCTTTGACATCATTTGTTACTAGTGTTTCCACCCTCTTGAACAATAGTGAAAATATATTGTTGTGTGGAATTATATATGAGAGTCATGAAAAATGTGTAATTAACCTATATATATGTGATACAAGTGATATATTTTCACTTTGGGCTCTAAGAGGTAAAAATTCATGTTGGAGCTCGAGAAGTTGTCTTTTCACTGCCTTAAAGTTGCATTTTGGACCCATCACTACAACTTATGCCACAAATTTCACTCGAAGGTTAGAAAAAAGTGATACATGTTCAAATAAGTGCTTTTAAACCAAAATATGATGGATCTTATTATTTGTAAAAATGAATTATTGTTTCTATTCTATGTACATCTAAAGTTAGGCTAAAATTCTACATTTTTTCTTATATTGGGAAGGTTATTCTTGAGGCTGGAATGGGTGGTGGGTTTGTCAAATAGAATGATAGGAGGTAAATAATGTGGTAATAGATTTATACATCCATATATATTTATAATATTTAATATAATTATACTACTTTGCATACCTATACCTAAGAACCTAATATAACTTGTTATACTCTTGATAGAACCTTACAAAAGTTACATTTACTCATGGACTTACACTAAGAACATTAGAAAATACAAATTTGAAATTATGGAGTGAAACTTTTAAAATAGTAAAAATTAATGTAAACAAACTTCTAATTCCCAAATAAGGACTTAATGAAGCTTAATGTACGTTTAAGACTATTGACAAGACCTCATTTACTTATTTCCAGGATGCACCTACATTAACCATCCATATGGGTCTAACTTTGTGACAACCTATAAAACAATTAAAATTAAAAATATTATAATATTAAATAACAAATGATGCCAATAACTATGTTACTACACTTTAAATTATGTGATCAATCTATAATGAAGATTTATCACACCTAACTGAAACTATTTTTAATCTCTAACTATGTGGGTGATCAGATAGAAGGTGACTTGCATGATCCTATATTATAGAATTGATGGTATATATGAGATATTTTAATTATTTTATCCATTTATATGTTTTCTATGAAATACTAGAGCTTTTTTTGCAAGCTATGTTACATAGGGAAAGGTTTTGTCTCAAAAATCTTATATCTTATAATATATATTAACTTTAAATCAACAATCTTTAGGATATGAAAATATGAAGTATAAGGTTATTTTGGTATCATTTATGGCTTATTATTATAAATTTTCAAGGTATGATAATACAAACATCACCTTGATGTGCTTATAGCCATATTTCTATTGTATTGATGGTCATATGATCATCATAATCCTATTTATTCACAATTAGATTAGGGTAATGAGTTTCATAAATATTAGTTTTAAATAACCTAAAACTTCCCACACAAATTCAGTTAATTTAATTTTATTTCAACATATTCAATTGTTTCAATAGGATTAACACAACTATAATATTCAAAACTCAATGTGATAAGACTGTAGCTTAGAGTTGGTCTTTATATGGATTCCCACATGGATATGGTACTCATACTTATAGTGATCCCAAAGAAAAATATTGCATTATGGACTTCATAAATTATGAGATTCATATCCATCCTTGCGTCCACATCCAATGACTTCTTAGTATTTACATATGAGACCATTGTGGTTACCCATCTCACACATATACATTGATCAAATACCAAAATTGATGAATCACCATAATTCAAATGTAAATTTTCATCCTTATTGAGCTTTCAAGTATTAATATAGATTAATATGCATCTATTTAAACCTATTTAAATTTATCTCATAGGTTTCACCCACTAGTTTTTCTCTGAACACCTAATTTCTTCTTTAGGTTCACACTAGGCCCTATAACCCTTCAAGATGTGTTTTTTTTTAACTTTATTTCCATCATACATTATTTAGGATAAATTTTAGTGGATATTATTCATTAATCCATGATTATTTTAGTTTTATAAATTAGAATTTGGCTACTTTAGAAGGTGGTGAACAATGTGGATTTGCCTAAATTATATAGATGTAAGCTAGTTTTCTAGGTCTGCTCACCTACTATTAAAAAAAAATTCATACATATAAATATAGTTTTCCACTCCATAAAAAGTCAATATGAGTTTATTCACCATTATATGTAAACGTACATCCACTCATATTATCATAATGGAAACATTCAATAACAGGAAAGGGATTAAGGAAATGTTAGGTGATGGTGCTGAATGATAGCATATTGCCAACTGACACTGAAGATATCAAATGATAGAAATGTTATCAAATAATAGAAATGATACCAAATTATAGAAATGTTTTTGCTCAACAGTAATTCTATTGAATGAATGTAATATTTTCTAATGATAGCAATGTTGTAGTTTAATAATAATCTCTATCATTCTATAACAATATTGTTGAATGACAATGTTACTATTGAGTGACAACATTACTACAATTAAAACACATTACTATCAAATGATAACATTACTATTTTTTTAAAGTATTACTATACAATGAAATCATTTTTTCCATTTGATAACATTTTTTTGAGATGGTACCATAGCTATCGTTTGATTGCATTATTGTTATTTTCTACCAACTCTATTATTTGGTGGTGAAGAGGTGCGATCCATAAATAAACAAGGCACAATATGTCTACAATTTTTCCATATAATCACACAAATGTATGTATTATTTTACTTCTCACTTAAACATGATCTATTAAATTTTACCAAAATTTTGAAACACATACTTATAGATTTATAAAAAAAAGTTCCTCAATTTCTATATGGGCCACTAAAATTTAACGTAACATACTTTCTTGAAAATGGAGGATATATTTATATATCCATTATTTTTTTTAATTTTTCAAGTTTTTATTTTTTGACTCTATCTCTGCTATATCAAATGACACAAACTCAGTTCATAATTAGGCCTTGTTTAACCTGTAACACCACCTCCACATGTGTCAACCATATTTTATTGTCATAAAATCAATTTAATCCTCTATATCATGCTATAATATATTATATTACAATTTTTTATAATTTTCTACCATGTGAGTTAAGATAAAACTTAGTTTCCATTTGTCATCAAGCCCTAAGGACAATGCATGAGAGGCTTAGGACTAAGAATTTTTTTTAACACTTATAATTAATTAAAATGCTTAAAATATGGTTTATAAGGTCTATTTTATACTAATACACACTCAAAAAAATTAAAATTACTTCATAAATCCTTAAATCCTTCCCAACATGTAAGTTTGCACATAAAATTGTCAATGTACAGTCATAGGGCGAGAGATATTAATTTAAATTATTTAAATTTATTGGATATTAAAATAGAATTAATACCTATTTAATGTATTTAAAACATAATTGCATCTATTCCCATATGTTTTAGGCATAATCTTATCATAAAATACAAGAAACCACACTTTTTATAGTCTTTCCACATGGCTTTTCTAGGGTTTGACTAAGATTATAATCTCTAAAAATTTAGATAGGTTCTTACAAGCTCATAAGGGGATAAAAATTTATATTTTCAGTCCAAAAATATTATCCCATCATAAAATATCCTAATATAACCTTTAATTCATCCTAAAATGGAATTTGCCTCAATCCTTTAGCTCTAGATTTGTTTAGGACAACAAGTAGATTATTTATAAATTGAAAAAAATTACACTTCAAGACATAAAATCAAATTATACATATATGTATGAGCATCACTCAAATTTTCTATTTTGAAACTAAGGCATGATAATTCATGGTTTGTTCTTAGCTTTAAGCTTTGCATGACTTCTACTATATAAAACCCTATTTTGAAGACAATGAACCATCTATTGATTGATTGCAAGATTTTAGTATTACTAGAGGTTCTTCCAAGAATTTATAGGAATTTTTAGGTCCTAATTACTCCATTACAATTTTTCTCTAGCCTTATTTTCAATTGAAATGCTCTCTTTTCCCTTGAACTGTACCCTGCAACTTACAATATCCTTTTTAAGTTAAGGAAACAAATGCATTAGTTTTTTCTTATGATTCTTTTGACCCGATAATACTTGTTTAAATATTCATGTAGATTAAATTGACACTATTTATTTTATAAAATTATCTAAAACCATGATCTAACACATGTTGTTAATGCCATTATACTCAATTAGCATGAATTACCTCAAGAATCACATAAACAAGATACTTACAAACTAAAGGGATACTTCAACAAGCCTTCAATATCCTTTTATTCTTCAAAAACAACCATTAAAATCACACAAATGATCATGCATGTGACCACACATACATCCTAATATATACAATAAGCCTATTATAGGCTTATTTTACTTACAAACCTCCTTGAGAGATGTTCATCCAACCTTCACCAATGTTTTTTCCAATCTCCAAATGACCTCCTAGGCCTTCTTTGTATAAAATGTTAGAATCATATCCCAATTATTCAACCCATATAATGATAAAATAAACATTTCTAAGAATATTTTATAGTTGGAAAAATCCCTAAACTTCCTCAAAAAACTTTGAAATTGCTAAAACTTGCTTGTTTTAGCTGTGAAAGTGCCACTTCTTCCTTAATTTATTCTTGACTGCGTTTGAGGGTAGATTATGGTTTTACAATAGGTAATATTATATCCTTTACATTTTAAAAGTTTCCACAAGTATCACAAGCCTTAAAACATTCAAATATTCAAATTTTTCCTTTTTGAAGGGAAAGTTCAAACATTGTTCTAAAGACCATTATACTTTCTCAAACAAACCTATTACTTACTAGGGACAATAATTACATGTCCATGAGAATTATATAATGTTATATATACATCCTAATGACCAGTTCATATACAATAGTGCATGACATGGATCCTTATTGCTTACATCAAGAATCAATATGTACAAACTTGTCTTCATTAGTTGATGCTCATGTATCACATTAATTGTGATATTTTATACCCTTTATTTTCACATTCTAGTAAATTATAACATAAAATTTGTGATAATCTGAGAAATATATTAATTATAAAAAGTAATTACTAGTTTCAAGGTCCACAAGAGATGTGAATACCGATTCCTATCACATTATTTACACTCTTTTTACATACATAAGGGCCTCAATAGTCATAGGATATCCTTCACTAGTATATATATTTTAGATTCATGAAAAAATAGGCTACTTCATTCATCAAGACAATATTTCATAGGATTTGATTGTATATCCTCATGCACCTTCAAGATGGGAATTTATACAGGCATCTCTAAATGAGGGATATGCTTTAGCCTATATTAGTTTTACATGATAACATAGATGAATATTTATATTTTGGGTTAGTGATTACCTTATTCAAATACCACACCATATTATCTTTCCTATGATTTTATTATCAAATGAACATAGTTATCAAAATGGATTTCACCTACCTAAATTTTTTAGGAATGTAACTTGGCAACTTGTACAACATTCTACAATCATCATAAGTTTTCTACTTTATCTTTATGTTATTGTAGTGCGTTGTTTCCCATTGTCAGATATTTATGGCTAACACCACATCTTAAGATGTAATACAAAAGCCTAAACCTTACATGTTTCTCTATTTTTTTAGTGATGGAAGTAATTAACTAAGTATGATTTACTGTTTCACATTTAGATTTAGATCTAGTTAAAATTTTATGGCTATTTGTGTTGCATATTAGCTTAGATATATTTATCCATAATATATTTTGGTGAACCCATACTCTCTTACACCACTTTTAGGGTTATATATTGTTCCATTTTATGATACATATGATTTTATTAGGTCCAATTATTTGGCATGTTTATTTAGGATTTTACAAAACTATGATTCAATGTGTATTTCCCCTAGGGTTAGATCTTGTTTAACACAGAATAAAATTTGAATTCATCTAATTTTCTTAAGTTTAATTTCATTGTATGCCCAATAACCCTATCTTCCTTCTATTTGATGTGTCTAATTCCAAGCCTTAAGACATTTTTATTTATGAAAATCCGTTAAACACTAGTGTGTTTATAATGGCTCACTTTTTAGATATGCTCTTTCAAGATGTTGCAAATGGTTCTATGAATGTTGTGTATTTTCAAAATGATGTGGATGATGGTGATTTTGATGGTTATAATCATGAGGATAACATTTATGATATATCTAAACACATGAATGTGCTAAAATAAACTTCATATCAAATTTTTACCTTTTAATTAAGTCCTTTTTAAAATTATTTCTACTTCCTAACATGTTCATATTCCTTCCCAAATTCCTCCTAATCCTATTCATGTTTCTATTTCTTCTAATATTTCTTCCATTTCTCAAAATATTATTGTTTCTCAAGTACACTCAATCTCTTAACATGTTTCCATTCCTTCTTATGTTCCTCAAAATCCTTCAAATGCTAATGTGCATTCCACCTCTCAACAACTTTGCTTCTAAATTTCATCAATTTGCTTATGCTACTTTTGCTTCTAGTAAAAATCTTGACATAAATGAAATGATGCACATATTGCATAAATTACAAGACCAAATCAAAATTATTTCCCAAGGGTCTCGAAAGTTAACTATTAGGGTGACTTCCAGTGATGTTCTCTTAAACTCATTGGCTCATGAAGTGCTTACATATCCTTGTCCAATAGGATTTGTGGCTCTTAAGTTTGATATGTTTAGTGAAAATGTATCCTTCTCATCACATTAGGGCCTTTCATGACTTTTGTCTATACTTTGCTCATAATGAGGTTTATTCATTATTTTAAAACTCTAATTGATGATTTCTAAGCTCATTTTCAAATCAATATTGGTTATAAGGCAACATTTGTGAAATCATGTCAAATTAGAAAAAAAAAAATGAATACATTAGAAATCATGTACTTTAAGATTATGGTTGCCAAGATGAGTTATCAACCACCTAATAATGATATTCAAAGCACATTTTTTGATAGTTTGATTTCAAATATTAAAGAAAATGTTATGTTCAATATCTATATTGAGGAGTTTTGTCTTGATGTTAAAGAATATGAAATGAAGTTCTTAGATGCAAATACCCTTAAATATTATCCTAATGTTTCTACATTTCAAAAAAAATCAAGCTTTAATATTAGAAGTAATAATGATCAATTTAAGACCAAAATAGATCATAGAAATGAATTCATTTTCATAGAGCAACCACATGAAAGGCTCATCTTCACTCAAAAAATGGGGCATAGATGGTTTACCAAGCTTAATGAATGCCCACAAAAATTTTAGAGATTTACTTGAATTTAAAATGATTACCTTACCTCCAATAAGAGAGTTGGATCCTTCAAGACTCTTGCCTCAATATTATAACTCTAGTGCATTTTTTGGCTATCATAGATTCTAAGAACATTCAACAAATGCTTGCATGGTTTTGAAGCATCAATTTCAAGATCTCGTTGACAATAATCAAATTTAATTGAATGGAGCATGTATCAATTAAAGTGCATCAATAGATCCATTGAGTCACAAAGATCAATTAGAAAACAAATAAAGTGTCCATATGGTAAAAAAACCAAATTATAACAGTGTGTCAATGGACTAGGGAACACACCCACTTGATTGGTTTATTGGAGTATTAGTTTTGAAATCAATATACAGAAAGCATCTACTCAGATCATGTTTGATGAGAATGATTTCTTAAATAATATTACATAGGATGGACCTTTATTCATAATAACATTCATATATGGCAAGGAAAGAATGGCATAATGGTTGATAACGGCTCAATCTTGAATATATGCACTAAACAATTTATATATAATCTTAGACTTGGTCTTAATCATTTAGAGTACACTTCCACAGTTATTAAAGGATATGATGGTATGGGTAGAGAGCCTCTTGGCTATATTATATTTCTTTTTAAAGTGGGTTTAGTGACATTTCAAATCCTATTTCATGTGGTACACGATAATGAATCATATAATGTTTTACTTGGTAGACCTTGGATACATCAAATGAAAACAATTCCTTCTATTATACATCAATGTTTAAATTTTGAATATCAAGGTCAAGTGGTTTACAATTAAAAGTGACATTTGTTTTTCAAGAGAACAAACTTAGGAAGAATTTGTATGCAAATCAACACCCAAGGAAATACCAATATTTATACCTAAGGGAAATAAAGTACAAGTGCATAAATTTAACAAATGTGTGTTTTTCATATGATGTGTCTATAAGACAACCACATGATCATAAATAAAATCAATTTATGATAGACATTAGCCATTAAAAATATTACTCGATGAACAATCTGATAGAGGAATATAATGAAGATGATGATTTGTTACCTTTAGATTCATGGGAGCCTCAACACCTTGAATGTGTTGTTGGTAATCTTAGTGCTTCATCTTATATTTATTATGAGGACTATCAAGGATCCCTGTGTATTATTGGTTAGCTTTGATAACCATTCCCTTATGATGGAAACTAAATAGTCTCTAAATTTATACGATTCATTGTATTAGTTTTGTTTTTAGGACCTTATATGTGATTTGTCATAGATTTCATTACTTTTCTAGTGATTGTTATAAGTATTTATTTTGTGATATGCTCGTGATGTTTTATGATATAATGACACCTTTGTGTTTTACCAAATGATTGTAAGAATAATTTATATTGTGACTATGTTATGGTGCACACTTCCATGTTCATATTCTATGTCTTTAGATATAGACCTGACTTCACCACAATTTATATATATAGTATTAATGTGATTGTCAAGGTAAATGTATGTCTTGTTGTCCACTAGGTTATAGGCTTACGATTGTCACTTCACAATAGGATAACGACACATCCCATGTTCACTTGTGGGAAACTTTGGGGGCAATATGAGGTGTCTCCTGTTCTCACTCCAAGTTCTCTTTCATTGATAATTTTTATAAATTATCATACTATGCTTTTACTTGATCTTGAGCTTTGTAACCTTAAAATGTATTTTCTAGTTTATCTTATCTTTTGGATTTATCATTGTATGCTTGGTATTCTCATGTACTTAATGTATCTTCATATTATAGATGTTTTCACATTCCTGGTGTTTCTTCAATTACATTACATATTTTTATGTCCTTGTAATGTTATTGTTTGGTGTGTTTCTTTATGTATTTGATATACATTTCAGTTGACTCCCTATTTAATGTGCCTTCCTAGTGTTTGATATGCTTTCTATATACATGTTTCAAGTGTTTACTTTGTGTTTGGTCTCATAGTTGACTTGATTGCATAGTAATTGATGTGTCTTCAATGTGTTTGGTGTCCCTGATAAGTGTGTGATGTGTCTTCACTCTGTTTGGTGTGCCTACTAAGTGTTTGATGTATCTTCAATGTGTTTGGTGTGATTGCTAAGTGTTAGATGTGTCGTCACTATTTTATGTGCATACTATGCGTTTGATATGATTTCAATTCCTTACATGTCTTTTATGTGTTAGGTGTGACTTCACTGTGTCTTTTATGTGTTGGAATGTATCCAGTATTCGAAGTCTTTTCTATGTGTTTGGTCATATATGTGATCAAATCCCTATTATGGTTATCTTCATGACGTATTGGGTGGGTTTTATGGTGCCTTTATCTATATCATGCACAATGCTCTTACTACTTGCCTTTTTGGTCATGCTTTGTAACATGCATCCATTTTGGGGCAAGACCTTATCCTCATGATTTCACTCTACTTATGTATTAAGCTTGCATGTGGCATATTATCTTTATGTTATATTGTTTACATTGTAGCCCCACGCGGAATATATTATTCATGCACTTACATGGATTACATCATAGGCCCAATTATTTATGACATATATTCTATGAAGGTTATATTTTTTTAGGTTATGCATTAAACTTCATATTTTATCTTACATGTGATGTGTTTAATCCCTTTCTTTTGAGATTTTCCTTCATAAGTTCATCTTAAATTTTAGAAGGGGCATGTATCTCACTCATCATATTCATATACATATTATTAGGACATATGCTCTACCATTTTCAATGCCTTGTGATTGATAGGGTGCCAAAATCCAATTTATAACTTCTATTTTACTCAAATGGGGAGGTGCATATCTAAGAAGGGTTTCGAACTCCAACTCGCATTAATGTTACATCACATTTATTAGGATTATATTTAGTTTTAAAGTAGCACTTAATGTTTTAGGTACCTTTTATCCAAAATATTACTAAAAACTTGTGCTTAGAAGTGTGTTTAGGATTTCACATAGATTTTGAGGTACTTGGTTTCACATGGGCACTATACCCACCTTTTAGTTGAATCATATATATCATTTTTGGATTTCTATATTTTAGTAGATTATCATTATTGGCACTCACCTAAAGACTGTTTTTGCAAGATTCACAAGTACGTTAATGTTTGCTTCAAGCACCGTAGGGCCACAAAATCTAGTATACATACCATGCTTTCCTTTACTTTGATATGTATGTACAGACACACATCAAAGTGGGGTAAAATGTAGATACCTCAAATTAGCCCCTAGGCATTTGTAATCATTAAATTGCATGCTTTTAGGATGCTTCTATAGTTGTTGATTCTTAATTTAAATTGGACATTATTAGTATATTAAATGACTTTTATTGGTCCTTACACATTTTCCTAACACCCTTCAATTGTCTTTTCCCCCCTCTGCACTTTTGATCACATTTTGCCCTTCTTAACTAGAGCATGCAATTATGTTGTAGAACATCTAAAGTGCAATGGTACAGTTATGGCAGGAATCCTTTAGGCCCTTTATCCCCTCGCCCCATGTGGATCCTTCGCCCACATTTTTCACCTTTTTAATTGTTTGATGTTCGTTTGTGCACCAATAAGTTCATAATTTGAATTCAGTCATATATAAATACACAAACACTCTAGTGCACTCATGCATCTAAAAGCAATTGAAGGCACTCAAGAAGAATCAATTGAAAGCTAAAAAATTAACTTTATTGTTCATAGTAGCTTTTTTGAGCATTTACAGGATTTAGAGAAATCAAGCAATCATTAAAGCACATAAATACATACCAATGACACATGACACTATAATTCTGTCTCAATGATGAATTACTCTAATTATTGGATTGTTCTTTTTTATAATGTACACCAAAACACACATTGTTTTCCTTACGGTTTTCAAATCTTGCTATCCAATTAGCGTGAGGAGAAAAATTTCATTTCCTAGCAATCTGAGCAAAGGTGTAGACAATTGGTCAAGGTTTTGGGGGGCGCAGATCAAATGAACATAGTCATCAAAACAAATTTCACCAGCATGACTTTTGCTAGGAATGAAACTTGATGGTTTGCACATTATTGCTTATTGCCAAAAGTTTTATGGGTTATCTATGTGTTGTTGCAATGCACTATTCCCCATTGTCATACCTTGACGATTGTCACCAAATCTTGAGATATAATCGCTTGAACCTTAATCTTGCATGTTTTTGTATTTTTCTAGTGGTGGAGTTAATCAACTAGGTCTAATTTATTGTTTTACATTTATTTTAGACTTAGTTAAATGTCTATGGGTATTTATGTTGCATATTAGCTTAGATCCATTTCTCTACAATACACCCGGGAATATGAGGTTGCATGTAACATTCACTTATTGTATCCCATTTGGGATATTCTTCATTGTGAGGAGTATTGAAGTTATATTTTAATTGTAACTCCTTTACCACGTTGCACCCATTTCCCCCTCATTACATGGGAAATAAAGACACTAGGCATACACTAGAAAGGGTCGCTAAGGTAATGATTTGATTTACTTTGTAATTTCTTTTACTCTTTTTGATATATTTAAAGAGTTCAAGGATCTCTCTCTGACTTCTTTTATGACTTTTATGTAGTCCTTTAAATACTTCAATGAATTGTATTATCTTCATTTATTTGTTCTTTCTTAGAAGAAGCTTAATACACATCGTGCTATCTATTATTTTGGATCAATTCTCCTTAAAATGTAAGGTTTTATTTTGTTGTACTCATTTTCCCACTTACAAATATTATGTCTCGACACTTTCATGGTATAACTTCATTGTGATTATTGATTTTATTGTATATTTTTACTTGTGATTATATAATTAATTTTGGAAATATTTCTGTCAAATAAATACTAAAATCATATAATTCAAAGAAAAAACTTGTAATAAATATTTTTATTATTAAATTTTCAAGAACAATCGTAGTAGTCAATAAATAATTTTAACCCATTAATAGAGAAAATAAAATATAAAACAAAATGTTTCTAACTAAATCATGTATTTTTTTTAGTCGAAAATAAATCTTTTGAAAGACATACTTTTGGATGCATCATGATTTTTATTATTATTTTGTTGAGGAGGGTGACCGTGCCCTTTGTGATTCATGTTTTATTATTACTATTTAGGGTATTGTCATTGCAGTTACATCTCATAATCTTCATCAATTTCTCCATCTTTGGTCACACAAAATGGTGTCTTAAACATCGGCTTTACATTCTTCCAACATGGTACATCCAAAAGTATCTCTTTCAAATGCTCAACATTATGGAAACCTGCAGGTATCATGAAAAGAAATCATTTATTTTTAAATCTATTTTTTCTTTTAAATTAATAAAAGGGGTAAAAATATTATTGATAAGAAAAGAAAAGCATTACAAGAAGAACAAGGGCTAAAACCCCCAAAGAAGAGCAACAAAGGCAGCAAGACTAAGCCCACGCCCACCTAAGCAATATTGTAAACCTCCCTATCTTCCTCCAGAATTCTTTCCAAATCAAAACGGAGCATCGGAGAAAGAGTCTCCCAATCCTCCATATTTCCACCATCTAAATGCTCAGACGCCCATTTGGCCAAACAATCTGCTGCCCTATTCCATTCCCGCAGAATGTGAACAAAGGTAACAATATCCATGTGCGAGCAAACCCTCAAAATCTGCTGAATAGTCATAGCCAGTCGCCAATTAACATCCAACACTTTCCTCTTATCGAGCAGGTTAATTAAAACTTGAGAATCCGATTCGCATATGATTCTACGCCACCCCAAAGCCAGGGCCTTCTCAAGGGCATAAAGAATGCCCTGACTTTCCATCATGTTAATGGTTTGAAGCCCCTCAGGAACTGAAAAAAGAAAAATCACCTTACCTTCGGAATCCCTGCCAATCCCTCCAGTACCCGCAGGACCAAGATTTCTCTTGGAGGAACCATTTGTATTGATCTTAAGAATCCCTTTAGGAGGGCGCTGCCACTGAACGACTCTTTGAATCTTCTCCTTGATCTGTCGGCTTCTCCTAACACAGGGTAAATTACCTGTTAGCTGATGAAATCTCAGTCGCGCCACTACCTCAGCGTCCTACATGGTTAATGGGAGGCAGATCGTGCTCTTGGCTTGGACGGTTTCCTGAAGCATCCCCACGACTTTCTGCCAAACTTGTTGCGCCATGATCCTTGTGCCCCAGAAGATCTGCCTGTTTCTTTCAAGTCAAATCTGCCATAACAGAAAAATGGGGCCGCCCATCCAAACATCCTGCAGGAAAGGCGTCCTTGAGGGGGATTCTCCCACGCCATTCCAGAAGTCGACCACAGAAAGAGCATGAAAACAGGGGCTCTGCCAAACATCCCACCAGTAGTGCCATAGTTGCATGGCAAAGGAGCATCTAAAGAATAGGTGGGCGGAATCCTCCTCAACCGCTCTGCACATAACACAAACAAAAGGGCCTTGGAAGCCTCTCTTCCGGAGGTTGTCCCAAGTCAAGCATCTGTTTCAGGCCAAGATCCAAGCAAAACAGTTGTATTTTGGCCATGAGAAATTATTCCAAACCTGTCTCCACCATTGCACTTCTCCCCTGCCCAATCTCTGAAGAAGTAAGGCTTGATAACCAGATGCAACAGTATAGGCTCCCTTAGGATTGGAAGACCAAGCGAGCTTATCCTCCAACTGAAGGGAGCTGCAGTGACACCTGGAGAGGAGGTTCAGTAGCTCCTTGTTCTCCTCCTACGTCCCAACAATTGGCCAAGCCTCGAGACCTTTCCATCGCGCCACCTCCAACTGTCCGCGTGAAGTGTATGCCTTGAAGTCGCTCACCCGAGACCAGCCAGCGTCAAGGAATCTCTGACAGAGGTTCGACAAATGCGAGAACTGAGAGATGATGGGAGGATAGCCATCCCAAGAATCATTCCAGAAGAGAGCCTTGGATCCCTGTTTACAAATTTAGAATAAACCTTCCTTAACGAGGGCAACCCCTTTTTTGAGAGTTCCCCATATCGACGAGCCTTTCCCAATCAGGGGATAGCGAGGAATATCACACTGAATAATCCTGGGGTAGTATTTCTGTGAGAGAATTCTGGCCCAAGCCTTGTCTTGTTCAGTACACCAACGCCAATAAAGTTTAGCCGCCAGAGCAACACCATTTAAATCTGTCTGCCTCATGCCGAGCCCCCCTTGTTGTTTGGGGCTACAGACAATCTCCCATCTAACAAGGCTCCATTTAGAGGACGTCAGATTACCAGCCCATAAAAATTGTCTAGTAACCGAATCAAACTCCTTAACAATTCCCATCGGAGCAACCTGAAGCATACATCTGTAGATGGGCAATGCTTGCACCACAGATTGGATAAGTTGAACCTGGCCAGCAAAAGATAACCACCTGTGAGTCCAATGATTCACTTTTGCCTGGAATTTCTCCAAGATATTCTGCCACGACTCCTTGGAGGTACGGCCAGCCGAGATGGGGATACCCAGGTACATCAAAGGGGGAGTCCCAATCTAAAAATCCATAGTCCTGGCAATACGCTGCTGAATACTAACCACATGTCTTCTTTTGATGACATTTTTTGTTAATAAAGTTAGCTACATATATTTTTAATATGTTACTCATCGTGACCCATTTTTGTGGTTACATAGGTGCAGATGCAAATTAATGTTTAATCAAAGTGAATAAAATAATGAATCAACATGGATCCATAATGAAACTCGATGACCACATCATCTTGTGAACCTTAGGGTCCGTGATGTTGCCATGTGGAGTGTTGAAGAAGAAGATGGACGACTTGTCTTTGTTGACCTTTTGTCCTGAGGCCGTTAAATAGACATCCAACACTCTGCGCAATTTAGCTGCTTCAGTCATTGTGGCCATGCCCATCAGGGCAGTGTCATCAGCAAACTGCAAGAGTGACTGCGCCGGCAGTTCACCTCCCCAATGCCATCCTTGGATATGACCAACCTCTCTGTTTCTGTGGATCAACCTCCCCAAACCTTCAGCGAGGAGAAGAAAGAGGTACGGAGACAAGGGATCTCCCTGTCGCAAGCCCCTGGAGGCACCAAATAACTCCGTATGTTCACCATTGATGAGTAGCGAAAATGAGACCGAAGAAATGCAACTCATGACCCATTGAGTCCATTCGTCCGCAAAACCAAAAGCATCAAGAACCTTCTGCAAGAAAGACCATTTGACCCTATCAAAGGCCTTAGCCATGTCCAGCTTGATAAACATCGCCTTGTCTTTGGAGTTGGCCATGGAATGTATGGATTCAGCAGCAATAACGATGCCGTCTAAAATTTGCCTACCTTCCACAAAGGCGCTCTACTCTTCGGAAATCACAGCACTCAGCGCTCTTTTAAGTCTGTGTGCAATGATTTTTGATATGATTTTATAAACAACATTGCAAAGAGATATAGGGCGGCATTGACTTATCCTATCAGCTCCTTCGCATTTGGGTATGAGGGCCAGGTAGGTCGCATTAGTAGCCTTGAGCATTTGCTTGTTCCGCTAAGATTCTTGGACAACAGCGAAAAGATCATGTTTGATAATGTCCCAGAATTCTTGGTAGAATTCAATCGAAAAACCGTCAGGACTAGCCGCTTTCCCTTTTTTCATTTGGGTAATGGTCTCTTCAAGCTCTCCAAGTGTGATATCCTTCATAAGATTCTCATTCATTTCGCGGGTCACCAGAGGCGGAATACAAAAGAGAACCTGAGCTTCCTCCGGTGCTTCCGCGTTCGCATCCTCCCTAAAAAGAGTAGAGAAGTACTGAACCGACTCCTTTGACATTGCTGGAAAGGAGTTAAGCCGCTCACCTCTTTCATTGACCAAGACTGAAATAGAATTGCCATGTCTCCTGGCTTTGAACAAGTTAAAGAAAAAGGATGTGTTTCTGTCCCCATCCTGAAGCCATTCAACTCGAGCTTTCTGCTTCCAAAAAATTTCCTCCCTTAGCTCACATTCCTCCAAGTCTTTTGCGGCATGAGCTTCATCTTGTAGAAGATCTTCAGTCAAGCCGTCCTCCCTTATTATTCTCGTGATGCCATCAAGCTTGGACTGTGCAGCTTCCTTAGCATGAAAAATATTACCAAAACAATGGTGGTTCCACCTTTTGAGCTTATACTTCACATACTGCAACGATTTGGCAAATGTATACATCGCCGTACCATGGGCAAGCCTACCCCATCGCCACCAATTGGCCACACACTCGAATAGAGATTGATCCCGCAGCCACATGAGCTGGAATCTGAAGGAAGGAGAGCGCGGATGATGCTTTGAAACGCTAGTAAGCTTGATGGGCCAATGGTCAGATCCTCTCCAGTCCAAAATTTCGGACCCCGTAGACCACATGCCTCCAATCCAAAAACCGGATACCAGAAAGCGATCCAGTCTCTCAGCAATGCATTGTTTCCCACACCTGCGATTGTTCCATGTGAACTGCCCATTGTTGGGCCTAATGTCAACTAGATTCAAAACTTCAATATAATTGCACATAAGCAAGGCAGAGGGGTCTAGCCGTGATGTGCCACCACGCTTTTCCGTCAAATCTAAAATAGAGTTAAAATCACCTGCTATAATCCAACGTTGGAAGGGGGCCAGGCTACGAACAAAACTGATGTGGCCCCATAAGGAATGTTTACCCCGCCAGTCGATAGGGGCGTAGATATTGGAGAGGAGAATAACTTCCCCCGTCTCGAAACTAGAAGCAATCATAGTCATGGAGAACTTAGAGGACAACCAACCTATGAGACTGATCTTCCGTGGGTTCCACATACAGGCAAGTCCCCCTGATGATCCAATAGCACCAATGCATTGACAGTGTCCTTGCCTCCACAACTTAGACACTAATCTGAACATAGCATCAACTGAAAGCTTAGTCTCCTGCAAAAAAAGGACATCCGGACTATGACTTCTAATCAGGTTATGAACATCATTTTGTCTAGGGCTATTGTTCAAGCCCCTTACATTCCATGATAGGACAATCATTTCAGAGAGTTTAAAAAGTGAGCATCCAAAGTCTTTACAAACCCCGACTCCACCAAAGTCTCTCCCATTAGTTTCATCTTATCCAGGGCTTTTTTCTTGCCAGGCTTCCCAACTTTCTCTACCCCTCCCTTAAGGTCTTTTTGCATAAGTCCCAAATGAAGAGAAGATTTACTGCTTCTTGTTGCCCCTGTATCCCCCATTTTCCCTGTGAGAGACAGATTTCTATCGTCTTTAAGAGGAACAACGGCAGAAGTCAATCCTTCTGAAATCATCATCTGCTGGTCCGTATCCATGTGACAGTGTCCAACATCCTGTGATTGAATTGAAACCCCTATAAAATTGGTCTCTTGTGCTTGACCCTCCATCCCTTGATCCAAAATCATCAATCCTAGATTCACCCCCTGTTGATTAAAGTCATCCAGTATTTCAAATCTATTGAGCGAATCATCTACTTGTCTTTCCCTCAAGGATCGTTTTTGGCCCCTATTTCTGTAACGGCTTTTAACCGGCGTAAAGCCTTTAAATCTAAATTTAAATAACTAGAAAGAAAACATATATTTCTAATGTATGAATCTCTTAAATTTTTAGTGATTATTTTTTATTTAATAGAATAAAGTACGAGGGATTATTTTTATTAACATGAGCATGCTATAACACGTGATCATAAAAAAACAGAATTATTTTCCAACAACATAGAGATCATCTACAAGAAAAGAAAAAAAATGTTTTCACAAAGTTACTTGATCAAATTGCAACTTAAAAATTAATTTGAACAGATAACATTCATTACTAATAATCTAGTACATGTACAATATCATTTAATAGTGTTTTAACAATAGAATTGCACAATGTTTCAATGGCCCTTGCCAATGTGCCCTCAAGCTCTCCACAATATTCTCGTGATGCTTGTAATTTCCCAAAAAAAATGATACAGGACTTACTACCTTAAGTTGGATATGTCTTTTCAATGCGTCTTTGATTATCAATAAAAGTATTGCCCCGATGAAAGTGACTCTCCTACAAATATAATGGTCGATTAGTTGGAGGATGAATAACCTCCACTAGTTTCATAATCCCGCCAAATAAATCCTACTTAAATACTTTTAAATATATACCTTACTGTCATAAATCTTCAATACATCTTAAAATTGCTTCTACGACTCTAAAATCCATGTTTATTCATATAATAATCCCCTGCACTCGGACAAGGGAGACTCAATTTTTCCCTTTTACCCTTTATCGATGGGGTCATATGCACAAAACCCACATTATTTTTCCAATAAAGACAACAAGAACGGTCCTTGCAAACCTGGCTGTGCATAATCAATTCAATACCAAATCACCTCAATTTAATTCCCACGTAACAATTCTGAGAATGACCAAATCAAGCTGCAACTAAATCCAACAAGGCAACCCATGTTTCAGGTTAAAGTGAAAGAGCATATAATAACCAGTTGGACGGCTTGCGGGGAATCACTTTTAAAGCACACCGTAATCATGAAAATTCAATATATCGAGTGACTCAATCTCCTTGTAATCCATTTAAACGCAAAAGCCCATTTATTTCCAAGAGCCATGTGTACAACATTATCATTTTAATTTCCTTCCTTTAGAGCAATTGCTTACAACTTCTCAACCAATATCAGCTCTTTGCCTGGCTTCGTTGGTCCTCTTGCATTAAGTCTCTCTACAAAACTCATATATCGGAGCCAATGACCGCTACAATTACATTATACCAACAACTCTCGTCTAAAAAAATCATCTATGAAGCTTCCAAAAGGTCAGGTGCTTGGATGCCCGGATACCTTTATATGATCCAGGTATTTCTTTCACTCGACCCAAAACAAATAAACCTCTCTAAAAGAACAAAATCTCATCCTCACTCAAAAGTTAATATCTTCGGAAAAAATCAGGAATAGAATAAGGAATGAACCCCCTGTCGTTGATGGGAATGCCAACAATAATGGAATTGGTAACAATGCCAGTGTTAATGCTAATCCAGTGGTGGGGAATGATGAAGTTATGGCTGGAATTATTGGGATGCTCACCAACATCCAAGAAAGGATACAAGCTCAAGAAATCAAATATTCACTCTCGAGTCTCAAGCAGATAACGATGTTCACTCTCAAAAAGATAATGATGCTTAGCATTATGCTTTCAACTGACATAGATTAAACAATATGCACCAACTTTTCAGTATCATAGAAGTGTGATTTTTTTTTAAATGTGTGAAAAGCTAACTAAAAAGATTCTACCAAAGCAAGCTGAAACAACATGCCATAGACAAGCTAGGAGATCCAACCAAAGCAAGCAAGCCAACACTTGAGATCAGACTCTTCAATAAAGAATTATAAATGATGAAATTGACGATGTGATGCGGAAAGTGAGGTCTGTTGTTTGCCAAAGGCATTCTATTTTAGAATCCTTCAATTAAAAGCCATCATATTAGGGATGTCCATATTGCTGCATCTGCAGACAGCCCAACATGGTATCTGGAGACGCATGGTGTAGATCATCATAGGGTAGACAATATCAACAATGTTTGTAAACCAGCCCCAGTTGTAAAAAATTACTACAAAATTAAAATTTTACTTTAATGGATATGCACCTCATACAGTGTAGGTTTCACATAGAACAATTTTGAGCCTACTCCATTGATTTTCAGCATGTAAAAGAGCTCTTAAATCACATAATTATATCTCTGCCAGAAATGTCTTTGAAGAAGACGAATGATTACGTTTAGAATACCACACAGACAATTTCCCAAAATCATTATTTCCAAACTGTGTGGACAGCCGTTTGCTATAGACTCTGCAAAACCTGTAATTGTCACCTTCACCGGAGTAGCATTAGGTTCTTGTCCTCTGTAAGGGAACAAAAATTGTAATTTTCCCTTCTACCCTCACCATAGGGAGAATTTAGAGAAGATAAGAGTCTGTCAATCCCACACCAGATAAAATGTTTTTAAGTTGTCATTTCAGAATCTTTAGTTGCAAGCTTTTCCTCTGATGCATAATTTTCCGAACCTGCCATAGGCATGTCTTCAGGTGTAACCTTTGCATCAGCAAACCGATTCTTTGCTTGTGCATTTGTCTCTCCGTCTGAGACAGCAGCCCTTGGAGGAGATGAAGGTTGCACCTCCACATCAGGATATGCAGCTTTAAACCTTGCTCTCAATCCATCATCAACTAACCTCACACCATTCAATTGATTACCAAGCGACATCCACCTAAAATCCCACAAATTTAACAATAAAATTAGATGGGGTAGAAATGATTCAAACATTACAAAAACAGAAACACACCACACACAATGACCCATTATTACCATTTATAACATGGGAATGTCCTTTCTCTAATAAGATAAAGCAGTGTATAAAATCTTGGTAGATAAACATACCCTGCATGGGTGTTATGCATCCGTGCAAACAGTTCAAGCTTTCGAGTCCGAGGACTGATTCTTTCTAGCATCGGATACATCTGCCAAAAGACATCATTAGCATAATTCTGAAGACACTGAAATATGGCAATAATATATTCTTACATCACAGCAGCATAAGTCACAAAAGCTCTTGTATTAGATGGGTTTCATCAACTAAATTTGGATTTCTAACTAACCATATTAAGTTATAACTTAGATTACAGGTGCATGGCCGTTTCAGTGATTAGAACGGTAGACAATAAACAACTATATCTCATTTGCAATATCAATGATGACTCTGTCCTTAGCATATGGAGCAGCCCATGAATCATGTTGATTCCACGATGAAGCATCCACCAAATGGCTATTGATCTTGACAGAAAAATAATGACAACGAATATTGCACCTAAAAAAGAATGCAAGCAACTAAGGCTTCAAATGCAAAGTTTTTTGTGGTATTTTGTGCATTCAGGTAGGCTAAGTCACTAAGGAGCTCAAGTAAAACAGACAAGATACCAACAAGGAATAACAGACAGCATTGTTAGCACCCGAGAATGTATCACACGTTAATACCTGGTATGCTGCCATACAGCCATTCAAAAGACGGTCTAAGGTGGCCAGATTGTTACAGGCAGGCAAGATTGTTCAAGGGTACATTCAAATTTTTATTGCAAATGAGCGAGGATGGATTGAAATGGAAATATGCTGACATGAGAACATCGCTCAAATATAGTACTCTGCATAAATTTGAAACCTTGGAGGATTAAAAATATTGAATATTAATACCTCCAAGTGAAGGGACAAGGAGACCAGTTATAAAGTCAAGAAACAATATCACATTATAAGCTCCATCAAGTGATCATCCTCCCAAGGACAAATATCATCCTCATGAAAAGTGGGATCTGAAAAATTGAAGTGCAAAGTGCTAGTCAAAAGGAGATTCATGTCACCTGGTCCAATTTCCATTTGGGGAAATTTTACACTTGTATCATGTAAAAGGGACACATGTCAAAGGTTTATACTTTGGAGGATCAAATCAGATGTTATCAAATCCCCCAAGCTTTTTTGACATACATGAAGAAAAGGCCACTTGCCTAAAAATTTAGTTTTGGTCAACCACTTGCCTCAGAATATTTAAAACAAAGGCTTTACAAAGCAAAGGCCGCAAGGAGGAACAAAATTTAGAAAGTGGTCATGGTTTCCACTTTACCCAAAGGAATTACATCCTTTATTCAAAGAACCTATTAAATAGAGAAGCCCAACCTGCAAAAATGACTATGCAGAGTCTTTCACTGGCAAAGGGCCAACTCAAACAGACTGTTTGCCATGGGTGCAACCGATGAAAACTGCTGACTATCTGCAACCTGGCTGACCAGCTCAGTTATCCCAGATAATATGGTTACAAAAAACCTGGATCCACTGCCATCCAGAAGCTTTTCTCCTCAATCTCTGCCAACGGACCACAGCCACTCACATCTAGAAGCCTCCACCTAATTGCTCCAAATATAAAATTCTTTCTGCAGAATAAGAGCTTTTCAGCTTTTTGCTTCTTCTGGCTCTTATTGGCTATGTGAATACTTCAGTGCAAGAAAGGTGTTTGCGTTTCTTTTCACTATTTTTCATTGTTCTCCCTTCTCTCTGCGTTTTTCTCTATCAGGTGCTCTGTAATGGGGCTGCATCACCAGGCCTAGATGATTCTGGGATGTAATTTAAGACTATGGGTTAAGGTATGGCCTTTGAATTAAAAGTTCACAAGAATTTTATCTTCTGACATTCTTGTGCAATTCCTTTGGGAGCTGGCTGTACTCTAATTTCATGATTCAGTTTTGTGATAGAATCACTGCTGTGAATTTTGGTTACTGAGGTGAAATTTTGACAGAACTTGGCTGAGCTGCTTTAATTATTAATAACTTCCAATTCATGTCAGAGTCGTCTAGTGTTTTGCATGACTAACCTAACAACTTAACAAGTAATTGCTTTGTTGCCAATAAGTGTTTCACTCGCACCTATTGGAAGTTATACGAAACAATGTTGTACGGCAGTGAAATGGATGCTTGTGAACACACCAATGCACGATTTATGCCAATCAACAGTTAGCATGCATGAACTACGGTGATGGATTGTTTATCGATCGGATTTTACCTGCACCAATTTTGGAAGGAAATAAAAAACACTTGCCTTTTAATCTTATAACTGTGCACACTAGCAGGGAAAATAATGAAACGGGTTTCACTGCTTAAAGATAAGGTTGGCCTGTCACATCTTTGATCTTCTTCGCCTCGGGCCCAGGGGCCTGTTCAATCTCCCAGCAATGGCGATACAAAGCACAGGCAATGCTGACAGTACTTTGATTAACTCCTCTGTATTTACCTCAGTGAAAGAAGGCAAACATATATTCCTCTTCCCTGTTGAAGTATTAATGCGATACATTTTCTCAGTGAGTATGTGAGCACAAAATTTCCAAACAATTTTTTTAAAATAATATGTGAAAAGGGAGGCTGCACGATCTTCTTTTCATATACAGAGATGTGTACATTAAATGTTGAACACTGACATACATTCACACATTATGAAAATCCCTATCAAATGTTATCCAGTAAAACCATTGCCGTATTCTTGTTAAAGACCACTGATTTCTCTAATAACAATGAACACTTTTTGAAATGTAAGGTGTTAAGGAAAAATATATACAGAAGACACCCAAAAAGCTTATAGTGTGTTCCACTAACATCTTCATTTTGTTGAAGATTATGATACTGTAGCTGTATATGAGAAAGAACTAATTAATGGAAGATTGCTGATAAAAAGGACTAAATTCACCACTCTGATGGAGTTCAATCAGTTCAGCTCTAAGAGGATTAATTATGTTGATTAAAAATAAAGAAAAGGCCCAAATTGGAGCGCCCCACTTCGGAAAGGCAAATGGAAAATAATAAAAGGCAGCTTGGGGGTTTCTTTTGGACATCATCTTGAAAATTCATATTACTCTCTCATGTATGTTTGATGCAAACGTTTCAGCTACAGCAATAAAGGATGAAAACCCTCCTTTGCAGACAGATTTGAGGACGAAAACCCTCTCATCTCCTAGGTTATTCCATCCAAGGATTGCAGTTGTGCTTCAGTTAGAGATATTAAGTTTCCAGTTCACCTAGGGCCCATTTCAGACCTAATTTTCAGTCCAGAACTGCGATTACAGTTAGGGCATCATCAGTTCCAGCTTTTGGAGCCCATTTAGGCCCTGATTAAGGGCTGATATCGCCCTTTGGAAACACATTTCATTGTCGGCATCATTTCGGTGGGCAGATCTTCGTGGTTCCAGTTTGCATGATCATCTTTTGGCTCCAACTTCTCATCTGGAGCATCATTTGTGGAGGAACTGTGGTAATCAGCTTTCGCGTATTTCTCTGTGGTTTTGATGTAGAAAATAAATAAAATCTGTTTTGAGTTGTATTTGATTCCATCTTGTATATTTGTCCTTTGAAATCAAATCTAAATATTCAAAGGGTTTATTAGTGATTTCCAAACCATTTGGGTAATTTTGTTTCAAGGGTTTACTGCCTTAAATAATAGAAAATCAGATTATTTTGTTTTTCCACAAGGGTTTGTTGCAATAAAATTTAGATTTTATTATTGCTGCCCTAGGGTTTTCTGGTAAATCCGGAATTGATTAAAAATGTTAGATTAAAGACACTACAAATTCCACTCATTGAAAACTAAGCTCCAATCTACCACTTACAAAAATGTGTTGCACGATTCGCGCCCCCCACACGCCTGCTGTCCAGAGACGCCTCTGGCACCGGGACAACCCGGGCATGCCCGGAGGTGCCAGTGACCATGCCGGAAACTTCTAGTACGGTCATGAACGCCTCCGGGCATACCTGAGACGTCTTCGGGCGTGCCCATGGGTTTCCGACGAACTTCGATGGAAAAAAAAGTAAAAAAAAACATAAAAAAAACTAAAAAGCGTCGCGCAAACCCTAAAATGCTGTTGTGATCTATAAAACGAGCCTCTCCCCTCCTCATAAGACCACACCAAGTCATTACGAGTTGTTGTTGAAGTGATAGCGATTGCAGGTTTGAGGTTTGTTTGTTACCCAGAGGAGATTCAAAATTTGCAAGGGCAAGGAGAAATCGAATTGTTTGTGGAGGGCAGAGGCAACAATTCCAGATTTGTGAGCACTGAGAGAAGGCAGAGATTGTTTACTTACAACAGCCTACAGGTATGTTTTAATTATTTTAAGTCTTAATTTTATTTTTTTTCCTATTTTGTTAACGTTTTTTTTTCTATTTCATTAATTTATAAGACTATAGTCTATAATAGTCTCTAAGTTTATTAAATATTTTTATTCTTTTAAAGTTTAAAGTTTAGTTTTTTTAATTTTAAAATTTAACTGTATTAATTTTTTATATTTATTTTTTTCCGTAAAAATTAAAAATTCAATATCTATTTTCTTTATCTAATTTTTTTTTTTAAATTTTTAAATTTAAGCTATCCATTTTTATTTTTTTTCCGTAATTTGTAAGTATTAAAAAAAATAAAACGTATATTTTTTTTGTCTAAAGTTTCTAACCCTAACTTGTGCGTATGCTCTTCTGTCGTGCGTAATTGTGATCATGAGAACCAGAAACAGAGTTAGCCGCATTATATTTAATTTTTATTTTTTTCGTAAATATTAAAATCTCAAATTTAAAAATTTAACAAAATCAAATGTTTACTTTCTGTATCTCAGTTTCTAACCCTAACTTCTGCGTATGCTCTTCTCTCGGGTGTAATTGCGATCGTGAGAATCAAAAACAAATTTAGTTATTTTTAATTTTTAATTTTTTTGCTTGGTACTAGAATCTAATTTGATAATTCAAAATTAAAATATCTATGACATCCAATTCAATGTCGGGGGGAGGGCATGATGAAGCAAATCACGTTGAAACCTCACTTCAAGTGAAATATGAACCTGTCTCCCCTCTTTGGAAACATGTGACGATACTTGAGATCATCGCTGATGGTGGGACTCGTGTGTGGGTATGCAATGATTGTCATAGCACATACAAATCCTCATATACTCGGGTCAAAACTCATTTGACTAGGCATGGACCACCGAGTATCAAAAAATGTGAAAATTTCCAAGGCAAAAATAGTTGAGTTCATGAAAGAGCAAGAACAAGCAGATGCAACAGTTGCATCAAGAAGCCGTTCTAAAACAATACCTCTTCAAAGAGGCATATCAAGAAGACTACCCATGACACCTGCAACTGCAAGTCATCCTTTCATTGAAAATCAAACTTGAGTTCATTCAGTTGCAATACCCTCTGATGATGATGCAAATGCCACTTCAAAGGAAAAAACCAAAAAGACCATTGGAAAAAGCTTTCAATGTCACACAGAGAGACATCGTTGATGAGTTGATTGCTAGATGCATTTGTGCATGTGGATTGCCCTTCAATGTTTTGAGATTGTCTTATTGGCAACAAATGTTAAAAGTGGTCAATGAAGCTCCACAAGGTTACAAACACTCTAACTATGAAAAGGTCCGCACCACACTCTTAGCCAAAGAAGTAGAACATATTCATACTTCTTTGCAGCCAATTAGAGATTCGTGGAAGGATTCAGGGGTGTCCATTATCTCAGATGGATGGAAAGATGCTTGAAATAGGCCTTTGATCAATGTTGTTGCAATATGCCCTAAAGGGCCAATGTACCTGAAGGGAGTGGATTGTGAGGGTGAAGTGAAAGATGCTTAATTCATTGCAAACATTTTGATAGAGGCTATTGAGTCTGTGGGCCCCCAACATGCTGTCCAAGTCATCACGGACAATGCAAAGAATTGTGGAGCAGCTGGATTGATTATAGAGGGCAGATACGAGCACATATTTTGGACACTTTGTGTTGTCCACTCCCTCAACTTGATGCTGCAAAAGATTGGCAAAATTCAATAGATATAGCAAGTTTATACAAAAGCCAATAACATTCAAACATTTGTCACAAATCATCACTTGTCTCAGGCCATCTTCAGGAAATTCTCAAAGTTGGAGTTGTTGAAGATAAATTCGAAATCAAATTCTTAGTCTTACTTTTGAATTTCTTAACTTTGAAGTTATAACTTTTTAATAATTAATAATTTAATTCTAGTTGTTTATCAACGTTTACAGTTTGGACAATTAAACTTAGTCTTATTTTATTTTTGTAGATTGCTGAAACTAGATTTGCCTCTCATACACTTGTCTTGAGATGACTTGTGAAGGTGAAAGAGGCACTGAGCAGTATGGTGATTAGCACTGTTTGGGGTGTGTGGAGGCAAGCAAGCACCACTGGCATTGAAAAAGCCAATAAGATCAAAGCATTGATTCTTGATGATAACTAGTGGACCAAGATTGAATATGTGCTCAGTTTTACAGAGCCTATTCTATCTATGATCTGATTTACGATACGGATGCAACTTGCATGGGAGAGGTTTATGATGGGATTGATTCCATGCTTGAAAGTATGAGAGAGATCATACAAAAAAAAGAGCAAGACCCAAAAGAAACATTTTATAATGAAATCAAGTCTTTGGAAATGAAGAGGTGGAATAAAATGACCACCCCATTGCATCTCCTTGTTTATGCTTTCAATCTGAAGTATTATAGCAATGAAATACTTCGGCTACCCAATAAGCAACCACCATATGATGATGTCGAGGTTGCAAATGGAACTAGGCAAGCATTCAGAAGACTTTTTCCTAATCCATCTGTAGCTAGTGTAGTCCGCAATGAAATGGGCATGTTTGTAGCTTTAGAAGGCAGCATGGGAGAAATTGAGGCTCTTTTTGACAAATCTAGCTTGTCTCCAATCAAGTGGTGGTATGTACATGGCCATGATGCCAAGTACCTATGACCTATTGCAATCAAAATTTTGTCACAGGTATTCAATTTGAATTAAATCAAAAAAATTAAGTTATTGACATATTTTTTTTACATTGTTACAAATTTTAAATTCAAAAATTCTAACAATTAATAACCTTTTTTTCATTTTGTGATAGGTGACTAGTAATTCTTCAGCAGTGCAAAATTGGAGTACATATGGATTTATCCATTCTGCTAAAAAAAACAAGTTGGCATCCAAGAAAGTTGAGGATTTGGTATTTGTGCATTCAAATTTGTGCCTCCTTTCACACAAGTCTGAGGACTATATGCGAGGGCCTAACAAACTTTGGGATATCCTTCTAGAGAATACGGACTTGGATGCCTCCACATTTACATTTGCCCAAGTTTTATTACTTGGTGTTGATGATGTCGATGACAATGAAGAAATTCCACACTAGAGGTGGAGAGTGGAGCTAGTGGGAGTTGTCCAAGTGGTCCAAGTGGAGCTAGTGGAAGTGGCACTCATAATTATGAATATGAAGACAATCTAGATGAATTATGATTTATTCTAGATTTGTATTTTGAAAATTTGAATGTATTTGCAATGTATACTTTGAACATTTTGAAATTTGAAGCAATGAATGAACAAACACTACGTATTTTCAAGTGTTTTACTCAGAAATTGAGTAATATGCATTGTTTATGTATATGTATATATATAGATGTACCCACGACGTATCCAAATCAAAGTTCTAGAAAAATGGCGTACCCACGTACCCAAGGCGTACTCGTACCCATATCCAAACAACATAGACAGAAATTTGAGCTTGGAACCAAACACCAAGATCTAAGCTCACATTTCATGCTTCCCCACTTGGACAAGCTGCGCCAATTTTCAAAATTTTCAAGGTCTCTAGTTGAATTGACACTTTTGGGGAAAGCCAAGGATACAACCTTTCTATAGGAGGGAAAATGGAGTAACTTTTTCAAAAATTTCTAAAAAACAAATAGGATTGGTGCATGTGGATAGCATGCTTTATGGGGAGATTTATGGACTTTTGGCCATAACTTTCATACCAAGCTTCATTTTCACCCTAGTTTGAACTGTTGGAAAGCTCTTTCAACAAGTAATCTGGTGGTTCATTATTGTTATAGTCATAGTATACATACTTGGCGAGTTGGCAACTACTCGCAAGATTTTCCTACCAGCGAGTATTTCCCACTTATACTTGCAAGTCTGTCATTGCCGAGTACTGGTGAGTTCAGTGCAAGAACTTGCGATGAGTACTCACAAGTACTCGGCAAGTCGGAGTGCAGAACTTGCCCATGCGGTCTGGATGCTGTAAAGATGTGTTTGATGCAGTTTAAATGCAGTAAAAACACTGCATTTTATTCTTTATAAACCCACATGCCCACACAATTTCATCACACAACATTTGAGCATCCTTTGAGCGAAATGGAGGGAGTAATTCTTGTAATTTGAAACTTACATCAATATGCAATTTATGATAATAATATTTAATGACAATCATCATAAATTAAAAGTATAAGTTATAACAGTTATCAGCTGGCTGTTGCATTGGCATGATGATGCGATCTGGTACTCTATTTGTATTCAAATCTAATAGAGAACACTTCCACAACGTTTTACAAACTCATTTGATATTGTAGCTGTAATTTCAATGAAATTTGCAATTTTAAAAAAAATTCAAGTATTTTTTTAAGTTGTCGAGTATTGCCGAGTTAAGCTGAGTATTTGCCGAATATTTTTTGACTCGGAAAATTTTAGTCTGCCGAGTCCAAGTATGCGAACTATGGTTATAGTTATCAAATAATGAAGATTTTTAATTCACAGGGCCACCAAGGATACAACCATTGTTTGCAGACGCATATCAATTCATTTGCATAAGATCATCAACATTTTCCATCCCACAATTGAGCTTCCATTTTGATGCTTCATCATCTACTTGCCTTTCTCCCATAATATTTTGGGCAACAATACGGAGAAGCAAATTTTTGTAGCAAAAGGAAGTGTTCATATCATCGTCTAAAATTACTTCAGTGGCAGAAATTGTGCAGAGCACCTTTGCTTCTACTCCATGACTGCACCATCCCCTTCTTCTGTGTTTCACATCTCAAGCTGTCTTGTAATATCAACCAAGAGTATAATCTTAGGCAGGTGTACCAAGAAGGCAATGTTGTATGCATCATCAAGACCATGGCTCTAACATATACGTTTTCTAGCAATGCAGCATATATACAAGTGTAAAGTCTTCTCAACTGCGGGATACTTGGTGTTACATATTATCAGTTTATGTATTAGTGGCAAAAGCATTGTCTTGTGTCGTCTATATGATTTACATACCAAAACTACAAAAAACATAGTGTATTTTTTCTTCAATCGATAATGTCACAAAATAAAAAAGTTGTTTATTTGTTGGCAATGATGCTAATTAGGTTGGGCACAACGAGGCATGGTGGACATTATAGGAGCAACTACGATGTCGATTTAAGGCATGAGATCTCCACCTCCTTTTTCATACATAATCACATGATTTCTTCCTCTTAAAAGATTTTTTTGCGAATTGGAAAAGTAAACTTATAAACTTGATCATTTCTTTGCATGATAAACTCTTTATTTATTTGAATAAACTATAGAGTTTAATATCCAACCAAAGCCATTTTGTCCTTCATCTTGTCTTGCCTTTCAAGATTGCCTCTATCCTTTCATTTATTTCTCTATGAGTGAAGACAAGGATGAAAATTGTCTAATCGTTTTTACTTAGATTTAGGAGCTAGACAATGCTATCAATAATGTGATTAATTACCAATGTGTGATAATTTGTGTGGCGTACATCTATGTTAATGATATCCCTTTGACTATGTTGGTCTGTAGGGTTTTCCTACACTTCTAGTTAGCTTGCTTAGGTGTTTTATTTAGTCGTTGGGGTAGTTCGTCCCACATGCCTAAGGATGTTGGGCCATGCCTATCTCCCACCTATTTTGGGGAAGTTAGTACCACATGCATGAGAATGTGATGTCTTATCTACCTTTCTCCTATATATGTATCTCTCCTATTGTAAACTACTCACATGGAATATTTGGAGTCTTGTGGATTGTGGTGAGCTATTTAGTTGTGAGTTGTGACAACTTTGAGCGCTGTGAGAGTTGTGTGCTTCAAGCCTTTGTTATACAATACATCTCCATTTTTAAATACATCTATTGCAGTTTCTACTCATTTCTTGATTTATAGATTCAACAGAGTTGTTTGTTCAATCTTCTTGACGTCCATGCTTGGGTGAATCTTACATGGTATTAGAGCTTTGGGTGCTGGTAACGAACATCAATTTTTCTATTGTTGTTAATACTTGCAATCTTGAGTTGATTATTGTTTTGTATTCTTGCAAACTGTGAGAAAAACTTGCAGATCTATGTGTTCATCTATAGTTTTTTTTCCTCTAACAATCGTTTAGCATTGTCATTTGCATGCATTGATATTGGGGCAATCAAGTTTAATTTTTCAGGATTGAATTCTGACTTTTTAACCTTTGTCTTAAGCCAAGCAAATTTCTTGATAACTGCTCCATCCACCACTCAACTAGTTTTCTCTCCCAGTCTCTAATCAAAGTTTCTTGTCACCTTTTTGCAAATCAATTTTTTTTTATAAAAACCCCTTTTCTTTTTCAAATTGCTCTTAAACTGTAACAAATCGATCAAAATTGTTTATGGGTGTTGTGTGCTTCGTTCTTAGCTTTCCAAATCATAATCAAGGTTTCTTGTCACTTTTTTGCAAATCTGTTTTTTGATAAAAACACTTGGTATTTTTCAAACTAGTCTTAAACTGTAAACAGTGGATCAAAACCATTTCCGGATTTAATGCGCCTCTTCTCAGTATTCCAGATCATTTTGAAATTTTAAATTTTATTAAGAATTGAAAAAATTATCATATTTAAACTGACTCTGGTACTATTTAAAAAAACGGGTTTAGAAAACCTTCTTTAGTAAATCACGTTTTTCCCATACAGTTTGTGATTTTTAGATAATACATGTGGTTTTGTCAAATTAGTAGATTTGACTTTATTGAATGGGCGACATAATCAAGGTAGGGACAATATCTTTGAGATAGTAAAAAGGGAGATTTTTTATTTGTTTTTTTTATTAAAAAATATGTTTTGATTGTTTTTTGTATAAAAACAATATTTTGTTGAGAGATATTATTGTGGGCAAACATATTATTGTAAAGGAGATTTTTATTGTTTTGGCATACCTCGTATTTTTCCCTAACAAAGACAGAGAGTGAGACCTGGTTTGGCAGGTGGTCAAACCCCCTCACAATCCAGACAATTTTTCATCTACTCCTTGACTTATTTCTTGCATTTATTCTCTCATTTTGAACGCATTATCGATAGACCCTAACATCCCTCTTGTCTTGTTTTGTTTGTATCACTTTTGGACCTTATTCCATTTTTAAATGGACAAATTCATGTTCCCACTAATCCTTGTCAATACAATGACTGGGCCAACTCTTATGACTGTGTCTATGGTCACTTATTAATGCACGTTTCATGGTATCTACACCACCATGTGAAGCACACAGAGTGTCGCTCCACTATTTGGAGCATTCTTCAGTTTCTTTTCGGTGATCCTATTGAGATTTATATCACTCCTCTTCCTACTCAATATTATTTACAGTATCCTTAATGGACAAAACATCTCTACACAGATCATCAAAATTTTCCATAAGATGAGAAGAAAGTATCATCAATTGATACAAAAATAGATATTTTAGATGATAGTCTTAGTTGGCTGTCAAAAGAAGACCAAAAGGCAGAATCATCCTCCAAGCCTCTTTGTTCAGTCTCCTTTGGTCCTACATTCAAAACTGTAAAAAGATCACCTAGTCATACCCTTATGCAAAGAACCCATATACATTTGCAGCGTTGGTATTTGAATATTGATGACCTGCTAAACCCTTTAAATGAAATCACTGCCTGGTGCAATACCATGCGTGTCCTTTCTATTCAGGCCGATCTAGACCAAGCTGGTAGTTCTTGCTTTGCAACAAAATTTTTATGGGGTGTTACTATTTTATGGTGGCAGTCAATGACTGAACCACAACAGTATGAGCGTGTACATAACCAACCCGATTCTTTGGCCGCATTATTTCTTTTATTAATTAATGAGTTTGCACCTCCGGTTGGCAATAGAGAACTGGAGTCTAAAAAATGGTTATTGAAAATGGAGCTCTGCGACCTCAAGCAGTTTGATGCTTTTGCTAAGCAATTCAGGCAACTCGCTTATGAAAGCCGCTGTTATGCCTCTACTGAGATTAAGCTAAAATTTTTGCATGCTATGCCTTATAATTTGATTGACAGAGTGCTTTCTTATATTGACCTCAAAGGACTCACGATCGAAGATCTAGCCCTTTCTGATGTCATGGATTTTGCCAAGCAGCAAATAATGACTTTAGTCTCTGAGACTAAGTCCATGCAAAAACTCAGTAAGCACCAAGCATCCCAGATTGCTCTTGTATTACCAGAAACAGCCCCATTCGGCTGTAGACCATTTGTACAACCTCGTCGCCAACAAAAGCAGCGCCGCAAGCATGTCTCCTTCAAGTGACGCTCTTTCCCTAAAAAGCATTCTTATGCTCCTCCTCATCATTTCCTGAAGAAACGACGCAATGCTCGTCCTCCTTCCAAGCAGCCGATTTGCTATATCTGTCGCAAACCCGGCGACATTGCTCCCAATTGCTCCTGCAAAAATACCGCTGTTAAAAACTGTTTTTTCCTCCGCCGCAGCAGCGTGGTGGGATATAGTCGATGCAGATGAAGACCTGTATCTTCAAGAAGATATCTATGAGCCTACACTCGAAGATCTTCTTGACGAAGACTTTGATGATGAAGAAGATGCAGCAGCTCTTGAATCACTTGCAGATGAGCTTGAACATCCAATGTCGAATATGCAACGTGGTGCAAGACACTACAGACCTCGACATAATGACTGGTCTATCCAGTCGCCATCACCATGAAGTACCTGAGCGACCAGAAAAGCCAAGAGGAAGAGGATACTCCAGAGGAGAATCATCCAGAGGGAGACAGCCCTCTATGCCGAGACAACCACCCACAATGCACAGACAAGATCATCCTCCTGTGCAATATCCAAGCTCCTTCAAGCCTAGCGACTCCTGGATTAAAAACAAGTTCACCAGCAGAGAGCCGCCGAAAGAAATAAGAGAGCCAATATGGGAACAGATCCTACCAGCTGAAGAACCTGTCATAGCAGCAGATCTTCAGTGGGACAATGACGATGAAGAGGATGAAGTCGGAAGTATGTTCTATTCCGACCAAGATTACTGTCCTGGTGAATGCAGTAATCTCCAAGAAGAAGAAGACGCTGAACCAGAAGAAGAAGCAGATGTCTACCCTGAACCAGAAATAGTTCAGGATCCAAGAAAGCAGAAACTGGTATATACCAGTATTCCCTCTCTAGAACTACCACAACCTGCTTATTTGAACCATTTGATTAATGGCAGATTTGCCCAATTTTTTACATTAGAAATAAATGGCAGAGTGGTAGACGCACAAGTAGACACTGGTGCTTCTCTTTCATTTGTTAAACCTCAGCTCATCAGTGACTGGAAGACACTTGATGAAGCATCAGCTTATAAGAGCATAGATATCCAGGGGAATAACTTCACCTGTACAAAATACAAACATCAACAACCCCTGCGTATCCAGAATAAACTCTTTCATTGTGATTTCTTTGCCCTTGAGAAAATGCCCATTGACATCCTCCTTGGAGGATCATTTATTGATAGGTATACACCCTATGGTGCTACTGCAAAAAGCATCATGTTCACCATAGAGAATGAAAGGCTTAGAATACCTCGCCTTATCTATGCCACAGAACAGTTCCCTAGTTCCATGACTCAGAGCCCTGAAATAATCCCAGCCGAGATAATAGAAATTGGAGAAAGGATCAAGTCCTCTATCTGCTCAGAAAACCCTCAACAGTTTTGGTCCAAAGCTATGCCTGAAATGGAGATCAAGATAATTGAAGGCAAGCACATGAAGATCGAGAAGAAGATCCCAATACCGGCACAGGATTACAATGATATGGAAGCACAGATCAAAGATCTGGGAGCCAATGGTTTCATTGAAAAATCTACCTCTCCTTTCTACTGCTACGCCTTTATGGTTAACAAGCATTCAGAGCAGAAACGAGGCAAAAAGAGAATGGTCATCAACTACAGACCATTAAATGCAATAACGGAACCATATTCATATCCAATACCAGATAAAAGCTACTTGCTTGAGAAAATTGCAGCCTGCAAGTATTTCTCACAGTTTGACTGCAAGTCAGGGTTTTACCACATCAGAGTCAAAGAAGACAGAGCCAAGACAGCGTTCAGCTGCCCCTTTGGCCACTTTCAATGGACTGTCATGCCTTTCGGCCTAATGAATGCGCCAGCATATTATCAGGCGCATATGGATAAAATTTTTGGTGGCACTTCTCATTTCCTTTGTGTATATATTGATGATATTTTAATTTTTAGTAATTCTTTAGATGAGCATGCTACTCATCTCTCCCAATTCTTTCAGCTGGCACAAGATGCAGGAATAGTCTTATCAGAGACTAAGATTCAGTTATGCAAAACTGAATGCAACTTCCTCGGCATGGTGATCCGAGAATCAAAGCTGCAAGTCCAGCCACACATAAAAGAAAAAGTCATCAGTTTTCCCGAATGTTTGGATAAACCCAAGTTACAAGCATTTTTGGGTTTGCTAAATTATTTGAATAGTTTCTATCCTAACTCTGGTAAAGACAGGAACATACTGCAAACACTTCTCCAGAAAAAGAAAGCATTCCATTGGAAAAAACAACATACAGTAGCAAAACTACCAGAACTGCATATTCCAAAGTCCAAACAGATGAAAGTTTATACTGATGCCTCTGACCTCGCATGGGGAGGAGTACTTGCTTGTATTGTAGATAATAAAGAGTTTGTTTGTGAGTTTGCGAGTGGTGTGTTTAGCTCCGATGTATTAAAATGGATCTCCTCTGACAAAGAGATCTATGCTGTAAAGAAATGTCTAGAGAAGTTTATGCTTAAACTTCTACATTTGCCACACTTTGTAATTGTAACCGACTGTACTAGATTTTTGACCTTCAGAGAAAAAGATCATGATCAGAAAGATGGTCGCGGAAAATATGTCCGGTGGCAGGCATTCTTTCATCAGTTTAATTTTTCTGTGGAGCATATTATAGGTTCTAATAATGTAATTGCAGATTGGCTTAGCCGCAATCCTCCGGCCACATTGATGCATCAGCCTGCACCTGGTTTCAACCTTACCAGGATACTAAACCAAGGATTCGACTCCATGAATGTTCTTGTTCAAGAACAAATCCTTAGAGAAGCCCTGCATCCCCGATACACGAGGATCTCCTATGCAGCAGGACAAGACCTGCAAATGTCTGCAGCTGTAACGATTCAAGCAAACCGCCGACAAAACTCGGGAGTCATAACAATCGAAAGGCTCAATAGTGAATTCTTATATCACCAATTCACTGAGCTACTGAAGCGACCACTATGGACGTGGCGCATTCGGATCAGATCTACATTCAACGAACATCTGTATCGTTGGATTGCTCGGCATGGCCCGCACATAATACATGAAGAACAAAATCATGACCAAGACACTGTCGTGCACACAATTATTCGCCGACAGCTTGAGTGGGAATCTTATTTCCACTGCACTCCACGACATACGCCATGTGAAGCGGGACCTCCCAATTGTCGACATTGGCATCTACAAAGTACTTTTCAAATAAGATGCATTTTCAATCCAATATCCGAAGATGACCTCGTAGACGAAGCGGAAGACATGTTGGGCCCACAGCCTAGGATTCCATCCTCACCATCATCATCTTGTGGATCCAACGCTTCAAACAACATTTCCCTGTAGACAACTTTTGCGCTGTAAAGCATGATGGGATTGACACCGCCTTGCCAGCGAGCGGGCAGGACCGCCCAAACTTGCTATAAATAAGCCTCTTCGCATCCGCATTAGTATCGAAAAATTTTCAGTGTGAAAATCTAGTAGCCTTGTAAAAGAGTATACTCTTCACTTGCCCTTTTCGAAGGATCCTGTGAATCAGAAATTGAAGCAAGGATATTGTAATAGTTTGTAATATTTTGAGTGAGTAATATAGTGAAGCCGTAGCCATTCGGCCCCTGCCTACTATCGCAGGTTTCTGCTACATCAAGCCACAGATACTGGAAGATTGGAGGCGTCTACTGACGTTATAAAAGATTGGTGTCTCTTCGGACACTATTGTACTCTCTCCTACTTCAAAGGACTACTATTTTCAGTGAGACTACACTTATTGAGAGTATTGATGACTCATCTCTTCATGTGGATATTCATTATGCAAATCTGTGTGCTTCATTTGCAGTCTCTTCTTCAGTTTCGATAGTTTTTCAGTCGTGCTCTTCACTTCACATGGACATTCTTTTAGCGAATGTTCCATGTCCTTCTGATAGGTCTACTTCAATGGCATTACATTTAGTTCTCATGCACGGTCTTGTCAAACCTATACCACACATCAGTTTTGGACAATATTCAAATAAATTTGTACTGCTACCTTCATCTTCCATTGTGGAATGGACAAACTTTCAATACATACATTGTATTCTTCCTTTGGCAAAGGAAAGAAACATTGTTCAATGCAGATGAAGCTTCTATAGTCTTTCGGCAGAGGATCTCATTATCCACATTGGTCATCTTGTGAGTTGTACTTGGAGTGCAGATTCTTCAACATCATCCTTGGGGGGGTCTTCTAGCCTTCTATTCTTCTTTCTCTTTTGGGAGGGGGGAGTTTTTCCTACAATTTTTCTCATTTTATCTACTTTATGAGAGATTGTTTTGTACTTGGGTACCTCATCAGGCCTTGTTGCTTGAATCCATTTCTTCTACCCACCTAAACTACACTTAAGGAGGGGTTGGTGTGTAGGGTTTTCCTACACTTCTAGTTAGCTTGTTTAGGTGTTTTATTTGGTCATTGGGGTGGTTAGTCCCACATGCCTAAGGATGTTGGGTCATGCCTATCTTCCACCTATTTTGGGGAAGATAGTCCCACATGCATGAGGATGTGGTGTCTTATCTACCTTTCGCCTATATATGTACCTCTTATTGTAAGCTACTCACATGGAATATTTGGAGTCTTGTGGATTGTGGTGAACTACTTAATTGAGTTGTGAAACTTTGAGAGCTGTGAACTTCGAGCCTTTGTTATGCAATCCATCTCCATTTTTTGAATACATCTATTGCAGTTTCTGCTCATTTCTTGATTTCTAGCTTCAACATATTTGTGTGTTCGATGTTCTTGTCATCGGTCTTGAATGTCCATTCTTGGATGAATCTCACAAACTACCCTGTCTTTGTTGTCTTAAACATAGCTCGAGACCTCTCCAACATGCATTTTTTTAAATTTTGTTGTTATGTCTTTATGAAAGAATGAACAAATCAATTTTAGATAAATACTTATTTTTAGTAGAGATTACATTTGTATTAAAAAATGTTAATACAAATGTCAAGGTAATTGTTGTGTAGAAGATTACTATTTTAGGACATGTCATTGGAGGTTGTGGAGATTAACAAGCATACATACAATTTGAATAAGGATACGAGGGCTTAGGCTTAAGCCACGCACAAAAAACTATTATCAGCAAGTTAAGATATATCCTTCACATTAAGAGTAATGCAATTTAATGATTTTGGATTAAGGGTGCGGTACATTTATTAAATGATTATACCAACTAATTTGTTTATTAATTTTCCTTTAGGATTGTAAAGTTGCCTTGATTGGAAAGATTGCATGGATTGCAAAGGTGCCCTAATTGGAAAGATTACATGGATTGAAAAGGTACCACAGTTGTGAAGAGCCCTAAATTATTTCAATGGTTGGCTAAAACAAAGATAACTAACAATTAAACTTTGTGTAAAGGATTCAAAAAAAAAAATTGCATTGTTTGCACATTTCATTGGATCCTACAAACCAATTTAATCTAAAGGATGTTAAATCATCATATACTTGATTAAAGCTATTCATATAAGGATGTTTAATCCACAATTCTAACTCATCTTCTTGTCTTGATGATCATACTCAAATGTTTTCCAAAAAATCTTGTTTTAATGGTTATTGTTGTCAAAATAATGAATTTAATTATTTTAAGCCCCAATAAAAATGTTCAGTTCTTTTTACCTTTCATATAGCAACTAAAATACAAATAGCGTGCATATAACCATCACACTAAACAACATATTCTAAGCGGTTCGTGAAAATAATTAAATTTGATGTTTTAAATTATTCGTTTAAATGTGGATGGGTGTAAGAATTTCATGCATTTGAATAGATAATTTTGGATGTAATAGTTTAAAATAATTTTAAGTTTTTATGATTGCTTAACTTAAACCTTTATTTAGTAAATTGATTCTTGTCAGTTCACCTATATCAGAAGTATCTCACTTACTACGTAGGACAATAACACCCCCCATCTCCATTGTTGATAATGACGACAATGACTACTTTAGACTAGATTGATTTGTAGGACCCATCAAGACCATATATTTGATATACAATTTGACCAAACAACATCAATCTTTTGTCTCCTCCAATCATCAAGAAACAGAGGTGAAGAATCATGAATAAAATGAAAAAGTAATTTAAATAATTATATGTATCATCTACATAGAAAAATGAGAGAGAAAGAGAAAGGAAGAAATAACAATGTTAATCTCCAATTATATAAATTCTCTTCTAAAAAAGAAATAAATCCAAGCCCAAAATGAAAATACAGCCAATCAGAACTTTCAGACTGACATATGGAATCACAAAAATATGAAGAATCATAAATAAAATAAAAATGTAATTTAAATAATTATATGTATCATATCCATAGTAAAATGAGAGATTAAAAGAGAGAGAAATAACATTGTTATTCTCCAATTATATATTTTCCCTTCTAAAAAAAATCCAAGCTCAAAATCAAAATACAGCTAATCAGGGCTTTCAGACTGACATATGGAATTTCACAGATATGACGAATCGTAAATAAAATAAAAATATAATTTAAATAATTACATGTATCATCTCAATAGTAAAATGAGAAATAAAAAGAGAGGAAGAAACAACATTCTTATTGTACAATTATATAATTTCCCTTCTAAAAAAAAATCAATCCAAGACCAAAATCAAAATACAGCGAATCAGGGCCTTAAGACTGACATGTGGAATCACAATGATACTCATTTTCCCGGTCTAGTTTTCCATAGTTGTTCATACACTCAAAAAACAATCACTTATTTTAACTGATCCCAAAACCCTATTTTAAATATGCAGAACTGGATCAAGTTGGGAAGTTGCAGAAGAACTTTAATAAGTCTAGATTTACACATGCAGATTAAAATTGTGCGCATACAACTAAAATTACAGCCTTGCAGAATACATTTTCAAGAGACAATTTGTCAAATATTTTGTCTCTCTTGTGTATACTGCCACATTTTGAATACATGTTTATTGTGTCAGTCACAATCTTGTCAAACAAAGATATGCTCATAATAAATGAATATCCAAACTTATCCCAAAGCAGAGAGAGATTCACATAAACTGAGATGAAGCTGGAAAAAGTTGTTGCATCTTAGCTTTATAGCTGGCAGTAGTCACCTTTCGAATCTCAAATAGTTTTGCAAGCTTCTTCTTGTTTGTTTAATCCTCAATTATTCCCAAATTAATAAGAGTTTTGGAAGCTGCTTCTTGTTTGTTTAATCCTCAATTATTCCCGAATTAACAAACTTTGGCGTTGTAAATCCTCTTTTTCTCATTGTTTTCAAGACTCAAGTCACCATAGCATCTTCCACATCTTCCCCAGTTATATGCACTACCTATCGGCGTTCTGTTGCACCTTATGTCTAATTTCCAAATTCTCTGTTTAATACCAGTATGCGAGTGAAATAATTTGCAATATTTAATACCAGATTACATTTGTAATAAAAAAATATTATACATAGTTTAAGAAGAAGAATAAACAGAAGTTGCATGAAGTGTAGTGGCCGGCCCCATGGTATCTAGCAGCTCAATGGGGAAATATGTGTCAAGATTCAACTCCAGGTTATGTTCTCATTTTTCTGCCTCAATATTTGGGTTGGGTCATGCTCAATCTATTTGCAGGTTGTATGCTGCCCATATTTGAATTGTCTGATTATAAAAATAATTCTAGGAAGGGCTAGAGTCACCGTTGAATGCTTAAAACCTATCATAAGATTTACCAATTGTCCTTTAAGAATGATACCACCCTTGACTTTGCCCCATGCACCATAAAGTTTAAGTTCCTAGAGTTAATTGAAGTTAGGGTCAAGCATATTGTTGAGTGTATATTGTCATAGATTGCTTCTTGATGTTATTAATATTGCCCCCTTGGGAATGGACCAAACGGGGATGTGCTAAGATTAGTCAAGAAATAGAATCATTTGAATCCTTGTTTAATATTATCCAAAGGGAAACACCCTTTATCCTCGTGTTTGATTAAATATTCTTTGAAGCTTAAAGCAGAAGGATTATAATCCTGCCGACAACCTTTACACATCCACTCAGATAATCACATTGCTCCTCAAGTCTGAGTGCACAGCCTGGGGGATATTCTACTGTGTATACATGGAAACATAATTATCCAATGTTATGCAGGGATAGTACCCTAGATTTTGGTGACATCCCTGATGTTTCGGAGACTTAGGGACTTGGAGGGGACATCCCCAATATTTTTTTTAATTTTTTTTCTGATGCTTTTAGTTCTCCCACACAAAAAAAGCTGTTATCATGACAAAAACATTGAACCCTAATCCTGAAAGTACCCTGAAAGCCATTAAATAAATTTTGAACCCCTAAATTTCATTGAATAAAATCAAGATATATAAATATTGATTTTTATATATTATTTTAATATCCGTCCTCCACCATCCCCAAAATCTGGGAAAATTTTTGCTACCCCAGAAACCCCATCGCCATCCCCATCCCTGTCCCCGCTCCCAAGACTTAGGTAACTATGTAATTATCCAAATACACACTTGTATCTATGCATGCTCAGTCCATCCATTTCTCAAGTCATTCTCTATGCATGTATGTGAGATTGATTTAATAGTAATTAAAAAATAACGATGATATGCCAGTTAATTTTTTTATTTTCAATTATGGCTGTCAAAAACATAGATGAGGTTCTTCTATTTAAAAAATACATAAAAATAGATTTTTGCTGAGATGAGTCTGTTTCAGATGTACACCAATGAATATGGATCTTAAACATTTAAAGTTCCCATCAAACACAAGAATTAGCATAGTTTTATCAATTTATGTAAAATAAAGTTCAACTGAGGCAAATAGAGAATTAAAAGTTACATGGACCACATCCATCAAAGTCAAATCATAACTTACCTCATCTGGTTTTCGGCTTGTCTCACGAACCTCAGAAACAATGACATCTGTGTCTATGTTACGGTTCACTTCTGGATTTCCCTTGATACCAACAAGACAATGCTCTTTACTATGATTCAACCAGTGTCCCGTTCTCCCTGTTCTAATGATTCTCTGAAGTTGATTTGTCTTTACCCAAATAAGCTCTTCAATACGGCGATAGCCCCACATCTCAAGACTAGATCATGAATATTAAAATAGAAATTCAAACTCTAATACAGAGGAATGAAACTACACTAGCAGAATTCTTATAAATTGATTTCTTTTTCTTCCAATCTGAGGATTCAAAACAACCGGTTCAGATAAACTAGCATGCATGAAAACATAAAACTATCAACTAACAGAAGAGAAAGACATACCAATCTCGTCCAAGTTCCATTGCACGTCCAGTGACCCAAAGGAAAATGAGACCATCAGTCTGCAAGCTAGGCACATTCAAATTCCTCATCTCATCATCAGCCATAGTACCATATGGTAACTCCATGTGAATATCCCACGGTGGATCTGCCATAATAACTCCAAATTGTCCCAGAATATCCATTCTGAAATTGCGTATATCACAATTGATCCATTGTGCTTCCCCAAGTTCAACTTCTGAACAATATTCTGCACGTAATGGCTTTTGTGGTTGAATACTAGCCATACCCATCATAATCCCAGCATCTGGAGTTGGATCCAGCTCATAGTGCACATATTTGCATGTCTAGAATCATGTAAAAAGGTGCCAAAACTCTAAATAATCAAGAAAATGTCAACATCTATAACAATGATATTATTGACTTTACAAAACAAGTTCTCTTACCTTCATGTGTCGACAAGTGTCTAGAAATGAGCAATCACCCAAACTAATATCAGTATGTACGGCAATAATCCGCCTGAAATGAACCTATAGAAAAAAAGGGTAATGCATACATTAGACAGACCTCTATATGCAGAAGTGATCAAATAAATTAACATACGGATGATTGCCTCTGTTAACAAACCTTCTCACATGCAATAATTGAGCACCTTTGTCTTCTACAATCTTCTTTTGTTAAAGCCTTACAGTACTCTTTCAGCTGTGTACCTCCTTTTGATTTGAACTGTAGAACAAAGGCACAGACATACCAAGTCGAAAACAGTGGAAAATTACATGTTATGTAAGCAATGTGCAAACAAATAGAACCAAAAGAAAATGCTGAAAATGCAAATACAAAGCCGAGGCTAAAATCTAGCTTCTCTTGCATTCACTGGTACCAAGAAAAAGAGAAGCTCACCTTTGCAGCAAGGGCAGTTTCCCTTGCAGTTGGACGGTGAATAAGATCAAAAAGTTCTTCACCAGTTTTTGATTTTTGCAACTCCCTGAATGACTTTTTCTTAAGCAATGCTTCAATATCCTTCATGTCATCTTCCTCTGTCCTTTGTTTTAATGATGTGGGAGGGACTAAACCAGGTGACTGTCCTATAGGTGGCTTCTGCATAGGAGGAAGACTGTTAAATCCCATCCCTTGTCCAGGGATCCCAGCAGGTCCAGGCATTCCCATCATACCCATGGGTCTAGGGCCACCTCTTGGGCCCATCATTGACAGAGGGCTACCTCCTGGAAACATTGGTGGTCCGGCAACTGGCATGCCAGGAACACCTTGTGGATGAGGTTCTCCAGATGCAGGCCACATATCTGGCCTTGGCATGCCTGGATTCATACCAGGTGGGGCTCTTCCTAAATCCATTCCTCCAGCAGTTCCAGGTGCTGGAACAATGCCCATGCCATTTGAATTATCAATGCTTTTAGTACTTAGAAGCTGTGTCGCTTCAGGAAATTCCTTTGCCAATCGGTTTTGGTCAACTCCCAATATCATTATCCTGTTTTTACCACTAACTTTATATCCTTCCAGCTCCACTCCTGTACTTTCATCTGCAAATGCTTTCAAAGCCCTTTCCACAGCTGCAATAGCCCCATGTTCCCCCCCCAGTTCAGTTAGCGTATTCTTCTCAGCAGGAGTACAATATCCATTTTCCAATTTCCTGAGGATTGCAGCAGAATCAAGGGGCACAAATGGTGTGCGCTCAAGTAGAATGGCAGCAACCATAACTTTAACAATATTAAGAGCTCTAGGATGCAAAGCATTGCCCTCGTTGCCTCCTTCTCTGAATGAATCGCCTCCCTTCTCATCAAGTCTATCATCCAACCTAAGCAGCCGAGATCTAATGTCTGCTTCATCACTAACGCTTACAAAATCCACTCTTGAGAAACCATTTCTGTCATCAGAATGAGAAACACCACCTACTGTACATAAAGCTTTGGCACTAGAAGCATCTCTCGAGTGCGAACCAGAGCTCCCATGATGGCGCTTGCGTGGCTTTATCCTCTTATTTTGATCTTCTCCTTTGAAGGCAGAGATTACCTTTAGAGAAATGTCCAAAGTGCTCGCAAGGTTAGGAACAAGTTTGTCCAGTGCATAGACAAGCTCGTCCTGGGCAGCACACCTATCCTCAATGCGATCTATTAACTTCTGGGCCCTCTCTTTCAGAAAAATCAGTTCCTCATTTCCTTCGATTTGCATGTCTAGTTTTGCCATCACCCCCTGATTGCAAACAAAAATTCCAACATCAAACAAAGGTAAGCTTTATGTAGATACAATGACGAAACAAGAACCAACACAATCCATATGCAAATAGCAAATACAGGCTTCACAGTTCAAAGTAACAGCATTTTAATTCAATTAAATATAGATATTAATGTCCACTACATGGTACATATTCCAAAAATTATACACTGTGAGCGCCTACTCCATATCCAAGTAAAGGGATAAAAAACAGAAATAGAACAAAAATAAAAAGTGGTGAAAAGCTCTTAGGAGATAACATGTGAAAACTGCAATGCATGAAAATCCAACGTTAAGTCAAGGAGCTGCTTTCCTAGAATTCAAAGGCAAGATAAAGTCTGCGATGGGATTCACGTGAGAAGATGCCACTCCCTTGGCAACGTAATGATAGAGAATACAAGTGACTTGATTTGTAATACCACTTTTAGGGGTCAACCTTCACAAAAGGATCACTGTCACAGAGTAGATGTCTAACAATTAACTCCTATTTAATGAAGAATAGATTATATTTACTATTTCTTGGAGCTGACATTTATAATGAAAGTAAGCCCCACAACCTATAGGAACCGCATCTATGACAAGATAAAACAGGGCTAGGTGTGTTAAGAGCTTCTGGTTATTTTAAGGCGAAATCCCATTCCTCCCATAATTCAATCTCTGATGTTCCCATAGTCAAGTTTCAGACTAGACACTGGAAGAAGTAGGATTTCTGATGTTTTACCCACAAACTACACGATGCAGGAGGCAGCTGCTCCAAATGTTCCTGACCAATTGGCCCCGCAAAACCTCTGAAACAGTAGAATAGGGAAAAACCAAATATGTTCCTTAATTTTAGCAGTGAAGGTTTTAGCATGGGCGGCCATATGAAACCTCTGAAACACTGGAATGGGAAAAAAATCAGATCAGTTTTCTTCATTTTATGAGTGACAATTGTTTTGGCTGGAGAATTAGAACAGATGCTAAAGAGGGGTGACTGGACCCATTAAAAACCTCTGGGTAGAGGTGATATTTTCATGTTTCATGGAATAATTTTCTTGCAAATCACTCCAAAATTTACTCAATCGCTTACAGTAGCCCCCCTCCACGAAACAATTGCCTAAGCCAGCACCTCTGGTGCAATGCAATTTATCGGTTAGATATCTTACTCCATTGTCTTATTAATTCAGGTCTAAGGCCCAATTCCCACATAATTCAAACTCCAGTGTTCCTGTAATCATGTTTAAGACTACTTATCTGATTAACTAGCATAGACCCACCAAATTCACCACATCAACGATCCAAATTAACTCCATACATACAGGAATAGATTGGGTGTTTGTAGGTCAGATATACAACTTAGGGTTTTAGGGTTTTCTAGAATGAATAGGCCCTGTTCTAGGGTAAAACTAAAATTTCTGATAAACTAGATTAAAACTCCTAAGCTTATGAAAAACCCCAAATCTATGAATTCGGAAAAACGTAGAATTTACCTCTAAAAAAAAAAAAAAAAAACTCGTGCATTCAGATCCGAAGCCATCAGAAATAGATTAAATAATTTCAAACGTCTCAGAACCAGCATGATATTTTGAAGGAAACCAAGAAAAAAAAGGGGGATCGAATGTGCACCTTCTGAGAATCCTTTGCATTCGATTTGAATTCTGAGAAAACAAAGAAAATTAAGCGCTCAATACTACTGTTTGATGCCGCAGAACGTTTGGGAAAATAATACCGACTGAGATAAGGTAATAACTTTTTTGATTTTAAACTGTTAACAAAACAACTTTAAGGGGTGTTTAAGTCTCGTAACGGAGTTTAAACAGGATACAGTGTATATTTTTAGATTTTATTTTTAGCGTTTAATTTGGTGCATCTATGTTTTGTGTTTAATAAGTATATTATATTTTTAATACGTAAATCATATGATTTTTGAATGTTATATGGAAAAGATTAATTAATAAGATTATGGTATTTTTAAGATTATGTTATTATTAGTTTTTGTTAAGGTAGGAATTATTAGAATTATTTTATAATTAATTATTTTTTATTTATTCAATTAAATAATTTGAAATATAATTAGTGGATTATTATTTATTTATATATATTTTAATGATAAGTATAAGTTTTTTAAAAGTTTAAATTATAAATAATGATATATTTTTTGGATATTTTTATTTGATAGAGTAAGCGTTTTTGAAATTGGAGTTATGACCAAAAATCGCTTTTAATTGGGGTTATGAATTAATTTAGGATATAAATCAAGAGCCCTGAATCTCCCATCAAATAGAAAACAACTATTACCAACAATACAAATATCATCAAAGGCCACAACCGGTGAAACAAACAACACCGACAATATCAACGAGACGCAATAGCCATCACAGTAGCTCAAACCGTCAAATAAAATAAAAACCTCAAACAACTACCAAAAACTAAATACTATCACCCTTAAGTAAAACTTCCCCAAAACTTCCGCAGAAAATTTTATTCGACAACAACCACTCAAAAAGACTCTATTTCACCTTGAAACAAGATCTCCTAAAGCTTTTGGGAGATCTTTAGGGGGCCTTGTTTTGAAATAGTGTAAAAACAACCTTCTAATAAAACATTGGTTTACACAACCAAACATTAAGGTGAAACATATATTCCGTAGATATTATTAAAGTATATTCCTTTAAATTGATTGTAGCATGGACATGTATCCCCTATAATAATGTTGTATATATGCTATTATGTCAGTTAATCTAGTCTTCATTTAAAAAAGCTTGAAACATTTATTACTATAATAATTATAAAATTTACTTAAAATCAAAAATATAAATAATAAAATATTACATATTTATTATTTAAACATGTTCATATATATTTAATATAGTTTCGACATATATTTCTTATAATTTATCAAAAATATGATCCATCATTACCTCTTTCAAAATTGATCTCCTCATCTATTATTAGAAAATTGTATGCATGTAAAAACATTTATATATTTTATTATACACATTCATATTTTATTTTTCTAAATCATTTTTAAAATTATAGCATATAACATTTCAAATAAGCATAAAAATAACACAATAATTCTAAAAACCAAACCCAACGTGTCTAGCGATTCATTATAAATAAAATCGGTAAATCTTTCGCATTTGTTAAACAAACTACCTTACCGAGGAAGTTACTCCGAACCCCCCGCATATATTTTATATACTCAAGCCTATAAAGGAGCATTAAAAATTGTATGTATGTTGAGTTGAATTTATCATGAAAAGACATCTCAAGTAAGTAGGGAAGACTTCAAGGCCTTCAAAATTAATCGTCCTCGTTATTTTTTTATAATGTGAAACCCCTCTACTTACATGGACAGATGCAACATAACAATATAGCTAAACCAAAGCTCTAGATTAACTATTGTACAATCAAGATGGATTAGACTATGGGCGTATAACTTTAAAAAACCTAACAAAAATTAATACATCTCAATTATGTTTTCAACATTATTAACGCAATATGTCTATCATAAAAATTGGTTCCTAAAAAAAATTGTAATAAGATTCTCGTGCCTACTCCCAAAACACAATGCAATGGAGGTTATTAGTCCCTGCTATAAAAGCATGATACTATTGTTTTTGCCAAAGGCATTGACTTTTGTCGATAGAATCATGTGGCCAATGCAAACGTCATTTTATTAAAAAAATTGGCAATTATATAATGTTTATGGCCACCTCATTGTTTTTGCCATTTAAATTAAATACCAATTATTTTGCCTATTCCCTGTCTAATATAAATATTTAAGTTGGTTTTATTTTTCAAGCCTTAAAGATTTGATTCCCGGGATTACGGGCAGGGGCGATCATTGGGACAGAGAGCTGTTGTGGTAGCTATGCTACATGTAAATTTTTTTTACAACAACCTGCAACAAAACATGGACTGACTAAGGGACCCTCTATTTTTAACGACTTCTTTACATGGACACCGTTTCTTCACATTTGAATTATTATTGTTAAGCTATTGCTGCAACCTGCCACTGGACAATGTTGTTACAAAGTTCTTTTAACACCTTCTAGAGATAAATTTTAATTTTTCATTTATTTATTATATGCTCTACAAGAATAAAACATTTTTTCTATATAAATAACCACCCGTGTTATGAAAAATTAATATGAAGAATAGAATGAAAACTTTATTAATTCAATTAATAATTATTAACATATCTAAATACATTTGAAAACAACCTTGGTTTTTAATCAAATATTTTTATTCGCATGAATATACTATTTGTACATATGCAGACCTTTGTTATGCTATCACAGTCTTCAAAATGGTAAAATATTTTTTCAAGGTTCTATTATTGCTACCACACTTCAGTGCTCTTCACGTTCAGAAGTAGGTATTACCCCCATGCCCTCTACAGGGACTATCTTCAGATTTTCATGCAGTGAGGAGGCTGCAGGCACAGCTCCACAAGACATCGATCTGCCAAAAAAAAAAAGTCAAAACAAATTTACGATTATTTTTCATCATTAAAAGATTGGATGAATAAGAATACCCTAGCTTTTTAGGGCCCAGATGTCAAAAATACCCTAGCTTCCCTACTTGATGATTAAGATTGCCATCCAATCTACTTCAGTTTTGCTACCATCTTCTCAAAGTGAAATATGATCCTAAGCATCCCCCAGTGCCACTTTCCTTCAGCTGTATTTCTCCACTCTCTCGAGTTGAGAGGAGTGGGGGTTTTGCCAATGGTGGCCATGTGACCATCGAAACACATTATACCAAATGCATAGTATCTTCCTAGGCATTTGTTGGTTACTACAATAGTAATAGGGTTTTCAGAGCACATAGCTTCTTGCATACATTTCACCTACTTTTGAAGAAATGACCAAATAACTAATAAAATTATACTAATCATCAATTTATGCCTCAATTGAGGATTGGTTCCATAGCTCTCCCCGCCTTTGAGTAAAATGGGGTTCATAGTTCTTACCCTCGCTTTAAGGGGCTTCTGATCCACAGGGCCACCATCTCTATACTGCAGAGTTGTAGCCAGGTACTAAGTTGAAAACCTAGGTGATGAAAGAAAATGTACATACCATCACTTCCATCTCCGTTGGGGCTACCATACCAGGTAACAGTCGTAGGGTGCCATTCTAGTTCCTTTGCATTAAAGGAGGCCACTTCCATTAGGTTTAATATCTTGTATATTAAAATTGCTTAACACCTCTTCAAACCCAACAATCATGTTCATTTTAGCAAAGGAACCAAAAAATGGTTAAATCTGAAAAAGATAAAAAACAATGAAAAAAAGCAGCAAGACACCCTAATTTATGGTGGAAGTCGAGAAATTTGCAAAGCAAACTGCCAAATCATGAGTTACATGTGTTCATTACATTAGGTGCCAGTGTTGGTGTTTTTACCATGCAGCTGGGATGACCATCTGCCACGAGACTGCAGAATGACAGGTGACTTGCTAGGATTAGATGTGAATATTATTTCGATTAATATTATTAAATTATTTTATTATATATAATAAAATTTATACGAGAATTATAATTTCGTAGTTAATTTTGTATAAATATTTTTATTGTTTAAAAAAATTAAAAAACAATTTGTAGTAATAGTGTTCCTTTTATATCACACACACACACACACACACACACACACACAAGAGTAGTAAATAAAGATTATTAATATTTAAGTACGTTAATTTTGAAATGCTTAATTTTATTAAATTATTAATAATGTTATTTTTTATTGTATATAATAAATAGATCTATAAGTGATTAGGAAAAACTTAATTTCACAAGTATCTAAGGGCATTAAAAACAAATGTTAATGGCTATAAACATTTATAACATTAGAAATTATTTCTCAATTTCGAGGTTGACTTTAACTATGAAATGGATTTTTGCTATTTGCTATTGCAAATATTAATTACTATTACATAAATTCTCATATTACGAATGTTTATGTTTTGGCCAATCCAAATATTTGATAGATTTATATATATATATATATATATAGCCAACATGTACTTGCTAACTATTGTTATTACTTGTCTGTGTTTACTTCTTGTTATATCAATTGACAAATACATTTGGACCATGTGTAATCATTATTGAATACAATATTGTGTGTTGTCTTTTAAAAAATAATAATAAGTTCCAAGTGATTTGTATATTACAGATATTATATTTACCTTTTCAATTCGCGTATTTGAAAAGGTATTTGCATTTATTTTTTAAAGTATTTGAAACAAATACATTGGAAAAAAAATCAGATTATATAAATTATTTTGTAAAAAATTTACTTATTTTAAAAAACAAAATGCAATTTAGCATCTTTTGTGATTGCCTTCATTATTTACTTATTTGAAAAGGTATTTACATTGTTTATTTAATTTGAAAGTATTTAGAACAATTAAATTCACCTATTTGCTGAGGTACAAGAGTTTTTTATGTTTTATTTAGGTATTTGGATTCTTTGAATTAGAGCGAATGATTTATTCTTACAGAAAAAGCTTTATATAGAATTCAACTAATTGTAGAGCAAGATTCAATTTAGCTTTAACTATTACTAGATTAAAATATTGATATTTGGCCAACAAAAATGTCATTTTTGTCATTGCTAATGCAATTGCACTTTTATGCAATAGGGAAACCATGAAAACCGAAAAAAGGAAACCAAAAACTAGATCAAATGAAATGTTAATAGATGTTGAAACATATGAACAACAACCAAAGATGTTATTTTTGAACATTGATGATGTCCTAAACGATAGCCACTTTTTTTGAATTAATTCATTTAAATACAATGTAGGTGACTATCTTTTTGATGCAATTCAAGTTTTATTGAATTTTAGTTACACATCAAATGAATTACGAAACATAATGATTGATTATTTCATAATATGCTTAAACAATAGAAATATAGATGCAATACGGTCATACAAACATGAAATGAATTCTGATGTGCATTACAATTTGCATGGAATACATGATAAGGAAACCTATTTATGGAGAATGAGGCTTTCTGTAAAGAATAATACAAATGCAACTGAAACTGGCATATGGGGTGATACATTTTGTATCCAATGGATATCTAAATGGTTGAACATATCAATTTGCTTATGGTCTCTGATGCAAAAAATAAAGCATTTACACTTTAACAGAGAATCATCTATACTAGAATATTCAATATTATTCCATGACAATAATCCCACCTGTGGCCACTATGAGCTTTTATTATGCAAAAGAGCAAATGTTGAAACTATTGAAATTGAGCAATTGAAACTGCCAAATACATGTGCAAATCTTCAACATGAATGGGATGTTATTTCATATGAAATGAAAAATTATGGCCTTTATGTGGCATTACCATTTGTTAATAGTTGTGGCAAAATTCTATTCAATGCAATAAGCTCACTAACAGAAAATGAATTTGATGTCCAATCTCTTAGACACTATATGGCACAAACGTTTTGCTATGCAGTTTTTACAACGGACAAATATGCAATGCATTGCTTGCAGTTATGCCAACTAAAATAATCAAAAAATGAAAATAGAAACATCTCAAATTGGAAAGAATATATCAATATGATTGGAATGCCATATGCAAAAGGGAGAACAGAGGGTGACCATTTATACTTGTTTGGCTTTCAAATATTTTATGCCTGTTTGGAAGGAAATATACAATGTAATTTCATTTAAAATAGAGACAATGCATATTCATTATGAACCTTTACAAAAAACACGTCAGGTATTAATTTCAAGAAATTTGTCTGATGCTCCTATGCATATAGTAGACAAAGAAATGTGCTTGCAAAATTTAAATGTAATAGACAAATCTAATTACATGTCTCCTAAAACAAGTGTAAAAGAAATTGGCATCATGATCCTATCACCATGTACAAAAGAAACAATGATTAAAAAAGAAGACAAAGAAATACTTGAAAAAAAAGGAAAAACATTACGTTTGTTAAAAAAATAAATTCATGGACAAAAAACAATGGCAAACATTGTAGAATAAAATAATGACAGAATTGTTGAAATGGACAGTGATAAAGTTCCAATGCTTATAAGAATAGGAAAAAGAAAATATGTGAGTGAAAAATAGCTACCATTGAAATGTGATACAAAGAAACATATATCATTGCATTATTTTAAAAAAATATGCAAAAAAATAAATAATGAACATGCAATGCAATTGGAAAATGAAAAGATAATAAAAACAATTGAAATATATTCATGAAAGATTAAAGATACACCTACTATTACTTGTTCAGTTTGTGAACGTTTACACTTTAAAAAAGACATAATTAACATTAACAATAATATCACTAACATTTGGTCTCCAATTACTATTGATTTTGAATTTGAACAAAAGAACATAACACAACAACAATGTAAATAATGCAAAAAATCAATTGAAAATGAAAAGATGCCTATGTTTGCTTGTCCTTTTCGAATAAGAAGAAATAAGACAATAGAGGTAGTTCAGAAACTAAGTTTACTAGAAGAAATATTAGTTTATATGCACATGGCTTTTGCACAATAAGACAACTTGGATATAAAAAAGCACAAATAGGATTGCTTGGAAAAATTATAAATATCTCTGTTGAATTTGACTGTATTCAAAAGGCATTACCTCGAAAACCTATAAACGAATTTCAAACAATTACAGTTAAAGTAAAGCATAGACTGGAATACAAAAATGCATATGTAAGAGGGAACATCAGGCCAACATGTGTCATGAATGCATTGGTTGAACTATGAAAAATGCCATTATACATGCAATAAAGAGTTGCAATTGAAAAAGACTGGTATGCCACACTTGAAAACCAAATTAGGTAATCAACAAAGGACATTGACAATATATAAGACATTGAAAACAATGCAATTAAAAATGACACAGAGCCAATCACATAATCAATTATACATGGATTTGAAATTGTACATTCAATAAAAGATTTAGAAACAAAAATTATTGAAATTGCACCATCTGAAGGCTTAAAACCATTAGGTATTTTCCAAGACAAGATTTCAGAAGAAATGAACTTCTCAACTTTGTATTATGGTTGTAGCCGACTTGATGATATTATTAAATAAATTATCATACCAAAAAATAGCAAAATAGGAACTTTTACATGAAAACAATAATATTTCAACTCAAATTACAAACCTTTTTTTCAAAGCAATTAAAATTATCATATAAGTTTATAGTTGCCCATTGATATGCATACGAAAAGGTGAATTGAAAGGGGAAAACAATTATGCAAAAGATGTTAAGAGCAAATCAAAGATAGAGAAAATGTTAAAATCTCTAATAGCTTTTAAATCTCTAAAAAGCATTCAAATATTGCATGACTATTTAAAAAATACAAGGAAAAATATTTTTGCAATGATAAGGCAATTATGACTGCTTACTTTTTTTTGTTAATTTAACAAGTGGAAAACAATTTTGGAGGCCATTATGCAAGGCATTAGGAAATATAACCCAAAAAAAAGCCACCACAACATAATGAAAACATATTTGAAAATGATATTGATGCAATAATAAGAAGAAACCCAGTAATTTACAGTCGTTATTTCAATCATAGGGTGAATGTATTCAAGAAAATGATGATGTAAAATTAGAAATTATTTGGCCAAATTACAGATCACTTCTTTGTCACATAATTCCAAAATAGAGGAAATGAACATGTTCATTTCATGCTTTGGATACATGATGCACTATATATGGCCATTGTGAAAATGTGGAGATTGAAAAATTTGTTGACAAGTATGTGTCTTGCAATTCACTACTGCTTGATGATAATTTAAGAAAAATGCAAACACATCATCATACACACACTTGTAAAAAATTTAAGAAATCATATTGTAGATTCAATTTTCCATTGCCTCCAATGGATAGGACAATTATACTGCAACCTTTAGAAAACAATGATAACAAAACTAAAAATTGTGACAAAGCTTTTTTAAAAGAACTTCAAAATAGAAAATATGATAGAAGCATAACAAATGAGAATTTGACTAAGGAGAGATATTTGACATTATTACAATCACTAGTTGCTTATCTTGTTATAATGTTAAAAGAGAACCAGTGGACATGTGGACAAATGCTTTTGCAATTTATGTTCTCGACCTTTGGTATGCAAACATAAATACACAATTTATTTTTGATGCATATTTTGTAGCAACATATTTCACATCGTACATGACTAATCTAGATCGAACACTGAAAGTGTTTTTTGTAAAGTACATGATGAACTATCAAAAAAATGAAAATGAAGTCAAATTCATACTAAAGCTTGGTAACACTCTCCTTAATTATCAACAAATGTCTAGTCAATCTGGGTACGACTTCCAAACCTTCCCATATATTTCATGATTGATTTTAATCGAATAGGGGACAACTTGGGTAAGTTTTTCAAAGTTGATATTGAGAGAATGCAAACACGTTTGTGCACATATACACGCATTTGTGTGTAAATAGACCTCAACAAAAGTCTTCTTGACAAAATGATAATTAGATGTGGAAAAAATCAGCATATATAATATTTGTATTTTGAGAATACTGCCTTCCGTTGCCATATTTGTAAACTTACTAGGCATCCATAGGGTACTTGTCCACAGACACGGAACTTACCATAAAAAAAGAAAGGATTGAAACCTACATATAAGCGGTGGTCCTTTTCGACACAAGAGGAAGAAGTGGATGTAAAGGAGAACCATGAAGAGGAATGTTAGCAAAGAACAGAGACAGAGGAACAACAAATTAGTGAACAAAACATTCAAGATGAGGAAATTACTATAACTATTGGGGAAAATAAAGATCTTATGGAACAAACAATGGGAATTAAACCGGTTGGGTCAATACCAGAAAGTATGAAGAGAGCTCACGAATATGAGAATTTGGATTCAGATAAAGAAATAGTGACCCACAAACTCTCGAATCACATAGAAACTTTTCTTCTTCTTGATTATCAGAACTCTGAATTACAAATTGTTAGTGTGGAGCCACCGCATGGGGTGTGGTAGGAGTTTAAAAAAAAGGTAAAAAGGGATTACATAGGGTCTCCCACAAATTTGCGTTTTGGTCATTGAAGACCAGTACACCTTCCTTCCTCTTTTGTCTTTTTTCTTCACTCTCCCTTTGTTATTTCCCCTATTCTTTTGGGGATGTTTTTACTTACATCAGGTTGAGGCATTGTCTACCTGATCTATTGTCGCGAGGCTTTTGTCTCATATATTTCTTTGCCATATGTTATTGGATTTCTGGATGTATCTTTTCACCACTTTGGAATAAAAGCTACCGACACTTTTTCTTTTGAAAAAAAAAATATTTTGATATTATATTATATATATATATATATATAGTGTAGTTTAATATTATATCATATTATACTATATATTTGAATATTCCATCTTTACCATTTACGCTACCTACAAAGGCTAAAAACTCCAAAAACTGCTCAAATTTAAGTAAAAAATATAAACTTATCTTATTCTACATTTTTAAACATCAAAGTTTCCATAGTGACATCTCCTAAAACTATTTTTTTTCCAAACAGAGCTCCAAATTTAATGAAATAAAAAAACCCACCGTATTGGCAAACTTCGCTGCTAAAAAATGCTTGAACTATTCATACAATAAACCTGAGGACACCCACCAAGAAAGACTTTGTGAGATAGTTGTCCTTCCTAGTGTTACGTGTCGCTAATTATATAATCAAACATTAACATCTATTTTTGCCAAAAAAAGAATGAATAAAAACTCAATTGTTGATCAATTTTATTACAGTTTTTGCCATTTTATTTTTTTAAAGCGTTGTCAAATAGCATAAAAGTTGGCCAAACCTCTATAGTATTTGTTTTAAACCTCAATGGCTTATTTATATCTTATGTGGTTTTATATGTGTTATAAGAGGAAGTGTAAAAATCAATAGTCCACCATTTAACATACAGTTGATAGTCTTATTTATTTAGTTCTTGGCTGAACAACTACCAAATATTGGTGTGGTAGTGACACTCCTGAGTGGTATGGTCTGTGTAAATCACATATATAAGAGAGGATGAATTATGCTAAACTTATTACAGTACCTAAAAATATATTATATAATTTATATGAATATAGTTTTAAAATTTCAAACATTGAAATTGCAAAAAATAACCTAATTGGCCAACATGGTTAATTACAAAAAAAGGAAGGTGAAACATATAATGGCCCAATAGAAATAAGTTAATGCCCAAATGTTGAGCTACTTGCACAAAACCTAGCCTAACATGTATTGCAGTCATACATTTATCGACAGTTTCAGTTGCATAAAGGGATAATTATTCCCCTCATAGTTGGTCACATGATGGTGCCATTAGGCACAAGAGTGGGTTTCACAAGATTTTTGCATGGGATTGTATGGGCCTCACATTTGGCCTTTTGGACACGATTTGTAGATCAAATTTTTCCCAGGATGGGGTTTGGTAAGAAGAGAAAAGAAATAAGAGTGGAAATATTTAGAGGTGAATGTCTGGAGGCTAGTCAAAATGATTGTATTTTTCATTATCTTGGTTAAAATAGAACAAATTTTTTTAGCATTTATAGGTATGTGTTTTGAGCTTTACTAAAGAAATTTATTACACTGACAGAGATTGTAGTCTAAGTAAAGGCAAGCGACTAACAAACAAGATGAGCAATAGAGAAACTCTGCTAATTAGAAACCTATCTCATAATACAAGGTTCAATTTTTGCATCAAATTTTGTATTTCTCCTTTTTCTATTATTGTAACTAACCCGTCGTGAAGCTGCAGCTTCAGCTGATTTTGTTTTTTCATTTGATTTATTGTTGAATAGTTAGAATGTAATAGTATATTTTATAAGTATGTGTTTTGATCTTTGCTGAATAAATCTACTTTGCTCGCTATAAAGGTTATATGTAAATGATTCAACAATAATCAAATGAAAAATACCTGGTGCACCCCTGGGTGCTCGTTGCATCAAGCAAACCACATATGGACCAAATTGCTGACTTAACGCATGGAAGGGGTGACGTAGCAATAGGTTAATAGCTATTGCAATGGACACTTGCCTCAACTCTGCCCACGTGTGGCCTCTTCACCATCCTCCATGTGAACACAGAGCATTTTTACTATATCTATCAGTTGCCAACCATTCAACATATTTTGATATTAACTCAAACTGCCCTTCCACTCCATGTCACAACCAAACCGACATTCCCCAGAAACCATGCCTCTTAAAATTGGATAAGGAATATTCCAAATCATGAGGCAAATCTAAAGACTTCACCTCTCTGTATAACACCTCTGACGTAATTAATATTTCAATTGAAAGTTACAAATAAAAATTTAGAGATTTCTTTTGAGAACTCCTTGGCTTTATCTAGATTGTTTGTAAGGTAGAAAAGCTTTCTTATTAAAATATGAAAAATATTTACTAGATATGTTCTCTAATTCATCCACTATAATAGAATAGATTGTCAATCTACCCATTTAAATATAAAAGTATATATTTAAATTATCATTTGTAAATCTCGTTATTAGTAACGTAATATTTATTTTCAAAGTCTTAAATATGACATGTAGTGCCAGATACCAAACAATAGTCAATGATGTATTTTAAGTGAATGCTGTGTTGTGTATCCTAGTTGATGCTCTTAATATTGAGGAGGATAATGATGAGGATTTTGATTATGTTGAGACTAGAGTATGTCAATTGTTGGTTGAATATTTTGTCGATCAGCGTACTGATAAACAAAATAGGTCTGATCAGCCAAAGTAGGAAGATTACTTATCCAAATGCGTATTTTTACCACATCAGAAGGGGACTGATCTCTCCTCTCATCAAGGGGAGGTTCCCTATAGACAAGGTATATATATATATATATATATATATATATATATATATATATATATGTATAGAAAATAATACTCAGGGGTAGGACAAACCATCCATCTCTCTTTTTTTAGAGATGATGCCTGCGGATCAAAGAAAAAACTCAAGGGAAATGACAGACAATACTCCTCTTCTTTAAAAATTACTATTTAGCAAACCACAAGAATACTCCTGGTAGTAACAAAAAAATGTAACAAAGGATGTAATAACTAGCAAATCGAGATGCAGCGCAAAGTCTCCACCTGAATTGCTCAAGAGTAAGATACGAAGGACAATGACGGTACAAAGTCGTCCCAAAGTCCTTTACACAGAAATGAAAAGAAAATACACTAAAGGCAATTATGGGGGCACAAAGTCTCTCCACACTTGACTCTTCAAGACACCTTCCTGACTGCTATCACTAATTCTACTTGTTGAATTAAAGGAACATAAAATATATTGAAGAAAAAGACGTAAGAATAGTTTCCTCAACAACAAAGATATTACAACACAAAGTCTGAAAAGTCACTTGCTTTCTTATTCCAGTAACAAAATATGAACAGCAATATGAGCTCAAAGTCTCAGTAATGCCTTACAATTTGGGCAGAGTTTTGTTCTAATTGTCAAAAAAGAGATCATGTTTACAATAAAAGAGAGTTCATTATATCACCTCTTCAAGAAGGACTCGAGAACAATAATACATCATGTTGCGTTGGAATCTGTTAAGAAGATAGGTTGGAACTTTGGGGCATTTTACCCATTTGATTTTATCAATGTAGGGAAACAAGTCGTGCTTATTGAAAGTTTGCAACTTTCAATGTCCCCCTGGTGATTTGATCTTATCTTCATCATTCCTCCTTTTCTGGTTAATTGAATAAGGTCCTGGATTCAGTTTGTTAATCTGTTCCTTCCCCACTTTTTGTTGGTCTTGGCCTTAAAATCTGTGAATGTATTCTGGTCTATATGTTCAAAGGATCAACGGCTAGTTCACTGTGTTGAATTTGACATTTTTGGGCGTGTCATTCCTTTGTCCTCTTTCAGCTTTTCTGTTTGGCACTTTTTTGGATTGAACTTGCCCTTTTGGGCCTTAAGAAATGACCTGTTTTGAGTCAGGAAGAGCCTCTTGCAAGGGTATCTACCCTTCAGGCAGTCTTTGAATGGCCTTCAGGCTTTTTCAGGTGTCCCTTCGGCTTTAAGAAGTGTCTTTGAATTGGCAGTCGAGAGTCCCCCGCAAGGGCACTTGCCCTTCAGGGTCCTTCAGGAAGCTCTTTGAACTTTGGCGATGAACCAACTATTGAACCGTTCTATTGAACCATGGCTTTGAACCATTCTGTTGAACCAAGGCTTTGAACCTCTTGTTGAACTTGCCTTTGAACCATGTGTTTGAACTAACTGTTGAACCAAGTTTTGGTTCAACGGTTCAAACAAAGCCTTGAACTGATTGACGAATTATTTGATTGAACCAAGGATGAACCAAAGCGTTGAACCACTTGGTTGAATCGAGACATTGAACCATTCCTTTGATTGAACCCGCCATTGAACTGAAAGCATTGAACCGATTGAACTTGGAACTCGTTGAACTTGTAGAAATGAGCCTGTTTGAAGAGTCCATAGAAACCAAGTCCATAGTTTTCTCTAACCTTGAAAGAGTCCATAGATTTCAACCTGTAGAAGCCCATTGAACTTGACCTGCTGAGTCCGTAGATTTCAACCTGTAGAAGCCCATTGAACTTGACCTGCTGAGTCCGTAGATTTTTGAGAAGCTTGAAAAATGAGGAATTTGAGTGCCTAGGATAAATTTTGAAAAGGGAAGAGACAATTTTGGTCTGTAGGACCATAATAGTTCAAATGTTGTCCTAAAAATGAGTGATATTTTGGGGGACAATAGCTGGCTCCAGTTGGGGAACTTTTGTCAATTACAAAAAAAATTGAAAGGAGTAGAATCTAGAATCTCTAGTGTCTTCATGTGTACCATTGGGTTACGGAGTCATGCTACCCAAAAATGAAAGGCATAAAAAACAGAGACAAACAAAACAAAATAGAATTAAAAATTATACAAATATGCATATATACATATGCAATGATCTGATACTTCAAGAGTTGAAGTGTTTCAGATGCTGCTCATTGTGAGGCAGAAAAAAGAGTGTGCCATCTTGATATTTTAGTAGAACGCTGTTTTCACCAATGTGCTGATGAATTATAAATGGGCCTCTCCAAAGGGAGTCAAAATTTCCATGCATCCCCTTTGGTTCTCTACTTTTGTCCCACAACAGGACTTGATCTCCAATCTAGAAATCATGATTTCTGGCCTTCTGGTCAAAGAGTTTCTTTACCAGACTTTGATGAGCAACAATTTTGTCTACCACCATGGTTCTCTGTTCCTCCAGCTCAGTTAGGCACATGATTCTTTTATCAAGAGAGCTTTCATATGTCTGATCTTCAATTACCTTTGCCAATTTCAAGGTTGGCAATTCTAAGGTGATTGGTATCTCAGCATTGATACCATAAAGAAGTTGAAAAGGAGACATACCAATTGCCCTCTTTGGTGTGATTCTGTCTACCCATAGAGCATCAACCAATGCTTTATCCTATGTTCTTTGATTGCCATCTGCCAGCTTCTTGATAATAGTTACCAGATTTTTATTGCTGGATTCAGCTTGTCCATTCCCTTGTGAAAAATAATCAGAAGAGTGAGAGAGTGTAATTCCATAATGGAAACAAAATTATGTAATTTCTTGAGAGGTGAAACAAGCTGCATTATCAGTAACAATTTTGATTGGAACTCCAAACCTGGAAATGATATTCTCTTTGAGGAAGTTGCATACAACTTCTAAAGTAGCATGCTTAGTTGGGATTGCTTCTACCCACTTGGTGAAATAGTCAGTTGCTGTAAGGACATAATCATGTCCAACACTTGAAAATGGGTTTATGGTCTCAATAAAATCAAGTCCCATTGTTGGAAAGGTTCTTCTATGATCACTGGCTTGAGAGGCATAACAACTAACTTGGGTCTTCCAACAAATTGCTGATAGAGTTCACATTTCCTCACCCACTTATGTGCATCTTGGAAAAGAGTTGGCCAGTAATACCGGGCTCACAAAATCTTATGAGCAGTCACAGGAGTAGAAAAATGTCCTCCACAAGCCAGATTGTGGAAAGATTTCAAAAGCTGGCTTTGTTGCTCTTTGTCTACACAGCGAAAGAATACTCCATCTATGCTTCTCTTGTACAAGCCATTGTCCCACAAGACAAAATTGGTAGCTTTTAACTTGATAGTCATCCTTTCTTTGTAAGATAAATGAGCAAGACATTCACTATAAGCAAGGAATTGAGTAATACCTAAATACCACTCATTAGTAGTGGAGAAAAAAAGGATTGTTGGTGTCTCTTCCACTTCAGTTTTTTCACATTGTGTGTCTTCTGGCTTATTTTCAGCAATTAATTGGCATAGGCCTTTACCCCTGATCAGCTTTGTCAGTTTGATGTCTAGATCAAGCTCTTATATCTTTGCAATCCAATTACCTCTTTTCGTGCCAAACTCCTGCTGAGTTAATATATACTTAATTGTAGTGTCAGGAACTAAGGCAATAGTGTGTGAATTCAGAATATAGAAGCATAAATATTTGACTGCTTTCACCAAGGCATAAGCATGCTTCTCTATATTTGAATACATCATCTCAGGGGTTTTGAGAGGGCAACTCATGAAAGAGATAGGAGATTCCATACCCTCCTTGTCCTGTTGAACAAGAATTGTTGAAAGAGTGTTTTCAGATGCATAGCTGTATATGATGAAATCTTTGTTGTAATTTGGACAAACCAATGTAGGGGCGTGAGCAATGGCAGTTTTGATATCTTGAAATGCTGATTTACCTTCTTTAGTCTAGCTGAAGACGGTCTTCCCTTTCATCATATTCACAATGTGTCTAGTCTTCTCAGAAAATTCAGGGATGAATCTCTGTAAGAAATTCACCTTTTCGAAGAAAGAATGAACAACATTATTACTTATAGGCAAATTAAGCTCTTGAATAGACTTGACTCTGTCTGAGTCAATCTTTATGCCTTCTTTGAACACAATGTGTCCAAAGAGTTTCCCCTCTGTTACTCCAAAAATAGACTTTGTAGGATTTAAGGAAATACCATTCTAGCGGCAGCGCTCCAACACTTATTGTAGGTGGCATACATGATCAGATCGATGCTTTGAAAAGACAGTCAAATCATTAAGTTATACCACTATGAATTTACCAATCTCATCTTTGAAAGCCAGATCCATAGCTCTTTGAAAAATAGCACCAACATTTATTATACCAAAAGGCATTCTCCTATATGCAAATGTACTCCAAGGCATGGTGAATGCAGTCTTGAGTTGGTCTGCTTCACCAACTTCAACTTGATTATAACCTGAGAAGCCATCTAGCATTGATAACATCTTTGCACCTGTCACTGTTTGAAGCACTTGATCTATAATTGGCAAAGGATAATTATCCTTCAAAGATGCTTGATTCAGATTTTTGAAATCTACACAAATGTGAATTTCACCATTCTTCTTCCTTATAGGCACTATGTTTGCAATCCATGTAGAATGATGGATTGGGAAGGTGATTCTAGCATTTAACATTTTTTGTATCTCAGACAGAATAGTACCTGATATTTTTGAATTATATTGTCTGGATTTTTTCTTGTATGGCATTGAGTCATCCTTGAGAGGAATGTTATGGCAAATTTCATCTAGTCTGAGAGACTTCAAGTCTTCATAAGAATATGCTAAGACATCCATGTATTGATAGAGTAAAGAGGTGAACTTGAATCTTTCTTCAGGGGTACAACACTTACTAATATTGATCATCTTGGGATTTTCTTTAGTAGACAAATTCACTTGATCGAATCTTTGAGAGAAACTCGAGTCTGTTTGCTGTTGTTTAATGAATCTATCATGTTTGTCAAACAACTTTTCAAGAGAAACCAGGCCTTTGAGAATTTTTTTTCTTTCAGCTGCAAGAATTCTTCATTTATATCTAGGCTGGATTCAGACATAGATTCATTCTTTTGAGGTTCACTGCCTTCAAAACATAGTTGTTCAAAATTATCTTTTCATTCAAAGAAGGCAATGATTTGATGATCATAATTTAATACTTGCCAATGATCAACATTGTCAGGAAAACTTGGTCTATAGACCAACTCAATGGTATACCTGTCTTCTTTGAAATTTGAATGAGGAACTAAAAGAGTTCCTGAAACAACAAGTGCATCAGCTCTATCATTAGACTCTCTGGGTATGGTAGAAATGTTGAAAGCATCTAAACTTTTAATTTGGTCCCAAACTAAGTTACGATAGTAGCGTAATCTTTCATTTTTAGTTTGGTATAAGTTCCTCACTTGACAAACTATTAATTCAACATCTCTTTTGGCATGAAGAAACTTGATGCCTTTTTCTTGAGCAGTCTTCATGCCCAGCAACAGAGATTCATATTCAACTGTATTGGTAGTGTTGCTAAACTGTAATTTATAAGATGAAGGGAACATATTTCCTTGAAGAGATATCAAAACAATCCCAACTCCTGAAATGGTAGAGGAACAACTGCCATCAAATTCTAAAGTCCATATTTCATCTGATACTGACTTTTCTTTAGACTTTCCTTCATCAGAAATGGAGAATCCTTCTTGGTCTGTACTGCAGCCTACCAATTTTTTTGCTATTTTTGTTGAACTAATTTCTGAGTTGATACTTTCAGGTGTTTCACGCACTTCATTTGTAGACAGAAAATAGTTATCCATACCTACAAATTCAAAAAGAATTTGAGCTTCAGGAGCTGATGCCTGAGTGACCACACATTTTGTTTCCTTTTTAGGGAGCAATCTCTTCATCATGCCTTAGATAGGGATCCTTACCTCAGATAGATCCATACTTAATTCTCCTCCCACGTCCTTGCGAAAATTTCATCCAAGTAAAATGCCATAAGATGCTGGGATGTCAGCCACCAAGACAGTCATCTTGATTCTCTTGTCTGAGAAGGCTACAAATGCAAAATGGGCATCTTTAATTTGCCCTAGTAATGGTACTTGCTTATTCTCCATGGAGAAACATCTCTCAAATGTCTTGGTCAGTGTGAGACCAAGGGATTTGGCCACTTTAGCAGGCATGACATTGTCTTAAGCTCTAGAATCAATGATGCAATTATTTGTTAGGTTGTGGAGCTAAAAGCTTCACTGATGCAAACAGGGAAGGAGGTTGCAGAGGTTACGGAGGTTGCTAAGTTGCAAAACGAGTTGCAGGGCAACCAACATCGGTCTGATCAATCGACATCAGTCATATTAGAGTGCAGAATCAACCGACGTTGGTTAGGAGTCGACCGATATCGGTCAGGAAGGAGCCGACGTCGGCAACCTATGTGTGCATGCAGTTTGCATGTGAGTTCCGAACAGGGCTATTTTTAGACTGTCAGTTTGCATGTTAAAGCTAATTATAGTCTTGAGTTGCATGTTTAATTATTGTAATTAAGAATGTCTAATTATTGTATGCATGAGATTTATATAATAGACTCATGGGCTGTATTGTAAAAGTGTGCTAGAAAGCCATTGAGCTTGTAGAGAGAGCTAGAGTAGCTCCTCCTAGTTCCAAAGGGGTGCTGAGTGTGTATGATCAGGGAGAGTTACAGGTTGTGCAAAGTTCTACTAGGAGATCCACCAAGGTACTGGTTGAAGAATCATAAGGACATGGTGAGGTAAGGACAAGGGTTCTTCAGGGTGTAGAGACATCTACATGGTAAGTAAGGTCTGTTGATTTGCAGGTGGCAGCAAGGAAAGGGAGATCTACTTAGAGTACGGTTGTGTACTTGGTGTATTGGCAATGTTGTTACTGACTGGTGGAGGTGAACACCAACTCTGTATTTGAGTTGTGTGTTGGGACCGTAAGAGAGAGAGGGAAGAAGTCCTTGAGGTGTGGCAAGCCTTAGAGGTGGAAGAAGAAGTGGCATCTTCTTTATTGTATTTTCTTCTGAGTGATTATTAATACAATTGTGTATTGTCTCTCATATCCTGTGTTGTTTCATATTTCTAGTTACTTATCATTCTGGTTAAATTTCGTGTTTAGTTGTTTATACAAGAGGTAATCATATATACTCTTATTGGGGGAGTAGGATCCTGACATTATTCAATTGATGTCCATTTATCAGCAATGAGACATAAAAAGGTTCAATCCTGCCAAGAGCAACAGGGGGAGCGGTGACAAGGTTGTTCCTGATGGGTGCATTTTTGGTAGCATCATGTGTCACTTTGAGAATCGTTCATTCAACATGGATGTTCTAATTTTTAACACATTGAACCAGTCTATCTAATTGGTCAGGATGGGACAGCAAAAATTCAAATTCAGACATTTGAATTTTGGTTCTCTTTATATGATCAATGATATCAAATGTCTAGAATGAGCTAGGAGTAGAGGATGGGAGTTCATCCTTTTGATTTTTGAAAGGGGGAGGATTGGACTGCGAAATTGAAGTAGAAGGTGTAGGGGCATTTGGGGTATTTACCTTTCTTGAAACCACCAGGTCCTTTGGCTAGAAAGGAAGAGTGGATCCCCGCTTAGCAATTGAAACTGCTAGTTGAGGTCGATCCTCTGCTTTCTCTTTATTAGCTTGTTGAGCTGATTGATTCTTAGACCAGGTGAATATAGCATACGACCCCTTAGCTACATGGCCTTCACTTCTGGGTTCATCCTGATAGTTCAGGAAACTAATATGGGAGTCGCCAGCTAATTCTTCTTCTTCCTCAGTGAAGAGATTAGCATCATCTTTAGGATTTAACTCAGACTGGAATGAAAAATTTGCTTCAGCTTTAAGATATCCAACTGCTGAGTTGTTTGGAGGCACTTCAAGGATGAGGTTCTTCTGTGGGGGAGGAAGGCAATTTTTCTATCCCTGATTCCTGACAGCATTGCCTTGGTACACCTGATTATGGAATGTCCTCTTGGGCATATCTCTATATGCAGGAGTAGATAACATCCCTTGCACCATTTGATTTCTAAGAGCTAGCATTTCATTTGCTAGCTTTTGTACCATTGGGTCAGTAGTGACTGCAGGGGAGAACTCAGAAGATGAAGAGGATTTACCTTTATTAGGGTCTCTCCTTATCTTTTCTGCCAAAATAAGGTCATCTTCTACCTCAGTAGCCAAGTCCTGAGCAGCAACAAGGTCTATGTGTTTGGGCCATCTCAGCAAGAAACTCACTTCAGGCAGTTGTGAGTTGATGAAGAAGCATTTGAAGTTCTAAGGTGTCAGCTGGGCGACCATGGGAATCCTGTGCCTCAACTTGTTGAACCTAGCAATAAAATCCCTCATATGCTCATGAGGCTCTTTCTTCATCTGAGTGAGTTGGGCCAGCAAGGCATGTGCATCTTCTATAGGCTTAAACCTGGTTTCAAATTTGTCTTTCAGAGTGTTCCAATCAGTCATTGACCCAGCCTGCAAGTGGTAAAACCAGTGTGCAGCAGTGCCTTGAAGTGTCTCCACGAATAGCCTGACCGCTATGTCTTTAAATTCTACCCCTATTATACCATAGGCTATGCTGAAAGCTACAATGTGTTCATCAAGATGGCTCTTCCCATCACCAAAGAATTTGGGGAAATTATTCCTTGAATTGCGTGGAAGCTTATGTAGAGGTGGAGTCAAATTCAGGGGACTGAAAGAATTACCCCAGGGTCCTTGAGCCATGATTTGATTATGCAAAAGTGGGATCACAAATCCAAGTGGAGTGTGGGTAGGCAAGGCTCGACCAACAGCAAAAAAAGAAGCTCTGCCTTGTATTGGTGGCTTGGTAGGGCTAGGAAGAAGACTCTTAGTTCGTCCAAGGTGAGGTTGTGGAGGAAACAACTCAAAATTACTCTGTTGCACCAACTCAAAAGTAGGGTCGACAGAACCTTAGGATTTTTGGCCTTTGGTATAACGTGGAGTTGCCAGATTGTAGAACAAAAATTGGAAAAGAGCAGGATCTGCTTCAGCTTGAAGTTTGAGACTTTAAATTGCGCGCTCTTCTCCAGCAGAGTCACCAAAAATTGTTGGTTGAATATTTTGTCGATCAACGTACTAATAAATAAAATAGGTTTGATCAGCCAAAGTAGGAAGATTAGTCATCCAAATGTGTAGTTTTACCACATCAGAAGGGGACTGATCTCTCCTCTCATCAAGGGGAGGTTCCCTATATATATATATATAAACAGAAAATAATACTCAAGGGTAGGACAAACCATCCATCTCTCTTTTTTCAGAGATGATGCATGTGAATCAAAGGAAAAACTCAAGGGAAATGATAGACAGTACTCCTCTTCTTTCAGAAGTACTATTTAGCAAACCACAAGAATACTCCTGGTAGTAACAGCAAAATGTAACCAAGGATGTAATAACCAGCAAATCGAGATGCAACACAAAGTCTCCACTTGAATTGCTCAAGAGTAAGATACGAAGGACAATGAGGGCACAAAGTCATCCCAAAGTCCTTTACACAGAAATGAAAAGAAAATACACTAAAGGCAATTATGGGGGCACAAATTCTCTCCACACTTGACTCTTTAGGACACCTTCCTGACTACTATCACTAATTCTGCTTGTTGAAATAAAGGAACAAAAAATATATTAAAGAAAAAGACATAAGAATAGTTTCCTCAACAACAAAGATATTACAGCACAAAGTCTGAAAAGTCACTTGCTTTCTTATTCCAGCAACAAAATATGATCAACAATTTGAGCTCAAAGTCTCAATAATGCCTTATAATTTGGGCAGAGTTTCGTTCTAATTGTCAAAAAGAGATCATGTTTACAATAGAAGAGAGTTCCTTATATCGCCTCTTCAAGAAGGACTCGGGAACAGTATTACATCATGTTGCATTGGAATCTATTAAGAAGATAGGCTGGAACTTAGGGGCATTTTACCCATTTGATTTTATTAATGTAGGGAAACAAGTCATGCTTATTGAAAGTTTGCAACTTTCAATGTCCACCTGGTGATTTGATCTTATCTTCATCGTTCCTCCTTTTCTGGTTAATTGAATCGGGTCGTGGATTCAGTTTGTTGTTCTGTTCCTTCCCACTTTCTGTTGGTCTTGGCCTTGAAATCTGTGAATGTATTTTGGTCTGTATGTTTAAAGGATCAATGGATAGTTTACTATGTTGAATTTGACATTTTTGGGCGTGTCATTCCTTTGTCCTCTTTCAGCTTTTTTGTTTGGCACTTTTTCGGATTGAACTTGTCCTTTCGGGCCTTAAGGAATGACCCATTTTGAGTCGAGAAGAGCCTCCCACAAGGGTATCTACCCTTCAGGCAGTCTTTAAATGGCCTTCGAGCTTCTTCGAGCGTCCCTTCGGCTTCAGGAAGTGTCTTCGAATTGGCAGTCGAGAGTCCCCTGTAAGGGCACCTGCCCTTCAGGGTCCTTCGAGAAGCTCTTTGAACTTTGGCGATGAACCAACTGTTGAACCGTTCCATTGAACCATGGCTTTGAACCATTCCGTTGAACCAAGGCTTTGAACCTCTTATTGAACTTGCCTTTGAACCATGTGTTTGAACTAACCATTGAACCAAGTTTTGGTTCAACAGTTCAAACAAAGCCTTGAACTGATTGACGAATTGTTTGATTGAACCAAAGGATGAACCAAAGCATTGAACCGCTTGGTTGAACCAAGATATTGAACCATTCCTTTGATTGAACCTACCGTTGAACTTAAAGCATTGAGCCGATTGAACTTGGAACTCGTTGAACTTGTAGAAATGAGCCTGTTTGCAGAGTCCGTAGAAACCAAGTCCGTAGTTTTTGCTAACCTTGAAAGAGTCCATAGATTTTAACCTGTAGAAGCCCATTGAACTTGCCCTGCTGAGTCCATAGATTTTTGAGAAGCTTGAAAAATGAGGAATTTGAATGCCCAGGACAAATTTTGAAAAGGGAAGAGACAATTTTGGTCTGTAGGACCAAAATAGTTAAAATGTTGTCCAAAAAATGAGTGATATTTTTGGGGGACAACATCAATAACAAGATTGAGTTAGAGGATGCCTCATTATACATGTCTAACACCCATGATGATTATATAAAATATGAGGAGAATGACTAGGATTTAGGTCAGATTAGTTGTATTTTTAATTTATAAGGGAAAATCTATTGATTTAACTCCCTCCAACATCATGTGTGTGTGTGTGTGTGTGTGTGTGTGTGTGTGTGTGTGTGTGTGTGTGTGTGTGTGTGTGTGTGTGTGTGTGTGTGTGTGTGTGTGTGTGTGTGTGTGAAACAATGATTTATAAATGTTCAAATTCACCATAAATATTTATATATAAATACACAAAACATATATTTAAATAACACACACATACATGTTTATAAATAAGTATATATAATAAAAATATATTTATTTCCAACTGTTAGTAGAAAACCAATACTAACTTGACGCAAGTGTTAATGCAATCTCAATGAAAACACATGGCACAAACTTTGTGTAAATAAAAATGTCTAATCATGTCAACCATGCATCGACTTTGCACCATAAATGACATGATTTTTTGAAATTTTGTTGTTAAAAAAAAAACCAAAACCAAAAACAATCCATTTTTGGCATAAGTTCAACCCAAATTAAGGCAAAATTACACTAGATGTTTCTCTAATAATCTTCAATTCGATGTCTCAGTATGTGTGTGAATATTTGTATAGATATCCTACTCAATTTTTGTTATTATGATTTTTTTACTAACACCATTTAGTATTCTAAATTCTTTTGGGAATTGTGTTTGACGTCTTCTAAGAAATGAAATAATTATTCTTTAATTCTTGTATTATTTATTTCTTCTTTTAAAGTAAGGAAATTCAACTCAATTTTTTTTGTTAATATGTATGTAGGCCCATCCATTCCATCAAATAGATACCTCTTAGACATTTCCTCTCATAATGATGATGATTCACTTAATCAAAGTGTGGAAGATATTCTAGGGTAAGTGCACGGAGTTTGGGGACAATTCTGTTGACATTTTACATAATGTGATTGTGCTATTAAATAACATTATTATGTTATTTAAACAATGGCTCAGTAATTATTGAGATATAATATGATCACATTATTAATTAATATGATTGTGTTATTTAAAATAATAACGTGATTGTGTTCCCTATGTAACTAAAAAACCCTGAATCCGCATGCAAAATTCCTCATTTTGCATTTGAGCTTTCTTTATTTCCTACATATATCCAATGATCGCGTTTTAGGTTAGTGAGGCTAAACATTGCCATAATTTATCCCAGAAAGCTACTAATTGATGATGCCACCACGTAGAAGAGGTAAGTGCTAAAAATCTATACTTGTAACCCTATTGGTAATTTATTTGTTTTGAATAGCCTGTCTTACTAACCATCCTATTTTTATACCTAACCCTCCTAACCCTCCATATAACCCTCTTGTTCCTCCTCTTAACCCTCCACCTAACCCTCTTATTTCTCAACATAACCCTCCTCCTAACCATCCTATAGTTCCACAAAATCCCCCAGGCAGTCAAGAGAGTCTAGTTGACCACATTATAGAAAATAAAATTAAAATTGAAGAATTAATTGGGATAATGAGGGATACCACTTCCACCAACACCCACTGCACCTATCTTACCAATTCCCTAGAGACATTATTAGGTCAAATTGACTCTATAACGAGTCAAATTGATAGATGGGCTCCATATTAGAATAATTGTAGAGCTTATTATGTTGACAAATTATCAGCACTTGAGGTCAAGAATAAAGACATATCAAAAGCCTCTATTTTCACCTTATTCATTGACCCAACCACGAATGCACCATTTCTGGTAACTGCTACACATTTTTCAATTCATCACTGCCAATATAATTTAATCACAACCAATTTTTGGGATTGATGGTGGATGGTGTTTGATTATCCACTATGTAACAACCATGAGGTTCCATTGTATTTTCTTAGGAAACTCTATTTTGAGTTTGTCCTCAATGAGATTTCAAACTATTTTGATTATAGTGAGTTTCAGGGCTGAGGGAAAGGCTCTGCACAGGATTGACCAAGTGCACATTGTGCACCTAGTCGGCCTCTAAGGATCTGTATCTAAAAGCCACTTGAGCCTGAGATCCCCTCTATAGTTTAACATTTCATGGAGATTGACAGTCTGCATGTACTTAGTTCACTCATTAATACAATCATTCAACATATGAATAGGCTCTCACAGAGTGATGCTAGAGGTACACCACCTAGTATGCATAGTCGACCGCACCCTTGTAGTTCTTGTGGAGATATATGCATTGAACCCTATGATGATGATGGAATTGGTGGTTTAGAGGGCTTGGATAATATAATTATGAGTGATGAGTTTTTGGCATGCACATTTGGTGTGTAGACATCAACCACTACACAAATGAAAGTATATTTTAAATAAATGTCATATTAAATTTAAGTTATATTTAAAAATTTAATTTAGCTAAAAATTAGTTTACATAGAAATTAAATAATATGTCATTTTTTATATTCTAGGAGGTGACGGTGCTTTCATCATCACAGTCGACATTTTTAGCATTTGATTTGACACAACTATTGTTTACATTTTTAGATCTAGCTATTGGCCAATCTACTACATCTGTCTCTATTAGGATGACACCTTTTACTTATACAGAGGTAAAATTTTGAGTTAACCATATGCTCTATGTACGTTTAGTCTATGTATATTTTATTTGTAAGTTTAAGTCAAGTTTATCTATCAAGGATTTCAAATTTCAAGTACAATACTATTAAATACACTATTGGTTTAATAAAGGAGAAAAACTTGTCATATATATCTTTGATACTTTATAGAAAATTAAGTGAGACCTTGTTTACATTCATCTGATGGCTTAAGTATACACTCCTCCATCACTACGAGCCAAGACAGACATAGGCATTATTGTTGCAATGCTATCTACACAGGCATTGACAAAGGTATATATTAACTTGTAATTTTGAGTTATAAAAATAGACTTATTTTAATAATTTTACTACATACTTGGGCAAAATATAAATTATATGAATGTATTATGTATGCAGGGTTGTCCTATGACATCTGATAGTCCCAGTAAGATGATTAGTAGGGTAACTTCTCATGTTTCTTCCCTATTTTAGATGCCTATTCAACTAGTTGAGCCTGCCACTAACTTATTTGAGCATCAAAAATAGATTGAGTAGGACTATGAGCTTGCAATAAGTGCATGTTTAAATAACTTTTTATTGTAGTTTAAATAACTTTTTATTGTAGTTTAAAATTAATTTCTTAACAATTGGTTGAATGTATTTTATGTTAATTTTGTAATAATACTTGTATTTGAACAAGTTTAGCTGTAAGCGAGCTATGAATATAGGATCCATAGTCGAACCTTGGAGAAATCCAAGGCATTAGAAGGATCTCCATCTACCAATAGGGCATTTAGGGAGAGTCTTCTTTCAGGAAGGCAAGGAGTGGGAGGTTATAGGATGATTATGATGTCTTACATGAAATGTGATTTTTTATATGCCTATATGGAAATTTATGCATTTTTGGCATTGTATATGCGTATATGACATTCACCCAACATTAGATACTATGTTGGTAGATATAATTTTTTGTATGGCTATCATGACAATCTATGTATTATTGACATTATACATGTGCCTATATGATTTTTTTAGAGTTTTCATCTGAATTATGTTAATCTATCTAATGTATATTCAGTTTTAATTAAAAATGTTATTGTATAGTGTTGTTTTGATCTTCTAAAATATTATGCATTGGATCTCATATTTAATGTTGTACACAAATGAGGATTAAAAATTTATTTTTTACAATGCTATAAATATTGGATCTCCCATATCTTTTAAAATTAAAGTTTTTATTTGATTGTGTGTAGTGGAAATGATTAATGACACTCTTATCTACTTTGTATTTATCATCATCCATTTACAACTTCTCAATTGATCATTAACACAATTTGATTTCACTTAAAGCCCATACCCAATCATGTTAAAACTTGTATAACACAAAGCCATAAAATCATTCATAAATCCCTGCAATTTTTTCACTTAGATACCTATACTTGCAAGGTACCTGATCTTTTACCTTCACCTGGCTTTAATGCCTTTTTGACTAGATTTTCTTGAAACTAGGCCTACTACTTGTATGCCTTCTATGATTATTTTTACTTTATATTTCCCCTCACCTCTCGAGTAATCTCTATCAATACCTCTTCTACACTCAACTCCTTTTGGTGACCATGTACAAGTTCTACTTCGTCATCTTTGTAGCTTTATCTTTACTAAACTTGCAAGATAAACTTTTGTCTAAACTTGACTATAATGTCTTTAGTCTGATAAAATGCAACCTTACTGACTTGAAATAGAATATTAACTCATGAGATAATGATCCGTATTTGGCCAAAACCCTTTATCATCCCCTAATACCACCTAATGCACATTTTGCTCTTCTATGTTTAAGAAGGCTATGAAAGTCCTATTCTGATGCTATAAGAGCATGAAAAATTCCAACCTCACTTATCCACTCTTGTTCTCAACTCTATTCAAAATTAACTCTCAACCAATCTTCTTTTTGTAGAGAGGATTATATGACATGATTAGTCAAACATTAGTCCAATAAATCAAAGGAAAAATGCATGAGTAAACCAAATTAAGCCTATTTATTCATGTAGGAATTGCTAATGACAATGAAAGATAAATGAAAGAAAGCAAGAAACCTATACCTTCCCAAGTGAATCCATCCTCCAAGAGCAGCTCAAAAACATATTCTCCCTTGATCAAGAGGTCTTGTCTTCAACAACAATGGTGGCCAACTCCTTCAATAGTTCAAGAAATCCTTTTAAAAATTAGGCTCATGATTTGGAATCACTAAACTAGCCTATCAATGAAGCCTGAAAAATAAAATCAATGGTCAAATGCAAAGGATTGTGGAGATAATTTAACAATATAAATTTGCACAAATCAAGCTTTAAAATGATGTTCATGGCCTCTTTATTTATAGATTTTTGAGATTGGTCAAGGTCAACCATGACCGTCCATCTCAAGATTGAGATGTGTGGTCATGGATTAATCTAATTATATAATTAAAATTCACAAATATCCCTCATAATGATTTTGGAAGAAGGGGCATTTAAGAGGTATGGAGGGTCTTAATGAGGCATGTGAGTTCATGATTCAAATATTTTATGCATTTATGGCCTAGAAATGCCTTTCTAAGAAACGATGTCATTAGGTGATGCAATTAATAGAAATCAATTTCCAAAAAGAAATACTCAACAAATCTCATGGAAAATCCACTTAAGCTCTTGATTTGGATTAATTAGCCTTAAACAAGGTTAATCAAAATTTATGTAATTATTTGGAAATTGGCCCTCAATTAATCAAAATGGTCAGAAAGTCATATTACTGAGTCATAATTTGACTCGAGAAGAATTGGAAGGTGACGTTAGATGCATTAGAACCGTATTTCCATTTAGGATGTTGCCAACACAAAATAACAAAGGTACGTGATGTGTACCAATGAATTAGAATAAAAGAGTGAACTAGAGCACAAAAAGGTGAAATCATCATTTTGACTCATAATGAATTGATCAAAGTTAGCTACTTCATAAATTGAATTGCCTCATTTAGGGATACATTAGCCTAAATCATCACTTATAAATGACAAGTTTGAACCATTTAGTGTGTTTTATAGATTTTGACCTAAAATGTGCATTTGAGTAGAAATCGAGTAAGATTGACAATTTCAACACAAATAGTGTTAGGAATTGGATGTCTATATTTTGCCCATGTTTGAGAGGGTGTAGTGAGACATTCAGGTGAAGCAACATCTTTTCAAAGAAAAGAGTTGTTAAGAAGTAATTGGAACATACCCATGATGCCCCCTCGAGAGGACATACTAGGATGAAAGAGAAGAATGGTCTCTCAAAAAAAGAGGGACAATGAGAGAGTAACCCATGGAGTAGATCATATCCAAATGAGCTAATGCTTGCACATGTGATTACCATCAATGATTAAAATATAATTAGAGGTACAATAGGCCCCAATAGATGGGGGGAATGGGAAAGATACAATCCATAAATGTAAGAGACACACTTTAAATGTACCCAATTTGAGAGTACATGTTACATACTTATGACATTGATCAATCCCAAGACAAGTTGCACACTAAATATTGCCATCATGGGCAGTAGTGTGAAGAGCTTGGAATTAGAGGAAAAAAGAGAACGTTTTGCTTCATAAAGGGAAGCACCACTAGAATGAGGTCTCTAAAGAGAAGATAGTAAGAATTGCCCCAGTAGAGTAGATTTGATTGTGATAAAATAGTTGTGCCCCAATAGGGTTAATTTTGATCACTGATAAAGAATAAATAATGGTTTTTCCCTTGTAAGGCTGATTTGATTCTCACATTATTCAAATGTTTTACCCCAACATGGGCAACTGTAAAGAAAAATATCTCAAAGATATAATCTAACAAATAGGTTAAAGTGAGCAGGTGCAAATGTACATGTGATGGTGTAATGGCTTAAAAAGCCATATAAAACCTAGCATACAAGAATGCACAAAGTGATGAGAGAGATGAAAAGAAGAATGGAGATGGCCAAGCTAACTCCAAATGTGCTAGACAAGTGGATGTTACCTACATAGTTCCATGGACTCATGTTCTAACATGAACTTCAGGCCAATGTAGTTCACCCAAGTTTAGGAGAGAATGAAATGAGGAATGATGAAAACTAACCAAAAATTGATTAGACTCACAATGTATGCGAAGAGATACACTTTTAAGCATAAAGTCGAGTGCTAAAAATGCATGATACCTAGATGCCTATTTCTATATCATGAGCCTAGATTATGCAAAGTGTTCTTGAGAACTATTCATCGAAGTGATGTTGACGTTAAGACATTGAGACTTGAGCATAAAGTGCTTGATATAGTATAATAAATTAGGCACCATAAGTATGGATAACTTAGAATGACATAATATTCCAATTGTGCTAAGCCGATTCAAATGTGAATACCTATAACTAAGGATAATGGTAAAATAATGACCAAAACTAGAGTTACATCTATATACATTTAAACAAAAAAACAAAGACAAAGAAAATAAAAACAAGACATCTTACAACATGAGATCAAGATACAAATAATCAAGATCTATGTGGACCATCAAGATGTACTTGGAAAATAAAATAAAGAAGCAAGACCAAATATGAAAATAAAAGACCAGACAACAAACAACAATCAAATGAAAACACACAAAATGTTTTTGACTTTTTGAATGTTTTACGAATGTTTTTGGGATTTTCTAAGTATCTCAACTCAATTGAGGATTAAGAGAGATAGAACAATCCAACTCATTAAACGGTGAGAGTGGGCCAACTTAAAATGCTTGTAATACGGTGAGAGCATAAGATAAGAGGGATTGAGTTGACCTTAACATGAATTGAGTATGGCCTATATAACCCTAAAATAATCCCAAGTCACAGTAATTCTGCCCACACAAAAGGCAATGAAAAATTGACTAGGTCACAATAAGTTCACAAACAAAGGTGAACAACAAGACACATAATAATAGTAATGACTAGATGATGTGACAATGCATGATAAAAAAACATTGTACCTAATTTTCCCATAGATGGTTATAATTAAGAAATAATGTCATAATACTGATTTGCCCAAAGATAATTATAATCAGGGGTACCAAAACAATACTAATTTGCCCATAGGTGGTTATAATTAGCGATACCAAATAAGATGATAGATGAAAGATAAATTGATAGATCAAATGCCATACTACTTCCATGGACTGTCATTCAACATAGATTTTAAAAACTCCTGAAATCATATTGAAATCCCCCCATAGAAAGTGCAGGATGAACTGAAGGAACCAAGATCAAAATGGGATGAGATAGGATGACTAAGAACAGGCTTTGGTCAATAGTAAATAAATGGTATATGAAAATGATCAAAATATAATTGGCTACAGTGGTAACAAAGTTTCCCCCAAATAATAATTGGCTTAAATTTCTCACAAAATGGTGAGAGCATTCAGATTTAGAAGAATTGCTCACAAAACAACGAGAGCATAAAAAAGGTGATCAAGCTAACCTCAAAAGAAATTGAATGCTGCCTACATAGTCCCAAAGGACCTCAAATCAATGTAGTTCAAATGACATGGTTCATGGATTACAATGGTATAATAATGCCTAAAAAGGTTTTATAGGCTTTCCACCAAGAGATAAGGCATGGTATTGGCAAATGGTAATTAGAAAAGTGAAAAATGGTTCTGTTGCTCTTGTTGACAGGGAGATGCACGTCTTAGTCAATATGTGAGACAAAAAAAATGATCAGTTTATAAAAATTACTACCCAACTCCCTTTTGCAATAACTTCTCTGTTAAGTCCTTGTTGCTGATCTGGATCTCAATAATGTGTTCATGATCTTTGTTGGTAATCAATTCTACTTCTTGCAAACATCGAGACAAGATAACTTTATAACCTCTGTAAAGGAAAGTGCTACTAATGATAAATGATATAAGTGGATAATAAATAGGTGGGTGATAATGGAATGTATAATGAATGGGAAATAAATAAAATTAAGACTTTTAGTCACACGTAATATTGTTAATGTCAGATTTGACATAGATTTAGTCATGGTAGGGCCAAAGACCTCTGAAGATGCTCTCGATATGACCACCAGATTATTCTATTGTTTAGTCTTGAGAGTAGCTACCATCTAATTATGTTGTAGATTGGAAGCTATATTGATTTGATCTTTGATATTGTCTTTAGTATGTAGTGAAATTTTTTTGTGCTCAACTGTTGGCGTCTCGATGAGGTTTTCACCAATAAACTTGTTTTGATCATCCCATAGTGCCTTTGAGAAGGTTTCATGAAGAGATGTTAACATTTTACTTTGATTGTCTTCTAGATCCTTTGAAAAGGTTTCACTAAAAGATGTTGAGTTTGATCTTTTCTCATTCCCTATCGCCTTCAAAAAGGTTTCGCTAGGAGATTGTTCTTCTTCTAAATGAATGTGGTCTTGGTACCCCTGAGATTTTGCAAATGGTATGTTTCCATACAGTTCAACAAAGTATGATTATGTCAGCCCCAATTGATATTTGTGGGAGGTAGAATGTCAATATAATGGCTATGTTGGGTGGCAATAATGGGATGGTGAAAGGTAGCACAATCCTCATAGAAGATACTAGGAGAACTTGTGTTGATGCTGAAGTAATCATCCTCAAAAACCATAGAAGGATTAAAAATATATTCAAATTGATCCGCAAGGAAATTATAACCAATATTGTAACAACTATGACTATAATCTATTTCCAAATTTGATTCCAAAGTAAGGGACTCTAAATCTGATGTCATAACTAATGTTGATTCTATTTTTGATGCTAAATACAACATTGATTCAAAAATAGAACCTAACTCTAATTTTGATTCTTCATCTGATGTGGTTATTTCTTCAATGTTTTGTTGAAAGCTAAATATTTGACAAGTAGTGGCCTATGATGGCATAATGTGATCAATAAAAACTGATTCATCTTGGAAAGGTTCAACATAGATTGGCTCATCTAAGTGAAGCCCCTCAAAGAGAGGGAACCATTCAAGGGATGTATCGATAAAATTATGTCTACCAAAGTGAGACTCCTCAATGAGTGGGAAAATATCAAGAGATAACTTTGCATAGACTAGCTTGTCGAGGAGATGAGACTCTTTAAAAATAGGTAACATATGAGTAGGTAACTTATCACAATTTGACTTGTCATAAATGGGTGTTTCAATAATAACATCACACTTTTGGCTCACAATTGGTTGAAAAATATCAATTTTGAACACATTTTGATCCTCATAAGATGGCTCTTGAAGAGGTAATAGTTCTTTTTTTGGCTCGAAGATCGGTACATAATTTATAAAGTGGGGAACATTTGGTTTAGTGAAAATAATGGTTTATGGTTCAATAATGTACTCTCCAAAAATTAGACTATTGAAGAAGGGATCGAACACAACTGGTTCATCAAATGAAGGTTCTTCAATAATAAGTTTATCAAAAATTGGTGATGGGCTAAGAATGGTAATAATTGGATGCTTCTTAGTTTGGTTGCTTGTACAAACCAAAGGAGGAGGTTCTAAAATGGTGATGATAGGATTCTTCTTAGTTTGGTTGCTCATGCGAACCAAAGGGGGAGGTCATAAAATAGTGACAACTAGATGCCTCTTAGTTTGGTTACTCATGCAAACCAAAGGAGGAGGTCCTAAAATGGTGATGACTGGATGCTTCTTAGTTTGGTTTCTCATGCGAACCAAAGGAGGATGTCCTAAAATGGTGATCCTAGCATGTTGTGGAGCCTGATTACTCATACAAGCCAAAGCATCCAAGTCTTCTTGATAAACCAAATCGCTCCAATCTTGAGTTGGATCATAATTTGGATCTTGATTGTGTTCCCATGACTGATTTTTGTGAGTTGGATATAAATCTATCTCACAAACCATATTATCACCATTGGGGTCTTGACTAAAGTCATAAAAGTCATTTTGTGTGGCCATTATATCATAAGTTATATTATCCGTGACTCCACCATAAGTGTAACTAGACAAATCCATATTTATTGAAGAAAGCTCTGAAAACAAAAAGGCTTAGAGTTTTGCAAACTCTGGAAAGTGATGTCCAAAAGACAAAATGTTCAATCTTAGTTGAAAAGGGGGGAGTTGTATCTCCAAAATGGTTTGTGCCAAGATTTGGCATAAAATAGCCTAACATCAAAGTTTTTTTAAGAAAGGTTATGTTTTCCCAAATAAAGACACAAAAAATGATGAGGATAGGCACTTGAACAAATAAACAATCAATAGTCTTCAAATTTAGGTAATCATTTAACCAAAGTTATGCAACCCAAAAGAGAAAGATCTATGTATTAGCCTCATGAATTGAGACCTAAACAAAAATCAATCAATGTTTGGATCTAAACTTGACAAGGTTAAATGAAAATGCAATGTTGAAGACTAGGATTGGACCAAACAAGCTAGACAAGAGCAAACAACATGATGACACATAAACGAGGTCCAAATGACACACACACAAACATGTTTAGAAAATTTTTCAAGGCACAAGTGTGGTGTAAAATGGATAGCATAACACCTCTTTAAAAAAAAGAGTGACATATAAACAAATTGGTTTTGACATGGTTTATAAACAAACAAATAAGTTTTAGTCTCAAAACATACCAAACAAAAATGACTAAAATACACTACGTATAATCATCCAAATCGTAGTAAGGGTATGGCAATGTGGGGTTGACTAAAATGAATTAGTTTTTGATCATTTCTAGGGGGATCAATTACATAATGACTTTCATGTCATGATGCAAAAGAAAAGTACAAAAATTGGGTATCCGTAACAGTTGGCTTGTTGTAAAAAGGTCTTGCCCTTTTTGCAACCACTACATTCATCACTTGCTCAATGTAGTGTGATGTCCAAAGTTTAGATATATCCTGTGTGCAACTCCATCATTAGAAGGTGGTTTAACCACTCAAACCTCTAATCCTAGTAGGAGTGGTTGAAGTTAGTGTCGAGAGGTGAAATCCCAGGTCAAAGCTTCCCTATAGAACTTGCAAGAGGTGATGGAATTCCCCTCGTCAGCCAAGATGCAATGAAATAAAAGACATAATAGAAAGACTTTAGGTTCATTTTCAAGATCACCCAAACTATTTCAAGTTTTTGGGGAGTGCTTTAGACAACATTCTTTCTAAGCCTTGGATTATGCATGTTTGCAATAAGGATGACACTTTTGATTCCAAAAGTTCCCTAAATGGGATGAATAGAAGAGCATACATGCAACGTCCCTCTTTTTTCCAATTAAATTATAATTAAACAATTATTGAATACAAATTTGACAAGTGTGTTTAATTTTAAGCCCCAAATCAAAGAGTAGGTGTTCTTTTGACCCCTTGGTCTTAAGTTGTAACTTTAAAAGCCTAATTATCAAAAGAATTCACTTACGCATCTAAAAATTTTAAGCACCAAAACAAGGATCATAATTCATTTTAAATCATGCAAAAGATGTCGTAATAGTATGTTTTAACAAATTTGAAGTCCACTTGTTACCTGTCTACCCTTAAGGCATCACCCAAAAAATAAATGTGTTAGATTAGAAACATTTAAAGATATGTAAATTTTTTTAATGAAAAATCTATGTAAATTTAAGCTAAAATAATATCATATTCTAAAAATTTAGAATAAAACATGTGGTTAAAAAAATAAAAACATAAACAATGGAGTCCGTATGACCCTAAATCAAGCATTTTAAAATGGCTTATTAGCTCTTATATTTTGTGTTTTTAAGAAAAACACAGTGAACCGTCAACGGTTTAACTAACCAGTGATGGTTATATGACTATTGATGGTTTACTCAAACATTGGCAATTTACTTAACCATCAACGGTTCTTTGTATAAACCCATGAAAGTGAAAAATCGGCCAAACAAAGTAGAAAATCACTTAGAAAGAGTTTTAAGCATCCAAATTGAAATTTTAAAGTTGCCTCATGGTCTCTTTCATACATGGGATGTGTCTTGTCCCACCGGGCATGACAAAATGTAGAGATGATTACATAACATGATTAGTCAAACATTAGTCCTTTAAATCAAATGAAAAATGCATAAGAGCAAACCAAATTAAGCCTATCTATTCATGTCGGAATTGCTAATGACAATGAAAGACAAATGAAAGAAAGCAAGAAACCTATACCTTCCCAAGTGAATCCATCCTCCAAGAGTAGCTCAAAAACATTTTCTCCCTTGATCAAGCACTCTTATCTTCAACAACAATGATGGCCAACTCCTCCAATGTCTCAAGAACTCCTTGTAAAAACTAGGCTCATGATTTGGAATCACTAAACTAGCATATCAATGAAGATTGAAAAATAAGATCAATGGTCAAATTCAAAGGATTGTGGACACAATTTAGCATTATAACTTTGCACAAATCAAGCTTCAAAATGATGTTCATGGCCTCTCTATTTATATATTTTTGAGATTGGTTAGGATCAACCATGACCGTCCATCTCAAGATTGAGATGTGTGGTCATGGATTAATCCAATTATATAATTAAAATCCATAAATATCCCTCATAATAATTTTGGAAGAAGGGCCATTTAAGAGGAATGGAGGGTCTTAATGAGGCATGGGAGGCCATGATTTAGATATGTTTATGTATTTATGGCCTAGGGATCCCTTTCTAAGAAATGATGTCATTAGGTGATGTAGTTAATAGAAATCAATTTCCAAAAAGAAATACTCAACAACTCTCATAGAAAATCCACTTAAGCTCTTGATTTGGATTAATTAACTTTAAACAAGGTTAATTAACATTTGTGCAATTATTTAGAAATTGGTCCTCAATTAATCAAAATGGTCAAAAAATCATATTACTGAGTTGTAATTTGACTCGGGAAGAATTGGAAGGTGACGTTAGATGCATTGGAACCATATTCTCATTTAGGATGTTGCTAACACAAAATAACAAAGGCACGTGATGTGTACCAATGAATTAGAAGAAAAGAGTGATCTAGAGCACACAAAAGTGAAATAGTCATTTTGTTTTGAATTGAATTGATCAAAGTTAGTTGCTTCATAAATTGCATTGTCCCATTTAGGGATACATTACCCTAAATCGACACTTTTAAATGATAAGTTTGAACCATTTAGCATGTTTTATGGATTTTGACCTAAAATGTGAATTTGAGTGCAATTCGAGTAAGATTGACAATTTCAACACAAATGATGTTAGGAATTAGATGTCTACACTTTTAAACTATTCAATTACTCGTTAGACATGCTCTAAAGTACTCACTAATCTCTCAGATCTACTCTCCTTCTTTTGAACAATTTTTCTTTAAGACACTTTGGATAGGTCTTAGGAAAACTTAAGAATTTATGTAGGTGTCAAAACTTACAAGAAACCAACCAACTATAGGTCTCCCAAAGATTGAGCTCTCGTTCTTGAATTTTATCATTTTAAGTTTCTAGGTCTCTAAACCTAGTTGTTGCTCCAATAGGTCAATTTCTCAAAATAGATTTTTTAGCTCTTAAAAATTATATTTGTAGTAGTATTTTAGCAATTATAACATGTTCAAACCCTTACCCAAGTTTATAAAATTCAAATCAACCAAAAACTCATCTTACCTTATGCACAACATTCTAAAAAATGGTCTTCTATAGGTGCACATAAAAATAGTCCTCTGTACCTACAATTTCAAACCTCTTTTCAAACCAATGATATTTGGAATAAGTTATAAGATCTATTCCCCATCTAATCACAAAGTTTCAGACCTTATTGTTCAATTATTTGAGTTTTAGAGGTGTTTTACTCATGAAACCCTTACTTCGATTTTACTCAAAATTTCTATAGGCCGAGAGCTTAGCTAAGAATATTGTAAACATAGATTCTACATGTATTTGGTTTATGAGGCTAGTTTTTGACCCTTCAACACCTCACTCAATCAACACCTTCAACACCTCACTCCTAACATTCTATTGCTTTCTAGGCTTGTCCCTTAAGGGTATTAGGCCTCTTACAACTGATATTTGAAAATATCACAAACCTATTCTATCCTCCAAATCACCTTGAACACTTAAAATACACTTTCATGCAAAAGTGGGTGAGAAAAGGGAGAGAGGAACACAGAAACATTGACAACAAATATTGTCAAAGTTTAAGTTGTGGTTACAAAACTCTGGTTTTGATGCTTCTTGTAAAAAAATGACACTACCAACACATTAAAGGGTGTGGATAATGTCTAGGACCAGGTTATTGGCCTCTTATCAGGGCTGATCGACAAATTCACCACCCATTCTAGCTTCAATAATGCCCTTCCCAATAGAAGAAAAATGTAATTTTTTAACCTAAGTTTAAAAATGCCTAAAATGAAACTTGCGAGTCATTTATATGAACTGTCAAATCCCTCCCCTACCTATTTAATCCCTCTAATCACACCCCAGACCACTCAAGAAAAAACTTCTAGAGCAATTTATTGGACAAGTTGCAGTGACAAGTTCAAAAATGTAACTTTTTGGCATTAAATAGGCAACTTCTTGAGCTCTAATTGCCATTTCTGCCTCCAGGACCTCCACTTGAGAATGTATCACTTAGATCACATCTAGATAGACAAATTACACATTATCACACTATCACAACATTAAAATCCACTTGAAAGTGCATTTTCAATACCGTTTAAGAGCATAAAAATACTGACAATAAATGTTGTCAAAGTTTAAGTTGTGGTTACATAACTTTGGTTTTGATGTTTTCTGACTAAAAACTAAAACTGCCAACACATATAGAGGGGTGGCATGAATAATGTATAGGATCAGGTTCTTGGCCTTCGATTAGGCTCGTTTGATAAACTCACGACCCATTCTGACCTCAAGAATGCCCTTCTCAATATAAGAAAAATGCAAATTTTTAGCCTAAGTTCAAACACACATAAAATAAAATATATAAATCATTTCCATGAACAATAAGATCCCTCCCCCACCTATTTAATCCCTCTAATCACACCCAAAATCATTGAGGTGGAACATTTTATAGCAATTTGTTGGATAAGTTGCAGTGATGGGTCCAAAAATGCAACTTTTTGGCATTGAATATGCAACTTCTTGAGCTCCAACTACCATTTCTACCTCCAAAACCTCCACTTAAGAATATATCACTTAGATCATTTATAAATAGACAAATTACATGCTATCACACCACCATGACATTCAATCCACCTATAAGTGCATTTTCACTACTGTTCAGTAGCGTCGAAACACAAACAACAAATGTTGTCAAAATTTAAGTTGTGGTTACAAAACTCTAGTTATGATGCTTCCTAACCAAAAAATGACACTGCCAACATGTCTAGGGGGGAATATAAGCTCTAATACCATTTTATTGGTCTCCTATTAGGCTTTATCAACAAACCCACCACCCATTCTGACCTCAAGAACGCCCTTCCCAATACAAGAAAAATGCAATTTTTTAGCCTAAGTTCAAATACGCATAAAACAAAAATTGTAAGTCACTTATATGAGATATCAGATCCTTATCATACCTATTTAATCTTTATAATTTCACCCTAGATCACTCAGGTGGAACATTTTATAGCAATCTGTTGGACAAGTTGCAGTGATGGGTCTAAAAATGTAACTTTTTGGCATTAAATAAGCAACTTCTTGAGCTCCAACTACCATATCTACCTCCAAGACCTCCACTAGAGAATATATCAATTTATCACACACACACACACACACACAGAGGCATATTACATGTTATCACATTAACATAATGTTTAAATACACCTAGAAGTGTATTTTCACTACTGTTCAGGAGTGTGAAAACATTGAAAATAAATATTATCAAATTTTAAGTTATGGTTACAAAACCATAGTTTTGATAATTCTTGACCAAAAAACAAAAATTAAACACATCCAGAGGGAAGATAATGTTTAGTACCAAGTTCTTGGCCTTCCATCAGGCTCGATCGACAAACCCATTACCCACTCAAGAATGCCCTTCCCAATACAATAAAAATGCAAATTTTTAACCTAAGTTCAAACATGCATAAAATGAAACCTATAAGTCATTTTTGTGAACCATCAGATCCTTCCCCTACCTATGTAATCCCTCTAATCTGATCCTAGAGCACTCAGGTGGAACCTTCTAAAGAAATCCATTGGACAAGTTGTAGTGATGCATCCAAAAATGCAACTTTTTGGCATTGACTGGCAACTTCTTGAGCTCCAACTACCATTTTTGCCTCTGAAAACTCCAATTGAGAATATATAACTTTTATCACATATAGATAGACAAATTATATGTTATCACACTACCATAATGTTTAAATCCACCCAAAAGTGTATTTTCACTACCGTTCAGGAGTATGGAAACACTGATAATAAATGTTGTCAACGTTTAAGTTATAATTTAAGAACTCTAGTTTCGATGCTTCTTGAGGAAAAACTGACACTGCCAACACATTCAAGGGGAGAATAATGCCTAGTACCAATTTTTTCCCCTCTCATTAGTCCTGTTCAACAAATCCATCACCCATTTAGGCCTCGAGAATGCCCTTCTCAATACAAGAAAAATGCAAATTTTTAGCCTAAGTTCAAACATGCATAAAATTAAACCTGCAAGTCATTTTTGTGACCCGTCAAATCCATCCCTTACCTTTTTAAGCCTTATAATCACACCATAGAACACTCAAGTGGAACCTTCTAGAGAAATTTGTTAGACAAGTTGCAGTGACGAGTCTAAAAATGCAATTTTTTGGCATTAAACAAACAACTTCTTGAGCTCTGACTACCATTTCTACCTCTGGGACCTCTACTTGAGAATATATCAATTAAATCACTTCTAAATAGTCAAATTACACATTATCACACTACCATAATTTTCAAATCCACTTGAAAGTGCATTTTCGCTGCCATTTAGGAACGCAAAAACACTTACAACAAATGTTGCCAAAGTTTAAGTTATAGGTACAAAACTCTGGTTCTGATGCTTCCTGACCAAAAAATGACACTACCAACACGTCTTGGGGGTGGATAATATCTAATACTAGGTTCTTGGCCTCTCATCAGTCTTGATCGACAAACCCACCACCCATTTTAGCCTCAAGAATGCCCTTCTCAATACAAAAAAATGTAATTTTTTATCCTAAGTTTAAACATGCATAAAATGAAACCTGTAAGTCATTTTTTTGAACCATCATATCCCTCCCATACCTTTTTAATCACTCTAATCACACCATAGATTACTCAGGTGGAACCTTCGAGAGCAATATATTGGATAAATTGATGTGATAGGTCCAAAAATGTAACTTTTTGGCATTGAATAAGCAACTTCTTGAGCTCCAACTACCGTTTCTACCTCAGGGACCTCCACTTGAGAATATATCACTTTGATCACTTTTAGATAGGCAAATTATACATTATCACACTGCCACAATGTTCAAATACACTTGAAATTTCATTTTCACTACCATTCAAGAGCATGAAATATTAACAATAAATGTTATCAAAGTTTAAGTTATGGTTGTAGTACTCTAGTTTTGATGCTTCTTAACCAAAAAATGACACTGCCAACACATTTGAGGGGTAGATGATGTCTAGGACAAGGTTCTTGGTCTCCCATCAGTCTCGATCGATAAATCCACCACCCATTTTAGCCTTAAGAATGCCCTTCCCAATACAAGAAAAATGCATTTTTTTGATCCTAAGTTCAAACATGCATAAAATGAAACCTATAAGTCATTTTTGTGAACCATCATATCCCTCCCATACCTCTTTAATCCCTCTAATTTCACCCCATATCACTCAGGTGGAACCTTCAAGAGCAATTTGTTGGACAAGTTGCAGTGACAGTTCCAAAAATGCAACTTTTTGGCACTGAATAGGGAACTTCTTGAGATCCAGCTATCATTTCTACTTCTAGGACCTCCACTTGAGAATTTATCGCTTTGATCATGTTTAGATATGAAAATTATATATTATCACACTACCATGACGTTTAAATCCACTCAGAAGTACATTTTCACTACTGTTTAAGAGCTTTTTTTAGCTTGAAGAATATAAAATTTTCTACTGACAATGCCAACCACGTGAAGGTGGAAGCTTATCTAACACCACTAACCTACAAAAAATTGTTAGTAAATAATTAAAAATGAAATTCATATATACTACCAAGAAAATAAAAAACATATGGTAAAATTGATTACATCTACTTTTGAAAAGTCAACATACCTACATATTTCAATCCAACGAACCATTAGGATCTACTCTAACTTTGATAGTATCAAAAATATCTCCATGGTATGACTCCTGAACTTTCTATAGTTTCTTTTTAATGGCCTCCCATGATATTTTTGTACTTAAATATTTATTTCAAGAATCAAATTTGATTAGTGTAGGATCTTCCCATGTGTTTCAAAATCTTCAAACAACCATTGATCTGATTTTTTTATAAGATATCATCGAAATCAAGTTCTAGTGACTACCACTGACCTAGTGGGATAGTCATTGTTTTATTTATCTATAACTGGGGAAGTCAATTTTTTATTTCTCTCTACACACTGACACAAAGAGTAATCAATTCCCTCTTCATTTTCCTCATTTTTAATAACTATAAAAGCATGCCCTGTATCACATAAACCATTTTTAGTGACAATATGAAGATATGTAATAAGAGTAAATTGTACATAATGAAAAATATTCTACCTGGTTGCACTAGATCAAATACATTATCAATGTCATTTGATGATGTCATATTTGTAAGTTACAATGCTGTTGGAACTTAATATGTGTTGATTGGAATTAGAGGTTTGGAACTCCAATCATGCACCCACTCTTGTGACTCACACTCATTCAAACAGAGTCCATGCATGTAGAATAAAAAGATGACAAGTGCCTTGTATGAACAGTCCAAGAACTTGAATTTAATCTACGAAATAAGTGGAGGTCACTTGAACCTGTTAGAGTCATAAAATCCTCATACTTTGCCAAGTGTTCTTCCTCCATTAACTAGAAATGTATATGAATAGTATAATTTGGTTGAGCACTATGACACATGTTCTCATTACACCATTCAACCATGGTTTTTGCATTTGTCAAATGAACACCCTCTTCAAATTTTAACTCCTCTCTTGTGATAGCTTTTTTTACACTATTCCAACACTGTCATGGTCCCTTTTTCTATGGCCATCCTTGATGAAACTTCAAATATGTTCTACATCAGTGGTAATGTGGATCCTACTCAACCAATAAAACATCTATGCATTTTTGAATTGTGATGTGTAATTATCTGACTAAATGTAATGTTGATTAAACGTAATGTTCTTCTGACTCAGTTATTCATATAAATTTTGAAAATAACCTTGCACATACTCTGAACAATGTAATCAGTCATCGCTAATATAGAAATGGTACTCCCTTTATAAAATAATTTTCCATTTGATCTTTTGCAAAAGATAGTTAAAATAAATTCTCTGGCTAATTTTGGTGGAAAACCAATGCCATACTCCTATAAAATATTGTTAGTATTCAAAGTACAATGAATATGGCAAAAAACATCATAGTGCATTGAAAATTCAACATGTTTCCTACAACAATAAGTGGTGTGTGTGTGATTTATTTTTACATAAAAAGGTTTGGCGATCTCAAAATATCTTTGACAAATAGAAATTTGTGGATGTTTTTCCAAAAACTTAGAGTACAATTATGTTTGAGTCATATCCAATAAATATTTCAGATGTAGTTCATGGTTATCAGAACCATCTCTTATTTTCACTTTAACTCTTGCATTGGGTGAAACTCTTGTATTGTCTTTCTAAAATTGAGTAACTCTTTGAAAGTATCGACTATAGCCTTGTCCTTTCATGAAAGTATACTAGAGAATGCCTAGAGCTCATTGGTATTAGGTTAATTAAGCATTCATATTTTCTCTATTTAGTCACTTATTTTATAAGTTGTAAGTATATGCCGAGCAACATTATAATCTTGGGTGCATGATTTTAGGCCTACAATATGATATGAATTATGTAGATTTTAAACAATTTCATTGTTTTCATCATCCATATTAGATGTTCTTAGTCCTAATGTGTATATTATGGGTCTCATCTTAATCAATTTTATCAATGAAACAAATAATTGACATCTTTGACTATCATGATCTAAATTACGAAAGAAAATATCCCAAATTTGTTGATCTAGTATTTTTGAATGGCGATCAACCAATTTATTATGCATTGGTTCTAAAATATTTTCATCAACTTCAATTGAGTACTTGTCTTTTCTACGCATAATTCTTGGAGGTGTTGTTATTGGTGGAATTTGTTGAGAAGGTGTTTCAAAACCATTATTACTTTCATTATTTAGAGGTGGGATGACATTTTATTCATTTTTTATTTCTTCATTATATGTTTTCATAAAATTTTATTAATTGTTAATTTCATCATTATTTGTTTCCTTAAAATTTTTAATTATTCATGAGGGGTGAAGCATCATACATAGACTCATCATCAATAAAATCAAAAACTTGGAACTTTGAATGTAAACTTCCAACATTATCTAATTCATTATTGTAAATTTCATTATTAATCATTTTATTATGATCAATTTCATCATTATTCAATTCATTATGGTCAATTTCATCATTTGATTCATTATTGTCAATTATCTCATTATCTATGGCATTTGGTTAATCAAGATTAGGTTTTATACCTTGTATACCATGAAGATTTTGCATTCATATTTTGTATTTCTCTCTCAAATATTCTTATTCCTCTAATGTTTTGTTCTTAAACATCTCCCTCTTCCTTGAATGCGATCCATCACCCATCAAGGATAATTAACAACTTTTCAAAGGTGGGGTCAAAAGTACACAGGTCCTACATGTCCCACAAAGATAGTTTGTGGGGTTAGAACTTTCAATTTGGGTTAAAAATAAATGTTGAAAAGTGAGCTTAGTCTATATTAATAATAACATGATCACATTATCCAATAACATGATTATGTTATATAATGAGACCACATTATTCTTAGTACTTAGTTCTGATTAAACATAGACATTTAGAAGTGATTTTATCTATATTAAAAATAATGTGATCATGTTATGAAATAATGGATTCATGTTATTCTTAGTACTCAATTGGGGTTAAATAGACATTGAAAAGCGAGTTTTATCTATATTAAGAATAATTCAATCATGCTATATGTAATATCGATTAAGGATTAGGGATTAAGGCATTAGTTCATAGGGTTTAAGGTTTAGGGATTAGGGCATTAGGGCATAGGGCTTATAATTTATGTATTAGGGTTTAGGGATTAGGCATTAGGGCATGTAGGGTTTAGGTTTAAAGGTGTATATAAGGTCTAATCGCTCTATGCCATGTGAACCTAATTCTTACTACAAAAGATGTTAATTGAGATTAAATTGATTGCTAAATAAGGAAATTTTATGGTTTACAATTTAGGGTATAATATTTAGGGTTTATTGTTTAGGGCTTAGGTTTTAATGTATGTATGGTTTAGGGTACATAGGGTTAATCATAAAGATAATTGAGGATAATTAGAATCACTTGGACCCATTTGTGATTATAAAATGTGTTTTTGGGTTATTATTATACACTATGTCATTGTGTAGATTGAGTGAATTAGTCAAATGGGGTAATTAATCATGTTACTTATGCCAAAATAACCCCTATGAACTTAATTCTTAGTCTAAATGATGTTAATTTGGGTTAAAATGATTGGTTCAGGGTTTAAAGAGTTTATATTTATAATTTAGAGCTTAGGGATTAAGAACTTTAGGGATTAGGGATTAGGGTATAGGTTTTAGGGTATATAAGGTACAATCATGAAGGTGATTAGGGTAAATTTGAACTCCTTGAACCTAGATCTATGAGTAAATAATGTGATTTTGGGCTCAATTAGCCCCTACATCATCACAAATTGAGCCAATTAAGATAATTATGGTTTAATGAGTGATGCAATTTTGACCAAGTTCATCCCTATGAACCTAATTATTACTCTATATAAATGATGTTAATTAGGGCTAAATTTATTGGTTTAAGTTTAGGGTCTACAATTTAAAGGGTCTAGGGTTTAGGGCTTATGGATTAGGGTTTAAGGTAAATGGTACAAGGTTTAGGGTTTAAGTTAAATGGTACAAGGTTTAGGGTTTAAGATATCAGATATAGGGTCTAATCACTAAAGTAATTGAAGAACATTTGAGCTTCTTGTTCACCTATTTATGAAAATTACCTTCATGTTTACATTTTTGATAAAAGCAGGGTCAGTTAAGCCATACATATTTCATACATTATATAATTGATTGAGCCATAAATTTGGTTTAGTGGCTCAATTTTTGCCCAAATCACACCCCTAATTGCATAAATTTACTACTTGGATCAATTCATGATAGAATCAAACTTAATTTTTTCCCAAATCATATCTTGATCTTGAAAGGGTTTAAATTGGCCTCAAATGCCTCCTCGATTAAATAAATTAACTCTTTAGTTAATTAGATATGACATGACATTAGGGTTAATTTCAATCTAAATCATATTGAATATATAGTTTAAAATAGGTTCATGTGGCTCATTTTGACTCTAATCACCTCCACAATTTAACTAATTGACATTTGCATTCATTAACTGATGACTTCAAGTTTATTGAGCTCAAAACCATATTCTATACATGTAGAACTTGCATATAAGTAAATTTTTTTTTGATTCAATTGAGATAATGAAATTGGAGATGATCAACCCTAAAATCACATTTTATAGTCATGCAATTAGGTTGAAAGGGCTCAAAATAGCCCAAATTTACTTTAGATGCACAACTAGATTAGTACTCTAAAGCTAAGTTTTGGCCATAGGTTTAAAAAATGCATTTTATGACATCTCATGATAAAATCAGTTATATCATAAGGCATGTATGTTTGTGACATGTAGTGGGCATTATGAAATAGGGATTACAATTTATGTTTTAGGGATTAGGGATTAGGGATTAGGGTTTAGGTTTAAGGGTGTATATAAGGTCTAATCGCTCTATGCCATGTGAACCTGATTATTACTACAAAGGATGTTAATTGGGACTAAATCGATTGATAAATAGGGAAAGTTTATGGTTTATAATTTAGAGTATAGTTTTTAGGGTTTATGGTTTAGGACTTAGGTTTAATGTATATATGGTTTAGGGTACATAGGTTCAATCACAAAGATGATTGAGGACAATTTGAATCACTTGGACCCATTTGTGATTATAGAATGTGTTTTTGGGTTGTCATTATACCCCATGTCATCATGCAGATTAAGTGAGTTAGTCAAATGGCGATACCAATTGTGTGATTTAGGCCTTATAAACTTAATTTTTAGTATAAATGATGTTGATTTGGGATAAAGTGATTGGTTTAGGGTTTAAATATATTTATGGTTTAAAGTTTAGGGATTAGGAACTTTAGGCATTAGGTCTTAGGGTATATAAGTTATAATCATGAAGGTGATTGGGATAAATTTGAGCTCCTTAAACCTAGATATGTGAGTAAAGAATGTGATTTTGGGCTCAAGTAGCCCCCACATCATCAAAGATTGAGCCAATCAAGTCAATTATGGTAATGAATGATGTGATTTTGACCAAGTTCATCCCTATGAACCTAATTTTTACTATATATAAAAGATATTAATTGGGGCTAAATTTATTGGTTTAGGGTTTAGGGTCTATAATTTAAAGGGTTTGGGGTTTAGGGATTATGGCTTAGGGTTTAAGGTAAATAGTATAGGGTTTAGGTTTTAAGTTAAATGGTACATGGTTTATGGTTTAAGATATTAGTTATAGAGTCTAATCACTAAGGTGATTGAAGAAAATTTGAGTTGCTTGTTCACCTATTTGTGATAATTACCTTCATGTTTGCAGTTTGGATAAAAGTAGGGTCAGTTAAGCCATACATGTTGCATATAGTATATAATTAATTAAGCCATAAATTTGGTTGAGGGGATCAATTTTTCCCAAATCATGCCCCTAATTACAAAAATTGACTAATTGGATCAATTCATGATAGAATCAAACTTGGTTTTGCCCCAAATCATAACTTGCTCTTGAAGGTGTTCAAATTGGCCTCAAATGCCTCCTTGATTAAATGAATTAACTACTTGGTTAATTATATATGATATGATGTAAGGATAATTTCACTATAAATCACATTAAATATAAAATTGAAAATAGGTTCATGTGGCTTATTTTGACTCTAATTACCTCCATATTTTAACTAATCAATATTTGCATTCATTAGCTGATGGCTTCAAGTTTATTGAGCTCAAAACCACATTCTATACATTTAAAACTTGCATATAAATAAATAATGTTTCTTTGATTCAATTGAGATAATGAAATTAGGAATGATCAACCCCCAAATCACATTTTATAGTCATGCAATTAGGTTGAAGGGGCTCAAAATAACCCCAATTTACTTTAGATGCATAACTAGATTGGTACTCCAAAGGCTAAGTTTTGGTCATAGGTTTAAAAAATGTATTTCATGACATCTTGTGATAAAATAAATTATAACATAAAATGTATAATTATTTACACCTTAAAACGAAGTAATTATAAGTAGTCAAGTCAACATATTAAAATGCCCATAAATTTTTTGAAGTCTAATGTGATACCACGATACCTTAATTCACTGTCTAAGGTTAGGGACCTTTCCCATATCACATGAAATAACACCACTATTAAGAAACTAAAGAACATATAATATCATATATAAAATTTGAGCTCAAGAGAAAATTTGAATTTTTGGGTGTTATGAATATATTCGTATTATTAACGCGATTGCATTATTAACTAATACGATTACATTACTAACATGGTTAATGATGTGATCACATTATTAATGTGATCATGATATTTGAATATGGATTTAAACATCAAGCCTTTTATCTCAGGAATGGCTTGGATTCTTGAGTCAAAGTCTTAGACAAGTGTCAATCTACAATCGATTCTGAGAGTATTGATAAAAACAAAAAAAGTTGAACTGCGATCACCAAATACACTATGAATTTCAATGATAAAATTCAAAAACTTAATACCATCATGATGAACAGGCTCTCCTCTTTCCAAAAATATGATTTTTATAATTTTTAGACTAATTTAAGGTTTCAAACTATGTCAATTTATAACTATACCCTTTTTAGGCCACTACATGCCACAAACATACATGCCTATACATGTTCATGTAATTTGTATTTCATTAATCCAAATGAAAAACAAGTTATATGGTCACAAATTATGCCTAATTCTACACACATTAAAAAAAATTGATTTTCATTTTTTTGAGATAGTTAAGCACGCCACACGGATGCCTATCCATTTTTTTGTCAGTTTTCAGGATCTATTTATTTGAAAAGTTCATTAAAAAAAGTATTCATTGAAAAAATATAAAAAAAATAGGTCACAAACTAGAAGATATTATCTAAAATTTAACTGAAGGGTTTCAAAGAAAAATTAAACACTGTTAAAAAGATGGTGTGCCTTAAAACTGTCTATCTACTCTATTTTCTTAAAAAAATAGGAGTTCCTTTTCAAATTTTGTAACAACCCCACTGGGTTCTAATTAGAAAATACGTGAAAGTTTTTTTTATAAACATATAAAATATAAATAGATTACACCACAACAATCTAAGTAGATCATACAAATATACTCTAAGAATGATAACTGTAATTAAGCATGTGACATCTAATAGTCACTGATCATTATCAATATATGAAAACACATAATAAAATAATTATACAAGTAAATATAAATATTCAACCACTATTGGTATAATACACAACCACTACTGTCAATCCATAGTAAACATGTAATTACAATTCTTCATGATAATGTTTCGAATAATCAATACAATGTAATACAAAGTACAAAAATAAGATACAAGAATCTTTGACGTATGAGTTTCTCAGACTCTCTAGTGTCTTTGGCAATCTCAAGAGTCATCTCAAAAGTAATACTACTATGGGGAGAGAGAGCATCATCCAAGCGCTTTTCCAAACCAACAATCATTTGCACTACTTCCATCATGGAATGGCCCTCCCTTTATGGATGAGTAGATGGTGACGATGCAAGAATTCAGAGAAAAAAAGTACCCATGTGTTGTATGATTTTTAAAAACTAAACATGCAGTATATCATAGAATACCCATTCTATTGCAAGATATCATACAAACATGTAAATCATACTCATGAAATGATAATGTCTCACTATACATTATTTAAACCCAAGATTCAATTATTTTATATCCTATTGGCATTTATCACACACAACATGCTTAGCATAAGGATAATCAAGGCAAGAAAGATTCCATTAAACACATACTATTCCAAATCAATAACCAACATGCATATATTTACATATGGTGTGGGTTTAGACATAATAATTACAGTATGTACCATTTGAGTATAACATACTTTAATACATAGGACTTTATGGCATCTCATAATATCATACATCATTATGCATGAGTACCCTACTCAATCACGGATAAATAATCTTATACTTATAAATAATAATAAAGTAAGCATGAGATTATACCGTTTGGTTATACCCTAGATTATACTGCAAATTAGCAATAAGAAGAAACATAATCTTTAGGCACACATCATGATTTACTATTTATGCTATAAAAGTCTAAACACTTGCACATTTTAATATTCTCATAAAAATTACTACACACAAATTTTCATTACTATTTACATAAATATACTAACATTCATTTATGACACAAATCAAGGTTTTACAGGATTTCACAATCAATACTTACAATATTTCATAATCAATACTTCCATGAGCCTTTAATATATAACTGAGTATTACAATCATTTCATCCTCTGTAGACATCAACATTTAGTTTTATCTATTTACTGTTAGTTTTCATCATAGATGAAAATAACCTTTAACTCAAAACCACCCTATAAATCATTCATGAATATATTTTTATGAGTTTAAATTCTACATAATCTATGAATTTCAGCTTAAAATGATGCTAAAGATTTGAGCCTGTCGATCTACTTGCATAACACTACTGTGCTACAGGTATACTACTTGGTGTCTATTAGCATTTGAAGCATAGCCATAACATAGATTTAGATCATATAATTATGTCATTCATAGATACAATATTAATTATTTAGGAGTATTACCATAGAAATGTCTATCTATGCTATTTTATACACAAATTATAATGATATTCCTAACTCTATAACACTATTCATCTCTCTATAATCCTGTATACCTATGTATATCCATCTACTAGTTTTACTAAAGATTATCTTCCACCAAGTAATCACATATTATTTACCTACATTGCTTGTATAAGAGTGATAACATAATTATGCATTTAGTCCATCAAATGCATTTAATGAGTCTCATGCTTAAAGATGTTTCAAATATAATAAATATAACCATTACAGTTCAAAGATTCTACCTTCTAGACATGAATCATTTCAATTTCCCAATTACTTAGATATCATAAGAATTCATTGAAACCCTAGAAATTAACTCTTGCTCAATCTATTACATGTAATACTGGTTTCCATTTATAATGGGTAGACTCATGCAAAGCCATAAAGATATACCGACATTGGTTTTACCCAATCGGCTTGTAATATTAAAAATCATGTGTGAAAGGATGTATTTATTTAATAAATTGAGTTCAAACTACATTTATGAAAATCCGAGGCAAAATAAATTTCCACCCTGAAACAGTTTACTGTAAAGAGGAAATGTAGTTTCCTTCATGTATTTACCATTTATTTTCCAAATAGAGTATTTAGAGCATTACAACATTGATGGCAAAACAAGGGGGCAATACAAAGAAGCGGTTTTAGAATTTTAAGTATTACTATTCTCATATAAACCACTTTAATATTCTAAAGTATCACGATTCTCATAAAGATCCCATGATAATCATGTTTTATTTTTTTAAAATGCAACTTGGCTCACAGTGCAACTTGGTCTCCTAATGCAACTCGACTCAAACCATAATATGGAAATCCAAGACAAAAATAAAATTCCACTCAACATTCAAGCTTGTATTAAAGAGGAAACATAGTTTCCTTTATACATTGACCAATTTTTTCCCAACCAAAGTACATAGAGCATTCTAACATTTGATTGCAGAACAAGAGAGAAATTACAATATTTCCTTTATTTATTTTTTTGACTTGTATTCCTGCATAGGCACTAAAGGAAAATTCTATTCCCAATGATACTAAAACCGAGATACTAAAAATTTAATTTAATAAAAACTCATTATCATAAAGCAATTGGTACAAGGACTTATTGAAAAAGTATGATGCTCTTAGAATATGATACTTTATTATTATTTTTTACCGATTTGGAATCTCAAGAGGCAATTTAGCAAGACACATATAATATCTTAGACATTATTCTTTGTTTAAGTCACTTCAGGGTTTTACTGAGTCAGAACACTTCATTCATGAATCAATGTCTATGCCAATAATTTTAATTTTGTATTGTTTAATTTAAGATCATTACCCTATGATTTAAGTTGCTTTTAGACAAAAAAAGAATAGCTGATTCTAATAAATCACTGCATATCTAATTTCCATTTTTTTTAATTTTCTAATGGGACACCATACTAAGTCACAATAGATAAATTTATAGATTATAATTTTCAAAGATCTAAAACTCAACGATTCTCAATTTATTCAATTTGATATAACTATCTGAAAGAGGCGTTTAGTTGGACAAACACATAGGTTTGGATTTTTTTTAGTTTACAATACCTATCCATTTATCACTAATAAATTACAGTTTGATATATATAAATAGTCTTCTATTTCTTATTACACAGGCATAATTCCTTTTATGTATGCACATCGATTATATAGATATATACATGGATTTTGAAAATAATACTTACCTTCTTTCTTCTTATAATGTCCTCTTGCTACCGCCTTACCTTATGTTATTCTTTTTTTTTCTTTGTTACTCTTTTATCTTGCTTCATTGCTCTTCTATCTTGTTTCGATGCTCTGTATTTTTTTTATCTCCTCAACCATACTATTTTCCTCCATGCCATACTCTTTTTATTTTTTCTTCTTTCTATATAAAAATATCATTTTAATTATTTTTTCTCCAACATGCAAAGTTGCCACTTTTTCCTTTTAAAACAAACTTACTTTTACTTTTACCATGCATATTTCCCTTTTACTTATAAAATATTCACTTTTTAAATATTTTACTTACACATATAGTTCAGCGTTTTTACCAGAATTAATTCAACTTATTTAAATTTCCTCAAACCACCACTTTACATTGAGTTTTAATTTTCTTTTAACATGCCTGGGTGGATGCTTGTCATTTTAGATTTTATAATCTTTATTTATTTTTTATTTTTTTTCTTTTTGAGTTTTATTTAATTTCTTAAACAAAGCATGTTAATTCTATTGGTTTTGAGACTGAATTGTTTGCTAGATCCACTTAAATCATTCTTTTAATGATAATTTTAGACATTTAATTTTCTATTTACAAATTTATGTATTGGTTTATAATTAAATTTTTGCAATTTAATATAACTACTTTAATAAAAGATAAATCTACTAATTAATAATTATTTCAAGATAACCCCTTTAACTAAATTCTAGAATATAAGGATTATCTATTTTTTTAATAAAACAAGTATTATACGGTTAAATTTTTAACATTAATAAAAATTCTTATACGAAAAGATACTAAATCAAGACAATTATATTCTTTGAATATTATTCAGACCTATAATTGTGTTAGGCAACTAGATTTGTGTCAATATCAACTACATGATCATATAAAAACATTATATGCATAAATCAATGTACTATAATCACACATGAAATCATACAACTAAATCACCGTAAGCATCCGTAAGCATCAACCAAAACATGACCACAATAGAATATATAAGTACTCAAAACAAACTAATTATTTAGATCAAATATAGAGTTAAACAAGTTATTCTACTGTGGTGTGTGTGTTGGGTTACTAGTAATTCCTCTGTCATCCATCAATCATGCCATCTATATCATCCTCTCTGATGATGCTCTCCCTCCATCAAGTTCTAAGGGTAGAATCAATACTGCATCCACCTCATGACAAGTAGGTAGTTAGTCCAAGTCATCATATATATCAATCTAATGATGCAAAACTAAAAAATATACTTTTTGAATGTATATAAATAATAAATTAAAACTATCACATAATCAATTTATTATGTAAATAAATCAATATATCACTATCCCATAACTAGTATATAACATAAATCTAATTTAAAACAATAAAAATCAAATGATATCCATAAAAATCCATGGATTTAAAGGTTATAAAACTTAGGGTGAAATCAAGATGTAACATCTTTCTCCCCTAAAACTAGTCATCATCTCGATGACACTTATTCAAATAATAGTTCTGAATAAAAAATAGAGTTTAATAGAATACAAACATAGTATCTAGTATCAAATCATGCAAATAAAGTTTGCACATGTCAAATACTTAGATTGGTTATATCATGATCACTCCAGGATCCAAAACCTCAGTGAAAATTTTATTGACTTTCCAAAAACACATGAGATCATCATAATAGACAAAACAAATGATCATGGAGAGTTTCAAAAAAACTTGCAGCCCCTATGCACATCTATCTAACCAAAAGAGTAATTTTTTTCATCCCGAAAAAAAATGTTTAAGGAACCTGGCAAGAATTATGTGTATAAGTTAATACTATCACTACTGTCGCATAGCTTTGAATAAGTATAACATGTTAATATTGTCACTACTCCATAGAGCTCTTGACAAGTATGATGATGAATAGGAACTAAAAATATTACATCTCCAATGTATAAAAAATTATGAAACAATCATCCACAATATACATGTGTATGACCATCTGACTTAATTTGACAAGTTGGTCTGTCAAATACTAAATTCAACAAATTCATTTATTGGATCCAAACTCAATAACTACCAAGTCAATGTGAGTCTACGTAGGATACACTCCTATCACTTAAAACTCATGTTCCTAATTCACCACTCTTCCCTTATGTCTCCATGACCTAATGATCTCCAAAATATGTACAAGGTTCAAAGAATCAAAATTCTATACTAACAGATCATAGAAAGTAATACTATAAGCTAACTAATTCCAGATCTACTAACATACATACAAGAAAAAGTCATACAATCATTCTGCTATTATATTAAGTTGCCACTAGCCAAACATAGCTAGTATCACATTTCACAACTTAATATATAGTGTTATATTCATAGTTAAGAAGAAATAATGCTAAAATTAACATAACATACAAAGGCTAAGGATCATACCATCCTTACAACTTTATAAGCGAGATAATGTCTCCTTATTTGCTTGGCTAGTACTTAACAAGTTAAAAGTTTATCTCAACCCTTTTAGATTACCAAGATGTTTAACACATCTTACACCTTACTTGTTCCCGAAGAAGGAAACATATATAACTCTTCAAAACAACATGCTTCAAAAAGAGAATAATATCAATCTAAATAATGGTATATAATAACATAATAATTATAATTAACTAGAATTAATATAAATTCAAGGTTAGCCACTCTTTGTGGTCAAGTTTACAAGTTAGATAAAATAGAAACTCTAAAAAGTCACAAATGGAAAGGAGATAACTAACATCTCAAAAACAAAACTCCTACATACCCTCACATGGTAAAATGAAACACTATAATCCAAGTCTCCAAATCACTACCTACTTACCAAAATTTGTAAGAGTAGTATCACGACTTACTTCCACAATTAGAAGGAAAATATTAACCATAAAGATGCATCAATTCATCAAATACTACAACTTATCTCAACAAGAAGTAGAAAGCACTATCCCATGAACTTAAGGGAATAAAAACAAAATAACATTTTAGAAACACGTTTCCATTTAAGGAAACACTAAATCAACACCATGTAAATATGAATCTTCTCGATATATTAAAATGATGTTCGAGGAGAGTGAGAGAATAACAATTCACCTCTAAGATAGCTAAGAGAGATGACACTTTTTTCCAAGTTCACATAAATATAAGGGTGCTAATCCATAAACAAACTCCAAACACAAAGTAATTCTTAACCAAGACATCTGCACTCTACAATAAGAAAATTCCCACTGCACTAGGTGGTGCCAATCTAAAAATGGTTTTATAGGATTTCTCACTCCTAGGATTTGTGTAAGTAAGACCCAGAACTAATGCATATATGCTTAAGGAAGAAGCACTCCATGCTTTTAAAACATTCACAACACAAAACAAAAATGGTGAAGATGATTTGATTACCAAGAAAAGTGTAATCATACTCAAGGTATTCAATCTAAAAGATCAAAAATGTGGTCAGGAACTCTTGTTCACAAATCATGAACTATGTTATGCACTTACCTACCCAACATCTTATATAACCATCACCAATAAGACACTTGATAAACCAACCCTTTAACAAATCTAATGGGCGTGTGAATGCTCTAAGGGTACACACTCAATGCACCACACATATTCCCAATACTCTTTTTTGATAAATAGAAAGATATGAAAATGTTAATGGAATCATTAGGTCATAGAGTTTGAGTAACATCTTTGATACCACAAGTAACAACCCCTATGTGTTCTAACTAGAAAATACGTGAAAGTTTATTTTTAATAAACATATAAACTATAAATAGATTGAACCATGAGAATCTAAGTAAATCATACAAAAATATTCTAAGAGTAATAATTGTAATTAAATACGTGACATCTAATAGTCACTGATCACTATCAATATATGAAAATGTGTCATAAAATAATTATAAAAGTAAATACAAATATCTAACCATTGCTAGTACAATACATAACCATTACTGTCAATCCATAGTAAACAGACAATTACAATTCTTCAATATAATGTTGCCAATAATCAATATAATATAATACAAAGTTCAAAAATAAGATACAAGGCTCTCTAGAGTATGAGTTCCTTGAACTCTTCAGTATCTTTGGTAATCTCAAGAGTTATCTCAAAAGTAGTACTATTGTGGGGAGGGAGAACATCATCTAAGCACTTTTTCACACCAACTATGGATCAACGATCCTCCACACTAATCCCACCACGGAATGACTCTCCCTTCATGATGAGTAGATGGCGACGGTGCAAAAATATAGAGAAAAAAAGTAAGTGCCTATGTGGTATATTATTTTTAAAAACTAAACATGCATTGTATCATAAAATACCCATTCTATTACAAAATATCACATAAACATGTAAATCATCCTCACAAAATGATAATATCTCACTATATATAATTTAAACCCAAGATTCAATCATTTTACATCCTATTGGCATTCATCACACACAACATGCCAAGCATAGGGATAATCAAAGCAAGTAAGATTCCATTACACACATACTATTCCAAAGCAATAACCAACATGCATACATTTATGTATGGTGTGGGTATAGACATAACAATTACAATATGGACCATCAGAGTATAATATACTTTAGTAAAGTAGGACTCTATGACATCCCATAATATCATAGATCATTGTGCATGAGTACCCTACTCAATCATGAAAAAATAATCCTATACTTATAAATAGTAATAAAATAAGTATAAGATTATACCATCTGGGTATACCCTAGATTATACTATAAATTAATAATTAGAAGAAACATAATCTCTAGGCACATATCATGATGCACTATTTATGCTATAAAAGTTTAAACACTTGCATATTTTAATACCTTCACAAAAAGTACTACACATAAGTTTTCATTACTATCTGCATAAATATACTAACATTCATTCATGACACAAATCAAGATTGTATAAGATTTCACAATCAGTACTTCCATGAACCTTTAATATATAACTAAGTACTAGAGTTAGTTCAACCTTTCTAGACATCAATTTTCAATTCTAGTTATTTACTGCTAGCTCTCATCATAGATAAAAACAATCTTTAACTCAAAACCACCCTATAAGGCATTCACAAATATCTTTTTATGAGTTTAAACTCTACACATTCAATGCATTTCATCTTTAGATGATGCTATAGATTTGAGTTTGTTGATGTGCTTGCATAACACTACTATACTATAGATACACTGTTTGGTCTCTATTAGCATTTGAAGCATAGCCATACCATATATTTAGATCATATAATTATATCATTCATGGATATAGTATTAATTATTTAAGAGTATTACCACAGAAATGTCTATCTATGCTATTGTCTACATAAATTATAGTGATATTTTTAACTCTATAACACTTTTCATGTCTCTATAATCCCATATATTTATGTACATCCATCTACTGGTTTTACGAAAGATTATCTTACACCAAGTAATCACATATTATTTACCTGCATTGCATGTATAAGAGTGCTAACATAATTAAGCATTTAGTCCATCAAATGCATTTAATGAGTCTCATGCTTAAAGATGTTTCAAATATAATAAATATAACCATTATAATTCAAAGATTCTACCTTCTGGACATGAATCATATCAATTTCCTGATTACTTAGACATCATAAGAATTCATTGAAACCCTAGAAATTAACTCTTTCTCAGTTTATTACATGCAATATTGGTTTCCATTTACAATGGGTAGACTCATGCAAAGCCATAAAGATATATCGACACTAGTTTTACTTAATCGACTTGTAATATTAAAAAGCATGTGTGAAGGAACACATTTATTTAATAACTTGAATTCAAACTACATTTATGAAAATTCGAGGTAAAATAAATTTCCACCTTGAAACAATTTGTCATAAATAGGAAACATAGTTTCCTTCATGTATTTACCATTTCTTTTCCAAATAGAGTATTCAGAGCATTATAACATTGATGGCAGACCAAGGAGCAGTACAAAGAAGTAGTTTTAGAATTTCAAGTATTACTATTCTGATACAAACCATTTTAGTATTATAAGGTATCATGATTCTCATAAGGACCCCATTATAATCATGCTCTTTTTAAAAAAAAATGCAACTCAGCTCACAGTGCAACTCGGGCTGACAATGCAACTCGGCTTAAACCGTAATATGGAAATCCTAGGCAAAAATAAAGTTCCATTTAACATTCGAGCTTGTATTAAAGAGGAAACTTAGTTTCCTTCATACATTGACCAATTTTTTCACAACTGAAGTATAGAGAGCGTTCAAACATTTGATTATGGAACTAGGGGCAAATTACAATGTTTCCTTTATTTATTTTTAACTTGTATTCCCGCATAGGCACTCAAAGAACATCCTATTCCCAATGATAACTAAAATTGAGATTCTAAAAATTTAATTCAATACAAACTTGTTATTATAAAGTAATTGGTACAATGACATGGTGAAAAAGTCCGACGCTCTTAGAATATAATACTGTATTTATTTTTACTGATTTAGAATCTCAAGAGGCAATTTAGCAAGAGACAGATAATATCTTAGACATTATTCTTTATTTAATTTGCTGTAGGCTCTTACTAAGTCACAACACTTCATTCATGAATCATTGTCTATGCCAATAATTTTAATTTGCTAATGTTTAATTTAAGATCGCTGCCCTTTGATTTAAGTTTCTTTTAGACAGAAAAAGAATGACTGATTCTAATAAATTGTTGCATATCTAATTTCCATTTTTTTAATTTTCTAATGGGATGCCATACTAAGTCACAACAGATAAATTTCTAGGTTATAATTTTTCAAAGATCTAAAACCCAAGGATTCTTAATTTATTCAATTTGATCTAACTATCTAAAAAAGGTGTCTAGTTGGACAAATAAACAAGTTTGGATTTTTTTCATTTTACAATACCTGTCCATTTATCACTAAGAAATTATGGTTCGTTGTATATAAATTGTCTTTTATTTCTTATTGCATAGGCATAATTCTCTTTATGTATGCAAATCAATTATACATATATATACATGGATTTTAAAAACAATACTTACCTTCTTTCTTCCTATAACATCCTCTTGCTACCTCCTTACTTTATGTTGTTCTTCTCTTTCCTTTGCTACTCCTCTATCTTGCTTCATTGCTCTGTATTTTTTTATCTTCTCAACCATACTATTTTCCTCCTTTATTTTTTCTTCTTTATATATAAAAAATCTCCTTTTAATTTTTTTTCTCCCAACATGCAAAGTCACCGCTTCTTTAAAAAAATAAACTTCCTTTTACTTTTATCATGCATCTTTCCATTTTGTTTATAAAATCTTCACCTTTTAAAGATTTTACTTGCATGTATAGTTCACCCTTTTTACCAGAATTAATTCAACTTATTTAAATTTCCTCAAACCACCACTTTACATTGAGTTGTACTTTTCTTTCAACGTGCCTGAGTGGATGCTACCCATTTTAGATTTTATAATCTTTCTTTCTTTTTTTTGATTTTTGAGTTTCATTTAATCTCTTAAACTAAGCATGTTAATTCTATTGGTTTTAAGACTGAATTGTTTGCTCGATCAACTTAAGTCATTCTTTTAATGATAATTTTAGACTTTTAATTTTCTATTTATGAATTTATGTCTTGGCCTATAATTAAATTTTTATAATTTAATGTATTTGTGATAATTATCTCAATAAAAGATAAATCCATTAATTAATAATTATTTCAAGATACCTCTTTTAACTAAATTATAGAACATAAGGATGATCTATTTTTTAATAAAACAAGTATTCTACAGTTAACTTTTTAACATTAATAAAAACACTTATACAAAAAGATACTAAATCAAGATAATGATATTCTCTAAATATCATTCAAGCCTATAACTATGTTAGGCAACCAAATTTGTGTTAGCATCAACTAAATAATCATATAATAACATTATATGTGTAAATCAATGTACTATAATCATACATGAAATCACACAACTAGATCACCATAAGCATCAATCAAAACATGACCACAACAAAATATATAAGTACTCAAAATAAACTAACTATCTAGATCAAACAGAGAGTTAAACAAGTTAATCTATTGTGGTATGTGTGTTGGGTTACTAGCAGTTCCTCTACCATCCACCAATCATCCCATCTATGCCATCCTCTCCAGTGATGCTCTCCCTCTATCAAGTTTTGAGGGTAGAATCAATCCTGCATCCACCTCGTGAAAAGTAGATAGTTAGTCTGAGTCATCATATATATCAAACTAATGATGTATAACTAACAAATATACTTTTTTAATTTACAAAAATAAGAAAGTAAAACTGTCATATAATCAATACATTATGTAAACAAATCAATATATCACTGCCCATAACAAGTACATGACATAAAGCTAAAATAAAGTAATAACAATCAAATGATAACCATAACAACCCATGGATTCAAAGGTTATAAAACTTAGAGTAAAATTAGGACGTAATTTTTTTTATATGTTTGACCTAGTTATACTTAACCATTTAAAAAAAAAAAATGTGTTTTAGAAACTAGACTCAAAATGCTACATTTCATGTTGTTACACCATCTTCAAATTTGGAGTGTATATATCTCAAATTATCTATATAAGTTAAGATTTCTAAAATTTCAGGAAAATCATATCCATGGGTAGGCCACTTTTTATCCCCTAACTTTATGCCCTTAACCTCTAATAAAGAGAAAAATATTTGATTTAGTAAGAAAGAGATTCAATTGTAGGTGGGAATGATTTACTTCAAGATGATGACATTAATTTTACAATGACAAGAACAAGGGGGATGACCTAGTGAGAGGAGGATACATCAACATCGTAAAGCCATGATAACCTTAACCATTACTTGACATCAACACTAAATTATATTTGAAAAAATAGATGTGATGCATACTATCATCCTCCATACGTGACATGGAATTATTTTCAATTGATGGCATAAATGTTCCCTTGTATGGCAATATTGAGTTGTTTTAATTTGTTGGTCAAGTATATAAGTTTTGTGAGTGGAACATTTTGGTAAGATATAAGACTATCATGTTTTCAGGTAATGTCTTTATGAAAATTACAAAAAAAAATCAAGGATATACAAGAGAAACGAGATGTTTTTTCATAAGAGAATTGTTTATATATATTGACAGGAGGTCTAAGGCATTAGGAAATATTGCAAGGTTTATTAAAACCACACAATATTTAGCAACTAAAAGAACTCCTAATTTCTTGTTTGAGGAGCATGTACAAAACTGTATGGTGGTTGACACATAAAACACTATAATATTAAAAGAATATATTTAATAAATTACAAAATTAATGAAGTTCTATGATGAACATGTTGCATGATAATGTCATTTGAGAATGTTGTGTTGTGCCTTATCTCATATTTACATGTTAAAATTACAAAATTTACAAATAATAACATATGATTTTTTAAGAACATATAACATATACATCAAAATTTTAACATTAATCTATGTAAGTGATGTATATAATTCTATGTGGATTAAATGTCAAAATAAAGACCATTCATTAAATCATTGAAAATGAAGATTAGAATACGATGGCTTTAGAATGTTGATGTATAATCAATGTTGAAATGAAATAAAGCTTGTTAAAGTTGGGAACCAACAGGGTATGACTGAAGTCAAAAAATTAATGTAAATACATCAAAATTTCCATGTGTATTGTCATGTTCAAAAATTGATATGCTACCTCATGCCCGAAATTAAACATAAGAGTTTTAATGTCAATTTACATGTTTTTTTTCCCTCTAAAACTCTTATTTTCCATGTCTAAACATCTAAATTCATCTCAAAAATTGAGACAAATGTTGTAATGATTGTACAAACATATATAGTGATTGCATAATATCATAGGAATTTTCCTCAAGAACATCTAGTAAGTTCATCTATACAAATGCAAAAGATATGTTAATGGAAGTGGTGAACATTTATTTGAAAAAGGTAGTGCATAGGAGAACACATACTAGCACTCAAGATGGCGATGCAAAAGAAAATCAATATTTCAACAAATATTCCAAAGGATACCATATATATTCTTGATGATGACTAGTCTTAGATTTTCAACTTAACCTAATCTATTAATAAAAAAATTGTTGATGGTTATCTCTTTTAAGACCTATCAATTATATTTTTTTTATTACAAATTTTTATATTATAAATATTTGTCTTCTTATAAATATTAACATTCATTATATTTTTTTATATTTAAATAAATATGTACTTGAAAAATATATGGTCTTCTAATTTTTAATCCTTTAATAATTTGCAGTCAGGTAGAATTTTTATCAATTACATATAATCTAAAATTAAAAAAATATGCTATAACCTATCAATTTCTAGAGGTAATGAGGAGGGGTTGCACTTTAAGTTCAAAAGGATAATAAAAAATCATATAATGCAAAGTTTGGATATGGAACATATTTTTCTCAATGTATGAAACATGAAGTACTAAGTGAAGCACATAACCTAGATAAAGTACATGAGAATACTCAAGCCATAAAAAAAAAGTTTGAAGAACATGATGATCATATTTATGAAATAATATGCACAAGATAATATACAAGAGATAAGACAAATGAGATAAAAAATAATTCGTGTATGAATTACTCAATTAAAAAAAAACCAAAATGACCTAAAATCTAAAAGTATAGAGAGGAAAGTCTAAACAAACAAATTTTATAAATGATTCAAGAGAACAAATGAACAACCCAAAACCTTTACTTTTGATGCATGGGACACATGTAATTTTGGTACTTTTAAAAATGTTGAGTGTAGTGTGTTCTTAAGGAGAATGTAGTTGGACCACAATAATAATTTTTTTAATATATATCCCCACCGAAGGTCCATATTGATTACTTGGTAATGCTACAAGGATATGGTGAGACGTCAGAGGTTATAAACAAGATGTTTCAGGATAAATGAATTAGTAGATTCTAGGTGGACCTTAATGTTATTCATAAACATTCCTTTTTACACCTTATGGGATTATTTGGCAAGAGTGGAATTGGAATAATATAAACATCAATATTTGGAAATATGGACAATACTATTAGAGAGGTGCACACTTTAGAGGGAGTTGAGGGAAGGTAATAAGAGAAGGTTAAGCCACCTCCACAAGAGATATATCTTTGAAGTTCCACTTCTAAAATTGATTGAAGAAGTGATTTTTAAAATAAAGATTTAGATTGTCATAATGCACACAAAGAGCATGAAAGCATCAATTTTGATGAAGTTGAGAATATAGAAAAAATAAAAAGAAGTTGAGGATTCAAAACTCATGAATGTTAGAGATAAAATAAATAAAGAAATTTATGTGTGCATGAAGGTATGAAGAAAAAATATAGTTAATAAAGAATGAGAAAATGAATCAAACCAAAAAGAGAATTCAAATGTTGACTCCCATGGTACAAGATATAGTACAAATATGATAACTATTGAGCCCCAATAGAAAATGAGAACAATGTAAATGATTAATTATATTTTTGTATCATAGTTGTTTGAAATAAAAAGAATCAAATAAAGGAAAATCTAACTTCTAACAGTATGACCTATTTTGAAACTTTGAATTTGAACCCCCATGAAGTTTCAAGCAAAGAGAAATGTTAGGGTGTGGAGCTAAAAGCTTCACCTGAATGCAAACAGGAAGGAGGATGCTGAGTATGCAGTCGCCGGCGTCGGCAGGATCACTGACGTTGGTCAGTGGACTGTGCAGAAGGAAACTGACCTCGATAGCAGTCGGTCGACGTCGGTCAACTCTAGTCAGACAGGGACCGATGTCAGTTGCCTGTGTGGTTCCAAAACTGCTGTTGACGGACAGTCAGTTAAGTGAATGGGTTGTTTGCATGATAAAGACTAGTTTGAGTCTTTGAGCTGCTTGTCTAATTATTGTATGCATGAGGTCTATATAATAGACTCATGGGCTATATCGTAAAGTGGTAGAACTGAGAGAGTTCTTCCCATGGTAGAATCGAGTAGGATTCTTCATGTATGTAAGATCAGGTTTGATATGCAGGGTGTTGTAGGATCATGGTGGAGATCTACATGTGATAAGTAATATCAGGTTGGTCTGCAGGGGTGTGTATATGAGAGGGTCAGAAAGGAGATTGGTGGGGGAGCTAGATCCAAGGTGACAACAATACATCAAGGAGCAAGATCATGGTGAGATCTACTTGGAGTACCGGTTTGTACTCGATTGTATTGGAAGTACAATGAGGTGAACAACAACTTGTGTTAGCTGTGTGTTGTGACCTATTGAGAGAAGATTACTCTGGAGGGAAGATTACTGGGAGCCCTTGAGGTGTGGAAGGCCTTGTAGAGGTGGAAGAAGAGTGTGATCTCTTTATTGTAATTTCCTTTGTAATGAGTTGAATACAATTGTGTGTTGCCTCTCATATTCTGTGTTATTTCTCATTGATAGTTATTTGTTCTTCTGGGTATTTTCGCATGTTTAAGTTGCTTATACATTGGTAATCACGTGTGCTCTTAAATCTGACAAGTTGTGTCAGAACTTTGGGAAACTTTGGTCATGTCAAATGGTATTAGAGCGAGGTTGGACGTTCTCAGAGTGAGCTTGACTAACAGGTGGTTCAGATATGTTAAGTGTTGTTGATTACAGGTTACTCACAGGGGTTGCTGTTTGAGTGAGAGTATAGCAAGGCAGAAGAATGGACAAATTCAGACACAGGTGTAGCACCACAGGGTGTGTGGTGGGTTTTCTTCAAGTGGGAGCTTGAAGAGGGATACAAGCCAGGATGCAGAATAGACAAAGTATTGGTATAGGTATGGGTGCAACTGTTTATCTCCAAGTTGGAGATTGTTAGGGTGTGGAGCTAAAAGCTTCACCTGAATGCAAATAGGAAGGAGGATGCTGAGTATGCAGTCGTCAGCGTCGACAGGATCACCGACGTCGGTCAGTGGACAGTGCAGAAGGAAACTGACCTCGGTAGCAGTCGGCCAACGTCGATCAGCTCCAGTCAAACAGGGACCGACATCGGTCGCCTGTGCGGTTCCAAAACTATTGTTGATAGACAGTCAGTTAAGTGAACGGGTTGTTTGCATGATAAAGACTAGTTCGAGTCTTTGAGCCGCTTGTCTAATTATTGTATGCATGAGGTCTATATAATAGACTCATGGGCTGTATTGTAAAGTGGTAGAACTGGGAGAGTTCTTCCCATGGTAGAATCAAGTAGGATTCTCCATGTATGTAAGATCAGGTTTGATATGCAGGGTGTTGCAGGATCATGGTGGATATCTACATGTGATAAGTAAGATCAGGTTGGTCTGCAGGGGTGTGTATATGCGAGGGTCAGAAAGGAGATCAGCGGGGGAGCTAGATCCAAGGTGACAGCAATGCATCAAGGAGCAAGATCATGGTGAGATCTACTTGGAGTACCAGTTCGTACTCGATTGTATTGGAAGTACAATGAGGTGAACAATAGCTTGTGTTAGTTGTGTGTTGTGACCTATTGAGAGAAGATTAATCTGGAGGGAAGATTACTGGGAGCCCTTGAGGTGTGGAAGGCCTTGTAGAGGTGGAAGAAGAGTGTGATCTCTTTATTGTAATTTCCTTTGTAATGAGTTGAATACAATTGTGTGTTGCCTCTCATATTCTGTGTTATTTCATATTGATAGTTATTTGTTCTTCTGGGTATTTTCGTATGTTTAAGTTGCTTATACATTGGTAATCATGTGTGCTCTTAAATCTGACAAGTTGTGTCAGAACTTTAGGAAACTTTGGTCCTATCAAGAAACTAAAAATTGCAAAGATTTGGTACACCACTATAATTAGGACTATGGTTATTTTGTCAATGTTACCAAGAATGTTCAACACATGGTCCAACAAAATGTCCTAAAAATTATTAATAAAACATGGGATATTTATTCACTAGATAATCTTGAAAACTTGTTTCCATAACCTATCATTTTCTTCAAGAATATACATAGCTAAAAAAACATAAAATGTTTAACAAAAATTATCATAAAAGTAACCAAGTGTTTGGAGAAGGTTAATACAAATGAATAATATGTACACAAATTAAGTCGAACCATGTAATATCCCAATCCTAAATCCGAAAAAGGCACATAGTTGTTTTCATTTTTGTGATATCTACCTGAAAACTGTTTCTCTTAAAGTTTTTTTAATATAATTCTTTAACATTAACTAATACATTTAACTAGGAAAAATAACAAAGGATCCTTAACCTTAACTTATCAGAACCTACCACACATTTACAATATAAATGTTTGATAGTAAAAACACATTCATTGATGAATCATTTTATAATATGGAACCCTTAGATAAGTTATTCCCATAACTCAAACATAATACACACACCCAAAAAAAAATTATTCCCTTTAATGAAAATATCAATATATTTCATAACATATATAATTCTAGTAATCGAGTATAAAATATTACATCATCTTAATACTAATATAAAACAATAAAATACTAAATGTTATCTTTCCAAAATAATTTAGCATAATAGTAAAACCAACTCATAATATAATCATGTTATGAATTTGCAAGGTATATACTTAAAAATAATTAGAAGATAACATGTTATCATATTGCATCCCAACAACTTTAGTAGGTGCATATCATAGTTTTCTTGAAAATGTATTAATTCCCACAAGTAGCACAATTATACATTCATTGTCATGGTGTATTTGATGTAGTCATTAATAAAAATATTTATCCCATCACTTTTTGGAATGAAAGAGTGAATATTCATGTAATTGTTTCATTTCATTTAACACATGAATACATAATCATAAAGCTATAGGTCAATTGGTTTTAAGGTAAATATGAACACTATATAAATTTTCTCATAAAGTAAGAGCTATAGAAATTATACAATTACAAAGTACACTTCATATACTTTTACTAAAATATATAGCTATGCTAAAATTATAGTACAACTCATATTGTTCTACCATAATATATAATCATTGTACTTGAATATAATGTCACTATTAAAATTTTCATGATATGTCATAAAGTCAACACTAAAACAAAGGTTGTGATTATGTGATGTAACTCATACAACAAAAGTAGAAGAGAAAATAAGAGAGCATTTGGGAGTGTTTTTTATCCAACTATATAATTGAGAGAATACTTAGCACATACACTTAGATGTAGTCATATCCTTCATGAAGGTATCAAGAGTAAGATGCAATAATAGAAAACAATTAAAAAATAACAACTCTTTTATGTATAGTACAAACTGAAATGCAACTAGGAAATTAAAATGAATAAAAAATTAACAATAATAATGAATATTAAAATTATTTAGCCAAAGATTTGAATGAACCCTACCAATAAAATTATTTGAACCCATAAGTTTTTTCCCTCATTATAATCATACAATCTTAGCCCTGCAAACCCTATTTTTGGTTGTGTGCATGCATTTGGGCTATGGAATTGACTTTGGAGGCCTAAATGACATGTCATGCCTCTTTTGATAGCTCTTAGGCTTGTTTTAGGCATTGAATATGACCTTAAAAAATGTATGAATCACCTTGGAGTTCTCACAAAGACTCAAGATCTCCAATCATGCATAAACTTGTTGACAACTTTCACTTTTTCACCTTGTGTATAAGCCTGTGACTGATCATTTCACCTTTGTTCATGGTGATCACTTATTTAGAGGCTTCTTTAGGCTGATAATTTCACTTTTTTTCATGGTGATAACTTGTTTAGAGGCTTCTTTGGGCCTATAAAATATCTCTCTAGTCTTCCAAGGAGCTAACCATGCTTGGATCAATCATAAACACCCAAAACTTATCTATTTTCAATTGATTGCATATCTCTTCATGTGAGCTCATATGCATGACAAACCATCTTGTAAGGCATCCTCGTAGGTGTTGAAAATTTGATAGGTCTTAGGGATTGGTAGGAATCTCAAGATAGGATATCTATTGTGTCTTGATCATCTTAAGCTCTTCTAAGTTTAGTATGCTTTGGTATGAGTACTTTGTAATCCATGCTAGAATGGGTGGTGGGTTTGTCGACCAGGCATGACAAGAGGCCAATAATGTGGTCCTAGACATTATACACCCATTTAAATGTGTTGGTAGTGCCAATTTGTAGTGAAAAATATCATAAATGGAGTTCACAAACAACAGATTGAACTTTGATAATATTTGTTGTCAGTGTTTCCTTGCTCCTAAACAATAGTGAAAATGTATTTCCAGGTGTAATTGGACATTATGGTCATAGAAACAAGTGTAATTTTCCTATATAGATGATATATTTTCACTTTGGGGTCCTGGAGATAAAACTGCCTATTGGAGCTTGAGAAATTTTCTATTCACTGCCAAAAAGTTACATTTTAGGACCCATTATTGCAACTTATGCCATGAATTGCTCTCGAAGGTTCAACCAAAGTGCTGTAGGATGAAAGAAGATTTTTTAGATATGTAAGGGAGGGATATTATAGTTTATATAAATGACTAACTTATCCAATTTCACTTTCCTAATGCACTCTAACTCTTAAGAGACAACCAAACTAGCCAAAGCCCTAATCATCCTAATTGTGATGGTCTGTGCTACGATGGTCCTACGAAGGAGATAGAGGTCAACTTGGTTGTAGTGAAGGTGATGTCGATAAACATTGGCACAAAGGGAGCCAAATATGCTTGCTCTCTGGCTATTCCATCCTTGACTAGTCTTCAACCCAATGCTCAAACTACCCCTGGTGCCTATCCAATGGATCTTAGCATTAGCTTTATCATTGCTCCACCTACAGTACTAGATATACTTGGGGTAGTTCCCCCTCCACTTCCATGCTTAATTAGTCATTACCTCCATTATCCCTCAACTATCATCATGGATCTACTCTAGTTGTGGGAAAAAGCACTGGTGAGAATCTGCTGCCCAATGATAGCTTCAATGATACTCAACCTACAACACTGGACCTACTTAGGGTAGTTCCCCCTTCCATGAGCAAGTCTTTGATTCTACCTTCAGCCCCAATCCATCAGCATGATCCTTCCAACCACACCCAGTCCATCTAGGATGTTATGATGATTGAGACAAAGGTCAAAATGGAATGTAAACCCACCTCTTTCATCAATGTCATCTCCCGTCTAGTTCCTAGATCAAATCCTAAACCTCTCATCTCAGCCTCCTAAGTCTTAGTGGTAAATTTTGGTGAAGAAGAAACTAGGGAGTCCTAAAATTAAAGGAATATTTTTCCACCAGGTGTTTAATTTTCAATTTTTTGGATTACTGGTCAAAACTTTAGGAGCTTAACAGGTGGATTTTACAGCAATGGAAACCCATTCTCTTAGGTAAACTTGATATTTACCCCTATGCTAAAGGCTACTTTATTATTATTTTCCATAATATCGAGGATAAAGAAGAGATTAAGCTTCAACATTGGATCTTGAATCACCACCCATTGCTAGTTAGATCTTGGTCTCCCACTTTCAATCCCCTCACCGAACCTATGCATATTAAACCCATCTGGGTTCATCTACCCAATATTTTGCTTTAGTTTTGGATAGAATCTAGCATGAGGGCTATTGCTAGATCTTTGGGTAGTTTTCTATGTATGCATCCAAATATCGACCAGTTTTCCCTCACTACTTTTTCTAATATTTTAGTAAACATTGATACTTCCAAAAATCTTCTAAAAAAATCACCCTGAAGGTTGGAGATCGCACCTGGTCTCAAGCCATTGAATATGAAGGGTTATCATTTCACTGTCATAGCTATTTTTCCCTTGGACACTTGACCAAAAACTACAGCCTCTTTAGGAAAAATAAAGAGTCTTCCTAGTGGAAATATTTCATCCCTAAAAATCTCATGGTGCTGGATGCAAACGAAGAGTGGGCCACTGACAGTGAGGATTCTGCCTCTTCTTTTGAATCCCTTGCTTACCCTACTTCAAGAAAGGAACCCAAAATCTTGTTACACTTTGAAGATGAATTGTTGGTTGATGTTATCTCTCCAAGGAGGGCTGTGCCAATCCCAACTTCCTCCTTGAAGGAAATCCTAGAATTAGACTCTCCCAGGGCAGATTCTATTCCAAGGACAACAACAAAAGACAAATCCTAGCCCTGCACCCCAACTATGGATGTCTCTTTAGGCACTTTATCTAAAAATAAGGAAGGTTCGTTAGTGGTTTAGAAGAAGAAAAAAGGAAGAAAAGCAAAGGTCCAACCTTCATGTATGTCTCTCTGTTCAGGGGGACCCCATGATAACTTTTTGATTATTAGTGAAAAAGGGGTTAGGTCCCCTGGATAAGTTTGGCAAAAACTTCTTGAAAGTTTCTTGGTAAGAGCGAGTTTCAATTTGTTTCATTTTATTTATGGTGGAAGTTCCTATTGTGTGTGGATCTTGCCACCCATTTTGATACCACTGGTAGAGGCATCCCATCAGAGCTTTAAAGCTTGATTTTTAGTTCCCTCAACTGTATAAGGCTATAGGGCCTTTCAAAACCTACTTTTTACCCAATCAAATAAAAAATGAAAATCTTTAGAATGACCCATGAGGGTGTATTTGTTCTTATTTCACATCATTATAAACTTGAATATAAAGTTCAATATGCTAAGAATAGGAAGAGACATCACATGTAATTGTTTTTGTGTTTGTTCTTTGTATTGATTAAAAATTGTCACTTTGTTTGAGACCTATTAGACAAGTTTTTTCAATATATTGATAGGTATAAGTGAGAAGACAAACACTAATAGATATTATAGACTTATTAGACAAGTTTTGTTTGAGACCTAGTTAAACATGCATCAAATTATCTAGTATATTTTCCTAGTCTATTCTTATTCATATGGTATTAACCTTGTGAAGAATTTATTGAAGGAATGTGATGTAGGAGCATTAACAACATGAAGCACATTTTTATAAAGTAGTCTAAGATATTTAAATAAGCCCTATTTTAAAGGTTAAGGAGGTGTGTCAAGGTGTGTTATGTTTCCATATGAAATGTAAAATATATTATAGGCTTTATAAAATGTAGAGAGTCCTAATTGAATTATGAAGGATGTCTAAATTCAATTATTAGCACTTTCTCACTAAAAAGAGGAATTTCAATATTTAAATTGTATAGAAGGGCTTGTAGACCTTGTAGCTAGTCATTAAGGGTATGAACCCTATTTAAATGGGTCCTAAAGGTTGTAACCATGATGTAAACCTATTTTTACCTTTTTATAAAGGTAAATACACCTCATCTTTATCTAGAAGTTGATGATCAGTGTGGGAGAAGTCAAATTTGGAATATCTTATGTTGAGATGAGAAGTTGAGAAGACTATGGTATTCTTACCTATAAAGAGTCTATATTTAGTCAAAAATATAATCTTGAATGGAATACATACCTACCCAAGAGAAACTTTAAAAGTCATTTTCATGTACAAAGAAAAGTTGCTAAGGAGAGATAGAGCAAAAAAGGAGTAAAGAGAACACCAAAGGAAAGGTTTACTATATTAGGGCTCCATTAAGGTTTGCATTGTATCTTGTTAGTTTGATTAATAAAGAAAGAGTGTTATATTTATAAAAATGGTTTTTATGTTATTGTAATGATGATCATGAATTTCTAAATCATTTGGAAGTAAATTTATTTCTGTATGCCTTATTGAACCTGACTGTGTAAGAAGATGCAAAGGTATGTATGTAACAAAGGGTACTGAATGTGATTCTAATGTATAAAGAGAAAATAATTATGAAGAAGGTAATAATTGATGCTAAGTCCTCCATTAAAATCATTCACTTGAATTAAATAGTGAGAAAAAGGAGTGTTTTTATTGCACCTAAGCTCTCTCCGATTTGTAATAGGGCATGGTATGATATAATCATACACAGTCTATTAGAACTATGTTTGAAGGTTTGCATGAGCTTGATTATACTATTGATGAAGTAAGATAATGTTTTTTACCTTCCTATAAAAGTGTTATGAAGGTTATATATCCCTTAGACTCTATGAACAACTTCTGAGAAGCTCTCAGGTCTCATGGAACTGTATAAACCTTAAGACTAACATAATGAAGAGAAATTGACCTTAGAAGAAAAATGATTGAGAGAAGGTCTAGAATTTGATATGTAATTGTTTTAAGACCCTATTATTATGATAAGGTGGGTTACATGTTTTAAATAGCCTCTGTATGTCTGATTTGATAGTCTAAAGATTACAAAACCTGTAGGGGTTAGGTAATCAAGGTTTAGTATAAATAAAAAGGGTCATATCTATACACCTGAGCCTTATTTATGCATTGAAACTCTATGTAAGAGAATAAAGGAGTGTGATAAATGATTTAAGAAAGAGTAATAGTCTTGGTAAGCTAAAAGGAACCTGATTTGAGGATAAGTATCATTGGTCTCTAAGAGACCAATATAAGTGGATCTATAATAGAGGATAAGGAGATCTAGTAGAGGCCATAGATAAAGTATTGTTAATGGTGAATGGTTAAGCAATAAAAGAACTTAAAGTCAGTTTTTTAAAATGAATTATTAAGGGTATGGGATTAGTTTCATGAATTGGTGATAGATATTTTGGGAGATTTACATCAAAATGTAATTGGGATAATTGAAAAAACATTTTATATAAAAAAAAATGGGTGTAAGTTAAACTAAATTGTTTAAATGAGGAGGTTCTCAAGTCAAGTATGCATAGAGAATCATACCTCAAAAATAATGAATTAATGTTTAATCTTGAATAAATTCATTCCAAAGAAGATCTATTTTGGAAATAGAATTCAAGGGAGAATTGGCTAAATAAAGGAGATGAGAATGATTTTTTTCCCCACAATTTAGTCAAATAAAATTAAAACTCAAATATCATACAAAATTCATAGTGGAAAATCTTATTAGTAAGATTTTGCATACAATATGACCAATTATATTGTTCCTTCTATCACATGACTTTTAATCATCTATAATTATCAAATCACCTAAAATTATCAAATGTGGATCAATGCTCAAACATTACACTTCATTGTTGATAATAGAAGTCAAAAAACCTTATTTCTCATAAATTAGTTTTACATTATAATAATAAAATCCATAAAGACTTAAAAATAAAAACATAATATAATGGTAGGTGAATGACATATAGGCACATGCACAATGTCAATAATACATAGATTATCATATATGTATACAAAAAATACTTACATTGCCATATAGGCATACAAAAAATTACATCATGTAAGACATGAGTTAATCATCAAAGAGCCTCCCTCTCTTTGCCTTCTTTGAATAAGACCATCCTTGGGATGCCTTGCTAGTAGATGGAGATCCTTCGAATGCCTTAGATTGCTCAAAGATCCGACTGCAGGTCTTACGCTCATAGCTCGCTTGCAACTAAACCTGTGTAAATACAAGTATTACTAGAAAATTAACATAAAATACATACCACCAAATTAATAAATTAATTTTAAAATAGAATAAAAAAATATTTAAACATGCACTTACTTTAATCTCATGATCTCACTCAATCTGATTTTGATGCTCGATTGGGTCATTGGCAGGTTGAGCTGCATAAATATGCATCTAAAATAAGGAAGAATCACGAGAAGTTTCTATACTAATCATTTGAATGGGACTATTAGAGGTCATGAGACAACCTTGCACACACAATACATTCACATACGCTATATTTTTTTGGCAAATATTTAGTAAAATTATTAAAAAAATCTATTGTAGTAAAATTATAAGTTAATATGTACCTTTGTGAGGCCCTATGTTGATGACATTGCTATATTAATGCCTATGTTTGTCTTCACTCACAGTGATGGAGGAGTGTCTACAAGAGACATCAACTGAAAAAACAAGTTCTCACTTAGTTTTCTATAAAGTATCAAATATATATGGAAAATTTTATCCTTTATTAAATCAAGAGTGTAAGATTAACTCAAAATTCTACCTCTGTATAAGTAAAAGGTGTCATGATAACATAGGAAGATGCAATAATGCATGGGCTAGAAGTTGGCTCCATATATGTAAATAATGGCTACATAAGATCAAATCCTACAAATTAGATTGTGGTAATGAAGGCACCGTCTCCTCTTGGAACATAAAAAATTACATATATATTATTCATTTTCTATGTAAATTAATTGTTATATTTTAAATTTGCAAATATAACTTAAATATGCATGACATTTATATAAAAGATACTTGCATTCATGTAGTGGCCATTTACTGCACACCAAATGTGCATGCCAAAACTCTTCACTCAAGGTATATTATCCAACCCTTATGAACCACCAACATCATCATTGTCAGAAGGTCCAATAAATATAGATCTACAAGATTTACAAAGATGGGGTCGGGTACACACACTAGGTGGCATATCTCTAGCATTAGTCACTGAAAGCCTACTCATATGTTGAATGAGTGTATCAGTAAGTGCACTAAGTGCATGTAGAGTGTTAATTTCCATGACCTCTTTCACCACATAAGGGATCTCAGTATGAAGTGGCTTTCGGGTAGGGATCCTTACAGGTCGATTAAGTGCATGATGTGCACCTAGTCGGTCCTGCATAGAGCCTTTCCCTTGGCCATGAAACTCACCATAATCAAAATATTTTGGAATATAATTCAGGATAAACTCATAGTAGAGTTTCCTCAAAAAATACAATGGGACCTCATGGTTGTTACACGGTGGATAATCAAACACCATCAACCATCGATCCCCAAAATTGGATTTGATCAAATTGTGTTGGCACATGTATGGATTGGGAAATGTTTAGCAATTACTAAAGATGGTGCATTGGTGGATGTGTCAATGAATATTACACAAATAGATGCTTTTGATATTTATTTATTTTTAGCCTCACATGTTGACGATTTATTAGCATAATAAGCCCTATAACTATCTCAATATGATGCTCATCAATCAATTTGACTTGTTATCGAGTCAACTTGACCCAATAATGACTCTAGCTTATTGGCTAAATAGGTACAGTGGGTGTTGGTAGATGTGGGATCCCTCATTCTCCTGATTACTTACTCAATTTCAATTTTATTTTACACAATGCGTGCAACTAGATACCCCTGGTTGCCTCAAGGATCTTGTAGAATTGTAGGAGGGTTAGGTGGAGGAATATGAGGGTTAGGAGGGTTAGGTGGAGGGTTAGTTAGAGGATTAGGAGGGTCATGTGGATGGTTAGGTGGAGTGTTAGCCAGAGGATTAGGAGGGTCAAATGGAGGATTATGCATAAGAATAATAGGGTTAGGTAGAGGCTTAAGAGGATGGTTATGGTCTCTTGCAGTAGATTGGTCTGTTTAAAACAAACAATTTACAAATTAAATACTGTAAAAAATAAAAAGATGGTAAAATGTAAGGTTAGTAGGTGTAGTTTTTTTTATCACATATCTCGTCTATGTGGCAACATTGTGAAGTTTGGGATGTGTCCAGCTTTCCAATGGACTTCTAGTGAGTTTTGAGGTCTTTAGAGGAGAAACACGATCGCATAATAGTACTTAAGAGTTGGAAAAATATGAAATGACAGTGTTCGGCTATGGGTTTTTTTTTAAAATACCATGGGTAACACATACACATTTTAACAATTTGTACACGTTACTATAATGTGTATGCATCACATACATGTTATTGTCATGCGTACACATTATGGCTTGGCAATTGCCGAGCCATACTTTAAATAACACAGACACGTTAAAAGGTATGTCCACAAAATTATCTCCCAACTTCGTGCACATACCCTATTGAAAATATGTCTATTAAATTACTGCCTCCAAGAACTTGAGAATAATCCTCAGTGGCATTAAAATATTTTGAGCAAAGCAGGGGGCCAAATAGGAAGCCCTGTTAGCATCAAAATCATATATGATTATCTAGGGTACTAAATTGTAAAAGACGTATTGGTTACATACAAATTTATATGTATGAATCCTGGCAGATAATATGATTTTTCATAAAGTAGTCATTAAATTAATACATAGTATTTTCTATATCTAGTAGGGACAAGTAACATAATTTATCCTCATGGATAGTCTAATGTCATCAATGCTACATTCAGGGACAATAAAATAGTTATAAATTATCCTAAATCTAATCTTTGTTCGCATCACTAATATTAGATATTGTCCAACATAATTCTTTATTTAATTTTTTCTTGTGATCCATACAAAAATAAAGTAGTAGTTATCCTCTTGTTGAGTTAATTACCCCAAAACAAAAAGCAAGAAGCATATAAAAAATACGTGATCTACAATAAAAAATTGAATGCCCATGTGGATGAGCAGTATGTAAAACCACTGGGCTCCATCTAAGATAAAAAGAAAAGACTCCAAAAAAATATCTGCAGTTATTAATATAAATTGAAAAAAAGTAATTTATTTAAAAAAAATAAAAAATAATATGTATTTATTTAACACATAAAACAAACACTTTTCATAGAAATTGATTTTTTTATTATTTCTTTAAGAAGGAAAAATAACTCTAATTAAAGTGTATCCTAAAATGAATAAATTCTATCAAAAATAATTTTAAATTTAGTTAAAAATAAAAATAAAGGAGTCAAATGCAACCTAAAATGATTTTTTGAAAATTCAAAAAAATGGGAAAGATAACAAAATGAAAGAGCAAGGTTGAATGAAGAGAGAGACTTAAAATTATTTAAGATTGTGGACTTTGGTTAGCCATTCTAGAACTGTACCATTTATGTTATTTGTTTACAGATACCTGCACATCCATGCAATATTTTTAAATAAGGCACTAATAAAAGGCCACATAAATTGAAGCTTACTATCTATTGAGAAGTATAATATAACATTCCGATAAACATAAGGATTTATGAATGCAATGGAAGCAAACCGTTTTGTTTATGACATTGTAATATATATATCTCATAGATAGAATATTATTGCAGAGAATAATGAACTATTTTAGATACTAAATTAAAGGTTGGAAGTGTACTCAGTCTTTCTAACTTTGACAAATTAGACAAATCTAGTAATGTTCTGGCGAGATCCTTATATTTTAGCAACCTGATCAGATGCATATGCGAATAAAAACATAGTAACTGCCTCAAATTCTACCTGTTGGAGATATAATCCTCGCAAAAAAAGAACATGAGTACCAATGAAATGAAAAGGAAGTAGATAGAGACTGAAATGCTTGATGTGAAATACAAAATGCATACAGGCAATATTAGGGTATTAGGCATTAATTTAGTATTAATATATTTATAATAGCATTTACTACAATTAGAATGATTAAAAATAAATACAGTAAGAGTCATTTGACACAGATTGAGATTCAAATGAATTATTATAGTGATTAAAATACATACAGGGTACTATCAATGCATTGTTCTAGCTACTTATTATTTATGTGCTTAGCTTGTTCATTACTTTTCATTTCTTTGTTTTTGTTTTTTAATTTGCCAGGGTAAAATCTTGAACATGCAGAATTTTAAGGCATTGATCTGTTTCTTATCTATGAATAATTGTCGTTTTTTAATCTTAATAAAAAGTATATATATTCAAGCTCAAAATGTTGTTGTATAGCGATATTTATGTATAGGTATGTAAAGTCTTAAAAATCTTTCAATATAAATTATTTAGGACTAGAGTCGATATAAGTTTTAAATAATGAAAGAACAAAATGTACACAGTGGCTCTTACATGACGATAAAAGGTTTTGGAATGGCGGGTGATTTGCTTGAAGTAATCCAACAAAAATCCAAGACTTGTAGCATGATTCAAGGGCTTTTTTTAAGTGAGCCAAGTGGTATCTGGGCAGAATTTGAATGTAGGTTAGAAAAGTATTTAAGATCCTTGTATGGTATTAAAATGGCCTTGATTTGTAAAAAGAAGAAAGCAAGCGTTGGTCCCATTTTGCTTGACTTAATTTATGGGAAAGGGGTTCGAATCTGAGTCATTTGAAAGCTGGAATTATCTTGGGTTAGAAAGAAAGAGATGAAGAAACTTGTGTTAATTTAAACATATATTCTTGTATAGAACTCCCACATGTACATTGATAGTAAAAGATTTTAAAATTTAAGATTTATATATTTTCTGTTCATGAATAATCTCTTTAAAACACTAAATTTTTTATCAGTTTCATTAAAAAAATATATGATTTCTTATTTGACAAGATTAACAAAGATATTATCCCTTATTGAGCCTGATTACTGATTACTGTGAAAAAACCAAAACATGTTGATTAAGAATTAGAACAAAGCTAAAAAGAGGAATTTTTTTTATTATTCACAGATAAGGAATAGAACAGTAGCAATCTTATGATCATCTGCAGCTCCCTCAAATATGCTACCTAGTCCTATGTCTGTCAAATCCAATTCCAAATACAATACATAGATATATTTTACAAAACCATCTGTAAAAAATTTAACATGTTTGTTACCTCAGGATGTCTTTGCCCATTCCTTCATTATAAATAAATCATACACTGGAGCACAAACCAAATTAATCAGCAACTTTTATGTGTCTCCGTTGCCAATTTATATAACAATATTCATTAAATGCCAAAAAACTACAACATGCACAATATAAAAGATGCCATGGAATCTTTAGGAAACATAGTAAATTAATTTAAAACCAGAAAAATAATATAATAAGGAAAATAAAAAAAATGATGAATATGCTTATACATAAAAATATAATATAATAATATTTTATAACCTTACCCCCGATATGATGAAAGAATAGGCATTCTTTAAAAGCAATGTCATTAGTGTAAATTCTAGTTATAAAAAACATACCATGATTGCATATAACCTCATCTATTCCCTTTGCCTTCAATTTCTCTGCGTTCACAATAAAGCCTAGAACATGTTTCAGACTCTAACAAAAACAAATTGTAATTCTCTGCCTTCACAATAAACCCTAGAACATGTTTCAGGCTCTAACAAAAACAAATTGTAACTATTATCCAGTCCTAGATTTATCAATACATAGATTTGGACATATTTTGTAAATATAATCTTCTAAACACATATTTATATAATGTTTCAGTCTCTAACAAAAACAAATTGTAACCATTATCCAGTCCTAGATTTATCAATACATAGATTTGGACATATTTTGTGAATATAATCTTCTAAACACATATTTATATGATACATTGCATGTAAATTTTTGAATTCATGTCATTAGAACTAATAGTCCACTTCAAATTCATGAATTGTACATATATATATATAGATACCCTTAAATCATTATATATAATCTATAAAATTTCTCATAAATTTGTAATTAAAATTATAAAAATGATTAATATAATACACACTCCATCAATCCATCTATCCAGGGGTTAAATTTGACAGTCACCCCTACCCATCAAGAAATGTTTTTGTGACGGTTTTTAAATTAAAGTCATCTTGCATGTGACGTTCATTTTTCATTTTTGACTTTCATAATTTTATATAAAAACCAGTTAAAACTTGTTATTATCTATATTGCAGAGAAAATAATGAGAAAATCCATATTTGTTGTTAAAACTTGTTGTTATTGCCACTCTTGAGTGGCCATCTCACAGACCTTTCCAACAAAAACTTCAAAATCTTGGCTGCAATGTGAGGGTAAAACTGCTCATAACACTAGTATATATAACCAAAACTTCTTCACTTGAAAGCCATCTTCCTATTCATTTGTTGCAAATCTGGAAAAGGATAAGAATATTGTGGACTTCGTAGGAAATAAAAAATAAAGAGAATATAATGGGGAGTAGGGGACAGGCAAATACCTAGATAAAGTTGTCCGGACATTTATTTCTGATAAAATATATTCTAATAATTCAAACAACATGAATAAAGTTGTACTGATGTGGTAAAACAATACCTAGGGCCATCATTACACAACAAATACATGTATAATGCAACATGCTAATCTAAATTCAATCAGTTACTAGTTAATGTTTGAAATGGTTAATCAAGAAATAGATACACAATTATGCGATCACATCGAGCAAATATCAGAGATGCCCGTAGCAAAGAAGATTGATTTATTTAGAGATGAAAATTAAAAGAATAAACTAATGAAGGGTTAAAGAATAAAGGAACTTTACAGGTTTCTTTCTTGCCATAATGTTGAAAATATCACAACCCTTTTGTGAACTTGGCACTGCCTCTGGTCTCCAAGGCTGAATCTATTTCACCGAAAACAATAAAGCATGGAAATAGTCCAAAGCAACACTTTGCACTAAGGCATTCGATCAAACACTTCAGGTATAAAGCCAAACACAACAAGTGTGAATTTTGTAAAAACCCAAATTTTTATATAAATTTAGAAAGGATTGTATAAAAAGTTATGACATACAACATTGCTATATCAAAGATTTCTCACCTACTTGTAGTGTACATTGACAAGAACACTGTCCATATATCTGGTCTCAATGAAAAAGTGGCTACACAAGAACAAGGATGGATGATAAATAAATCACGAGCAATTCTCTTCTCATTTATATTTCACTCTCGGTGAGTAGTGCTCTGTGCATTGTTGTGTTTTGTGGCATTATCAATAACTTCTCTTCAAACTATATAAATACAAGATTACATGGAAGCTAGCAGGCCTAGAAGGATTTTTTATGATTAAGATAGGGTCAAGGATATTCGTCCTAAACTCAGTTTTTCATAGAAATTCAGCATTTTTATGACAAATAACTCAGTTTTTCATACAAATTCAACAATTTTATGACAAAATCATAAATTAAAGTAATAAATTATTCTTGCTGCTATAATAATATAGGAGAGATTGAACGTGCCAGATCTATTGAAAATCTAGTTTAATTACTTTCCTAAAATAATAAGCATTCATCACAGATCTGTACTTGTGTATTTGATTGAATAGAATTGGAGTCATTCAATGATAGTTGTGTTAATATAAATGATAATAATTAAGATAGTCTGGTAGAGTTGTTATGACATTTGAGTATTGAATTTATGAGTGGCAAAGTCTTTGATCCTAGATATTGCCATCAAATTACCAATCCCTACAGGGAGTCTAGAATGGACTAAAAGCTGATCTCTAGTCTAGCCAGTGTTCAGTTGGAAAAGGTTGACCAGGGTTCCTTGATCATTTGATTCTAACCACCCATAATATATGTGATCACAAAGTATAAAAATCAATATCAGATCCAACTGATATAAACATCTAATACACATAAAATCAACTAAACAAATAAAAGAATCAAAGTACATGTTGTAACATTGGTCAATCAAGAATCAAACAACATATATATTCCCATTGAAGGGCAAATCATAAAGAATAAAGGAAAGGCTAAAGAAATGATAAGTTCTATCATACGTGTATGAGGATATTATGAATTTTATACAAGCCCGCCTTAGAACAGTTTATGATGATTATGTATCAGTGGTTCTATTTGATACTAGTGCAACTGCGACTGTATAGATAGTCAGGGCATAGTCATAATTTTGTAAATATATTCAGTGCTTGACTATTTCAATTCAATGTTTCATAAGGCAGATTTATGAATGCACTTAAAATCTTGAAGCATACTCTTTGAAACCAACAACAAAAAATCAATATATTCTAAATGTTATTTGGGAGAAGATTCTTGGTGAAATAGGCTCAAAATACATGTTGGAAATATGATATGAAGATAACCTTAGTTTCAGAATACAACTCTAGAATGGATTTGCCAAGGCACTAGTTCCATCTTTACAAAAAAAAATCAATGTATATCTTCAAAAAATACAAATGTATATCTTCAAAAAAATAAAATATATATCCACCAATTTTGACTTGAGAAAGCACTATTAAAAATTAGCGTAAACAAAAGTTTGAGTGTTCATTGGCTCATATGAAATATAATACCATTATAAATATGTTCACATAGAACATTCTAAGATATTTTAAATCCTTCTTTGTTTGACATCTTTCCAAATTTCATAAACCCTGTCCCAGTCCACCATTGATATATCAAGACATATCAATGAAATTCGCATCAAGGCATCCAATGTATCCAATGAGAGTTTTGTTCTTCATATATCTTTTATTATATTTTGTCTTGAAAATCCTCTTTCACATGCTGTTGTACTTGTTGGAATGGTAAGTGTTGCTTGCCATAGTTTTGTCATATTTAGAAAGCTTGTATGTGAATCTATAGCACAAAAAACCCTCCAAGCTTCCTTCATGCAGAATCCTTCACAACTAAAGTGAAGAGTGTCAACAAATTATACAACTGTTGAGTTGTGGAGCTAAAAGCTTCACTGTTGAGCTCGTGTGGAGGTTGCTGGGCTTAACCAGTAACCGGCATCAGTAGTATTGCCGACATCGGTCAGGCATGGATCAGAACCGACTGACATCGATCAGGGATCGGCCGACGTCGGTCATATGCAGACTGACAACGACCAGCATCAGTCACCTGTGTGTGTGCATTTGCATGTGTTCCAAAATTAGATTTGTTCTAATTTTAGAAGGACAGAGTGTTTGCATGTAAAGACTAATTTTAGTCTTGAGTCTGTGTTTCTAATTATTGTATGCCTTGGATCCTATTTAAGAGACCCATGGGGCAGTATTGTAATGAAGACAGAAGTAAGATCAATTAGATCTGCAAGGTGCAAGATCAAAAAGATCTGCTGAAGAGAAGGGAATAACAACTCGGTTATTGAGTTGATTGTAATTGATTGAGAGAGAGAGAGAACTCTTGAGAGAGAATTACTGTACACCTAAGAGGTGTGAGAAGAGTGAGATTTATTCATTGTATTTCCTTCTGGAAGAGTTTAATACAAGATTGCATTGTTTCTCATTCTTTGTTGTTTCATATTTCTAGTTACTTATTACTTCTGGTTTAATTTCGTGTTTAGTTGCTTATACAAAAGTAATCAATTGAGCTCTAAGGTACTAACATTTGGTATCAGAGTGAGCTACAGGATCCTAATAGTTGGTATCAGAGCGGGTTAGTGTTTATTGATTACAGGTTCACTCACAGGGGTTTTTATTTGAGTGGGAGTAAAGCAATGGCAGAAGAAAGTAAACTAAGAATGGAGAAATTTAATGGCAAGAATTATCAATTATGGAGGATGCAGATAGAAGATTATCTATATCAAAAAGATCTGTACTTACCGTTGGGTGGGGTTTCAAGCAAGCCCACATATATGCAAGATGAAGAATATAATGTTCTTGATAGAAAGGCTCTTGGATCTATAAGGTTGAGCCTGGCATCTTCTGTGATTTCCAACTTATCACAGGCAAAGACAATGGTAGAGTTAATGGATACTTTGGCAAATTTATATGAAAAACCCTCAGCTTAAAATAAGGTATATCTTATGAAGCAATTATTTAATTTACAAATGCAGGAAGGTGGATCTGTATATAGTCATTTTAATGATTTCTATGAAATTGTAAATTAGTTAAATTCAGTCAAAATAGTTTTTGATGATGAAATTAAAGCTCTCTTAATCTTATGCTCTTTACCTGAAAGCTGGCATAACTTGGTAATGGCAGTTAGTAATATTGCATCTGCTTCAAATATCTTGAAAGTTGATGATGTTGTTAGTGTAATCTTGAATGAAGAAATTTGCAGGAAAAGCACAGGGAAAACATCAGGTAATGCTTTAAGTATTGAAAGCAAGGGAAGGAAAAGAGAGAAAGGCAAGCAAGGGAAATCAAGGTCAAAGATGGGAAGGAGATCCAAATCCAGAAATGGAAAGATAACATGCTGAAATTGTGGAAAGAAAGGGCATGCAAAGAAAGATTGTTGGTTGAAGGATAATAAAGAAAATCAGCATGAAGGTAATAAGTAAGCAAATGTTGCAGGTATTGTTGCACATGATGCTCTTATATTTTCTTTGGATAGTCAAGTAGAATCATGGGTTTTAGATTCTGGTGCTTCTTTCCATGCAACCCCAAATAGAGAATTTTTCAATGATTATGTCCATGGAGATTTTAGAAAAAATTATTTAGGGGATGATGAGCCTTGTCAAATTGTTGGCAAAAAAAAGTGCAGCTGAAATTACAGAATGGCAACACATGGGTGTTGAAGGATGTCATGCATGTACCCATCCTGAAGAGAAATATGATTTGTGCAGGAAAGTTGGGTGATGAGGGTTGCATAGTAACTCTCATAGCTGAATCTTGGAAAGTTTTCAAAGGTGCACTTGTATTAGTAAGAGGTAAGAGAGTAGGTACACTTTATCTATCTCCTTGTATTACTGATTATTCTCCTTCTGTTTTATCTACTTTAGATGTAGATGCAAAGTTGTGGCACTGTAGGCTTGGTCACATGAGTGAGAAGGGAATGAATGTTCTTAAATAAAAAGGTAAGCTTTCAGATTTGAAATGCATAGATCTAGATTTTTGTGAGCATTGCATTTTTGAGAAACAGAAGAAAGTGAGGTTTCTCAAAACTGGGTCAACAAACAAGAAGCACAAGTTGGAGCTTGTTCACAAAGACGTGTGGAGACCAGCTCAGGTAGTTTCTATTGGAGGATCACAATATTATGTTTATTTCATTGATGATGCTACAAGAAAGGTATGGGTTTATTGTATAAAGAGGAAATCCAATGTTTTTGACACATTTAAGAAATGAAAAGCTTTGGTTGAGAATGAAACAGGTTTGAAATTGAAGTGCCTTAGATCTGACAATGGTGGTCAGTACTGCAGCAATAAATTTAACAACTACTGTTCTATGAGTGAAATACGCAGGGAAAGGATGGTTCCAAGGACACCTCAAAAAAATAGAGTTGCTGAAAGGATGAATAGAACAATAATGGAGCGTGCACAAAGTATGAGGTTGCATGCTAGTTTGCCCTTACAATTCTGGGCAGAAGCTGTAGATACTGCAATTTACCTAATTAACAGAGGACCTTCTACTGCACTGGATGGTGGAATTCTAGAAGAGGCATGGATAGATAAAAAGGTAGATCTTTCATTTCTTAGAGTTTTTGGTTCTGAAGCTTTTGTGCACATTGATAAAAAAAATAGAAAGAAGCTGGATGCTTAATCTATGCGGTGCACTTTCATTGGCTATGGTTTTGGAGATTTCAGATTTTGGTTGTAGAATTTAGAAACTAACAAAATTATTAGAAGCCGTGATGTAGTTTTCAATGAGAAGGTGATGTACAGTGATCAGCTCAAGAGGCTGAATAATTTTGAGCAAGGCAATCATGATTTGAATGAGGTTATGATCCAAAATGAGCTCACAGATAAAAATCATCACTCACAGGAAAACACAAATATCAATGTCAGTCAGGCAGAGACCGACATCGATCAGGCAGAAATCGACGTTGGTCAGGTAGAACTGACATCAGTCGAGTGCAGACTGAGAGATGACCAGGATCGGTCACTGTCAAAAAATTTGGGCAGACATCAAGCTGTAAATGAGTCTCAAACGCCCATGAGGAGGTTTGTAAGGGTAAGTAAACCTCCAATTCGTTATTCTCCTTCTTTATACTACGTGTTGCTCACTAATGATGGAGAACCAAAAAGTTTTGATGAGGCAATACAGGTAGAATCCAAGAAATAGTGGGAGCATGGCATGAATGAGAAAATTGATTCCTTGGAAGAGAACCATACGTGGGATTTGGTTGAGTTGCCAGCCAGAAAGAAAGCACTGAAAAACAAATGGGTTTGCAGGTTAAAAGAAGGAGAGAATGGATAAATGAGACATAAGGCCAGATTGGTAGTAAAGGGATTTGCACAGAAACCAGGTATTGACTTTGGTGAAATTTTTTTTCCTGTAGTAAAGATGACTTCTATTCAGACTGTATTGTCTTTAGTTACTATTGAAGATTTACACCTTGAGCAGCTTGATGTTAAGACAACATTTCTTTATGGAGATTTGGATGAAGAGATATATATAGATCAACCGAAAGGTTTTGAGGTCAAAGGTAAGGAGAAACTTGTGTACAGATTGAAGAAAATCTTATATGGTCTTAAGCAAGCTCTAAGACAATGGTATTTGAGGTTTGATAGGTTTATGACAGAGCATGGCTTTAGTAAATGTCAATCTGACCATTGTGTTTATTTTACCAGATTGGATAATGGTAGTTATATTATCCTATTACTGTATGTAGATGATATGCTTGTTGCAGGTTCACACATGCAAAAAATTACTGAGCTAAAGGTAAAACTAGCTCACACATTTGCCATGAAGGATTTAGGAGCAACAAAGAAAATCTTTGGCATGAGTATTAAGAGAGACAGGAAAAATCACAGTTTGATTTTGTTTCAAGAGGATTATGTGAATAAGGTGTTGGAGAGGTTTAATATGCAGGATGCAAAATCGGTAAGCACACCTATGGCTGGACACTTCAAGTTGAGCAAAGAACAGTGTCCTAAATCACATGATGAGGTTGAGTACATGAATAGAGTTCCATATGTTTCAGCAGTTGGGAGCTTGATATATGCAATGGTATGTACTAGACCTGATATTGCCCAAGCAGTGGGAGTTGTTAGCAAGTTTATGGCCAATCTAGGAAAGGAACACTGGAAAGAAATTCAATGGATTCTCAGATATCTGAGAGGGATCAGCAGTAGGCATTTATGCTATGGAGGGTCAAACACTTCTCTACATGGGTATGTAGATTCGGATATGGCAGGTGACTTAGATGGCAGGAGAAGCACCACAGGATATATGTTCACTGTTGGTGGAATGACGGTTAGTTGAATTTCAAAGCTGTAGAAGGTTGTTGCCCTGGCTACTACAGAGGCAGAATACATTACAGTCACAGAGGCTAGCAAGGAAATAATTTGGATGACTCGGTTCATGGAAGAGTTGGGAAAGGAGTAAGAGAGTTGTAGATTGTACAGTGATAGTCAAAGTGAAATTCATTTGGCAAAAAATTTAGCCTTTCATTTAAGAACCAAACATATACAGCTTAGGTACCACTTCATTCGACAGGTATTGGAGGATGGATAGTTGAAGCTAGAAAAGATCCATACGGATAAGAACCCTGCAGATATGTTAACAAAGCCGGTAACAAAGGAGAAGTTGAATCTTCATTCAAATTTTGTTGGTCTTCAAGATTGAACTTGAAGATGGAGAAACAAACCAGAGAAACAAGACAAAGGATGTTGCTGTACAGGTATAGGTGCAGCTGTTTATCTCCAAGTGGGAGATTGTTGAGTTGTGGAGCTAAAAGCTCCACTGTTGAGCTCGTGTGGAGGTTGCTGGGCTTAACCATTAATTGGCATCAACATTATTGCCGACATCAGTAAGGCATGGATCAGAACCGACCGACATCGGTCAGGGATCGGCCGACGTCGGTCATATGCAGACTGACAGCCACTAGCATCGGTCACCTGTGTGTGTGCGTTTGCATGCGTTTCCAGAATTAGATTTGTTCTAATTTTAGGAGGACAAAGTGTTTGCATGTAAAGACTAATTTTAGTCTTGAGTCTGTGTTTCTAATTATTGTATGCCTTGGATCCTATTTAAGAGACCCATGGAGCAGTATTGTAATGAAGGAAGAAGTAAGGTCAATTAGCTCTGCAAGGTGCAAGATCAAGAAGATCTGCTGAAGAGAAGGGAATAACAACTCGGTTATTGAGTTGATTGTAATTGATTGAGAGAGAGAGAGAACTCTTGAGGGAGAATTAATGTACACCCAAGAGGTGTGGGAAGAGTGAGATTTCTTTATTGTATTTCCTTCTGGAAGAGTTTAATACAAGATTGTATTGTTTCTCATTCTTTGCTGTTTCATATTTCTAGTTACTTATTACTTCTGGTTTAATTTCATTTTTAGTTGCTTATACAAAAGTAATCAATTGAGCTCTAAGGTACTAACATTTGGTATCAGAGTGAGCTACAGGATCCTAACAACAAATCTTTTAAACAACCTTCAAAATCAAAGAAAGGCTTTTCTGCCTCACACAAAGTATGTTGTAAGTGTTCAAAATTTTTAAGCAACCACTGCTTTGAATTTTTTTCTCTAGTACGTGCATCCTCTAAATAATGACAAGGGATGAACAACTTTATAGAATTGAAAAATGAAAGATATAGGAATATTTCATTTAAACAATCTACAAGTTTTTGAACATATTCTTTAGTAAGATTTTTGCAGCTCTCTAGTGACCCATTAGTGCAAGGTTTCATTCTTTGTTTTGGTGCATTAACATAATCATCATGCACATTTGGAATTTCCACAAATTGTAATTCATGCCTATGAATGTGTCCATATTGATCAATAATCTCTAAATAACCATATTTAGAGCTCTCTAAAAATTTAGACAAGTAACTTGTACCATTTGCAAAAGTGTCAGACCTTAGAAACCACCTACTTAAAGTCTGTATAGTAGAATCTATGGCTACCCCTAAAGATGTGACATCTACATTCTCTTAATTTTTTTATTTAACTTGTTTAGTTCACATAATACATCTACAAGCATATGTAATAAAAATTGTACTGAGAAGATCCTAGCCTTATCATACCATGAGTCTCTTTTCTCACTTTTCTATAAAGTTAATAATGGAGGCATCAACACAATAAGCATTTCAATAACCTGTTCTCTTGAGAGCCATCTAACTCCATGAATCTGAAGAGCTTGAAGTGTTTCGAGTTGCATGAATTCTTGAAGAGCAATAAGTTCATTATGTCTTTTAGTAGAATTTTGGACCCAAGAATTACATTAATTGCCAACTTTTCAACAAACATCAATTCAGGTAAATTTTTAGTAGTGTTTGATGCAGCTAAAGCCTCATGATTAACAATGTAATGAATACATATAAGATTATGTACATATTTTTTTAAAAGAGTAACAAATCCATTTTCACTCCCCACCATTGATGAAGCACCATCTGTAAAAACTGCTATCAAACTTTTATTTGAAAGACCCCTTTCTTCAAAACACATATTGCATCATATATTATTTTCTCTCTTCCATCACACACATTTATGATCTTTAAGAATTGTGAAATAGGTGGCCCCAACCCTTTTGAGTCTATAAAAGTAGCATAAACCACAAGGTGTTTCTTTAGGCTTTGATATGTACTTTCATCTAACATCAAAGAGAACAATGGGCTGCCGAACATTTTTGTACTTTGTCTCTCTTCAAGATAATTAGATATAGAAAAAAGGAAATCATTTACAGCCATATGATTTGTATATGATTTATAGTCCTTATTTTTTGCCATGTTTGGTGTTTCTAAGTGCATTTCAAGAGAGCAAAGGGACTCATATTTTGAAAGGGGTAAGTCTTCTTACACAACTAATTTCATGGTTGTGATAATTCTTTCCTTATTGGTGTCATCAATACTTGCAATGTGTCTTGGAATTGATTTTGCTTTCCCATCATTTTCACATATCCATTTTGCTTGTGAAATTTTATGGATGTTTGAATTTTCATGAGTAACTATTGCATCATGTTGCAAAGTAGTACAACTAGTTCCAGTGTCCTATGGTCTTGTAGACTTGTGTTTCTCACAATATATGCATTTCATGACTATTTTCCCTTCATGCATTGTACACTTTAACCACTTAAATTTAACTTTTCATTCATCTCTAAACACTCTATTTACTTTAGCCCTTTTTTGGTTTTGTGTTGAAGCTTCCCCCTCTTTGAATTCTTCAGCATAGTCGTCATCACACCCCATTATATTTAAGTCTTCATTTAAATCAAAAATTTGATCCTCTTGCAATCAAGCTGTCGATGTTCTGGACCATGCAAAAAAATTCTTGATTGAAGACTGGTTCTTTTTATTTTGAGACATTTTTTTAATAGTTATTAGTACCTATACAAACCAAATAATAAAAAATAATTAGACATAAAAAATTAGATGTTCATGTAACTATATAAACTTCATAAATTATTAGCATTAATTGTTGGAAATAAACCTCTCTAAAGAAAAAAATGATAATTAATATCAACTGCCATGTTTGAGAAGAAAACATGTGTTATTCCATGATATTTTAATGTCAAATTGGATGCATGACTCAAAGGCTAAATGGGCTTGGCAATTTGAGAAATAATAAACATATATGCACTAAGTAATGTGAAAGCACAAGGACTTAAATCAGAATTAAAGACTATAGTCTACAAAGTAAGCTTCATCCATATAAAAAAAGGGGTGTCGATTTGACCATATCAATAAAAATGAAAAACTATATCCCAAAAAAATAGAACGATGTGAAAATTATTAATTTTTTTGAGTAACACTTACACTTAGCATAAGATGTATGGGTATATTTTTTTAAATATTTATTGGTTTTGAATTTTGGGAGTGAATGACAAATGCAACTAATTAGGAGAATTTATACAATGATTAGTTAAAACATAGTAGAAAACGAGATGTATATAAATTTAAAAAACAAAATTATGGCATACCAATATTTATTATTTTTTATATTGATTAATTAAAAAATTAAAAAAATAGAGGTGCACAAAGCATACCAAATTCCAATATATGTCAATATACAACAATGGAATGAATATATATATATTTATATATATATATATATGTTCTACATGACAAACTGCAAGTTGGATTGCCTGCACACTTGGATTTGGGATTTGATTCAATTGAAAAGTGTCTATTATTAATCATATAAAATAATATCCTTCTTTGCTAGTGGTGGCGCAAAATAGGGTGACCCTACCCTACTATCTGTTTTGATTTCTCAGGTTGCATAGGATTTGAAATTTTAGAAGTATGGTCTACGTGATGCAGGGGAATGGTGGAGTCCACTTATGGTTACTTAGTGTTTCAAGAAGAAAAGTATGCATGGATAGATCAAGAGTAAGTTGAGTGTGTTATCTGGGTTAGCAAGTTAGGACTCTTGTTAGAGTAAGACAAGTACAATTAGACTATAAGCTAAGGAGGTGAGATAGAAATATGTTAGCAAACAGGACTGGAATATGGATTTGAATGAAGGGAGGAGTTATGAAAGAAATCTGTCAAATGTTTTTGGCTGTGGAATATTTTTTTTACTAGTAATTTTTTTTGTAACTTAGATTGTGCTTCTTTGATCCTTGACTGACAGTCTTCATTATGCAAATTTATTTATACATGGATTTTGTTATATATATATATATCAGGTTGAGCAACTCCTTCTTTGGATCACAACATTGAACATTGGATTTTATAAAAAATTGTTAAACAATTAGTTCTTTTTTCAATAGTGAAATTCATATCTATGATGTCACTTTGTAAATTCTTAACATAATAGATCTATCATGTGAGAAATAGAAAGCCAAATAGCAATTTCAAACTTGGATTTTGTGGTGTCGTTATTATTGGAGAAGATATGTCTTGCCCACACCGTGTCATTGCCCAGTCGTGATACAACGCCGAGTTAACACTGAACCAGTGAACATCGCTGAGGGAAGTTGCTAACTTGGTAACTATGTCTGTGTGAATCATCATGAATCATTTTCAACAGGGGTTAGATATGTATTAAATGAAAAGTTGATAACTAAAGATTTCAAAATCCTCTTCAAATCCTCCCAGAACGTTTGTTTAAGAGTTAAAAAATTAATTCAACCTTGTTAGACTATCAGTGTCGTAATGCCATTGGCCAGTCTGCGGACCCCCGCTGTCATTCGTCACTAGCCTACTAGCCTGTAGGTTGTACGCTGCCTAGGCCCTAAAGCCTTATAATATAAAACGGCCATTTTTTTAACTTGCATGTCATAATAACAGTCTGTAGGAAAATTTCCCGATCCATAAATACGTTTCAATTTTTTTTTACTTGTATTTTACGTGTAAAACGATAAAAATACTTAAACGGACGTCAAATTTAACCCATGCATCCATGTGTTGAGATTAGTCACATCTAATATAAAACAACGAGACTTTAATTGTAAAAATGATCTATTATTTCTAGACACCACTTCTCAAGACGTAACTACATATCCATAAAAATAATCTTGCCATTTATTAAAACATTTTTAGAGATATAATTTTTTTATTTATATAAAATTTATAATTGATATTAGGACAATGCTTATGAAAGATGCACAATCAACCTATCCATCTACCTATCGAAATTAGTTGTCACATCAAATATAAAATGAGAGGATGTTAATTGTAAAAACAATTAAAAAAAATACATTTTTAAATTAAAAAATTATATCATACATCTTGAAACTCTTCTGCAATCTTCAATATAACAATAACTATGTTTCTCAAGATCCACTGAATTTTCAATGGTAATTGATGTTGAAAAGACATGATTACGACCAGATTTGAATTGGATTTTGATGGCTGAGTCAGCAGGCCTGGAATTTCAAACCAAGTATACCGGTCAAATTAAAATTTGTCGACGATTATATTTTCGTAGTGCCTGTACCCGGGTTTGAAAATTGATTGGGATTGGAATTTTTTTATAAGTTTATACTGTTTTATTTTATGTTTAAAAATGATCACAGACCGTGACCTTGGAGAAGAATGGCGGCCATAAATGAAGAAAGTGATTCGCATCTTAAATCTATTTTCTCTACCCATTCACGACTCTCTTGCGCCATCGGATTTGTCGCTTACTACCCATGATTCACGGAAAATGAAGAGATGCAATCTGAGCCATTGAATCTTGAGCTATGACTGACAACCGCTTTCATGGCTGTATGGCATTCCATCTAAATTCATTGATGGAGGCATGGCTTCCATTGTCTTGGTCCTATACAATACCTTGATAAATTCGCTTCTTATTCATCTTCCACCTTACTGTAATGTGAATAAATAGATCCCGGTCGTATTACATCACAATGTAACATATTTATTTATAAAAATATTAGAAACTATGTTTAATTAGATTTAATTTATTAAAATAGTAAATCAAATTTAATTTGTATAATAAAATATTTTGGAATTAATAGTATATGATAAAATAGGGTTCTAGAAGAATATAGGATTAGTCACAAATTTAAAGATAGTCATTAGATATAGACACTAGGACATAGGTCTAGACAATTAGGTAAACAAAACTAAAAAATTCAAGATGAATAGAGATAATTTTATATGCATTCCACCAAAAATGTGAAAAAGTTCTCAGAAATGGTGAGAGTTTGTGTTTAATTATGAATTTCAAAGAACTTATTATACAATCATGTTTGTTTATTATAGGGCTCCAAAAAAATTGCTTGCTTTCCCTAAATTCCATGCAAATCTCTAGGAAACTAATCTCGTTCTTTGCAACTATAGAAACTCATCACAAACCAATAAAAAATGGGGGAGTGAATAGGGGCAATGTGTTATCCCCTTGTTATTATCAAGCCTCTAGGTTAGATTAAATTTAGAAAATAACATTAAATGTAATTCAACAAGCATTTTGTGGATGCAAATCCTAGTTCTATTTGACCTTTCATACTATAATGAATAAGTGGAACAAACAAATAAATTCTTCAAATATCCTCTAAATGCTTGAATTTTACTCCAAAACTTTCAAAATATATTCCTTCAATAAATATGCATTACTTGCTTTCAAATTCATTCGTCCTATATGCACTAATGCACGTGTATTTATAAACTCCTCAAATTCAAATTTAGACCAAATGTGTGCATGTGCTAACACACAATGAGCTAGAAAACACTGACAAAAGAGGAACACAAGGCATGGGAGACCCGAAAATGAGATCATAAGGGCATACACCAAAACTATACAATACAATCCCAATGCCTCAAACCTATAATCTAAGAAAACATAGTAGAAAGGGAAAATAAATAGGAGAGAGAAAGGTAAATAGGGCCAAAACACAAGGAAAATGTGTTAATGATGGCCTAATATGAATTGATAATTGTAAATACACAAGTACCTTAGATTGTTCTACTATGACTAAAATTAGATGTCTACATAATGTCCCACCTTGATCTATGTGTGTGTGTGTGTGCATACATATCAAAGTGTTATTTCCTTATTTTATGGCATGTTTAGGGATATATGTGGCTGACTTGTGGCATATATACGTCTTTTATATTCTTGTCACATTTTTCTATTTTTTTATTAGGTTAGACTGTAGAATAACTATGGCTAAGTAGACTACATATAGGATGTAGTTGTTAGTCTCATAGGATAATATTACACATTTTATTTTTATTGCATTGTTGTGGAGCTTGCCCCCTTGAAGTGGCTCAATCATAATATTTAAATATTTTGCTATTTTATCAATTGTTATTGTGGATATGCATATTCTATTCTTAATTCTACGATATATTATTCTATTATTGCAAATAATCTAAGTAATTTCATTACACGTGATATTAGAGCTTCGATTTGGGTATGTTTTTGTGACGTGATTTTTTTTGATCTGGCGCCCTGAGCACTAGAAGGTTGAAAAAACATAACTTGTGATACGAGAAGAATTGATTTTTTCGTCACCATAGTTTTGTTCATGGATTTTTGTACAAAAAAGCAAAAAAAAAGTCTGTAAAATTTTTAACCTTGTACAAATTAGCAATCATTGGATTCATCTCTATGAAACAATCACAACGATTTACTAATCATTTTTTTGTGCCAAAATTTTTCACTCTTGTGTACATTAGCAGTCATTGGATTTGTCTTAGTGAGACAATCACAACAGTATCATCTGCCGATATGTTTCTTTTAGGTGTTGTATCCATCCTAAGGTTTGTGCATGACTAGGCCTAATACTCATGGACATAAAAAATGGTAAAAGATATCTAAAACTCCCCATCAAGATGAAATGGGCTCTAAAACTTTAGATCTAAGTATTTCAATGGTGGTTTAAGACTTTCAATCAGATTTGCATGGCATGGTGCAAAAAGATGATCTCTATGAGGTTCAAAGGGAAGTCATGGGGATGAGAGGGGAAATGAATGGCTTGAGAGATCAATTGCAACAACTCACGGGGAAATTGGTGAACCTTGTAGCTCAACCTTCTCAAAATAACTCTCCACCACTCTAGTTTAGATCTCCCAATCCAAAAAATTCTAGCACCAATTCGAGGCTAAAGCCAATGTTACCAAAAGTGGACACATACAAGTTTGATGGTAAGGATCCATTCGCATGGCTTACTAAAATTGAAAATTTATTGGATCTACATCAAACTCCTTATTTGTAAAAGATGTTCATGGCCTCTCTTTATATGTAGTCTAAGTAGTTCATTTAGTATCAATAGTTGTATGCTCAAAAGAAAAATAAGGGTGTCCTAGTTTTATGGTCAATATTTTTTGAGGAGTTATAGTTCCACTATCGTAACAATGTCTTTGAAAACTACTTCAGCTAGTTAGCCAAGCTACGCTGAATCGAGCTGTAAAATATTGCATTCATCAATTTCAAAATCTCTCCTTATGTGTGTCAAACATCACTAAGAAAAAATTGACTGAACTATTTTTGGTTGGCCTAAAAAATAATATCCAATTGGAGGTTCACATGTTTCATCCTAGTAATGTATCTAAATCCATACAAAGGGCACACAAAGCTAAGGAAAAATAACCAATCAAAATAAAACCTTTCACTAATGTCCTTGAACACACTTTCTTAGCATGATCATTTTTGTAGCCTACCAGATTGACCCTTCAACAAATTAAAGAAAACTATGCCAAAGGTTTGTGTTTTGGTTACTATAAAAAATGGAGCAAAGGACATAGATGTGTTGAAAAAGTTGTTTTACATTGAAGGCACCAATGAGGAGGAAGAATATGATGAGGCTTTAGGGATAGCTTTAGAAGAACCTAAGGATGAATCTGAAGATTATCAATTTACTATTTCTTGTCATGCAATTTTAGGCATTAGTACTCCTCAAACTCTTAAGGTGGTGGGTTTTTTGAAGAAATAGAAAGTGACTATGGTAATTGACTCTAGGAGTACACATAACTTCATCAACAATAAGTTGGCTACTTGTTTAAACTATTTCATTTACCTAGCCTTAGAATTTTAGGTCATGATTATAGATGGTAGTACAATTGATTATTCTAGAAAATGTCATAGCATTAAACCTGTTATTGGAGACTACTTGTTAGAATTCCTTATGTTTGATTTTCCCATGGGAGGAGTTAACATTATTTTTGGAGTGTATTCACTCACCACTTTGGGCACTATTGAGATGAGTTTACAGGAATCATTCATGAGGTTCCATTTAGATGGCATAACCTTTGAATTATATGGATCATGGGCTAAATCTCCACAACTGGTTAGTTTCCATCAAATGATGAAGATTATAAGAAAAGGTGTTTAGGGATTTATGTCACACTTATTTTCTATAAAGGTTCATTCAACGAAGGAGTTTACAAATCCTGATTTATAAAAGGTACTGGATGATCATTTTGTTATTTTTAATGACATACTAAAATGACTTCCTCCAAGTCATGTGCATGATCATGCCATCAGGATCATTTTGGGAAGTACACAACCTAACATCAGACCCTAAAGTTATCCTTGTGTTTAGAATAGTGAAATTAAAAAGATGGTACAGGATATGTTGGAGGCAAGAATCATCCAACATAATTAAAGCAAATATTCCTCCCCTCTGGTCATGGTGTAGAAGAAGGATGACACTTAAAGGATATGCCCAGACTATAGATAACTTAACAAATACACCATCAAAGATAAGTTTCATATTCCAGTAATTGATTATTTACTATATGAATTGCATGGTGCTATTTATTTTACCAAGTTAAACCTTTGCTCTAGGTATCATCAAATTTGAATCCATGATGAGGATATACCTAAAACCTCTTTTATAACTCATGAAGACCATTATGAATTTACGGTTATGCATTTTGGCCTATAAATTCACCATATACATTTTAGAGTTTAATGAATACTATATTTAGGCCATTTTAAAAAAAGTTTGTATTGGTGTTTTTTGATGATCTTCTCATCTACAAAAAACATTGGGAAGACCATTTGAAGCATGTGAAATAAGAAATTTTAGTTCTAAAAAAACATCAACATTATGCGAAACCTTCCAAATGTGTTTTTGGTATCCAATAGGTGGAGTACTTGGGTCATATTGTTTCACATAAAAGAGTGAAAGTTAATCCTAAAAAATCCAAATGATGATGGAATGGCAGGTTCCTAAAACCCTCAAGAATCTCTAAGGATTTCTAAGGATAACTAGTTACTATCACAGGTTTGTCAAAAATTATGGTAGCATTATCACCCCACTCACATCATTTTTGAAGAAAGACTCCTAGTGGACTGATTTAGCTACCAAGGCATTTGAATAGTAGAAAATGGTTATGTGTACAACTCTATTTTTGGCTACTCCTGGTCAAGTGTGACACATCGAGATATGGCATGGGGGTTGTACTCATGTAATAAGGTAGAATAATGTAATATGAAATTCACCAACTGAAGGAAAAATATTGGCTCAAACTTATCTATGATAAAGAGATGATGGTTATTTTACATGTAGTCAAGCAATGTGGATCTTATTTGATGGGTCATCACTTTTAAGTAAAGACTTATCATGATAGCATCAAATATTTTTAGGAACAATGATTATCATATGAATAAAAATAAAAATGGGTGATTAAAATGTTAGGATATTATTTTTAAATAGTATATAATAAATGAAAAGAGAATGTGGTGGTAGATGCCCTCTCTTGACATGATAAATCAGTTGAGGCTTTATTATACAACATGACCATATGGCAGGTAGATTGGCTAAATGAAGCAAGATTATAATGGGAGAATGACAATTCTACCAAGGATTTGATTTAGAATTTTTGGCATGGTTCCAATGAATCTAAAAAAATTACATGGAGGGGGAACGCATTATTGTATAAAGATAGATTATACCTCTATAAGCATTCTCTCCTCAAACATAAAATTCTCCAGAAATTTTATGCCTCTCCACTCGAAGGTCAGTCTGGATTTTTGAAAACATATTATAGAATCAAGCAAGATTTATTTTTGTAAGGACTCAAGGGAGATGTCTAAAATATGTGGCAAAATGCATGATATGTCAACATAATAAAAGGGAAAACATTAAGACACCAGGTCTTTTGTAGCCTTTATCCATCCATAGCTTACATTGGAACTAGGTCTCCATGGATTTCATTATTGGGTAACCGTGGTTCGAGGGTAAAAATGTTATCATGGTAATTGTCAATCGACTCATCAAGTATGCCCATTTTTGTTCCCTATCATAACCTTTTATTGCAAGCATAATAATTTATGTTTTTTTTTATACCATTCAAAAATTTCATGGTACTCCAAGGATCATTGTAAGTGATTGAGATCCCATATTTACTAGTAATTTTTGTACTGAATTATTTACATGTGCATAGTTTATCCTATCATCCTCAATCTGATGGACCAACAAAGGTAGTCAACAAATATATAGAAGGGTATCTCTATTATTTTGTTTCTGATAAATAAGCAAAATGGATTCATTAGCTGCCACTTACTAACTGGTGGTATAATACTTCTATTCATTTTTATTCCAAAATGTCTCCTTTTGTGGCCTTGTATGGATATCACCCCCCATCCATCACTTCAACCTTGAAGGTCTATCCCAAAGTTAGATCTGATAAAATTAAGAAGGTTATTCAATTAAGATCTCTTCATGAATCCATTATCACATACATGAAGTTAATGCATTGCACATAAAGAATAAACTATCTATTATCCACTCTATTCTATTCTCTATCAAATAGTTTACAATAGAGATGTACAAATAGGTATAATATAGGATAATCCCAAATATCCCATGTATGTGGAACTAACTTCTCTAATATAGGTGGAAGTAAGGCATAAACCCATCATCATCATGAATGTGGGATAAACATATCCAATGAAATAACACTTAAATAAGCTAAAGAGTAGGAAATTAATATCCTACACCAATACCTCCCTTTAAGCATAGCTTAGGTGGGTACAATAAAATATGCAGTGTGAAGCCGCATGTCCCTATGGATGCCAATCCATCTTATCAAAGTATATGGATGTTGAGTCATTGTAACTACTAAGTGAAAGTAGGAATGCTACTAAATATGAGGATCACTGAATATGAACACTACACTCTAGAATACTAGATAGAATGATGAACCTGAGGAAGCATTGCTTGAACACCCTCCAACAAGATGGTGATAAGTAAGCATAAAGACTGGTGGGGCCGCCACACTGGTGTCACTAGTGGGGATATCACATTGGTGTCACTATGAGAATCACCAAGAAGGCCATGGAATTAAGTAATAAATCCTCATATGGGTTCCAGAAAACAAAGTGCTTGAATAAGATACCCATGTATAAAGGAGAAATCTAGAAAACATTAAAAAAGTACAAAATATACATATAACTCTCATAAAGTGGAGAAAAGAGAGAAAACTTATAGGAAAAACTCCCTTCCCCAAAAAAAAAGAGATAAAAAAAGAAGAGAGCTATAAATCCCCCCAAAGATGATGTTGAAGTAGTCCACACTCCAAGTACTCAAAAGTCACAAAAGAACTCAATCTGCATGAGTGGTCTGAATCCACTACTCGATCACAAAAAAAATTGACATTGAGATTCACCAGAATAGCTTCAATCAAGAAGACTGTTAGTCATGATAAAAGTGCAAAAATGTACTGCATGTGCAAGGAACACTTAACACCTAAGAAGCATAAGGAAAAGCTGAATCATCAAATCCCCCATGTCACTTTATAAATCAATGTGAGTACAATATATCCCATTACAAAAAAACATCAAATGAAAACAAAGAAGACACTGGGATTCTTTAGAATAGCTCCAAAAAATAAAATTATCGACCTATCAAGTCATCAAGTGTCATGAGAAATGCTCCAAAAAATAAGGCAGCACAAAAGTGTCTCCATAGAAGAAGGTAAGGCGCTAAGAAAGGGGCCTTGATAGAGACTTGATACAAACTAGAAGTGTGTCAAAGTGTTAATGCTCAAACTAAAATAAAGCATGTTGTGGGTTGATAAAAGAGTGTGGTAAATGGAAAAAAAAGCTATCATGTATGCAAAAACACACATAAAATGATCAACTACCAAACATTAAAAATTATAAATCACATTTGAAGGATGTCATACTAAGTTAAAAATGCATTCAAGATAATGCAAAGTGCAATAGTGTCATAAGTAGTACAATGTGGGTCAAGAAAGAGCAAATCCCCCATGGTTTTTGTATAACACCCCTCCTCAAATTTGGAATTTCATATTTTAGTGCATTTTTATAAAAAATAATGATACCAATAGATCGGACATAAAAAATATACACATTTGAAAAAAAAAAGCACTCGATTTTGAGTTACTAATCAAAAGATATAGTTTTTACAAGGTTATCCCATCATAAATGGGTCAAAAATAAAACATTACACCAAAACATATTAAATTCTTGGAGAAAATTAAATTGTTTCTACCAAATATATAAAAATTGGATTTTAAAGAAATTTACAGCAAAGGAAAAGAACAATCTTCCTCATAGATCAATCTTTCATGTTGATTTTTCACTTTAAATACAAAATCTAATTTTTTTCTTGACCGTGCATAAAAAAATTGTAGAAAAACAAAATCAGAGGGTTAGCTTAAAATCCTCATATATCTTTGGATATTGATCAAAATATTTATTATGACCACATTTTGAAAACCTTTCTAAGTCCTCTTTTCAGTAGTGATTTTTTTTTTTCTGAATCAGACACATGTGAAGAGAAAACTGATCTGTAAGATAGTCATGATATTCTAGAAAAGCTGTATAATTTCTCCTAGAAAAATGTATGGCCAACACAACAAATCTAATCAAATCAAATGTAAATCATTGCGACTGATTATATCCAAACACAACAAATCTAAACATACTCTAAACTAGAAACTCTTCACAATAGAGGTGTTTTGAATATGAAAAAAAAACTTAGATCTAAAAAGGAACCATACAACTTATTTAAGGAGTAGATAAATAACGTAAAAAATGGTAATTGGAGACCACTCTAATGCCACGATAGAATTACAAAAGCTCTTCAATCAAGATCTCTCCATGAATCCATTATCACAACCATGAAGTTAATGCATTGCACACAAAAATAAACTATATATTACCCACTCTATTTTATTCTCTATCAAATAGTTTACAATAGAGATGTACAAATAGGTAGAAGATAGGAGAATCCCAACCATCTCATGCATGTGGGACTAAATTTCTCAATATAAGTAGAAGTAAGGCATAAACCCATCATCATCATCATGAGTGTGGGATAAACATCTCCAATGAAATAACACCTAAATACATTAAAGAGTAGGAAAGTAATATCCTACACCAACAATATCTATTGAAGAACACATTCACCATTAATATGAGGTCCTCACTAGTTTGTGAGAAAATTTAGCTATGGCTTAAAATTGTGTGAAACAACAAGTAGATCAACACCATAGATACTAACATTTTTACATAAATTATTGGGTCTTTGTGTGATTATAATTGTATAATCATATGTCTTTAAAGCATCGTAAAAATGATGAAAAGTTGTCCCCTAAGTATTATGGCCTTTATCGAATCTTGCAAAAAATTGGTGGTGTGGCCTACAAGTTAGAATTCACCCAATACACTTACATACATCTAGTATTCCATGTATCTTACCTGAATAAGGTAGTTGGCCACAAAGTTTATACTCAGACTAAGTTTTTTGGATTTGATGAGGAAGGTCAAGTTATTCTTGAGCTTGAAGTGATCCTTCAAATGCACAATAAATTGTCAGGATACGTGAAACACCGGAAGCATACAATTGATTACCAAACCAAGCAACTTAATATACGGAAATTAACCAGAATCACAAGTAACTAGAATTCAGAATAACACAGAATATGAGAGACAATACACAACTTGTATTAAAACTCTTGAAGAAAAGAATACAATAAAGAAGATGCCACTTCTTCTCCACCACCTCTTCAGAGGCTTCCCACACCTCAAGTGAATAGTAACTCTCTCCTCAAAGCTCTCTCTTAGGTCCCAACACCCAACTCAAACTCTGAGTTGGTGTTCACCTCCCGTGCTCCACGCACACCACAAGTGCTCCACGCACTCCACAAGTACTCAACGTACTTCAAGTAGATCTCCCATGAACCTGCAACAACCTGCAATTCAACAGACCATACTTATGGAAGGAACTCCCTTGCCTTCTTCTTTGCTCTATCTGAGTACACACATGTACTCCAAGTAGATCCTGCCTGATTTTGCTCCCTGTTGTGTTGCTGTCCTATCTGATCTTGCACACCTACAAATCAACCTGATTCTGCACACCTATGAACCTTGACCTTGCACACACATACACCTGCAAATCAACGATCTTACTTACCATGCAGATCTCCTATAAAGGCCATGCTCACCTGATGACCAAGATCATACATACATGAAGAACCCTGTTGATTCTCCAATCCAGCACCTACACACCTGGTACTGTGGCACTAGGAGGAACACACCATAGCTCTACCTCACACACAGAAGGAGCTTATAATATTGCTCTCTTACTCTCTATCACTAGTTTCCAATACAACCATGAGTCCATTATATATATCTCATCTAAAAAATAATTAGACATCTAATTACAATAATTAGATCCGCAGCTCTTAGTCTAAAAATAGCTCTAATCATGCAAACACTTGGTTCATCAACTGACTGCCCGTAATAAACTCGCAGTCGAACCACACAGGCAACCGACGTTGGTCCCTGTCTACCTGGAGGTGACCGACGTCAGCCGATCCATGACCGAAGTCAGTTGCTTCTCTTCACTATCCTGTCGACGTCGACTGATCAGACCGACGCCGGTTGCTCTGACACTTAGCAACCTTCAACAACCCCTCCAATGGCCTTCTCCATGTCTGCATCAGTGAAGCTTTTAGCTCCACAACCTAACAATCTCTCACTTGGAGATAAACAGCTGCATTGTACCTGTACCTGTACTCCATCTAACTTGTTTCCTGGTTTGTATCGCTCTTCAAGATCAATCTTGAAGACAACCCACCACACATCCCATGGTGTACCTCCTGTCATCCGAGTACCCTGCCACATCCGAACCTAAAAACCCATGTAGTGAAGTCCTGACCCTGCATAGCATGAATCCCTGTTGCTGGTCCCTCTCAAATACCTAAGAACCCACTTCCCCAAATTGGCACCTAACTCTCTGACAGCTCCCACTGCATGGGAATACTCAGGTCTATACCAGACCTCATGTGATTTCGGACATTGTACCTGTCCAGCCCTTAGTGTGCTCCGGCTCTGCAACCTGAACCTCGCCAACACCTGATTCACATCAGCTCCCACTGGAGACAAAGTCAACCTGTGATCTCCATGTCTCCCATGTCAAAGAATTTCACTGCTCCAAACTCCTCATGACATGCCACTGAACTAACCTTACCCTTAGCTCAGCAAAACCCTGTATGTCTGAACCTGTACCAAGTTCATCCTCCACATACAGCAACAGGATAATGTTGTGACCATCATCCACCTGGTAAGACAAACACAATGGTTATACTGACATTGACTAAAGCCCTACTTTGTCAGCCACCTGGTACCACCTGTCAGTCCTGTCCCACTGTCCTACAGCTCCCTCAAGACCATATGCCTGGTCTTCCATCTCACGTGTCTGTTCACTCTATTCTTCAACTAAGGAATCCATTCATCTCTGTGCTTTCTTCTTGTTGGCAACCCTACTAAAACTCTCGTTTGGTTCTGCATCATATCCCTACCATGCTCCCACCAGTTTCCTGGATCCTTCCTGCTCTACAATCAGCAACAAGTATAAAGAAGAGGAACAACACTTTTGAAGGCTTACTTACATCTTCAGTCCTCCATATGGGTGTTTGAGACTCCTTGACAGCGTGCTGTCCACCCAAAATCCATTACAGTGACCGACCTCGGTCACTCCACAGTCTGCATTCGATCGACGTCGGTTCCCATGCGTCTGTCCCTGACTACCGACCCTGCGGTGTCCCTTTTGCCGACGTCGGTCCTTGTGACCGACATCGGTCTTACCTACTACCGACATCGGTCCTCCTGACCGACATCGGTCTTACCCTGCCCGACATCACCGGCTTCGGTCTGCACATGACCGATATCGGCACCTGTCTGTTTGACACCGGTTCCTCCTGACCGATGCCGGTACCTGTGTTCGCCTGTGAGTGATGACTTTTTACCCGCGAGCTCCTTTGAATCAATTCCCATGTCCAAACTACCCTGCTCAGAAGTATCCAGCCCCATCCACTGGTCTCTGTCCGCCATCTCCTCCAAGTACACCAAGGCTTTCCAGTTCTTAAGCCTGTCATATATATTTGTCTTCTGCTTAAGAACATGCATCTCCTTCCTGCTCATGTGACCAAGCCTATGAAGCCACGTCTCTGCAACAGAAGAAGAATCAGTAATATAAACAAGTAGATAAAGAGTACCTGTTTTCTTACCACCAGCTAATTCAAGTGCATCCGCTGTGAGAGTTCTTGTGCATCTCTCATCACCCAATTTTTTTGAAGAAATTAGCCATATCTCCAAACCTGGGACCTGCATGACCTTCATCAACACCTGTGTGTTGGCTGCCTGCAATTTCAGCTTCACTTCCTCTTTGTCAAATCTTTGGCAAGGCTCACCAGCTCCTCTACCTGGGGCTGCATGGAAAGAGGCAACCGAATCTTTTAACCAAGATTCAACTTTATCCAAGAAACCTCCCAGAGCATCCTGTGCAACAACACCTACTACATCTGCTTCTTCAGTTTCTTCATGCTGATCTTCCACAAACCAACAATATTCTTTTACCTGCTCTTTCTTTTCATATGACCGTTGGTGACCACCTGTGCTTTTCAACTCCATTCTTATCTTACTTTGATCTGCCATTGCTCTACTCCCACTCGATCAGAAACCCCTGAGAGTGGCCTGTAACCAAACACAAAACCTGCTTCTTGCAACCTTAGCTCTGATACCACTTGTTAGGATATGTGAAACACCAGAAGCATACAATTGATTACCAAACCAAGCAACTTAATATGCGGAAATTAACCAGAATCACAAGTAACTAGAATTTAGAATAACACAGAATATGAGAGACAATACACAACTTGTATTAAAACTCTTGAAGAAAAGAATACAATAAAGAAGATGCCACTTCTTCTCCACCACCTCTTCAGAGGCTTCCCACACCTCAAGTGAACAGTAACTCTCTCCTCAAAGCTCTCTCTTAGGTCCCAACACCCAACTCAAACTTTGAGTTGGTGTTCACCTCCCGTGCTCCACGCACACCACAAGTGCTCCACGCACTCCACAAGTACTCAACGTACTTCAAGTAGATCTCCCATGAACCTGCAATAACCTGCAATTCAACAGACCATACTTATGGAAGGAACTCCCTTGCCTTCCTCTTTGCTCTATCTGAGTACACACCTGTACTCCAAGTAGATCCTGCCTGATTCTGCTCCCTGTTGTGTTGATATCCTATCTGATCTTGCACACCTGCAAATCAACCTAGTTCTGCACACCTGTGAACCTTGACCTTGCACACACATAAACCTGCAAATCAACGATCTTACTTACCATGCAGATCTCCTATAAAGGCCATGCTCACCTGATGACCAAGATCATACATACATGAAGAACCCTGCTGATTCTCTAATCCAGCACCTACACACCTGGTACTATGAGACTAGGAGGAACACACCATAGCTCTACCTCACACACAGAAGGAGCTTATAATATTGCTCTCTTACTCTCTAGCACTAGTTTCCAATAAAACCATGAGTCTATTATATATATCTCATCCAAACAATAATTAGACATCTAATTACAATAATTAGATCCGCAGCTCTCAGTCTAAAAATAGCTCTAATCATGCAAACACTTGGTTCGTCAACTGACTGCCCATAATAAACTCGCAGTCGAACCACACAGGCGATCGACGTTGGTCCCTGTCTGCCTGGAGGTGACCGACGTCGGCCGATCCATGACCGATGTCGGTTGCTTCTCTTCACTATCCTACCGACGTCGGCTGATCAGACCGACGCCGGCTGCTCTGACACTCAGCAACCTTCAGCAACCCCTCCAATGGCCTTCTCCATGTCTGCATCAGTGAAGCTTTTAGCTCCACAACCTAACATAAATGACTAAAGATTAGAGCAATTTAGGAGTATTTGATCAAATGGAATAATCAACATTGTGAAGATACAACATGGGAGGATGAAGTTTTTTTAAACCAACACCTGGGGTTGAGTCAACATTGAGGACATCATTGTTTTGAAGGGGAGGGGTATGTTACGCCCTTATCCAATGGTATGTCTAGGGATATGTGTGGTCAAATTGTGGTATACATACCTCTTTTATATTCTTGTCACATTTTTGTATGTTCTTGTTAAGTCAACCTAGAAATAACCATGGCTAGGTAGTTTATATAATAAAGGTAGTAGTTAGTCTTAGAGATATTATTAGGAATTTTGTTCTTATTGCATTTTTGTGGAGGTAACGACTCATTCATAATATTCAAGTATTCTGCTCTTTTACCAATTGTTGTTGTGCATATATTTATTATGTTCTTAATTATGTGATATATTATTCTATTGTTGTAAATCATCTAAGTAATTTTATTACACAAAGTAAAATAAATAAATTTATGTCTAGGGTTTAGAGAAGATGCATTGATCACATGAAAACTATAAGAGTCATCAAAGTTAATATATGAATAATAGTGCATTCAAAGTTAAAAGGGGAGTGATCCATTAATTTTTGCAATGGAGGGTTGTGAATATCTTTGAACTTACATCCATACTCCTGTGACTTGGGATATAGAAACATTGGCCACTACAAACATGTGAAGAATGTATGCAATTGGATAAGTTCCTAAATAATTAATAATTTGCTAAAAGAAATAAAAGAACTAAAATTGATACCCATTGTTTTTGGAAGAATATCCAATGTGAGTTTTAATATCTCAAAATTTGGTATGCACATCCCATGATTCCTTATAAAATAGCATATGTATGAATGCATTTATGAAATATGAAAATCTATATAAGAAATATTGCATTTGTTGTGATGGGAACATGTGAAGGGTTTATTGTATAAATCCAATTTAAAATCTTGTGCTAAGTCCTACATGCATTATGAGTAAAATATTTAGTGCTAAATAATAAATCTTAAATGTATATAAAAGAGATTAAAGTTATAAAGTGTCCTAGAGACATAATGCGATGGGAAAAAATATAATGTGTAGTGTACATCTCAAAACACCTATTTATCACTTCCCTCAAACGAGGAGAAAAATAGTGTGAAAGTGTCCCAAGTCCTAGTGTAAAAATAAGAATGGATAATCTCTTCCCCCTTTTGAGATGTCATATAGCTTTTGAATTACATAAATCTAACAAAAGGATCAAACACATTATGTGTAAGATATGATATAAAATCACTAATGTACACAATAATTATATGTGAACATGAAAATAATTTATGCCATAGATAAATTACCCCACACGAGCATTGAGTGTAATATATATAAGCATAATTATAAGATGCCTTCAATAGGAAAAGTATAAAAAATCTAAGCACGGTCTCAACATGCCCCTCATGAGAAATGTATACAATCAATAAAGACCAAAGTATTATGCACCATGTGTGCATCACATAAGCAATGTAGGTATAAGGGTGATAGATTCCTCATGGGAAAATTTTAATTAATGCAACACCAAAATATCATGCCCCGATACAAGAATTGTGGCAAAAAATATTTAAATGTAAGTAAAACATAATGATCATATTCCCCCTCTAGATGTATAATATGAATCAAGGAAACACAACCAATTGATAAGAAACATTTACATGATAAGGATCATTAGGAATTTAAGATAAAGTGCATGATATAGATTTTGGCACCAATTATATAATAAAACAAAGTACATAGAGAAAATAAAGAAGACATACTAATCACAAATGAAGAACACCACACATATAATAAAAAAATAAAATAGATAAAATAATGCTACACATAGAGTAGCAAAGAAAACAAAGCAGTCAAGACAAACTAAGTAAATAGTAACAAACATGTGACATAAACTATATAATAGAAGCATGGAACACACATCAAACATTAGGAAAACAAGGAAATAACATTGAACAATAAACATATGTAGCAAAAACATTTGGCATATTTAAATCAAAGCCATAGAGAATAATCAAAGTACCCATATAACTAAGCACAAAACATCACTAGGGTCATAGAAATTACAATAAGAAAATGAGCATACATGAAATAAATAATCACATAAAAGACATGAATTAGGTGAGATAAACTAGAGTACATAATATTGTATGAAAACTTAGTATGATAAAGGAAATCACCAAAAGATAAAATTTGAAGTGTTACAAGGAGATGCCCCTAAAAAGCCTCCGAAGTGAGCATGAAATGTTCCCCAAACCTATTAGGAATCCATAGTCATATGTATTTACCTATTACATATATATATTTCATCTATCTCAATAATATCATCAGTAACATGCATATAAACAATATACCCTCTATCAATACATGGATAATCACAAACATAGTGTATGCATCATAATCATAATATGTCAAGTTGTGGACCAACTAAAACTCCAAAAGGATAAATAAGTTTTAGAAGACATGAAACATTAAAAAAATTCAACTAATCACACAAAGAAAACAAAAAAGTGAAGGGTAAGTGCACAGAGTTGGGGGATAATTCCATGGACATTTATCATAACATGATCACGTTAATTAATAACATGATCACATTATTTAATTAATGCGGTCATATTATTTAATTAACATGATCACATTATTTAATTAATGTGATCACATTGCTTAAGTCTAGGCTTGGGATTGTCAAACCATATCATGACCACGTTATTAAATAATATGATCATGATATTTAATAATATGATCGCATTATTTAATAACACGATCACGCTATATTAAATAGTAATGCAATCACATTATTAAAGGGAATGTGATCATGTTAATAATGCAATCATGTTCCCTATGTAACGAAACAAAAATATTGAAACTTGAATGCAAAATTAGTCATTTTACATTCATGCTTCCTCCTCTCCATTTCCACAATCGTGTTTTACTAAAAAAAGTACCAAAAAGCTAATAAATTCACCCCATAGGCCTGATGATCAATGATTTCATCATGTAGGAGAGGTAAGTCATCAAAATATTCTCTATTTAACCCTATTTTTTCATAATTTTCATTATGCAACCCATGTTTTTAATTATAATTTGTTTTTTTTTAACAGGCCATCTTATTAACCCTCCCAACCCCCCCTAAAACCCTCAGTGTGCTCCTCATATTAACCCTCCATAAAACCCTATTGTTCTTCCTATCCCTCCACCTAACCATCCTACAACTCCCCAAAACCCCCTTGGTAGTCAAGAGTTTTTTATTGACAACATTGTCAAAAAAAACTTGAAATCAAAGACCTAATTGATAGAATGAGAGATCCAAGTTTAACCAACCCCCATTGTAACCAGCTAGTTGATTCCTTACAGACCTTATTAGGTCAAATTAACTCGATAATGAGTCAAATTAATCGATGGACCTCATATAGGGATACTTATAGGGCCTATTATGCTGACAAGTTATCAACCCTTCAAGTCAAGAATTTAGAAATTTCAAAAGCCAACATTTACATCTTATTCATATACCCACGCACCAATGCCCCCTTTCCTATAACCAACAAACATTTTCCTATCCATCACTATGTACATAATTTAATCATGACCAATTTTTGGGATCGATGGTGGATGGCCTTTGACTATCCACCACGCAACAACCATAAGGTCTCATTATATTTTTTGAGAAAACTCTATTGTAAGTTTATCCTCAGTCGGATTCCCAATTATTTTGATTTTAGTAAGTTTCAAGGTTGAGGAAAAGGCTCTGCATAGGATCGACTAGGTGTACATCATGTACCTACTCATCCTACATGAATTCATATCCAAAAGCCTCTTGAGCCTGAGATCCCCTCTGTGATTCAGTAGGTCATGGAGATAGATACTCTCTATGCTCTTAGTTCACTCATTGATATACTCATTCAACATACGAGTAGGATTTCATAGAGTGATGATAAAAATACACCACAGGCTACCCAACCCCAAATCCACCCTTGTAGTTTATGTGGAGCTATGTGTATGGGACCTTCTGATGATGATGGTGTTGGTGGTTCAAATGGCTTAGATCATATTCTTATGAGTGATGAGTTTTTGGCATGCACATTTAGTGTGTAGACATCAGTCACCACACAGATGCATGCATATTTTATATAAATGTCATGTTAAATTTAAGTTATATTTGAAAATTTAATTTTTAAGCTAACAATTAATTTACATAAAAAATTAATATAACATATATGTCATTTTTTATGTCGTAGGAGGTGACGGTTCCTTCATTATCACAATCGGTATTTACAACATTCAATTTGTCATAGTCATTATTTTCATATTTGGATCCAGTTGTTGGGCCATCCATGATTGCATTTGCCTTTGTTAGGACAACACCATTTACATATATAGAGGTAAAATTTGTTTACATATATGTTTTGCTCTTGCATTTGTTATGACTGTAGTTGTTTACATATACATGTTGATGAGTGATGTGGGATATGATTTCTCTACTTTTGTGTCTCTTTCTTATACCTATGTGGGTGATGTAACTCCCACTATTTTTTGGCTAGATGGATCCTAACCTCCCCTAGCCCTAACAATCTCATTGAGAGTCTTCACTTGAGACTCTAAACCAACCACATTTTCCTCTAGGCCAACTATCTCTCTCTTATTATGAGGAAACTCCACATAGGTATGATAAGTAGGGAGAAAAACATATATATGCTTTCTTATTTACACATGGAAAACTACATCCACCAAAATATTATCGAGGCTCAAACAATCCCAACCTAAAAAATCCTAACCAAAGTTTCTTTGATCATGCACCACCACTAAGTGATTCACTCTAAAACCATATAACTAGAGAAGACATTAGATCTCCAGTCACATAAATAAATAATAACTAAGTGATAAATTACAAAGTAACATAGAAAGTAACTAAAAATAAACCAACTCACTACTTTATTTGGGTAACTTAATGTTAGTCTAGGTATAATTCCTAATTGGACCTCATCTTAACATTCTCATCCTATCATGTTGGTTCCTCTCTAACAAGTGTATGCTCGCCCTTATTTCTCCCTAAACTCCATCTCCTCACCCTCTATCTTATGCTTGTTTCTACATCCAAGTATCTACATATTATGGTGGTAGTTCTAATTAATGTTGGCATGCTACCATAATTACAACCCAGACACAGGATATTTTCTAATTGTACTCCTCCAATTAGTACTCTCCCAATTTTGCTCATGATGGTAGTAGAGTTTCCACCTCATTCATAAATTATCCTAAAATTCCCTAATATAGTAGAACTACCAAATATATAATTGTCAGTGTGTCTACCACTCATGGAAAGTCTCTCAATGGTGGCATACCTATCTAACTATATACTTAAGCCATGATGAGTGTAGGGGTTATGTGCTCGTACACCAAAGTATTACACCCAATCAACAACCTTACCTCTATCACAATCCTCTATCAAGGCCACAACCCTGCCTTTAGCCAACAAGCCTAGTATCCTAATCACAACCTTGAAAGTGATAGTCCACTCTCAAGGGACTTATGGGAAAATTAAGCTATTTTACATGACACATCCTAGGTGGTGAATATGTCAAGAAAAGGAATCTACTCGATGGGACAACAATTCCCACCTACACAATCCAGAGTATCCCTATTATATATAGTGTGGCCCAATCATTAGTCATTAATTTCTCTATAATCCTAAGAAGCCAATCATACTTCATCACTCTACTCCATGAAATGTAGGCCTACATTTTTAAAAAACAATTTGAAATATCCCTAAATATGATAAGTTAATCTTGAAAATTCATCCAAAAATAATTAGTTAAGAGGGTCCAACCCTAAGTTAAACCCCTATTTTTAGACAAGTAATAAATTAATAACCAATATAGTCCAACATGTAATATGACATAAATTGAAGATCTTAACCCAATTATATTTATATTTATCAATTTGAAAAAAAAGAAACTAGTATATTATATATCCCTTTCATAGTTTTAATCCTCTAATTTTGGTTTTTCTACAAGGATGCTACTCTAACACTTCAATAGATGGCTTATAATTTCAGATCTAAGTGTATTTTCACACATGCAAGCTTGTCTTCTTATTTCCTATAATGTATCATTGCATTCATGTACTTATATAAATAGATATTTTACATGTACAAGTGCTTCTATTGATCATTTTAGTTTTCGTATGCAAGATTTGACATGTACTTTATATAAAACTAAGTGAGACCTTGTTTACATGAACAATTGATGGTTGGTACTAATGCTCCTCCCTCTCTATGAGCTGAGCCAGACATAGGCATTACTGCTACAATGTCATCTACATAGGCACTAAAAGAGGTATATATTGGTTCTTATAATTTTGAATTGTAAAAATAGACTTGTTTTTATAATTTTAGTACATGTGTAATTGGGGCAAATATAACTTATGTTTATGTATTATGTATACAAGGTTATCCTATGATAGTTGATAGTCCCAGTCATATGGTGATTGGGGCAACTTCTCATGTTCCTCTCATATTTGAGATGCCTATTCGGATAATTGACCTTGCCATTGACTTGCTTGAGCATGAAAAATAGACTGAGCAGGATCGTGATCTTGTAGTAAGTGCACATGTTTAAATGATTTTTTATTGTAGTTTAAAATTAATTCCTTAACAATTATTTTAATGTGTTTTATGTTAATTTCATAATAATTCTTGTATTTAAATAGGCTTAACTGCAAGCTAATTATGAGCACAGGAGCCGTACTTAGACCTTGGAGCAATCCAAGGCATTAGAGGGGTCTCCATCTACTAGTAGGGCATCCTAGGGGGAGTCTTCTTCGAGGAAGGCAAAGTGAGGGAGGCTATTTGATGAATAAGATGTCTTACACATGAGATGCACTTTTTTGTATGCCTATATGGAAATTGATGCATTTTTGGCATTATATATACACATATGACATTCAACCAACATTAGATACTATGTTGGTAGATGTAATGTTTTGTATGACTATCATGGTCCAATCTATGTATTATTGACATTGGACATGTATGTGCCTATATTGTATGCCTATCATCGTTTGATCTATCTAATTTATATTTCATTTTTATTTCATTTTGTGTTATTGTACAATGTTGTTTTGATCTTCCAAATTATTATCTATATTGGATCTCGTATTTAATGTTGTATGTGCACAAATGAGGATTAAAAAAATATTCTTTTTAATGCTATAAATATTGGATCTTACATATTTTTTAAATAAAAGTTTTTAAATTTCATTATGTGTAGTGGAAATGACTAATGACACTCTTATCACTTAGGCTTAATGGCCTTCTTCTCTTTGTACCTGCTTCCTGTACACTTTTGATATAGAGCTTTCTCAACAGCTTGCAAGTGTTCAGGATCTTGATCAATGGTATTTTTATCTTTTATTTTATATTCACTTATCTTCTACCTTAGGACTCCTTATCCTTCTCATACAACACAATTCCAACTTTTAAACCCCTCTCTCTTTTATCTTTCTTCATATTTCTCTCTTTAGCCTTTGTCTTGGCTTGTAGCCCTATTTTAGGGAAAACCTCGTGTTCTATTCTATACATAGAATCTTCAAGGAAAAATAATTAGGTTTTTTAAAATTTGTTTCCTTGCCATTACCTCACACAAAATATTGGGTTAGTTTCCTTTGCAAAATCTTGTACCTCTAGGCTTACTTGACACTCCAATTAGCCCTCCAAATGCACAAAGGTCCAAGATTTGACCATTTTTGAAACACTTTGACAAAAAAAAACTATATTTGACCACCCTTTTGGATAATCCTACTTTTAAATCAATTTTTGTTCTCAACTCTTCACTTAAGTTCAACTTTCTTCTTTAGCCTTTTTCTCACTAGGTCTCTTAAGCGAGTTGACTACTTATAGGGTAGTACAGTATGGAATATAGAAGGTATATGTATGAAATCAATTTATTAACTTAATATAACATAATAAAAAATATGTTAAAAAATTTCAATAACTTTGAAGGGTTGAATGTCTTCCTATGGTCAAAACCTTAAAAGTCAAGGTTTGTAGCAACTGTATAGGTTGAGACTGAAAATAATTGCATGTAATGTCCAACTAAGACTTTCAAGATGATATAATGCTTTGATTAGGTATTTATAACATTATTAAATTTTTTTCCTTCAATTATAAAGTTCTCACAACCCTAAGGTCATTCACAAACAAGAAATCTCGGTCATTCAACATTGTATTCTGTATGTTAGAAACATGGGTATGCAGGGTCTATAGGTTTTTCAACATCAAAGGAATCTATAACTGTTAATAAGTTTATCACCACCTTATATAACTATTATAAACCCTTATCTATCACTTTTTGGATCAAATAAAATATTCAATACAAATATTATAGTATACACAATTCTAAGTTTAGGACTATGGAATTTCAATGGGAAAGAACTATGATCAAAGTGAAACTTACAAAATCTTGTCTATCCATATGTTATAAAAAGATTAAAATTTAACTCTTCATACATAATTAATCTCCACATTCTACATAGAACTCAAGAAAAATAAATATTTAATACTCATACTCTTCACCATCTACCTCGAATGGACTATGAGGTTGTAAAACCAAAATTGACTGTTAACCCAAAACAGGGTATATACAGGGTTTCTTTATTTTAGAGGTCAATAGGTAAATTAATGAATGCCACATAATAGGTCAATAGGTCAAATTTATCAAAAATATCAAACTTGTCAAACTTGAAAATAGGTCAATAGGTCCATTACTCAATGCCACCTAATAGGTCAATAGGTCAAAGTTGAAAAAATTGTCAAAGTTGTCAAAATTTTCAAAGTTGTCAAAATTATCAAATTTTTAAAATTTATCAATGTTGTCAATAGGTCAATAGATCAATTACTCTTTAAGTTTCTAGGTCTCTCGTTGAAGTTGTCAAAGTTTTCAATGTTATCAAAATTGAAGTTGTGGTTGCAGAGCTATGGTTTTGATGCTTCATGGTGGAAACTTGACACCACCAATACATCTGGGTGGTCGATAATGTCTAGTACTAGGTTCATGGCTTCCTTTCAAGCCTGATCGACAAACCCACCACCCATTTTGGCTTCAAGAATGCCCTTCCCAATACAAGAAAAATGCAATTTTTTATCCTAAGTTCAAACATGCATAAAATAAAAATTTCAAGTCATTTATACAAACCATAAAATCCCTCATGTACCTCCTTAAGCCCTCTAATTACACTTTGGATCACTCGAGTGGAAGCTTCAATATCAATCCATTAGACAAGTTGTAGTGACAAATTAAAAAATGCAAGTTTTTATCAGTGAACAAGCAACTTCTTGAGATCCAACTAGCATTTCTACCTCCAGGACCTCCACCTACAAATATTTCACTTTGTTCATGACCAAATAGGTAAATTACATGTTATAGTGATGACACGACATTTGAATCCACCCCAAAGTGTATTTTCACTACCTTTCTAGAGAGCAAAAACACTGACAACAAATGTTTTCAAAGTTGAAGTTGTGGTTACAGAACTCTAGTTTTGATGCTTCATGGGTCAAAACTGACACCGCTAACACATCTAGGGGGTAGATAACCTCTAGGACCAGGTTCATTTTTGTAAAAAGTTCACACTTTTAGATTCTTTGCCATATTTTACTTGATAAGTCATTGATTTATATTTGCTTAAACCAACTAATTTCGGTCCAATTGCACTTGTAATCTCCTCATGGATAATTTTTTTTAAATTTGGAAATCCACCAAAAATGCTGCAATTTTCATTTAAACATGATTTATTGTAAAATAATTGCCCATCTGATCTTTTGCAAAATATAGTTGGAATAAATTCCCTAGCTGATTTTGGTGGTAATTCAATGCCACACTCTTGCAAAATGTTAGTATGCAAAGTATAACGAATATAGTGAAAAACATCATAGTGCATTGAAAATTCAACATATTACTTACAACAACAAGTAGTGCGTGTGTGATTTATTTTAAGATAAAAAGGTTTTACCATCTAAAAATATCTTTGACAAATAAAAACTTGTGGATGTTTTTCAAAAAACTTAGAGTACAATTATGTTTGAGTCATATCTAATAAATGTTTTGGATGTGGTTCATGATTATGAGAACCAAATCTTCTTTTCACAACATCTCTTGCATTAGGTTAAATTCTTGTATTGTCTTTCCAAAATTGAGCAAGTAACTCTTTGAGAGTATCGGCTATAGCCTTGTCCTTTCATGGAAGTCTACCAGAGAATGCCCAAAGATCATTGGTATTAGGTTCATTAAGTCTTTCACATCTTGCAATTGATTTCATTAATGGTTTTTTGTTTATATCAAGTGTTTGGCTTGTTTTTGAAATCAATCATTTTTTTGTTGTTTTAGCACCTTTTGCACAAGTTATCATTATACGTCAAGCAACATTACAATCTTTATTACATGATCTCGGGCCTACAATATGATATGCATCATGTAGATTTTCAATAATTTCATCATTTTTATCATTCATGTTAGATGTTCTTAGTCTTAATGTGTACATTATAGGTCTCATCTCAATCAATTTTATCAATGAAATAAATAATTGACATCTTTGTCTATCATACTCCAAATTATGAAAGAAAACATCCCAAATTTGTTGAGCTAGTCTTCTTGAATGTCGATTAGACATTTTGTTATGCATTGGTTTTAAAATATTTTCATCGAATTCAATTAAGTACTTGTCTTTTCTACACATAATTCTTGGAGGTGTTGGTAATGGTGGAATTTGTTGAGAGGGTGTTTCAAAACTGTTATTACTTACATTGTTTAGAGGTGGGATGACATTAAATTCTTCATTGTTAATTTCTTCATTATATGTTTCCATGAATTTTTTTTATGGTTAATTTCATCATTATTTGTTTTCATCAAATTTTCTTCATTTATGGGGGTTGAAGCATCATACATAGACTCATCATCAACAAAATCAAAAATTGGAACTTTGAATGGGAACTTCCAACATTAACTAATTCATTATTTTCAATTGCATTATTATTAATTTCATTATGGTCAATTTAATTATTATTCATTTCATTATGGTTAATTTCAACATTATTCAATTGATTATAGTCAATATCATCATTGTTTAATTCATTATCGTTAATTGGCTCATTATCTATGGGATTTGGTTCATCAAGATTAGGGTATGCACCTTGTTTACCATGAATTTTTTGCATTAGTAGCTTGTGTTTCTCTTTGAAATATTGTAATTCCTTTAGTGTTTTTTCTTCAACAACTTCCTATTCCTCTTCAAACTTGATCTGAAACCCATCAGAAGGGATAATTGACAAATTTTCAAAGGTGGGGTCAAGTACACAGGTATGTAGATCTTATAGAAGTACACATAGAGAATGTTTGTATGAATAGAAGTCTCGATTTGGCCTAAAAATAGTCATTGATAAGTGAGATTATCAATAAAATAATAATAATTCAATAGTGTTATAAAATTATGCGATCATGTTATGTTTTCTACAAGGTCCCAACACATTCAACCCATCAAGAAGTTGATATCAACAATAATGTGATCACATTATTTAATAACATGATCATGCTATTATCAATATAAGTTATGGGGTTGGAAATTGGTAATGAGGACCGAGTGTTGCCTATGCTAAGAATAATGCGATCACATTATTAAATAATGCGATAACATTATTCTTAATATAGATAAGGGATTATGGATTGGGGATTAAGGAAAATTAGTGCATAAGGTTTATGGATTATGGATTATGGATTATAATTTATGTTTTAGGAATTAGGGATTACAATTAAGGTCCAAAGTGAAGGTGCACGGCTACTGGGACCTTTCCCCTAGAATGTCTTGGCTTTATGGATACTCATGTCACTCCCTGTATTAAAGCCCATGGCTTTGAATTGACATTAAGATGGAAGGGAAATGGCTCCCCATAAATTGAAATGATGTGTGCATTTAATAAAATAACATGTAGCATGTTTTTATGACATACGTGGCACGAAAATGTTTTCAATCACATTTTCAAAATTGCATTAAATGCCATATCACTTACGGTTTCAATTTGTTAAGTGGCTAGCCAATATGTTTCCCAAAGTGTATTAAATGCCATGGTATTATTTCTTAAGTGATTTTTTTCTTATATTAATACTTGGAGAAAGAATCTCTAAGCACGTTGAAGCCCTAAAAAATAATAAGATAAGTCGTTAATAATAAAATGTGTTTTTGGGTTGTCATTATACCCTAGATGTCATCATGCGGATTGAATGAATTAGTCAAATGGGGCAATCAATCATGTGATTTAGGCCAAATTGAGCCACGTGAACTTAATTTTTAGTCTAAAAATGATGTTAATTTGGGCTAAAGTGATTGGTTCAAGGTTTAAAGAGTTTATATTTGTGGTTTAGAGTTTAGGGCTTAAGAACTTTAAGGATTAGGGATAATGATATAGGTTTTAAGGTATATTTATACAATTGTGTAGGCAATTGAGAAAATTTGGGAGCCTTGAACCTATATCTGTGATTATAGAATGTGAATTTGGGATCAATTATTCCCCACATCATCACAAATTGAGCCTACGAAGTCAATTGTGGTAATGAGTTATGAAATTTTAACCAAGTTCATCCCTATGAACCTAATTCTTACTATATATATATATATATATATATATATATATATAAAGGATGTTAATTAGAGCTAAATTTATTGGTTTAGTGTTTAGGGTCTATAATTTAAAGGGTTTGGGGTTTAGGGCTTATGGATTATAATGGTACAGGGTAACTTAGGGTTTAAGATATAGGATAAAAGGGTTGAATCACTAAGGTAATTGAAGAACATTTAAGCTACTTATGACACCTATTTATGACTTGATTACCTTTATGTTTATATAAATCTAATAAAAGTAGGGTCAATTATAACATGTACATGTTGCATACATGTTATACAATTGATGGAGCCATAAATTTGGTTTAGGGGCTCAATTTTTCCTAGATCACATAGGGAATTATACAAATTGACCAATTGGATCAATTCATGATAGAAGATTGATCTTTTTATTTTGTCCCAAATCATATCTTGCTAAATTAAAGACCCTCAACTTGGCCTCAAATGCCTCCTCGATTAAAAGAATCAACTAGATCTCCTCCTCTTTGGTTAATTAGGTTGAAGGGGATTGAAATAGCCCTAATTTACTGACCAGATGCACAACTAGATTGGTAATCCAAAGGCCTTAGCCATAGGTTTAAAAAGTGCATAAATTATGACATCTCAACATAAAATTAGTTATATCATAAGGCATGTATATTTGTGGCATGTAGTGGGAATTAGGGCATATGGAGCTTATAATTTAAATTTTTTAGGGATCATTAGGAATTAGGGTATAGGGCTTAGGTTTAAGGGCTTGTATATTAATGTCTAATCACTAGATATGTCATGTGTTCAAATCGGATTCTTACTATAAAGGATGTTAATTGGGACTAATTAAAGTCGGTAAATACCTAGAAAGTAAATGGTTTACAAGTTAGGGTATAGTGTTTAGGTTTTATGGTTTATGACTTCTAGGTTTTAATGTATATACATGGTTTAGGGTACACACATGGTCAATCACAAAGATAATTGAGGACAATTTGAATCACTTGGACCCATTGTGACTATAGAATGTGTTTTTGGGTTATCATTATACCATGGATGTCATGTCCCATGTATAGATTGAGTGAATTAGTCAAATGGGTCAATCAATCTTTTGATTTAGGCCAAACTAAGTCCTATGAACTTAATTTTTAGTAGTAAATGATGTTAATTTGGGCTAAAATGATTGGTTCAAGTTCTAAAGAGTTTATATTTATAGTAAATAGAGTTTAGGGATTAGGAACTTTAAGGATTAGGGCTTAGGGTATAGGTTTTATGGTATATAAGTTGTGATGGTGATTGGGGTAAATTTGAGCTCCTTGAATGTAGATCTATGAGTAAAGAATGTGAATTTGGGATTAATTATCCCCCACATCATCATAGATTGATCCTATGAAGTCAATTATGGTGATGACTGATGTAATTTTAATGAAGTTCATCCCTATGAACCTATTTCTTAATATATATAAAGGATGTTAATTGGGGCTAAATTGATCTTAGGGGCCTACTGAGCCTGAATGTAAGAAATTTTATCCATATGATATCAATTGGAGATTCAAGTGCTCACCATATTAAAAAATAAGTATTTTTTCAATTTGATGTGCAATTCAGTCCAAAGGAGCCATGTGAAAGGAATTACATTAATATATAATGGATGGGGCTTACTTGGTCCTGATTGCATACCATATTGAACCAATTGAGTATTTGGTTCTAGATGATACATAATTGGGGCCAATCGAGGATTGCCCAAGGAATTGTGTCAACATAATTTTAATTAGGGCCCTAATTGCACACCTTACTAAAATAATTAAGTGTAATCATGAATTTGATATGAAATCATGACCAATTTAACCTTCTTTAATGAATTACAAATCCATCTTTAATAACAATCAAGATTATGATTGTGCACCAAATTCAATAAAAAGAATATTTGGTTCAATATGATCTATGAAATTTAGTCCAAACAAGACTTATGTAAGAAATTTCATCCTTCTACTGTCAACAAGGGGCTTTATTGACCTCCCAAATACATAACATATTGAATCAAATGAGTATTTAGTTCAATTGAATACGTAATTATGGCCAACTAAGGCTCATGGAAGTAATTGAATACATCTAATGTCAATTACAACTTCATTGGCACTGATTGTAAACTATATCAAGCTAATCATGCATTTGGTTTTATCTTATATACATAATTAGGGCCAACTGAGCCCCATGAAAGTGATTTTATCCATATAATGTTCCATTTGGGTTCCATTAGCCTTGATTGCACACTATATTGAACCAATTGAGTATTTAGGTTCAATATGATATGCAATTAGGGCCACTAAATCTCCGAGCAAGGAATTACATCCATCTAATGTCATTTGGGGCTTAAATTAAACACCATGTTAAATCAATTGATATTTTTTTCAATACTATACACAATTGAGGACAACTAAGCCCTATGTAATTAATTTCTCCCGCCTAGAATATAAATTGAGGCATTTTTCACCCCATGCAATGAATTGTGTCCATCTAATTTGTCCATTGTGAATATTTTTTCCTAATTGCACATCATATTTAACCAATCGAGTATTTTATTCAGTATAATCTTTACAATTAAGAGTAAATTTTCCCTATGCAAGGAATTCCTTCAATATAATGCCAATTAGGGATTTGATAGCACATGTTATAGTAGATAACAATCTTAAGACTCATAGGCCTAATGGCTCCTATTCATGTTTTAGGATGTTTAGAATATATAACATGTTCGTGTTATTAACACGATTGCATTATTTAAATTTGAATTCAATTCCCATGCCTTTTGGCTCAAGAGTGGCTTGAATTCTTGAGACAAAGGCTTGGACTGTCAATGTAAAGTCGAGTATTGAAAGGTATGAAAATAAACAACAAATTTCAACTTTGATTGCCATATACACTAAGAATTTCAACGTAAAAATTCAAAAACTTGATACCGTCGTGACGAGCACACTCTCCTCTTTCTAAAAATATGATTCTTATATTTTTTGGACTAATTTAAGGTTTAAAATTATATTTATTTCTAGTTATTGCTTTTTTAGGCCACTACATGCCACAAACATACATGTCTATACATGTTCAGGATATTTGCGTTTCATTGATCCAAGTGAAAAATAAATTATATGGTGATGAATTACGCTTAATTATACACACATTAAAAAAAATTATTATTATTATTTTTTTAAGTAGTCAGGCCTGACTCACGGATGACTATCCATTTCTTTGTCAGTTTTTAGGATTTATTTACTTGAAAAATTCATAAAAAAGTATTCATTGAAAAAATACAAAAAAATATAGGTGACATGCTACAAGCTTTTATCAAAAATTTCCCCAAAGGGTTTCAAATAATATTAAAAATTGATAAAAAAATGGTGCATGTCATGGCTGTCTATCTACTATGTTTTTTGAAAAAACTAGAATTCTTCAAATTTTAGATGTTTCACCTAGTTATACTTAACCATTTAAAAAAAAAAAATAGTTTTTTGGAAACTAGACTCAAAATTCTATTTTTCATGTTTTTACACTATCTTCAAATTCGGAGTGTAGATATCTCAAATTATCTACAAAAGTTCAAATTTTAGAAATTTTCAAAAAATCATGTCCACGAGTAGGCCACTTTTTGTTCCCCAACTTTATGCACTTACCTTAAAGCACAAACTGAAAAGAGTAAAATAAGAGTGATCTCTACTAACGTAGGACTTCCATCAAAACTTTGTGCACAATGAGACATGTGGCCTCTATATAATGTATTGTCATCATGTGAGATTTAGTGCAACGTATTGTGATGGGACATAACAAACAAGGCAAGGGAGGAAAGAAAAAAAAAAATAACACAAAGAATCAAATAGAAATGATGAATATATACATGAATAATGAACTATAAGAAGTAAATAAAATAAATAAAAGAAGGATTTAAAGCACATGAGCAATTAAAATCATTAGAGAAGAAAGTCAATTATAAGACAACTAATATATGAAAGTTAAGATAGAATAACGTAACTTCAAAATTCAAACAAGATTAATTGGAAAATATACGAAAGCTAAAGTAGCTTGGAAGCAAAGGAAGACACAAGAAGTTAACAAACATGGAAGAAGATTGAAGGTAATAGTATATTTTTATGAATTTGAGACATTTTTAGTATCAAGTTTTTTGGCAATGTTTATTGCAAGTTTGTGTCAACTATTTTTTCTGATGTAAAGTATATCAAATCTTAACTAACACTAAATGTAGCGAGAAAAATATTTTAAATTTGAAAGTTTTTCCTTAAGTGACACACATTGTGTCAATATTAAATCAAGTGACACACTATATTAAGTGACCCCTGATATATCAACATTTGCATCAAAGATCTATACATATGCATTTGCAATTTTGATCATATTCAATTTTTATAATTAAAATTATGAAAATGATTAACATGATGCACAATCCACCAATCCATCCACCTATAAAACAAGGAGACTTTAATTGTAAAAATGTTCCATTATTTCTAGACATCACTTCTCTTCTCAATCGTTAACCACATATCCATAAAAATGATCTTTACATTTATTTAAAAAAAATTAAATGTGTCTGAAAAACATAGATTTTTATAATGATGTTACGGAATTACTTACGAAATATACACAATCTACCTGTCCATCCAACTACTATGATTAACTGTCACATCAAATATAAAATGAGGGGACTTTAATTGTAAAAAATGATGGTAAAATAAGAGGCTCATGTTATAAAAATTATATGCCAGTAATTTTCTATTGCAAAACTTTGGACAATTTAAAATACTAACATTTGATTGGTTAACTTAAATAAATTATTTAAGTGGGTGAATCTTATAATTTTTATTTATAAATATTATTAAAAAGTGCACTGTATTAATATGATTGGTTAAAGATAAAACTTTTAAACAAAAAATATTAAAAAATAAAAAAAATATTATATTAAAATAAAATTTTCAAATGTCAACTTATTCTAAAGAATAGAAATGGATGGCAACTTACAAAAATAAAATAAAATAAAATATTAAGATAAAATTTTTAAACAAAAATATAAAATATTATATTAAAATAAAATTTTCAAATGCCAATTTATATATAAAGAATATAATAAGACTTACAAAGCATTCAAATAAATAAATAAATAAATAATACTATAAATAATACTATAAATAAAAAAATATATTTGCAAAATATAACTATAAAATTATTAGAAATATTAGTAAAAATATTATAAGATATAAATTCACTATTTAAAAAAAATCATCTAATAACCTCTTATCCTCAAAATATTAGATTTAACATTTTTTAATTTGAAAATAACCATTAAAAATATTAAATTGATGAATTTAAATAATGTTCAAATATATGAAGTTTGCAAGCTTCTGATTAAACAAGGACCGCGTAGCGGCTAGTCCCTACTTTCCTATTGTAAATTATATTTGTTTGAACTTATTATGTGTATCTTGTAAAAAGTTTTATATATAGTTATATTAATTTGATTTGTATGTGTATCTTGTAATATAAACTTATTTTGATAATTTAAATTTAAAGATGGAAATTTAATATTGTTAAAAAAATAGAGATGGTCAAATTAAAATGTGAATCTTGCAATATAAATTTATTTTGATTATTTGTATTTGAAAATAAAAATATGTGTATCTTGTAATATAAAATTTATTTGTATGTGTATCTTGTAATATAAAATGTGTATCTTGTAATATAAGCTTATTATCTTGTAATATAAATTTAGTATCTTGTAATATAAATTTACTATCTTGTAATATAAATTTTGTTGAACACAAATATCTATTGAGAGGAGGGGTGAATCAATAGATCAGCTAAAAACTAGTTCTTTAACTTTTTAATGAAGATACAAAACATATGGATATCAAAGAATAAATGTAGAGAGCACACACACACACATACAAGCACAATATACTAGATTTATACATGGAAAACCAAAAGGGAAAAACCATTGTGAGAATAGCTACTAGAATCTACTATTCTAATCTAGCCTCATAGTTAAATCACCTCACTGGCAAAACCACACTAATTACATTCAAGGACACCTATCTTTCGAAGACGCCAATCCCCTAACTGAGCACCAACTCAGTTTAACCTTACTGGTTACAAGATTTAAGGGCACCAACCCTAATGACTCTAATCCCCTAACTAAACGCCAACTCAGTTTATTTGATGGCACCAACCAATCAAAACTATGCAGCTACAACTCTAGTATACAAGATAGATTCACAAATGAATCCAATTTAGTTTTTTTGTTACAAGTCTAGTCTATAAGTGCTCACTCTTTGATTATTCTGTGTATGCCTATTCTTATCTGCTCAATCTCTGTACATTCACTATATGTCCTTTCTTTCTGTCTGCTCAATCTCTATGTGTTTGGATATATTTTAGTTAGACACACTTATTTCCTTTCCTTTCTACCTTTTACTTTATCTACATATGTTTGGTCATATTCTGCTCAAACACGCTTCAATTTCCTTTCTCTCTTTTATCTTACTAGTTCTATGTCATTATATCTTTTGTTTGACACAATCCAGTTACACCTACTGCTTCAGCCTCTCTTCCTTTGTGTCTTTTATATATTCTTTGTTTGACACATCCACATCCTCTGCTTGGTCTCTATGCCTCTCTCTATGCTATCATGGTCTGTGTCTGTATATTCTATTAGACATACTTCGTATTGCTCGCTTGTTTTAGTTTAATGATAATATGAGCAATCACATAGAATAAAAACCTTTTACTCTATCTACCTATATCTCTCATCGACAACCTTTGACTCTCTTTTCTAATTGCAACGACAATAACAACTTTTTAATGTTTTGGAGTCATGTATATATAATGGATTTTAGGGTTTTATGTATCTAATTACATTCATACAACAACTCCACTTAATTGGTTCAAATTTAATGTAACTTTGACATACACACTTTTCGTGTCTCAATTCATGCTTCACACTATAAGTTTTGGTTTCTTTATTATATTTATCAATTGTTGGATTCATGTCATTACTGCATCATTTCCTTTTCACATTTCAAATCCCCTTTTTTGATTCTTCATTTAATATGAATTTGACATATACCCTTTTTGTGTCTCAGTTCATGCATTACACCGTAATGTTCTGGTCTCTTTACCATGTTTGACAACTATTGGATTTATTTCATAAATGCATAACCTCTTTAATCGATAATTTATCAATTGGATCAATAAATCTCAAGCTCTGAGTAGACTTTTTGAGCTCACCATTTATCTGGTCATGTCTTTAAATGAGGATTATTCATCTTTTCATTGGTGCCATATCTAACCATTGAGCTCCTCTTCCATCTCTACCTTTCCTATATTATAGGATTGCTTTCACTCTTTTCGATTATATTTGATATGCTCAACCTTTACCCTTTCTATTGTATCGTTAAACTCTAGCACGTTGATGTGATCTCATTTTCTTTGGCATTCTTGTAATGCTTTTGTACTATTGATCCTTGTAGAATTGATCAATCTTTAACATGCCTTGTCCCTTTGAGAATGACCTATAAGAATTCCACACTTTATCCTTCATCAAATTTGCAAGTGACCTTTCTCTTCGAACAATTTGTTGTCGGCTTTTTGTCAACAGCTTTTCGGGACAATTTCCCTAAAGGAATGTCTAAGTGCCCTTTAGATTTTATTTAAGGGTTCACATACCCTTTAGATTTTTAAAAACTACCCTTCAAATTTTATTTAAGGATCCACATACCCTTCAAACTTTTTGAAAAAATCCCTTCGGACTTTCTACAATGGTCCACTTGCCCTTCGAAACGTTTGCAACGGTCCACTTTTCCTTTGGATTTTTTGAAAAGATCCCTTTGGAATTTTTGTAATGGTCCACTTGCCCTTCATAAATTTTATAATGGTCCACCCCGAAGGAATGTCTAAGTGCCCTTCAAATTTTCTTAAAGGGTCCACATACCCTTTGACTTTTTCAAAAACTACCCTTTAGCTTTTTTGTAAGGATCCACATACCCTTCAATTTTTTTGAAAAGATCCCTTCGAACTTTCTGCAATGGTCCACTTGCCCTTTAGAATTTCTCAAAGTGTCCTTTCATAAACTTTGTTTGGTCTACTTTCCCTTTGGATGCTTCAAAAATGTTGTTGCAGACATTTTGTCTGACAAGACTTAATCAAAATTTTGAAAGAATTCTCCATGACATTTTATCTAAAAGAATTGACCAATTTAGGTTATTGACACTTGCATACTTCAGGTTCTTCTCATTGCTTTGCTCATTAGATTGAAGGAAGTAAAGACATTCTATAAACCTGATCAACTTCAAGAAGTAATGACATTCTAGAAACCCGATCAACTCCATTAGACCAATTCAGGTTCTTGACACTTGCATACTTCAGGTTCTTCTCATTTCTTAACTTATAAGATTGAAAGAAGTCAAGTCATTTGATAAACCTGATCAAATTTTCTAGACCAACTTGGGTTCTTGACACTACTTAACTTATAAAAATTGAAAGGAAGTTAAGTCACTTGGTAAACCTGATCAACTCCACTAGACCAATTTGAGTTCTCAACACTGCTCAACTTATAAAATTGAATGAAGTTAAGTCTTTTGGAAAACCTGATCAAATCATGAGGCAAGACTCATTTGGATTTATTGACATGCTTGACTGAAAAGATAGAGAGAAGAGAAGTAGTCTTACAAACCTGATTTACTCCATAAGTCTGTGCAATGCAACACCTTTATCATTAATGTTTGATATAACATTCATCATTTGACATCAATGACAATATTATAGACATTAATCTCCTTTTTACATCATGAAACTCAAATTTCCAACAATATATCCCTTTATTATTGACGGCAAAACATCCTCAGAATGACTACCCTTATTCATTCTTTCATCATTCTACTTTCTTCCCCTTAGACATTAATGACAAAGAGTCTACCATAATATGTTAATAATCTACTCCTTTGTGGGCTATTCTAATCCTTGGACCTAGCAGATTAGAACACATTTGAGAGAAAACTCCCCCTTAGGCAATAACACATTTGCCTAATTCTTACTCGAACACATTCAAATCTGATTCCTCGAGCTCCATTATTCTCCAATAGATCACGTATATAGCATTGATCTGAAAGACCAATCAATAATTGACATATCTCTCTATAAATAGGCATAGTAATCTAGATCTAACATACCTTTGTCACCTCCTTTGTCATCAAATAGCAAAGGGACTGCAACTATCTCACTAGACTGCCTTTTCTCTTAATCCAAGAGTTAATAATATTCCTTCAATACTCCCCTTGGATCCATGCCCTATCACTAGTATCTAGTGATGTGATGTAGGAGCTATTACTCCCAGATTTTGTCTCATTGAATCACTTGAGCATTTACACATCTCCATACATAGTCCTCTAATCCTAGGCCTTACCAATTACAAAGCTTTCTCTTTGTTTATTCATGAGGACTTAGTATACTGTCTAGGCACCTAACTGTTGACCAATTTTTGCTCACAGGCCAAAATCGTTTGCCTTCTCCCCTTGCTTTCGAAAGTAATCATTTTCGGGTTATACAGTTCAATGCCAGTGTTTCTCTGCTTGTTTCAGCATGATTGGTTCAGTCATTTGGTCCTCTTGGTTGGTTTATCAACATTTGTTTTATCTTCTTCACAGTCTAATGGCTTCGTTCCAGCTCAGTTCAACACTTTGGTCATCAGCGTGGTTCTTTGGTTCGGCATCTAGTTCATTATTTCAGCCTTAGTTCATCGGCCTTAGTCCAAGTTCAAACATTTTAAGCACAACAGGGGCTTCAAAGAAAAAATCGGGTTCAGTCAGGTTCAGTTCAAAGTTCATTTGTTTTAAAACAGACTAACTCCCGCATATATCAAAGTTTCAAGCAAAAGCAAATGGGCCAGGGACTTCACATACACAAAGGAAGTCAGGTTCAGTTCGAAGCACAATTCAAAGCCCACGGCTTAACACAAATCAAAAGCTCGTGGCTTAACAAAATAAATACAAAAGGAATAGAAAGAATTTTCACAGACTTTTTGTCCGCGAGAAAACATCTACAGATAAAAGTTCACGGAGAACATACAAAGCCCGACGCAAAAAATTTAAAAAGTCCATGGAAGTATTTATAAGGCCCCGTAATCTATGCAATAAGCAGGGACCCACCGAGGAAATAAATAAGGACACGAGCAGCCACGAAGAGACTAAGGCAGTCTGCGTAAAGTAACGAAGGCCCGTCAGTAGTCCAAAGCCAGCGTGGACCCGTTTAACAAGGAAAGGTGCCCGTAGGGAGGAAAAAAGTGCTCGAGAAGATGATGTAGATAGATTAAAGATAGCCCGAAGGCTGCCAGCATGGACCCAATGTCTCCAAGGCCATCAAATTTAATGAAATAGAATAGCCATTGGGTTTTCAAACATTGAAAAAGGGAAAAGGGCCTGAATGTAGCGACCCGCCAAGGAGTTCACCCAAAGGGGCCAAGTAAGCGAGAAAGACAAAACTGAAAAGGGACAAATCAAAGTGACAGACAAGGTGCAAGAGTGACAAGGCGACCCAAGTGGCAAAGGACAGAGCGAGCTGGCAGTTGATCCAAATGGCGCCATTTGGGAAGTGACTCAGTAGGTGGAGTAGTCCCTGTGAATTAATCATGAAAGGCACAAAAAGTTGGGATAAAATTGGTTTTCCTCCATTTTTTATTAAATGGATCGACAAACCGTGTAAGTCATCAAAAAGGGGACGATTTTTGAGCAGACAAAAGGCGTAGTCCATTTAATTCCTTGAGTGACTTGTTCTTCCTAATGAGAGACGCGATAAGCCACTTGTAACAAAAGAGCACCAAATGAGCCTCTTGGACTTTCCATATATATTCGCAAACTTGGTCATTTGAAAAGGGCTTCCACATTTTGTAAAGGGCGCAGCTCTGCAAAATTTCACTTGGATCAATACAAAATGCAATTTTTTACCTCCATTTGGATAGACATTTTTATGTATGTGTTAAATGTTTGCTTGTGTCCAGTCATTGTCTTTTGATGCTCTCACAGGTGCAACACCAGCAGACCTGCTGTCTACAAGGTGCCATTGTTGCAGCTGACAAGAGGAGAGCAGTATTTGGGAGTGAAGGAGTAGAAGAAATTACTCTATAAGTGTGTGTTGCGTAGCACCTTGGGTGATCTCTGTTTTTGGATTTTTCCATTGAAGTCTCCCTGCCAGTTTCTTGCAACCTGGTCCTTCTACCAAGTACGTAGAGTATGTATGTATTTGTCTAATTCTGAGAGTGGATGTGTGAAGGTCAACTTTTATTTTGGTGTATCACCTCTTTTAGAGTAGGTAGTTTATTTTCCATGCATTTCTTCTCCCTTTTCATCCCCCCCTTTATTATAGCTATCTATATCTGTATTTTTGCACTGCCTAAAACAAACACGATGCATCAAAGGGAGCTAGCCCTTATCTAGAGACTCTCCTCTCCTGTTTCACCATCCCACAGGTGAGATCGGAGTTTCCATGTTGCGAGGAGAGGGTAGGAACCTATTTTCCTACCACCAGGTGCAATTTTCCTACGTCAACACTAACTTGGTCTGACCAAGTCATCATCTTAGCCTTCTTGAGGCAACATTTGTAGTAGGAAACATCTTTTATTTTAATTATGACTAAAGCTTTTCACATATGCTCCTTTTCACATCATGCATGGCTCCTCAAACCATTCAGATTATCTGAGTTAGCTCCCCCTAACTTCATGGTATATGTAGCTTATCATATTTAAAACTCAAGATTTTCTTTGTTATATAGCATAAACTAGTCTCAACCAGCATCCACTTGAGTATTTTCAAATCTGCCACCACAGGTCATACAAAAATCTCCTTTATCTTGAGCCTTCTTGATCCTGACAAACTGAACAATCTAGCTCCCCCTTGCTCTACTGACATACTAATAATCAATACAAGACTACTTAGCATAGAATCATTTACACATCAATATAACATTAGTCTAAAAAGACCAATCAATAATCTTCATATCTCTATATCGGTTGATATTATGATCTCAGAGCAACCATACTTGCTTCCCACTTGGATGTTTCCATATCTTGACTTTGGAACTAGAGTCCTGCACACATTGTTAACATACCATTCTATCCCATTAGACACCATATTCATAGCACTTGACTCATCTTGGAACAACAACATCAACTAGAATCACTCATTCCTACCTTCAACACCTTCTGAAGAGCATCACTTGCTTCTTTACTTAAAGGGGTCTCTTAAGAAACATGGATAGAGACATCTTATTTCACATTGTTTTAGAATAGTGTAAAACCAGGAGTTACAAATAACTCCTCACAATCCTTTTCCTCCTTATTCTTCTTGTTCTTAGGCTTGAGAGAAGTGACATGCTCATCCATCAAACTATTCTCCTTTCCTTCTAGGATTAGAATACATGGAGATAATATGGATCCATGATATATCTATTCATCTGATGAATCTTCTTTGCAACTAGAAATCTCATCACTAGGCCTAGAAGATTGACTCTTTATGCTCGTTACTTGTTCTACTACAATTGGGTGTTTACTTGAATCTATGCATACCTTTGAACTATCTTCAATACATTTATTGGGCTTTTCCTTTAGCTTTGTCTTCTCCTTCTCATCAATGGAAAATGTTGAAATCTCTTGACCCTTTCTAGCCTTTGTTGCACTCTCCACCACATCAATTAGATTGATGTGATCCGTAGACTCATCAAACTTCATGCTCACCACCTTTGGTCTCCATAAACTGATTTGACTTCCTTTTTGAGATGTAGGAGCTTGGATAAGCTTGTTCTTACTTGTAGGCCTTTACTTGTAGAACTTGGCCATGTGTCCCTTATCATGGCAATTGAGGCACTCACCCTTGCTCACATTCTTGGTCTCTTTGTGTGTCTTGTTGGGTCTCCTTTTCTCCTTTTTAGAGGCTTGCTCACATTCATAGGCATACCTTTCTACACTTTTGATCTCATAAATCTTGATCTACAATGTTTAGCTATATGACCAAAATTATTGCACCAATAACACACTACATTTGTATCTAACAAAGATGCAACTAAATTTTTTCTTATAAAGTTATTTCTCCTTGTAGGTACAACTCTACATTTACTAGCTTTATGATTGAACTGATTACAATTATAACAATAACAATAAAAAAATGAAGAATACTTGGTCATAGCATTAGGCTACCTTGCTGATCTTCTTCTCTTTGTGTAACTGGCTACATCAGTTACATTTGAATTTTGCATCTTTTTCAAAATTGCATACACATATTATTGGTTTTTCTTTGCCTCAGGTTTCTTCTCTCCTCTAGCCTTCTTTTTATCAACATTGCTTGTATTTGACTCTGCTCCATTACAAGCTATCTCCTTCTTGGATCCTAATCCTCCTACTTTGAAGTCATCATACAACTTAGCAGATGCATTTGTCATGAGATTCTTTCCTTTCTCATAGCCAAAACTATATCTTTATTTTGAGGGCTTTTGTGAGATGATCAACGCATCAATAATGTCTGAACATCCTTTCAGTTTTAGACCTATATAAATTTTCTCTTTAGCCTTCTCAAGCTCCTTTCTCATGGTAACTATTTTTGCCTCTAGCTTCATACACTCAATAGTCTTGAGGTGTAGTTCAATCTTGACTACATCTTTCATTCTTTTGAGCTCTTCAATTTGAGTCTTTAATCTCACCACCATTTGATAAGACTTTTCAAGACTCTTGGATAGATTTTTAATTTCCTTTTGTCTAATCTTCTTTTGTTTTGAGTTTTCCTTCCTCAGACTATTAATCTCATTTAGGGCACATATGAGTTCTCCTTCCAGATCTACTTCTCCTTCCTCTTCTTCATCCCTATCTTCATCATCATCTTGATTTAAATCTTTTGAGGTTGATTCTATTTCCATGAACAGAGACTCATTTCCCTTTATTACAAAGGCACAATCATAGTCATCATTTGAACTTTCACTGTATTCCATTGAGTCATTATCTTCCTTTATGTACATACCTTTCTTGTTCTTGGAGAAGTTCCTTCTTTGGGAATGGTGAGGTTTCAATCTTGTACCATCCTCTTCTTGCTTAGAATCACTCTTTTTCTTATAGTGACATTTGGCAGCAAAATGTCCTATTGTACCTCAATTAAAAACTTTTAAGGGTAACTTACCTTTGTATTTTCTAGATCCTCTTTTCAATCTTTTGACAAAGTTGGCAACTTCCTCATCTACATTCTCAGATCCCAATGTAGATGCATCTTCTTCCTTTATTTGTTTAAAAACTTTGATTACAGCTTCTCTTTTGGAAGAGTCTACATTGCCCATTCTCATCTCATAGGTAGTGAAGGTTCCATGTAGCTCATTTACTGTGAGCTTGTCCAAATCTCTTGCTTCTTCTATTGCAAAGATTTTGGACTTGTATCTTGATGGTAGAGATCTCAAAACCTTCTTGAAAATAGTTGACTCTTCTATTGTTTCTCCAAGTCCTCTGATATCATTTACAATCTCATTTACCCTGAGGGGGTAGTCTACAATATTCTCTTCCTCATTCATCTTGAGACTCTCAAACTATCCTTTGTATGTCTATAGCTTGGCTTGCTTCACCTTGTCATCTCCTTCATAGATGCTCTTTAACTTGTTACAAATGTCTTTTGCACTTTGATAATGCGTAACTTTGACAAACTCTGAGTTTGACAGTCCACAAAGTATAACATTCTTTGCCTTGGCATTATTTTTATATGCCTTCTTGACAACCTGATTAGTAAGAGCTACAACAGAAGTTGTATATCCATTTACTATAGACACCCATACATCAAATCTTAATGAGGACAACTAGTCTTCCATCCTTATGCTCCAAAAAGCATAGTTAGACCCATCAAATAGAGGTGCTTTGTTTGAGGAGGATCTTTCTTGACTGGCCATTGTGTTCACTAACCAAGATATACCTAAGCTGATTAAGCTTCTTCCTAAGGAACCTTAGGCTCTGATATCGATTGTTGAACACAACTATTTATTGAGAGGGGAGGTGAATCAGTAGATCAGCTAAAAACTAGTTCTTTAACTTTTTAATGAAGATACAAAACATATGCATATCAAAGAATAAATGTAGAGAACACACACACACAAAAGCAAAATATTCTAGATTTATATGTGGAAAACTCAAAGGAAAAAACTATGGTGAGAATAACTGTTAGAATATATTATTCTAATCTAACCTCATAATTAAATCACATCACTGGCAAAACCACACTAGTTACATTCAAGGACACCTATCCTTAGGAGACACCAATCCCCTAACTAAGCACCAACTCTATTTAACCTTACTAGTTACAAGATTTAAGGGAACCAACCCTAAGGAGACTCCAATCCCCTAACTGAGCACCAACTCAGTTTGTCTAATGGCCAACCAATTAAAACTATGGATCTACAACTATAGTATACAAGATAGATTCACGAATGAATGCAGTTTGGTTTCTTTGTTACAATTCTAGTCTGTAACTGCTCACTCTTAACTTATTCTGTGTATGCCTATTCTTCTTCTTTGCTCAATCTCTGTACATTCATTGTATGCCCTTTCTTTCTATTTGCTCAATCTCTATGTGTCTAGATATATTTCAATTGGACACACTTCATTTCCTTTCCTTTCTAATTTTTACTTTGTCTACATATGTTTGGTCATATTCTACTCAAACAAGCTTCAATCCCATTTCTCTCTTCTATTTTAATAGTTCTATGTCGTTATATCTTTTATTTGACACAGTCAAGTTACACCTGCTACTTTAGCCTCTCTTCTTTTATGTCTTTTGTATATTATTTGTTTAACACATCCACATCCTCTGCTTGGTCTCTATATTATCATGGCATGTGTCTATATATTCTATTAGACACACTTCATTTGGCTCACTTGTTTTGGTTTAATGATAGTCTGAGCAATCACATAGAATAACAACCTTTTGCTCTATCTACCTATATCTCTCATCGACAACCTTTGACTCTCTCTTCTAATTTTAATGGCAGCAGTAGATTTTCAATGTTTTGAAGTCATGTATACATAATGGATTTTAGGGTTTCTTGTCTACAATTACGTTCATACAACAACTTCACTTAACCGGTTCTCGTTTAATGTGACTTTGACATACACGATTTCTATGTCTCAATTCATGCTTCACATCATAAGTTTTGGTTTTTTTACTATATTTATTAATTTCTAGATTCATGTCATTACTACGTCATTTCCTTTTCATACTTCAACTCCCCTTTTCTAATTCTTCATTCAATGTGAATTTGACATATACCCTTTTTGTGTCTCAGTTCATGCATCACACCGTAATGTTTTGGTCTCTTTACTATGTTTGGTAACTACTGGATTTATTTCATAAATGCACAACCTCCTTAATTAATGATTGATTGGTTGGATTGATCAAACTTGGGCTTCGAGTAGACTTTTTGAGCTCACCATTATCTGGTCATGTCTTTAAATGAGGATTTTTCATCTTGTCATTGGTGCCATCTCTAACCATCGAGCTCCTTTCCCATCTATACCTTTCCTATATTACAGGATCACTTTCACTCCTTTTGATTATATTCGATATGCTCAACCTTTACCCTTTCTATTTTATCATTAAACTCTGGCATGTTGACGTGATCTCATTTTCTTTGACATTCTTGTAATGCTTTTGCACCATTGATCCTTGCAGACTTGCTCGATCTTTAACATGCGTTGTCCCTTTGAGAATGCCCTATCAGAATTCCACACTTTATCCTTCAACAAAGTTACAAGTGACCTTTCTCTTTGGACAATTTGTTGCGATCTTTTTGTCAAGGGCTTTTCAGGACAATTTCCCTGAAGGAATTGTTGTGGATAATTTTTTTGATGGAATTGTTGTGAACAATTTCCCCAAAGGAATTGTTGCAGATAATTTATCTGACAGACTTGTTGTGGACAATTTCCTCAAAGAAATTGTTGCAGATAATTTCCCCGATGGAATTATTGTGGACAATTTCCTCAAAGGAATTGTGAATGTCTAAGTGCCCTTCAGATTTTCTTTAAGGGTCCACATACCCTTCAACTTTTTCAAAAACTACCCTTCAACTTTTTTGTAAGGATCCACATACCCTTCAAACTTTCTACAATGGTCCACTTGCCCTTCGAAACTTTGCAACAGTCCATTTGCCCTTCAGACTTTTTGAAAAGATCCCTTCGAACTTTTTGCAATGGTCCATTTGCCCTTCGAAACTTTTGCAATGGTTCACTTACCCTTCAGACTTTCTGCAATGGTCTACTTGCCCTTCAAAATTTCTCAAAGTGTCTTTTCTGAAACTTTGTTTGGTCCACTTGCCCTTTAGACGCTTCGAAAATGTTGTTACGGACATTTTGTCCGACAAGACTTAATCAAATTTTTGAAAGAATTCTCCATGACATTTTCTCTGAAAGAATTGACCAATTCGAGTTCTTGACACTTGCATACTTCAGGTTCTTCTTAGTGCTTTGCTCATTAGATTGAAGGAAGACATTTTAGAAACCAGATCAACTCCACTAGACTAATTCGGGTTCTTGACACTTGCATACTTTGGGTTCTTCTCATTGCTTAACTTATAAGATTGAAAGAAGTCAAGTCATTTGATAAACCCGATCAACTTTACTAGACCAAATCGGGTTCTTGACATTGCTTAACTTATAAAAATTGAAAGGAAGTTAAGTCACTTGATAAACCCGATCAACTCCACTAGACCAATTCGGGTTCTCAACACTGCTCAACTTATAAAATTGAACGAAATTAAGTCTTTTAAAAAACCCAATCAACTCGTGAGGCAAGACTCATTTAGATTTATCGACATGCTTGATTGAAAAGATAGAGAGAAGAGAAGTAGTCTTACAAACCCGATTTACTCCACAAGTCTGTGCAATGCAACACCTTTATCATTAATGTTTGATAGAACATTCATCATTTGATATCAATGACAATATTGCAGACATCGATCTCCTTTGTACATCATGACACTCAAATTTCCAACAAATTTATTTAAATAATTTGAATTTAAAGATATAAATTTAATATTGTAAAATGATTAGAGATCATAAAATTTAAATATATATCTCTCATAATATCTACATTAATTTATTCATAAAAACATGTACATATATCTATTTTATAATTTTTGTTTTAAATATTATTAGGAGAACATGAAAAAAAGTTATATAACTAATAAAATGAAAAATAATTATTATCATATAAGAGTTATTATTTCCAAATATTCTTATAATTCCTTACACGGAAAGAATTAATTCTGAACAGGGGGCTGGTGATTAAACTTCCCCTAATATAGGGCGTGATTCTAGCGAGCTTGAATAGACATATAAGTCTCGTTCCATTGAATATGCATGGTCGACCCTATATTCCAGTAGATTAGGAATATACACTTCTGTTGAAAGCATAACTAACACACATGACACCCATAACCAGAAATTTGGATGAATCTGAGTGCACCACAAAGATGTCAGTATAATTTATAACATTTTCGTCATTCAAAATTCTCGCACTCCACTAGTTCAGGGTCTAATAACTCCATGAGTCGATCCTCTCTGTGAAGAGAAATTTAAATCAAACATGGACAATTGTTGTTTCTGTTTGGTGATTTGAAGAAAAAAAGAAACCAGGATCGATTATTCTAGAAGTATAGAATATGTATCTTACCTGATCCATTAGACTATGCATCCCACCATTTAAAGTTGTGAATTGTAAACATCATCACATCCAACATCAGAAGCCTAAAACTAAAAATGTCCACCTTCTTCGTCACATGACCGGTCACTATACAATCGGGTGATATGTAACACCTACCAAATAACGGATAACTAAATCAATGGAGAATTTAGGAGGACCAGTAGATTTAGTATCCCTAATGGAAGAAGACGTGGATTATTTACAATTATTCTCAGCACTTGAATATGTAGTGTTGGAAGAGGAGGCGGCGGCGGCGACGATGACGACGGCTGCTGCTTCAAAGTTATTCAGCTAATTAACTTTGGAGATTGAGAAGGCAACATGTGAGTTGGTGGATCAGATGAAAATCAATATGGCGGAAATCAATAGAGACACACAATTGCAGAGAAAAGAAGGAATGAAATGGGAGACAACAAAATGAAAAGAAAAATGGTAAATATCGAAAAAGAGAATAAAAACATAGTGGCAAATCAAGCTACATGGAGAATAAAATAATATGCATCACCATTTGAAAAGTGAACTACACTGATAGTATGTATTTACTTCTTGTTGCCCAACGATAAATAAATAATTAACCCATAAATTTAGGCTGCAAACTAGTATAACTGCACACTGTTGATTAAATTGCATTAATAATATGAGAAAATACATGTTAATAATATGAGAAATTGAAAACATAATAGCAGGAGGTAAAATTGATTGGGTTCATATTTCATATTAATTGGAGTAATAATAGGAGAGTTAAAATATTAACAATCAATTAATTAAATAATTTGCACAATTTAAGAGTTAAATGTTAATATTATCGAAATATGATATACATTTGTCTTTTAGTTGTATTAATTCATAATTATATGTACACATGTTTGTTTTGAAAGTTTTGTTTTATTTTTATTTTTTAAATTATATTACAAGAACATGAAAAAAAAGTTGTACAATCAATAGAATGATAAATAATTAGTTTCCATAGCTTTATTTAAAATCTAAAAATTGAATAAAAAATTTAGAATTTTTTTTTATTATATTTCATTGGTTGGTTATTTAAGAATTATTGTTTTGAATGATTCCTATAGTTCCCTCGAGGGCAGGGACTAAAAACAATGAATGAGAAAAACTCAACCAAATACGAAACGAAGACCTTCTTTTGGATTGCATCTTAAATCTATTTTCTCTACCCATCCCACCCATAATCCATGGAAAATGAAGAGATGCCATCTAAGCCATTGAATCTTGATCTATTTTCATGGTTGCATGGCATTCCGTCTAAATTCATTGATGGAGGCATGGCTTCCATTAACATGATCTTAGAAAGAAAGAAACAACAATAAAACCAAAAAATAAAATAAAAATGATTATGATTGAAAGAAAAATGTAAAAAAAATTTAATATTATTTTTAATTAATTTAATTTAAATTGGATAATATCCACCTCTCGTTGATTTATATTTTGTTAAATTCTCATCTATTTTCCACCATTAAATGGAAGTAATCACATTACACCACGATGCATCATATCTATTTATAAAATATTAAAAACTATGCCTAATTAAATTTAATTCATTAAAATAGTAACTTAATTTACATAAAAGAATATTTTAAAATTAATAAATAATAAAAGGAGTTTTAAGAAACTATATGATTATCTATTAATTTAGAGATAGTTATTAGAAATTGGGACATAGGTTTAGATAATGAGGTGAACAAATCTCAATTATGAATTTCGAAAATCTTATTTTATAATTATGTTTGTTTATTATAAATCTCCAAAAACCTTGTTTACATTTTTAAAATTCTATGAAATTAAAAAAAAAAAAAATCTTCGTTTCTAAAACTTTAGAAATACATCACAAACTAATAAAATATTGGGGGAGTGAATGCAGGGATTGTGTTATCCCTCTATTATTATCAGGGCTTGAGGGTAAAGTAAATTTAGAAAATAATATTCAATATAATTCAATAAGCATTATGTGGATATAAATCCTAGTCCTATTTGAATTTTCATGCTATAATGAATAGGTAGAATAAATAAATAAATGTATCATACTTGGTTTCAAATTCACTCATCCTTTATGCACTAATGCAATTATGTATTTATAGACTTTTCAAATTCAAATTTATACCAAATGGGCGTACATGTTGATACACAAGCAGGAAAAAGCTAACAAAAGAGGAACATAAGGCATGGAAGACCTAAAAAAGGGTCACAAGGGCCTACACCATAAATGTATAGTACGGTCTTGATGCCCCAATCTTATAACCCAAGAAATAGTAGGGAGGAGAAATAGAGAGGAGATAGAGGAAAATAGGGCAACAAAATAGGGAAAATGTGCTGATGGGAACCTACATGAATTGATAATCATCAAATACACAAGTACCTTAGAAAAATATAATTATACAACTAATATTTATCCTAGGACCAAAATTAGGTGTCTACAGAATCACCACATTGATGTATGTGTGTGCATATTTATAAAAATAAATTAAATAAACCTATGCATATGGTTTAGATAAGATGTTTTGATCGCATAAAACTTGTCGAAGTCGATACATGAATAATAATGCACTCAAAGTTGAAGGGGAGAGATCCCCTAAATTCTATGATGGATGGTTGTGAAGATCCTTGAGAACTAACATCCATACTCCTATGTCTTGGGATATAGAACCCTGTGCCCCTTCAAACATGTGAAGAACATATGCATGTGGATAAGTGATTAAATAATCTATGACGTCTTAAAATTAATAAAATAAGAAATAAAATTGGTACCCATGGTTTTTGGTAGAAAATTTGGTGTGAGTTTCAATATCTCAAAATTTGGTGTTGGTATCCTATGAGTCCTTACAAAATAACATATGCATGGATTTGTTTACGAATAAAATTTACTAAAATATGAAAATATTAATAGAAAATATTGCAATTGGTGTGATAGGATCATGTGAGGAGTCCATTATATAAATCCAAATTCAAAACTTATGTTAAATCCTACATGCATTATGAGTACAATTTTTAGTGATAAATAATAAATCCAATGAAAATAAAAGAGAGTAGAGTTAGAAAGTGTCTTAGAAATATCCTACAATGGAAACAAGTATCATGTGTTGTGCACATCTCAAAACATCAATTTGTCACTGCCCTCACATGGAGGAGTAAATAGTGCAAATGTCTCTTGAGTTCTAGTGTAAAAATAAGAATGGATAATCTTTTCCCCTTTTTGAGATGTGGGATAACTTGTGAATTACATAATTTAAACAAAATGATTAAACACATTATGTGTAAGTTAGGAAATAAATTCCCTAATTTACATATTAATCATATGTAATTGTGAAAATAATGAATGCCATATATAAATTTCCCCACACAGGGATGGAGTGTAATTTATACAAACATAAGTATAAGATGCCTCCAATAGTAAAAGTATAAAAATGTAAGCATAGTCTCAACATCCCCTCATGATAAATGCATACAATCAATAAAACACCAAAGTAATATGTCCCAAGTGTGCATCATGTGAGAAATGCATAAGCATAAGGGTGATAGACCCCTCATGGGAAAATTTTAATCAATGAAGCATCAAGATAACATGCCCCAAAACAATCATTGTATCAACACACACACACACACACACACACACACACACACACACACACACACACACACACACACACACACACACATATATACATATACATATATACATATACATATATATATACATATATACATATATACATATACATATACATATACATATACATATACATATACATATACATATATATATATATATATATATACATATATATATATATACATATATATATATACATATATACACACATATATACATACATATATACATACATATATACATACATATATATACATACATATATATATATATATACATATATATATATATATATATATATATATATATATATATATACATATACATATATACATACATATATATACATATACATACATACATACATATATATATATACATACATACATACATATATATATATATATACATATATATATATATATACATATATATATATATATATATATATATATATATATACATATATATATATATACATATATATATATACATATATATATATATATATATATATATATATATATATATATATATATATATATATATATATATATATATATATATATATATATATATATATATATATATATATAAAGCACACCCAAGGATAATTTCCCCCAATGGATGCATGATATGAATCAAGGAAATGCATTCGATCAATAAAAAATATTTGTATTACATGGATAATTAGAAATGAAATATAAAATTGCATAATATAGATACTGGCACCAATCATATAATAACATAGAGAAAATAAGGAAATAATACTAAGCATAAAATAAGAAAACCACACATAGAATAAATAGATAAAACAAAGAAAATAATGTCACACATAGAAGTAGCAAAGAAAACAAAGCAATTAAAACATATTGAGGAAATAGTAACAAACATGTGACACAAAGTATATAATGGAATCAAGGAACACACATCAAATGTAAGGAAAATAAATAAAGCATGTCAACCAATAAGCACATGTAGAAAACACATTAGGCATATTGAAATCAAAGCCACCTAGAATAAACAAAATATTTCCACAACTAAGCATAAAGCAATGCTAGGGTCATAACAAGAACAAAAAGAATAAGTGTATACATGAAATAAACAAACACATAAAGGCCATGTAGTATTAGAGATAAATTAGAGTGTTTAAGATTGTATGAAATCTCAATATGATAAAGAAAATCACCAAAAATTAACTTGAAGTGCTACAAAGAAATGCCCCTAAAATTTTCACTAGGAGTGATCATGAAATGTTACCTAAAACTAATAGGAATCCATAGTCATATGTATGTTCTATTATATATATCCTACATCCATCTTAAAAATATCATCAATGGCATGCATGTAAACAATATAACCTATATCAATAGGTGGATAATCATGAACACATAGTGTGCATCATAATCATAATATGCCAAGTTACGCACCAACTAAAACTCCAAAAAGATAAAGAAATAAATTTTATAAGACATGAAACATTAAAAAAATCCAACCAATCACACGAATAAAACAAAAAAATGAGGCACAAAGTGAAAAGATTAAAAGAAAAGGGATCCCTATTAACCTACAACTTCCATTAGAACTATGTGCAATATAGAGCATGTGGCCTCTATATATTTTATTTTCATCATGTAGAATTTATAACAACATTTTGGGATGGGACACAACAAACAAAGGCAAACATGGAAAATGAAAAGAAACTAGCACAAAAAATCAAATACGAATGATGAATATATATAGGAAGAATGAACTATAAGAAGCAAAGAATTTTTTTAAGAAGGGTTTAAATCACATAAGTAATGAAAATATATAGAAGGGATTAAAATATAAGACAACTAATATATGAAAGATAAGCAAGAATAAGGTGATTTAAAAATTCAAAGATCATGTGGAAGATATATGAAAGTTGGAGTAACTTGGAAGTATAGGAGAACCCAAGAGGGTAACAAACATGGAAAAAGATAGAAGATACTAGTAGATTTTCATGAATTTGAGACACTTTTAGCGTCAATTTTTTTTTGTGATGTCTAATGTAGGTTTATGTCAATGATTTTTTATGATGCAAAGTGAATGAGGTCTCTACTAACACTAAACCTAGGAAGGAAAAATAATCTAAATTTGGACCTTTTACCTTACGTGATTCACATTGCATCAATGTTTTCCTTAAGTGATGCACACTACGTTAGTTTTTTGCTTAAGTGATGCAAGCTATGTTAACATTTACATCAAAGACCTTTAATTATGCATTCGATCTATTTTTTTAATTTTTCACTTCCAAAAAATTGTTTTTTAATTATTTTATGTTCATTTATTAAAACAAATATATTTTTCACATTAAAAAATTGATGACATTTCAATTTATATATGTTAACAGATGACATGTGAGTGCTCCTCCATGTATTGATAGTGATTAAAAAAGGTCCATAACCATCATTAAACATTACACTAAATAGACACACCAGAAATGGGATTTACAAATGTATCCATTGTTGAAATCTTTTAGTGCCAACATATCACCCCCTTATTATATAAATTGAATGTAATGTACCTTAAATAGTGAATATTAACCATTCATGTTCAGAAATATAGTGTACTACATCTTGTCTAAATATTTGAATTCTAATTGTACATTCTTTTGCTCATCATTTGCCTTTCATACCCCAGATAATTGAACCAATATTTCAGCATATATGATTTGAAAACCTTAACATCTGAATTAAATACAATGCTAAGCTTCCCACCATTTTTGAAAAAAAACCCCCAATATTAAGTATTAAAATTAAAGTTCATTAAAATTGACTAACATAAGTTTTTCCCATTTAAAAATATGTTTATTTCAATTTAGTGGACTTATGTATTTTTGGTGAAAACAATCAATCACAATTAGAACTAGTTCTTTTCAAAACACAAAATCATGGCAAGGGAAAGGGGAATGGAAGGATAATGGAAAACTATGAAAATGGAAAAGATTAAATTGTGATGATTGCTCTAATATTTATACATAAAAACTATGAAACAGGTGGTGAATTAATTACAGTTAAAAGAAAACTTGAGGGTTGGTTGAACTTGGCTATATGCCAGAGACAAAACTTTATTTCTAAGAGATAACTAAAAAAATAACCAAAAACATGAATTAGGGTAATGTACAATCAGAAAAAAAAGCGTCAATATGAATGATGGGTCATCACACTAAAGCAAAGTCCTAGAATTAAAGTCCTCATTTTTGTTTGGGCCATGATCACATAATACTAGAAGCAAAATCCTCATTTTTTTGGAGCAATGTCTTAATGTATTAATGGAAATAGTTCATGAATTTTCATGGCATATTTCTTCTCAAATTATTCATCTTCATAATCATTATTCTCATATCCCATAATAGTTTCCTTCAAAACTAAAAAAAACATATTTACATTGAAAAATAAACATATAATATACCCAAAAAATAAAAAATAAATTTATATTCATCACAACAACAAAAACAACCATCACCACAACTAATTTTATTATATAATTGAATGGGAAATTTTAACAAAAAGTCCTACATTCAATGCAATTAATAGTGTAAAAATGATTTAATTTTTATTTGCCTAGATGAGTAACTTGGGTGATATGACGAGCTACAATTAGTAGTTGACATATGCTGATATTCCTCTCTAATAAAGTTGACAATATGGTTATTGAAGTCTACCAAAATGTTCATAATAATAATAGAGGAAATTCCCTTTTCTAACTATGACCACTCTTGCAGATATTTTACACCAATTAAAGTTACAATAATTTTTTGAGAATGACTAGTTAAGGTTGGTGAATGAATTTTCCATATGCCATCAATTCCTAATATATTGTGCACAATGGAAGATGGTAATGCTCACATGTTAGGGCGAATGATCAAGGTGGATGCACATTATTTCCCCATTTAAATCTTTAACATCTCCATTTCTACTACTAATGGAAGTATATTGAAAAATAACTCATAGAACCACAAGAAGTTAAATAAAAATTAAGAGTTTAACAACTTTAATGATACTATCAAATCTCAACCCAAACGTTCTCATTTGAATCTTATAAATAAAATAGATTCAAATTTTCTCATGTATAATAACAGATGAGTGCATCAATATTCAAAAATATATATGCAGATTAATACTGATTGTCAAAAATAATCTAAATTATGACTACACAATAAGTGCACTGCAATATCTAGTCACATCAATATAGTCATGGGTATTTCAATAATGTCACCACAAGAATCTCATCATTTAATATTGCATAAGATATGAAAAATCTTATAGAACTTTACAAGTGGACTATTTCTCAAGTGGATCATGATTAGTTGTGTTGGTTAGTAATACATTACTACAAGAATCAAGAGTATAGGCCTCTCAACAAGGTGAGTGTTGTAAGAATCTCAAACATTCTGCATACGTAGATATGACAAATATTGTAATTTTTAGGTGTAATTATAAAGTGGTTTGATGGAATTGATTATTCTAAAGTACTCTAATTGACCATGCAACTACATTGCATAAGTCATCAAGGTGACTACTATAGGAATCAATAGAATGGGAAGGATTTTCAAAGCACTAAAATATGAGAACATGGATGAAAAAGTTTAAAAATATATAAAGAATGATCTCTTGATTTCCTTGTTTCATTGATGAAAAAATCATTTTTTTACATGATATAATATATACATAAAATTATTAGGGGAGAGGATTGCATGATATAACTATTTTACCAATAACAGTACATAGAAAATTAATAAAAAAATGTATATTGATAGAAAACAATACAAAAAAATATGATTCCATTAGGTCCATGACTGTGCAAGGACATTATATGTATCCAAGAAATTGTAATTTTTTTTTGTGTTTTGAAAAGATAATTTAGTATTGATAATGCACTGACTAGTCATACATGGAAACTAATTATATTAGTGCTTGACTTATATCTAGATATGGTAAGAGGTGTGCTTATTATTAAAAATTTACATGTCCACTAAAATGGATTTATATTGAAATATATTGTGCATCTCAATTAGTCTCTATGTAGGAGACATCAGAGCATTATCCATTGTTTAACATGTACCAGACATCTATCTGGTCATTATAATATCAATCTAGTACGTATTGTGTTTGCACCAAGCTCATAGTCTATTTTGAAAGAATCTTAATTATATTATTGGTTGAATTTATACATCTAAATATGGGAAGTTGTAAAGTACTAGGTATACTTAGTAAGTTACAAGGACACTCAAGAAGATGCATGAGAGATCAGAGCATTGTCAATTTATTAACGTGTACTAGATTTCTATCTAGTGATTTCTATTAATCAACAAGTTCATGGTGTGTGCTACAAGAATCTCAATTATATTATGAATCTATTAATGCATACTAGATGTTATGTATAACTTAAAATATGTTTTGATTATTTTGTATTGATGTGATATAAATAAAGTAAATATAATTTAGATAATGTAATATATAACAATAATACCCTAATATAAATTGAGAATTCAAATAGATGGATATTATAATTAAATGATTTGAAATTGACAAAGTAAGAGTGGAGAAATGTACTTATATTTCTAATATTCTGTTGATCATAGTAGTTGTTATTGATTCCAAAAATGTTATATGTTGTCACTACTTAGACTAGAGAAAAGTGGGCCAAACATATCCTTGACACTACCAATAGACTATGGCCCTTGTGGTAGATGGTACTATATTGGCTCTACTAGTAGTGTCCCTATATGTTGTGCAGATCTATAACTCCTTCGTATCCTAAACTTTCACCTATAGATTATTTTTATGTGTGTTTGCCTTTGGTCTTATGCACTGATATTTTTTCCCTTCTCCTTTCTAAATAACCCATGTTGTCCTTTCAAACACAATATGACCCCTAAAACATGGGTAAGTATTTTGTGTAAGACAAACCCAAACATTAATTGATGATTAGCTGAGTATTTATGTTCTGATACTTTAAAGAAAGATCAAATCGCTCATAATTATCTAACTTATGTGTGTGTGAAAAATCAAAATCAGTCTAAAATGGAATGCAATGTTTGACCTTCAATACTTGACACCATGCAACTTTAAGTTTTGTGTGTATCCAAACTTGGATCTAGGGATATTCCTTTGAGGGGTTTTCATATTTGCATGCATTTGTGATAATGACTTAAAATAGCGCTAGTTTATTTCTCAAATTTTTAGGACTTTCTATGATATCCAATTTTTACCAAGTGAGTAATAAACTTATGATTGATTTGTATTTATAGGTGACTCTTGGTTATTTTAATGCATCCATGGTTATAATTCTTAATTAAGGGATGCCTTTTACCATACAATTGATAATTACACATCAACAATTCATACAACATTAACATAATTTTATTTATTTGAATAGATATTACACAACATTAGACCAATTTTTAATGATACAACCAATACAATTCCAAAAATTACTTCATGATTATAAACAACAAACTAACACAACAATTTTCCCCAAGTGAATCAAATCCAATATCCCCTCCTATATCTATGGATTGATCTCTATGATGTTTCTTCTTACAAACACTCTTCAAACTATTTCCTAATCTAGATTCAAATACCCTTTCAAATGAAGAAGATGTGTTTATATAGATACATAATCCACCCATTTACATTAATTGATTACAACCCACTAATTCCACACATGTTAAATAATCTTAACATGTCAAGGTGCATTAAAAATAATTAAATTCACATAGTTCTTGATGATAATGCATCACATAATTATTTCACCTTAACACATCACAATTCCATTTACCTATTCCTAATTTCATCATAAGCTTCATCCTAAATGTGTTACCACTTATCCATGCAAGGTGTCTGAATGATTAGCATTAAGCTCAAATAAGTGAAAAGAAAGATATTAAGAACAAAGCTCTAAAATTGAGTCCATTGAAGCTACACAAAAAATTAAATCCATGTGCTCAACAGATTTAATGCCATGCTAGTGTGGAGATATGTGGTGAGAAACAAATTCACTAAGAGCCACTAAAAATAAATCCATCTAAATATGACTATGTAAAATAACCATAACTTGTAGTGAATCAAATAATAAAGTTGATTCTTGCAAATATACCATAAACTATCAGAACAACAAAAGAGTTTTCCATTTAATTTATTATAAATTGCTTATATTTTTGGTTGATGTAAGGTTATACATGGATTGGATGCTCCCACATCATACACCATGTATAATAAAATGTCTGAGCATGTTGCTGACACACTTAGGATGAGTGAGAAACCCATACTTTTGAACTTGTCCAAAGGTCTTGGCATTTTTTGTCACCATGCGAGATGACTCTCACCTTATATTTCAATTGGATGATGAATTGGGTCAAAAACTGACTTCTTCCTCTAAAATATTTCATCTCACTATTGTATAAGATCCCACTCCCCCTGGGTTGACCTTTTCTATATGCATTATGAAATATAATATTTTAATATTCTATTGTTACATACCCATTTAAATAATCCTACATTTGTATTTGACACTCTCATTCACCTTCCTCTAGGTGGCACTATTATGTGTCTTTGCACACTATGTTTCTCGAAAAATCTTTGCTACGAAGCATATCTGAATGAATTTGGTGTACACATACATTATATTCTCTGTCTTCATTAGATTTATGATATGGAATAATCTATCTTACTCAATCGCACTGTATTTTTCTCCCATCATACAATATATTACGGTTATTATACCACAACATCCCCAACAAAAAATTTCATGAAACCATCTCTATCATATTGAACAAAACCTATTATGTGTAGATACCAATCATCATCTCCAATTTGTATTATTCCTTCATAATTTTGTCTTGACCCTCTATCAAACACAATAATCTATATGGTTTTAGATATGTATTTTGAACCAATCCTAATTTTTTTACCATTTATGTGGATACCAAAGTATATGTGCTTTCACTATCTACCATAACTATGTAACATTTACCTCTTGCCCTGAACTTGGTCTAGAAACATTGACATCGCCACTGGCTCACATCTCCTCTCTTTCTTATGACCTTAAAGACTCTCCTCAATGTCAGTAAAATTTATCCTTGCTCAAGTTCATCTATATTATGTGCATACATCTCTTTCAATTTCACACCTATTTTTAAGACTTGCACACCACCACTTACTATCTTACCTCTATCTAAATGTGCTTGAAAGAACTCAAATACGTAGTGTCCTACCTATCCACATTTGAAGCATGTTCCTCCAAATCTTCAACTTTACCTCTTCCTCTGCCACTTGTCACAAAATATGATCATCCCCTTACTTGAAATGATTTCATCTTTATCACTCATATTTGATATTTTTTCTTTGCTACTGCCAGTCTTTGCTTTGCCTCTTGTAGAATTTTTTTTGCATGTCAACTTATCATATAGTCTTAGTGTATAATGATATGCTTCCTCTTCAATATCACTATGTTTATCTCATATTGGATGATACATTTCGTTCCATTAATGTACCAAACTACCTCCTCTTGGTCCATTTCTCTATGACTAGCTCAGTTACTGATCTTGTAAAATTATTATTTATACTCTCACACTTAGCTCATTTTGTCATAGATTCTATAACTTATTCAACAAATCCAAATAATAATCTCATGTAATAACTTGGATTTTAATTTTTCAACCATTCATTCCCAATGATTTATTTTGTATTTACCCTTACAATTTTGATCAAGTTATACCTCCTTCCACCAAAATGTTGTAATCCCCTTAAACTTTTTGTGTGTGATGTTTATCTTATACTCATATACTAATTCATAAAATTCAAAATATTCTTCCATATATGTTAACCAATCTATCAAGTCTTTTGAATTCAATGTTCTAATAAAACATGAAACCTCCAACACAGTTCCCATTCCAATCTTAGATATGGAATTAATAAGCCTATCTTCTCCCTAATCCAATCACTCATTCAATGGATCTTTTTATTCATCCTCATCTTTTGATTCAACCTCTACATTAATCATATCATCCCTCATGACAAATCATCTTATTATATCTTCCTCTACTACAATTAACCTTTTTTACATAATTCAAAATATTTTAAAGATCTCATCTAGTCTTCCATTCATATTCGTAACTACTATGCCTACTCTCCATACTCTTCTGGTGGAATCTTGAATTTTCACAACCTTCAAATCTATTATTTCACCACTAACAATATTATGCATACTTTTTTTTACACTCCTTTGTTCTCTACCTATATTTGCAGATAATGGAGAACACCAACCTCGATCTCTTAATCCCATATTGTTCATTTCTATGATACCAAATTATGTATCCACATTTAGGGGTCTTAATTAATAGATGACTTCTACCACACGACCCATAATTATAGAGCTTAAATTCACACAAAATAATATAATTTTAATAATTTGAGGATAGATTATAAAACATTAGACTGATCACCAATGATACAACCTTAAAAACTAATACAACTCCATAAATTCTCATAATATTACATAAAAAAAATAACACAAAAATTATACTTAAATGAATTAATTCCAATAACCCCTCCTAGAACTTCACATAGATCTCTATCACAATACTCCTTGTAACCACTCTCTGAACTATTTCCTAATTTAGAGTAAAGATCCCTTAAAAATGAAGAGGATATATTTATATAAATATACAATCCAACCATTTAAGTTAATTGATTTCAACAACCCATTAAGGCCACACATTTTAAATTCTCTTGACACATCAAGTTACACTATATTTATTAAATTCACATAAGGCTTGATGGTAATACATCCCAAAATAATGCATCACATAATTGATTCACCATAACACATCACAAAACCATTTACCTATTTTCAATGTCATCACAATATTTATAGAAAATATGTTACCACTTATAGATGAAAGGTGTCAAAATGACTATAAATAAGTTGAAAATAGTGCGAAAGAAAGATATTAAGAACCAAGATCCATAATTGAGTCTACTGAATCTTTGAAACTAAATGAAGCCATATTCTCAACCTAGGTTACCACCATGCCAAAGTGGCGAGAAAAAAATTCACCAAGATACACTAAAAATAGATCCATCCAAATATTATTTTGAAAAATAATCAAAACTTTCAATAACTCAAATAATAAACCTTACGCTTACAAATCTATCATAGACTATCTAAATAGCAAAAGACTTCATTTTAATTTATTTTCAATTAAATACTCATGTTTTTTGTTTATGCAAGATTATGCAATACCCCAAATGATATTGAATTATATAATACTATGAATGACTCATGAAATGTGTCCAGGCCAACCTATTGGAGACTTCCCAATTTGAAAAATATCCATTGGTTATCCCTAGAAACTACTAATAGAGGCAGATGCTTGCGATAACTAAAACTATTTAGCCATTACCATAATTGTCTTTGGAGTGAAAATTAGTGATATGAAAAATTTATAATGTGTGTTTAGGATTATAGAATATTATTGTAAAAACTAGGTTGATCTTGAATAAGAGTATCTAGCAAATAGGGTTGACCAAGATAATAGGCATGTAGATGGATAGAAGGAAAGTGCACACAAGAATAAAATGTGTACATAATGTCCAAATATGTAAAAGTGTGTCAAATTTGATGTTTAAAAATTATCTAACACAAAATTTAGGTGTTTATAGATGCTTCCTTTTTAATCTAGTATTGAAAATGCTGAATTAAAAGGATAAAATAAGGAAACATGGTACCTGCAATAGCCACACTTAATGTTGATAGGCATGCCTCAAATGTGACATTTTAATTCATGTAAAACTTACAATAAACATGTGTAGATAAATTTCTTCTCAAGATAATCAATCTGAAATAATCTTGATAATTAAATCATATGAAATTGACAAGCCAAGAAATGAATACCCCTAAGGGTACATGAACAAGCTGCCACTTTTTGACCTAGTTTAGATACCATGGGTTGATCTTGCCCCAAGTAAATGTAACTGATAAAACCACAAGTTGAATACTATAAATTACTCATCCACCAATGTCGAAAGAGTTCTAGAATCTAACTTATGCAAAAAGCTCAACCATACTGCTCCAAAAATCATAATAATTTTATTATGAAATCCTAACCATGTGTTAAAGTGGAACCCTGAAATAGGTTCATATGTAAAATTGGAACCATAAAATAGGTTAATATGTAAAAGGATAAACCATTGAAAACAAATTATAGATATAAAATATAAAATTACTTACATAGTACCATTGTTTCCCATCAATCCACAATATAGACAATAGAAAAAATTTTGCATGAAAACTATCCATGCCTCTAATCTAATCCACCTATATCTCAAAGTGACATATAAATTCCTAATATTTTTGTCATAATTTCATATAATGCCAAATTAATCCTCATAATATTATGGAATGCCCCACATATGTCTCAATCTGCCCAATATGTCCCATTTAAATCACATAATCTGTCTTAGAATGTGAATTATTTGTCTGTCATGATTTGAATTTATAAGACAAGCCCACTATTACCCACCATTTTGATATGAGGGATGAAACTTGTGAATAACTCATAACAAAAAAGAAATTTATGCACAACATGTGTTATATATAATAATAAAGTCATGTAAATTATGCACAAAAATATGATAAGATATGTCATCATAATTTTTTTTAATCATTCAATCACATATGAAACCTGTAATCCAAGGCAATGGGCATACAAGTGTCTATGTATAGTGTGTGTGTGTGTGTGTGTGTGTGTGTGTGTGTGTATACATATACAGACACACACACACACACACACACACACACACACACACACACACACACACAGTAGATGGATGATGGAAACCATGGAATCATTCACAATATAAAAAGGTGTGATATAAATCATGATAGTAATAATCATGTGTATCCACAAACATGCATAGACATAATATCATGATCAAGGAGCACATAATAACACCCAACATGACATGAGTTTGACATAACATGGACACAACACTTCCATGACTTGCACTAGAGGATCCTTATACAAAATTGATGCAAATGTGAAAAATAAATTCAATACATTCATAGAACACATAATATAGGACAAAATAATGAATGCATAATGTCGCAATCAACAATATCAAGCATTCAAAGAAAAAGCAATGTTAGTCTGCATAGTTAATCAATGGCATCATATAGTATGACAAAGAATAATATCCATAGTAAAATATCACTTGGGAAAGTATAAGCAATATCAAGTCATGTGTAACACTATAATATGACCAATGGATTAATATAAATATATATAAACTAATAAGTGTATAAAGATGCCTCTAATTTATGGATGACCCCAATGTAAAAGGTTGTTGATGGGTATAAATAATGTCACATGTCTGTATGTCCATGTATCATATGTAACATATATGTCATAAATCCCACTCATGTATAATGTGGAAATCATGTGCATAAAAAATGGACGTGTTATCACCAAAAATTAAACTTCTAAAATTTTGCACCACTGCATACACCAAGTATAGGGAATAAGTTTTCATTAGAAACGCTTAATGTAATTTTGAGTTTTTAAGTGTTCATCAGGTATATCAAAGATTTTTAGCACCCACAAAAGTTCTTTGAGTTCTTCCAATTCCCAATTATCTTGATTCTCCTAACTTCCTTGATTTATATAACAATATAAGAAGTTATCTTAGTTATTTAAGTGATCTAATTTCCATAAGTATCCAATATATTTGACCTCCCTATTAAAGCCTTATGAAATTTGTCTAAGTTAGAATTAAATTAAAATTGTCATAGGTTTCTAGTCCATGGGGAACGTGTGGAAGGTGTCGATGGTTCGATCAGTACCTAACTTCCCTAATTAACCTAACATACCCTATTTTCAAATAAAATTTTAAAAATGATTTCATTTTCCATTTAAAAGTTGATTAACATTGGAGGCTCTTTTTTGAGCCCTATAAAAGCAAGTCAACTATTCCCATTTTTTGTAAAACATCTGATCAACTCCTATAAATCATCAGACATCATTTACCTTCAATTTTTTTCCTATTCCACTACTATTAATAAATTACAAATTCTCTCTTCTATCTAAGGTTGGATTACTTTGCTTTTCTCTTTGTTTATTCCAAAATTTATCATTCTCCTTATTTTTAGATGTTCCTTGCAAAATTTGTGAGGTGTTGTGAGCTATAAAAAGTTCTGGTTTACTCCCCAAAAAACTAGATGAATTATTTATGAGAATTATTGAAATTTTTATTTCCACTCTAATACACCCCATCTACCCACAAAAAAAATTATTCCTCCTAATATTTCCATTCCTATGATAAATCTCGTAACCTCAAGATCTTCATGTTAAATTGCACATATAACTGAGACTTTACTTGATTGATCATGTCATTTATGATCAACAATATATCAGACATAGAGAAAACTATGATGACAAAATGATTAGCCTCTTCCTTGTAGTAAACACAAAGACTATCATTATTTCACACAAGCCCAAGTCTAAGCATATAATAGTCAAAATTATGATTCCACATTATGGGTGATTACTTTAAGCCATATAAAGATTTATTCAATTAGTATACCAAGTTTTCTTTTCCATTTTCCTTAAAGTATTCAAGTTGTGATATTCAAATTTATTATTTAGTCTCCCCATGCATGAATGCCATCTACACATATATATGCTCAATATCTAGCTTAAATACACCCATGTTAGCTAAAATAAATATGATTGAAGTTAGTTTTGCAATAGGAGAGAAGGTCTCACCAAATTCAATATCCTAAGATAATCCTTTTTACACCATATGAGCCTTATCCCTATCCAATTTACCTTGTGCATTTTGCTTCCTTTTCAAAAATAACCTACAACCTATAGGTTTTTCATCTAGGAGGTGGCTTTACCAAATCCCAAGTTTTAGGATTATCCAAAGACTCCATCTCCTCCCTCATACCTTTCTTCCAAGAATTTTTCTTTGTGCAACCTAGATATTCCTTCACCATCATGGGTTCATCACTATTAGTCATTGTGAACAAGTATACATAATGAAATTTTGGTGGGCTGTACCTTATAAACACTTCCCTCGCCCATTCTAATTTCCTCTCGATAGGAGTAACTGGCTCCTCTTTTTTCTTGTGACTCTTGGAATCATCAATTGTCATACCATACTTAGATACAAACTCTTCAACATCTCCCTCAACTTGTACCTTTTATAATTATTCATATGGCTACTCTAATCTTTTGAAAGTTTTTTTGGAAATAAAATTTGGTATTAAACACTTTATAAATTAAATTTTGAGTTATCTTCACCCTACGTGATTTGTTCATACATATATGGCTCTAATTTGATATCCTCTCACATCCACATGGTATCTATGGGTCCCATCCTTCTAAGTTATGATTAGTTACCTACAATAATTTCCCCAATCTATGCCAAAAAATTAAACTATCATACTTAGACACCTCTAAATCATCCAATCAATATTTTTTTCTCTTAGATAATAACCTCATATATATATATATATATATATATATATATATATATATATATATATATATATATATATATATATATATATCATTTATATAAAAAGCATCTATCAAACAAATTTAAGGGAATTGCCTTATTTTTCCCATTTTAAAAATTAGTCACAAGTAATCAAGTCTTACCCAAGTCTAAAGCACCTCAAATCCAATCCAAATTTACTATTTTATAAGCATTGAAATCTAGATCACAGGTTGCATACATTCAAGAACCACTAGTTACATACATTCATCTAATAGGGATAACTACATGTGGTTTAAGTTCCCTCTTAGAATATTAGATATGTAGGAAACACTTAACCATTCAATGGGGAGTGATTGAGGTCAACTCAACTCACCTTTCATCCCTTTTTAATACCTAATTTTATCATTGAAAGACTTAGAGTTTGAAGTGAAGGAGATAGATTTCTAGGTATTATAGGCACAATCAGACTTTGGGATTGCACACATAGTCATAACATAATAAACAACACCAACATGTACTTGAGTATAAGTGTGATATTTATGTAGTTAGATCCATCAAAGTTGGAACATAGTGACTGAGGACAATGACCTAAAATTTATGGTATTGTCCTAACAAGACCAAAACTCAAAATCCTAACCTGAATGGCTTGGAGCTTCACTTTATTCCTACCCTATTTCTAGCTTAAAATCTCAATCCTATACATATTAGTTAAACACTAATTATCTTATCTATTTATTTTACTTTCCATATTTATCAAGTTAAAGTGAAAAATCAATTATAAACCTTTACATTCAAATCTCTTCTTAATTATTACCCATTGTAATCTAAGTTAATACAATAGTTTCTATCTTATAAAGGGTTAAAATTAATCCAAAATAGGGTAAAACATATTGGTGAATCCATAAATTTATTGAACATTTCCAAATGATAGGTATCCCTCAGGGTTTCATCTTTCTTTCTAGGTTTTTCAAATTTTTGACTTAGGGTTATAATTTTGATTTTTGATTTCCCCATATAATAGACAATAATTCTTTTCACCTTTGGCCTTGGTCTTATTTATACTTGCATGATTTTATCCTATTCCATTCAATAAGGCTTGATCCCTTGTCCCTCTAAGAAAAAGTGACAGATTAAGTGGTGCACATATAAAGAATAATTATATTTCTCTGGATTCATCTAAAATGGTTGTAGTGAATGCTAAATCTGATAAAATGCAAATATATATAGATGCATATACATAGAAGATTTAGAGAATTATAATGAGCAAGACATAACACAGATTAATGTAGATAATACATAAGAATTTACCATGGGAAAACCTCAAAGAGGTAAAAAAACCCATCAAATATTGATTATCCTTTAATGCGAAACTTCATGAACCCAATACACAATCTTCTGCCTTCTCACTTCTTCACTGAATGACCTTCACAAAACACTTAATTGCCTGAGTATGTTCAAATGCTTATAGTGTGTTGAATAATAGGGTAAACCCTATTTTATAGTAAAAATTGAAGGGAGGTGACCGTTGTAACCAACGGGTCCAACCATCTCGAGAATATTTTTACAAACCTGATAAACAAAACTTTATTTACCAATAAGTAATAAATAATTCATGATTTATTATTTATTTATGTGAGGTTATTAACTTGTGTTAATAAATAATAAATTATTTTTATTTAATTAATTTTAACCAATGTAATAAGGGTTTAAATTGTATTGCGTAGACATTAAATGTTCTAACACTCCCCCTTAATGCTAATTGGGGATAAATGCCATAGTCACCATAAAGGAATTATACTAGGTCCAAAAAAATGAAGGATTTAAAAACCTTCATCATGCCAAACATCACCTATTGAAACAAAATAAATTATAATCCATAAGCTACTCAAAAGTAAGTTTAGGTTAGAATGATTGTGAGACTACATCTCATAGTTTCTCATGAATAATCAACCAAGCATATTTGGAGCCTTTTATAACATAAGGTCCTCCATTACAAAGAATTATTTAATGTATATATTGGGTACAAAAGTGAATCTTTCCACATGAAGTTTACTTAAATCACATAACTTACACATGAAGTTTGCAATGTTTTACAATAAGAAGTATAGAGTAGGAGAAGAAACACATATCCGTTAGGAAGTGACATTGTCATGCACACTCCCCCTCAATGGTAGCTCTAAGAGGCCCAACATTGCATGAAATTGATAAAACTTGGTAGCACTAAGTGGTTTTGTGAAGAGATCTGCCATTTGTTCATTTATAGGACAAAAATGCAGATTAATATCACCATTGAGGACTTTTTCTTAGATTAAATGCACATGAAATTCAATATGTTTAGTTCTTTGGTGATGCACTAGATTTTTTGCCAAAGCTATACAACTTTGGTTATCACAATGAAGGATGGTACTCTGAGAAACATCCAAATGAAGTTATCCCAACAACCTTCATAGACACATGGATTCTTTAGAAGCTTTCATAGCACTTATGTACTCAGCTTCTGTAGAAGAAAGAGAGACAATAGGTTGCTTTCTTGTTACTCTAAATGATAGCACCTGTGCCAAACTTAAACACATATCTAAAAGTAGATTTGTGATCTAAAGTATCATCAACATGGTTAAAATCATAATAACCATATAATTTAGCATTATCAATGGAAGAATAAAATAAATCATAATTAATAGTACCTTGGATATAACGAAGGATACATTTAGCTAATTTTCAATGATCCAAATATGGATCCTGAATAAATCTAGAAGCAACACTAACAACATATGAAATATCTGGCCTAGTAATGGTTAGATGAATTACACTTCCAATATGCTGTCTATACAAAGTAGGGTTAACTTTTTCACATACAGGTTTAGGATCAAGTTTAATACCAACTTCAATAGGAGTAGTGGTAGATTTACAATCAAGCATTTTAAACTTAACAAGAAGATTATGAGCATATTGAGATTGTGATACAATAATTAAATTTTTATCCTAAAATAAAGCCATTCCTAAACAATGATGTAGAATGCCTAAATTAGTCATTTCAAACATTTAACTTAGTTTATCCTTATATTTATGAATTAAACTATTTATATTGCTAGTAATCAATAAATCATCAATATATAATACAATTAGAATCAAATGACCATTTTCAATCTTAACAAAGAGATTACTATCAAAATAATAGTTAGAAAAATCTAATTCTTTAAAAAAAAAGTGATCTTAGAATACCAAGCTCGAGGAGCTTGTTTTAGACCATAAAAATATTTTTTTAACTTGCATACATAATGTTCTTTGTTGGGATTAGTGAAACCTTTAGGCTGAGTCATATAGATTTCTTCTTCTAAATCACCATTTAGAAATGTATTCTTGACATCTATTTGGTGGATAACCCAACCATTTTGGGCTGCAACAGTAATAAGAAGTCTAATAGTACTAATCTTTTCTACTAAAGCAAAGGTTTCAACATAGTCAATCCCAGGTCTTTGAGTGAACCCATGAGCAACTAATCTAGCTTTAAACTTGTCAATTTTTTCAATTAAATTATAATTGATCTTATAGAGCCATCTACAACTGACAATATGTCTTTTAGGTGGAGGAGAGACAAGATATCAAGTCTAATTTTTAATTAAGACATTATATTCAATTGCATAACAACATTTCATCTATCATCTTGAATAACTTCCTTAAAATATTGAGGTTCACATTCATACATAGTCCTTAATGCATGATAAAAATGTTGACTTCTAGTTAATTTATTAAGGTTATCAATATTAGAAGATTGAATTAAAGATTCTATCCATTTAGGTCTTTTAGATTGAATATGAAACTCAAGGGTTCCTCAAATTATAAGTTATCTATAACTGGATCAACTTCCACAAGAGTATCTATTTCATCACAAGGTGAAATAAAAGAGACAGGTGTTAAGCACAGAATATACTGAGAGGGGGGTGAATCAGTATATTATATATCTTATAAATCTTTCCTTTAACCAAATTCCACTTAATCAATTATTCAAGATATGCAATAAAACTTAAACAATAAACATCACACAAGATAGAGAGAGACACCAGATATAACGTGGAAACCCAATGTGGGAAAAACCATAGAGAATCAATCTCAAATATATTCGTGAGAACAACCCCACAGGAGCACCATACCCCTTTGCCAAGTACAAACCTCAGCTATAATTCGTGAGCACCAACCCACAGGAGCTTCAAACCCCTTTGCCGAGCACCAACCCAGGACCTGTTCGTGAGCACCAACCCACAGGAGCACCAACCCCTTTGCCAAGCACTAAATCAACAACAATTCGTGAGCACCAACCCACAGGAGCACCAACCCCTTTGCGTATACCACACACCTATCTCTCAATGTTGCTATCTCAACAAATGATAGATCAATGCAACATCTTCTTCCTCTCTCTCACTTTTGCTCTTCTAAGCTAGATATAACAAATACAAATCATCTCTCACAATTGCTCTTCTAAGCTAGATATTACAATATCAAATCAACCTCTCACTTCCACATTACAAATGGCTACTCAAGCCTTTATTTATAGCTTTCCAAATGACCTTTGGCCTTCCCCATTTGTGACCTTTCAATCCTCATGGAAAATGGCGCCAATCTTGGATGACCCTTCATATCCAAGCATTTGAAAAGTCATGTGGTGACCCTTCATGACCAAAAATGTCTTTCCCACTTTTGTCCTTATCTTTGGTGACTTTTCGTATTCCTTTAAGTGTCCCTTCATGAGAAATTTTCCCTTTACTCTTTTGTCTTCACTTGGTGACTCTTGGTATTCCCCAAGATGACTCTTCATGGGAAAATGTGTCCCATCCTTCTTTTGTCTTTATCCCGTGACTCTTCAACTTCTCCATGGGCCCTTATTTTGTCTCATATGCAACCAAAAATATATTCGTTAATATTAAATAAATATTAACTCATATTAGCCAAGATAAACAACATTAAATGCAATGGGGCCTTTATCACCAATAATACTAAACCTTTGACATCAATGACAATATTTTCAACAACAGGTTCATCATTAGTAAAACATGGAGGAGAAAACTCAGAGGGCTCATAAAAAGATTTTTTGAGAATAAGTACATTATTATTCTCAATAATTTTATGTTTAGAGGGATCATACACTCTTAAACCTTTAGTCTTACCTCCATATCCTACAAAAATGCAAGAATAAGAAGTGGGGTCAAGCTTCTTCCTTTTAACTTTAGGGACAAAGATCGAAGAAGGATTGCCAAAGATCATAAGATGAGCCACACTGGGTTTCTTCTTAGTCCACATTTTTAAAGTGGTAGAAAGATGCAAGGCTTTGGTAGGGAATCTATTTAGAATATGAACAATAGTGTTCATGGCTTCAACCCATAATAACTTAGGCACATTTATAGTTTGTAACATTGTCCTAGCCATTTCAATGATGGTGCGGTTTTTTCTTTCAGAAATACCATTTTGCTGAGGGGAATAGGTAGTTGTTAATTCACTTTAAATACCAAAACTAATGCAAAAAGAATCAAACTCTTTAATAACATATTATCCACCATTATCAGTTCTTAATCTCTTAATAGAAAACTTAGATGCATTTTCAATATAAGCTTTAAATTTTTTAAACTTAGAAAAATATTAGATTTCTTTTTAATGAAAAAAGACCAGATCATTCTAGTGTAATCATCAATAAATGTAATAGTATATAATGAACCATTAAGAGATACAACTTCCAAAGGACCTACAACTTCACTATGAATTAATTCTAAAGGATGAGAGGAATTCACATCATGATTTTTGTGAAAGGGGTTAGTATGTTGTTTACTACGTAAACAACCCTCACAAGTTTCATGATGAGAGAGGATAAAAGGAAGTCCAAAAACAAGATTATTTGTTGACATATCATATAAAATTCTAAAATTAACATGTCCTAATCTTTCATGCCATAACTGAGATTCATTTTTATTATGCGATGAAAGTAAACATGCAAAAGAGGGAGAAAAGATATATAACCCTTTCTTTTAAACACCTTCAACAATCAATAAACCAGATTGATTTATAATGGACCAACTATCTTTAAGCAATGTTACAAATAAAAATTATCATTAGTGAGTTGTGAAAGAGATAGAAAAATTCTTTTTAAGCTTAGGTACATAGAAAACATCATTGATAACAACATTAGAAAACTTTGCTTTTCCCTATTTAGTTGTTTCTAAAAATGAATTATCTCCTAAGTAAATTATTTCAAAGATATCTCTATAATCACAAAAAATATCAGATAAGAATGTCATATGGTGCGAAGCACCGCTATCTAAGATCCATTCATTTTCATTTAAAGTAAATAAAACAACATATAAAGCAATAACATTATGATCTTGATTATTATTCTAATTAGGGTTTTGATTCTTCTATTTATTTTGATTAGTTTTCTTGCCTTTATTATTTTTAAAAGATTGATTGTTAATTTTATCCTTGTTTTTATAAAAAAATTCCTTTCTATGACCAAATTTACCACAAAGGTTACAATTTCTATTAAACTTGGGTTTATGGTTCTTATTACCAGATTTATTATTCCCATTTTTGCCTTTAATAGATTTTAGGGTTAGATTTATGGTTTTTATCAAAAATATTGTTTAAGGTGAGAAGTGCCTGAGTGGTATTCTCCTTAGAATCAAAATTAGTCATCACTTGCTCTTCTTGAATCAAGAGAGAAGACAACGTGGTTAGGTTAGGAATATCATGCTCAGTTTGATATTTAGAATTTAAAATAGAAATAAAATTCCTAAATTTCTCATGAATATTAAGCTGAATGATAAAATAAAGCAATTGATCTTGAATCAAATTACAGTTATATCCATCTAATTGAACTTTAATGTTCTTAATTTTAGAAAGAAAATTCACAACTTTTTCATCACCCTTCATGGGTGTTGTTAGCAATTCAAGGATTAATTTAATTATGTTTGAAAGGTGAGTGCCTTCATGCATGGATTCAAGAAGTTTCCAAGCTTCAATAGGAGACTCTTGATTACCAATGTGGAGAAGGAATTCATCCTTAACACTCTGCAAGATAATGGACATAGCTTCCTACAATTTTTGTTGAAATGCATTGGTAAGCTTAGGGGTCACATATCAACCAGAAGGGGCTTTTTTAGTCCTAGAAAAAATATTCTAAAGTTTCCAGGCCATGAATTCTACTTTAACATGAATTTTCCATATATTATAGTTATTTCCATTAAGCATTTGAGATTTGTCTAGGGAAAAATGAGGCGAAGCCATAGCTTCCCTTCAAACAAGGCAACGTTTAAATGATTAAGAAACATTTTAAAAAAAATGTGAATTTATAACTTTATTGATTATTAAGAACAAATTAAAATTATAAACACACACTATTTTTTCAAATTAATGTATGACAAAACAAGAAACTTTCACAAAATTACAACAAAAAATAAGGCATCGCAAGTGTTGTAATTTAAGAACAATTTTAAGAATTTAATTTTTTTTGAAAAAAAATTTGAACTATTTTCCAAAATAAAATGAATTGTGCGTGAAGTTATATTTCAATACATAAATTAGATGTTAAACAAAGCAAGAAAAATAATTGAGATTGCACAAATTTAAGTGTCTAAAGAGTCTCACTCACAATGACCACTTAAGCATAAATAATAAAAAGGTGTAAAAATAACAAAAAGATGTTTCAAAACAAAAAAATGACCACTCCAATGTGTCTAGAATGTGTCAAAACTTAAATATCGACTGGTTGGATGATTATGCTAGCCTAGGTTTAGACCAGATCAAGTGTCACAAGGACTAGTCGATAGGTCAGGGTGTTTTCACGTGAGAGAGAACTCACTCAATCCAAGGAAAAAAAATTAATTATTTTTTAATTTAATTTGACAAAACCAAGTAAACTAGGTCAAACAAAAAAGTAAAGAGGGGGTTTTGAACACTGGACCACCAAGTTGAAAGTTTTAGTAAAAAACTAACTACCAATCCACCTTCAAGCTTATACAAAAACATATATGCACAAATTTATATTTAAATGTTTATTTATCTGATTTTGATAATTAAAAAAATATAAATTAATATTATTTGTGCATGTAAAAATAGACAGTGAAAAAATATTACTTGATTTTGTAAATAATTTGGTGGGACCCCTCAAATTTACATGGAATATTGAAAAATAAAAAATAAAGTATTTTTTAAATAATTTTTATAAACTATATGAAAAATAAAATAAAATGACATGTAGCTTTCTGTATGTGAAAATGGCACAACTTTGGAGGCTCAGGTGAAGCTTGAGGATGAACTAGGCCTTCTCAGGCCTTTAAACTTTGTAGAGGCTCCTGAAATCCTTGGCCAAAGCCATTAAAGCTTTCAAAATAATTTTTGATGTAGTTTTGAGTTTTTTCAGTGTTTCAGGCCATACAAGTGCATTGGAAGGAGGATAGAAAATTTGAACAGGCCATAATAGAGCTTCTCAGGCTCTAAAAACTTGTAAAAGGTCTTGAAAAAACCAAACTAGATGATTAAAACAAACATGAGGTGATTCTATGAACCATAGAGAGAGAACCAATTTCTCTTTAGACACCAAGCCGTACATGGGTGTGGAAGGCTAAAAAAAATTAAAAAGTTCAAAAAATTGGATATTAATTACTATCTCAGGGATCTAAATTGCTTGACCAAAGAATTTTGACTTTTGAAGGAGATCACAGGAACTCTGGAAGCTTTGTATGAAATTTTAAATTTTCCAATCACCACATAGGCTGTAAAAAAGGCTCTATAGGTAAAAAAACTATCTCTAAAATCCTATATAGTCTTGAATATAATTCAAAAAATAAGTCTACCCACTCAAATCCTCTCCACCAACTCTGATACCATGATAAAATGTAAATATAGATAGATGCATATACACAAAAGATGTAGAGAATTATAATGAGCAAGACATAACATAGATAAATGTAGACAATACATAGGAATTTACCATGGAAAAACCTCAAAGAGGTAAAAAACCCACCAAAGATTGATTATCTATTAATGAGAAACTTCGTGAACCCAATACACAATCTTTTGCCTTCTCACTTCTTCACTGAATGACCTTCACAAAACACTTAATTGATCGAGTATGTTCAAATGCTTCAAATGTTTTGAAAAATAGGGTAAACCCTATTTTATAGTAAAAATTGAAGGGAGGTGACCATTGTAACCAACAGGTCCAACCATCCCGAGAATATTTTTACAACCTTGATAAACAAAACTTTATTTACCGGTAAGTAATTAAATAATTCATGATTTATTATTTATTTACATGAGGTTATTAACCCGTGTTAATAAATAATAAATTATTATTATTTAATTACTTTTAACTAATGTACTAAGGGTTTAAATTATATCACTTAGACATTAAATGTTCTAACAAAATCTTCTTCTTTTGATGGTGCAATTATTAACGAATATGTACAAATTGATGATTTTTTTTAAATTCATAATCTAGACCACATGATATTCAAGATAATCATGAATATCAAGATAGAATCAATCGTAATGAACTTAGTGGAGTAGACCTTACCCAATTTAAAGCCTTATCCCATTTTTAAAACCATTTTTGTAAAAATACTCAATAATTAGATAGGATTTTAAACTTAATCCTATAATCCAAGGTTGCACAAAAAGCTAAGGTTGTTATATCAAAATCATAATAATAAGATCCCTTTACCATTTTAAATCAACCTTTTTTAGGTACCAATTCCACCACAAATATTTAAACCACTATTTTAGTTGTTATTCCTATGTCTACACCTGTAGTTACATAAGTGATATCTACCCAATGTGTGGGGGAACATAAGCTTCCTTAACATTTCCATGCCCATTCCTACACATTTAACATATGTCGATCCTAAAATGACTAAAAATATTACATCATCGACCTCGTCTATTGCATGTTCCCTCGAGTAGACTATTTCAACTCTATAAGATAAGATGTTGTAGTTAAAGTAAAGGCCTTCTAGATATAGTCAATTAACAAATTCACAAGCCTTAATTCATAATATATTGGCCCCAAAGATTGATATTTTCCATTACTTATAGGTTTTTTAACTCATAATATTCCATTATATGATAGTAAAGGTGATCCTGAGCAACACCTTTCATCCTTCCATGTAACATGCCTATATTATGCATCCAATGGGAAATTATTGACCAAGTTATTCCCAAGAAGTATCAAATAATACACTTTACAATGGTTAAATGATCTCCACATCCGACTAGTTATAGCATTCCAACATTCAGTAGATCAATTTATAGAACATTTATCCATCAACATTAATGAGAAATTATCTTATTCACAAATTTCAAAACCACTCAAAGATCCAACAAGCTAATCAATGATTATGTACTTTGATATATAACCATGCTAGCTAATATGACCATACCTATGACAAACAATGAGTTATAATACATATACAATAAAATTTTACTTACACCACTCCATGAGTCCATATTATTCAAGAAATACAAGTCTTTTGAGAATTTAAGCTCATAACTTTGAACAAACTTGAGTATGCACCTATTGTTGCAACTACTCCAAAAAAATATCAAATCAAGCCAAACCACAAGGTAATATATAATGATAACAAACATTAGGGAAAGGCAAAGGTTAATGCAGTATCACAACCTATAAATTGTCTTCTCTTATATGTTCTATAAAGGAGGCAATTTTCATGACAACCTCAACCTCCTCAAATATTATTACATAAGTTACTTGAGTGCGACCTCATATCTCTCCCTCCACCACAAGATGTTTATATGATTAGGTTGAAAACTAAAGGATATTACATTAATCCATATTATGATTATCATTAATCTATAGGTCATTCTATAAATATATGCTTCAAGCTAAGATACAAGATTCTAGATCTTATTGATGACACGATTATTGAGTTGGGCACACCCACAGAGGAATCTAGACCACAACCAAATGAAAATTTAAAGCTGAAACTTAAACCATTTCCAAAGCATGAGGAAACCTATGCTAAAGATAATTTTAAAGTACACTATACATAAAATGTTCATCCATCCCCTGTGACATATGATCACTCGTTGGATGATATCATTCACACACTTACAAAGACATCATCTTAATGACCTATGATTACATTTTATGAAAATGATATGGTAGAGTATGATTTAGACATCCATGCACCATTCATAGAAGATTGCATAAATTTGCACTAGATGCACAATTTCATGATTGACAATGGTGTCAGGATATGAAACACCAGAAGCACACAATTGATTACCAAACCAAGCAACTTAATATGCGGAAATTAACCAGAATCACAAGTAACTAGAATTCAGAATAACACATGATATGAGAGACAATACACAACTTGTATTAAAACTCTTGAAGAAAAGAATACAATAAAGAAGATGCCACTTCTTCTCCACCACCTCTTCAGAGGCTTCCCACACCTCAAGTGAACAATAATTCTCTCCTCAAAGCTCCCTCTCTTAGGTCCCAACACCCAACTCAAACTCTGAGTTAGTGTTCACCTCCTGTGCTCCACGCACACCACAAGTGCTCCACGCACTCCACAAGTACTCAATGTACTTCAAGTAGATCTCCCATGAACCTACAACAACCTGCAATTCAACAGACCATACTTATGGAAGGAACTCCCTTGCCTTCCTCTTTGCTCTATCCGAGTACACACCAGTACTCCAAGTAGATCCTGCTTGATTCTGCTCCCTGTTGTGTTACTGTCCTATCTGATCTTGCACACCTGCAAATCAACCTGGTTCTGCACACCTATAAACCTTGACCTTGTACACACATACACCTGCAGATCAATGATCTTACTTACCATGCAGATCTCCTATAAAAGGCCATGCTCACCTGATGACCAAGATCATACATACATGAAGAACCCTGTTGATTCTCCAATCCAGCACCCACACCTGGTACTGTGGCACTAGGAGGAACACACCATAGCTCTACCTCACACACAGAAGGAGCTTATAATATTGCTCTCTTACTCTCTAGCACACGTTTCCATTACAACCATGAGTCTATTATATAGATCTCATCTGAACAATAATTAGACATCTAATTACAATAATTAGATCCGCAGCTCTCAGTCTATAATTAGCTCTAATCATGCAAACACTTGGTTCGTCAACCCACTACCCGTAATATACTCACAGTCGAACCACACAGGCGACCGACGTCAGTCCCTGTCTACCTGGAGGTGACCGACGTCGGTCGATCCCTGACCGACGTCGGTTGCTTCTCTTCACTATCCTGCCAACATTGGCTGATCAGACCGACACCGGTTGCTCTGACACTCAGTAACCTTTAGCAACCCCTCCAATGGCCTTCTCCATGTCTGCATCAGTGAAGCTTTTAGCTCCACAACCTAACAATCTCCCACTTGGAGATAAACAACTGCACTGTACCTGTACCTGTACTCCGTCTAATCTATTTCCTGGTTTGTATCCCTCTTCAAGATCAATCCTGAAGACAACCCACCACACATCCCATGGTGTACCTCCTATCATCCGAGTACCCTGCCACATCCGAACCTACAAACACATGTAGTGAAGTCCTGACCCTGCATGTATACCTACTACTGGTCCCTCTCAAATACCTAAGAATCCACTTCCCCAAATTGGCTCCTAACTCTCTGACAGCTCCCACTGCATGGGAATACTCAGGTCTATACCAGACCTCATGTGATTTCAGACACTGTACCTGTCCAGCCCTTAGTGTGCTTCGGCTCTGCATCCTAAACCTCGCCAGCACCTGATTCACATCAGCTCTCACTGGAGACAAAATCAACCTGTGATCTCCATATCTCCCATGTCAAAGAATTTCGTTGCTCCAAACTCCTCATGACATGCCACTGAACTAACCTTACCCTTAGCTCAGCAAAACCCTGTATGTCTGAACCTGTACCAAGTTCATCCTCCACATACAACAACAAGATAGTGTTGCGACCATCATCCACCTGGTAAGACAAACACAATGGTTATACTGACATTGACTAAAGCCCTGCTTTGTCATCCACCTGGTACCACCTGTCAGTCCTATCCCACTGTCCTGCAGCTCCCTCAAGACCATATGCCTGGTCTTCCGTCTCACGTGTTCGTTCACTCTATTCTTCAACTAAAGAATCCATTTGTCTCTGTGCTTTCACACCGGCTGGCAACCCTACCAAAACTCCCATTTGGTTCTGCATCATATCCCTGCCATGCTCCCACCTGTTTCCTGGATCCTTCCTGCTCTACAATCAGCAACAAGTATAAAGAAGAGGAACAACAAATTTGAGGGCCTACTTATGTCTTCAATCCTCTGTATGGGTGTTTGAGACTCCTTGACAGCATACTGTCCACCCAAAATTTGTTACAGTGACCGACCTCGGTCACTCCACAGTCTGCATCCGACCGACGTTAGTTCCCATGCATCTGTCCCTGACTACCGACCCTGCCGACGTCAGTGTCCCTGTTGCCGATGTCGGTCCTCTTGACCGACGTTGGTCTTACCTACTGCCCCACATCACCAGCTTCAGTTTGCACATGACCGACATCGGCACCTATCTGTTCGACGTCGGTTCATCCTGACTGACACCGGTACCTGTGTTCACCTGTGAGTGATGACTTTTTACCCGCGAGCTCCTTTGAATCAAAACCCATGTCCAAACTGCTCTGCTCAGAAGTATCCAGCACCATCCACTGGTCTTTGTCTGCCATCTCCTCCAAGTACACCAAGGTTTTCCAGTTCTTAAGCCTATCAAATATATTAGTCTTCCGCTTAAGAACATGCATCTCCTTCCTGCTCATGTGACCAAGCCTATGAAGCCACGTCTCCACAACAAAAGAAGAATCAGTAATATAAACAAGTAGATAAAGAGTACCTATTTTCTTACCACCAGCTAATTCAAGTGCATCCACTGTGAGAGTTATTATGCATCTCTCATCACCCAATCTTTCTGAAGAAATTAGCCATATCTCCAAACCTGGGACCTGCATGACCTTCATCAACACCTGTGTGTTGGCCGCCTACAATTTTAGCGTCACTTCCCCTTTGCCAATTCTTTGGCAAGGCTCACCAGCTCCTCTACCTAGGGCTGCATGGAAAGAGGCAACCGAATCTTTTATCCAAGATTCAACTTTATCCAAGAAACCTCCCAGAGCATCCTGTGCAACAACACCTGCAACATCTGCTTCTTCAGTTCCTTCATGCTGATTTGCTACCAACCAACAATATTCTTTTACCTGCTCTTTCTTTCCATGGGACCGTAAGTGACCATCTGTGCTTTTCAACTCCTCCATTCTTAGCTTACTTTCATATGCCATTGCTCTACTCCCACTCAATCAGAAACCCCTAAGAGTGACCTGTAACTAAACACAAAACCTGCTTCCTGCAACCTTGGCTCTAATACCACTTGTCAGGATATGAAACACCGGAAGCACATAATTGATTACCAAACCAAGCAACTTAATATGCAGAAATTAACCAGAATCACAAGTAACTAGAATTCAGAATAACACATGATATGAGAGACAATACACAACTTGTATTAAAACTCTTGAAGAAAAGAATACAATAAAGAAGATGCCACTTCTTCTCCACCACCTCTTCAGAGGCTTCCCACACCTCAAGTGAACATTAATTCTCTCCTCAAAGCTCTCTCTCTTAGGTCCCAACACCCAACTCAAACTCTGAGTTAGTGTTCACCTCCCGTGCTCCACGCACACCACAAGTGCTCCACGCACTCCACAAGTACTCAACATACTTCAAGTAGATCTCCCATGAACCTACAACAACCTGCAATTCAACAGACCATACTTATGGAAGGAACTCCCTTGCCTTCCTCTTTGCTCTATCCGAGTACACACCTGTACTCCAAGTAGATCCTGCCTGATTCTGCTCCCTGTTGTGTTGCTATCCTATCTGATCTTGCACACCTACAAATCAACCTGGTTCTGCACACCTGTGAACCTTGACCTTGCACACACATACACCTGTAGATCAACAATCTTACTTACCATGTAGATCTCATATAAAAGGCCATGCTCACCTGATGACCAAGATCATACATACATGAAGAACCCTGCTGATTCTCCAATCCAGCACCCACACCTGGTACTGTGGCATTAGGAGGAACACACCATAGCTCTACCTCACACACAGAAGGAGATTATAATATTGCTCTCTTACTCTCTAGCACACGTTTCCATTACAACCATGAGTCTATTATATAGATCTCATCTGAACAATAATTAGACATCTAATTACAATAATTAGATCTGCAGCTCTCAGTCTATAATTAGCTCTAATCATGCAAACACTTGGTTTGTCAACCCACTACCTGTAATATACTCGCAGTCAAACCACACAGGCAATTGACGTCGGTCCCTGTCTGCCTGGAGGTGACTGACGTCGGCCGATCCCTGACCGACGTCGGTTGCTTCTCTTCACTATCCTGCCGATGTCGGCTGATCAGACCGACGCCGGTTGCTCTGACACTCAGCAACCTTCAACAACCCCTCCAATGGCCTTCTCCATGTCTGTATTAGTGAAGCTTTTAGCTCCACAACCTAACAAATGGTTCAATTAAAAACATTTGTATAATGACACTCATCAATGTTTTTGGATTCACTTAAAAATATTTACAAAATACATCAAAATTATTTAAAGGATTCAATGGATGGATGCAATAAACTGTTAGGCACATTGTGTTACATATTTAGTTGGGCTCTATCATAGTGGATACTTTATTCCTAATTTTACCAAGTAAAGGGATCATTGACATGTTGTTATGATGCTCTAGGATACAAAATCTCTACATAATACCATCTACAATGCATCAATGTTTCAAGTATATACACTACAACAAGATAGTCATAATGTTAGGGACTTGATATGAGTACCATATTTGGCTAGTGGTATCTCCTCCTCCACCCCCACCACCACCATAATTGGTTTTTTCCCTTGATCAATATCATTTTATAAAGACACTTATTACACCTATTCAATATCATTGTATAGAGACCATTATTACATCTATTTAGGATTTTTATATACATCCAGTTTATAAGAGAGTGGGTGACTCTCCTAAATAAATAGTTCTTCAATATCCATCATTTTAAATAGTCATGCAAGACACATAGATGTTGTTATCTAATAGAGCATGCACTAAGATAATTATGTGAATAGTTTAACATGTTCCACAATGAAAATAGGCATCAATATATTCTCATATTATACACTGGACCCCAAAGATTCTTAGGATTCCTAGAGTTAACCATCAAACATAATATCTTACCAGTAGTGATGATGATAATTAAATTACTATACCCAATTCTTTCTTAGATTATTATACACCTACATCGAGCACTTTTCAGTCATGAAAGGTGACCCTTGCACCATATGACACATGCACTTATAATGGCCTTCATGGGATAGTTTTTTAGCACTTTTCAAATTTCAAGATAAATTTAAAAAATAAAAAAAAAATCAAGTAATTCAAAAATTAAAAAAACATTCAAAAAATTAAAATCAAGACCTAAGCATGACAAGATTGTTAGTTATGTTATTTACATATTATTTATCACATTTTTGGTAGATGGCACATTATTTTTTATACACACAAGCATTTCACAGTGTATGAGTGTGATGTAAGATATACATATTATACATGGATACTAGATGTTGTAGTTTCCTATACCCATGGACCATGCCAACATTGGGGGCATCTTATTTCATAGGTCAAATTATTATAGGTTATATATTTCTATAAATTTTTACCATGTTGAGTTATATATTTATTCTACTTGTATTGCTTCTTACTCATGTCTTACACATTGTTACATGGATATATTATTTCAATATGATGTGATATTGATATACATGGATGGTGTAGACTAGTTTTCACTTATTATATGCTTCATTAATACCATTTTTCTTTCATGATAGGATATTCATTGCTTGCATATTGTATTTGGCCCCTGATCTTGTGTATGTAACATTTATTTATCCTTTGTTTGTGAAATATTCATGTCCCTTGATTTCATCCCTTTGCCTTGCTTGTTGTGACATGCTCATGTCCCTTGATTGTAACCCTTAGCCTTACCTATTTCATTATTCTCATGTCCCTTGTTTGTTTCCATTGGACTTGTTTGTTGAGACATTTTCATGTCCCTTGTATGTAACCCTTGGCATTATGTGTGACATTAAGTGATATTGTGTATGCCTTTATTTTTTGCATTATATCCATACTATTATTTTCTGAGCTTTTTTGGCTTATTGAGCTTATCAATCTTGTTGATATTGTTCAATTTGCAAGTGTCATTATTCATATCATGCACCTCCCCTTTGTGTGTGGTGCCATAATTCAATCATGAACCTATTTTACTATGCAATCTTATTTAGTGCATATATAAGTGATGGTTACTATTATATGCTTGATTGATAGATTTATCTTAACACAAAATTTATATACCTTGCATTTCATATGTCTCATACATGCCTTGGTGACCTATACATTATTATGATGATATATTCTCCACATGTCAACATGATTATATAAGATTGCGTCTTTATACATGATACAATTCACTATTTATTTTGAGATAATTGACTTTCATGTTACATCCCTCACCTCAAAAGGGGGATATTAGTGAGCTTATCATATATATTTAAGCTTCCATGAGCATAATACTAGGATTCTAGGATAAAATACATGATTCAAATATTTCATGGTAATTTAGATATCAGTTTGATTTACATATGGGATAAATATCTACACATTGATATAGACTATAGAGGTATATGCACTCACTTTATAAAGACATGAGTTAAATAATACATATTCATATACACTTGGATGCATATGCACATAGTTTTATAGGAACACCAGTTATAGGTTTCCACACATAGATAGATTTGAGATATAGGTTCTTAGATATAACATATAAATGAATATCACTCTATATTAGTTAGCATTGATTCAAGGGGCATTATACTTATTCATGCATATATATTATGGCAATTTATAGTTCATACTAATTCATGGGGCATGATACTTGTTCATGCACGTGCACACTATTATTTAATTTGTAAACACATTTGATGGTACCTAACAATGAGCAACCTTGAATCTATGAGTTTGTATGTAGTGGTTGTTACATATCTTTTGAGGCAATGTGATTAAAGTTAAATTATGATCAATGGCCTTGGAATTACTCATAGCGAGCTAAATATGTGGATTCCACATTTCATCTTTATGTTAAAATATCAATGAAAGATTAGTTACATGGGTTAGTGTAGTTGAGGTTCAATGGCACTCAATGCCATTGACACTACTCCCTATTCATGAGGGTTGGGGTATTTTTTTCCCCATCCCATGGCCTTGCCTTAGTTACAATTTTTTTTATTTGATCACCCTCAATTCTCCAAATGGTTTTTCAAGAGAAGCCATTCTTTATTGCTTCAACAAGGAATTATCATCTCCAACAAGTTATTTGAAACATGGTTTCATTCAAATATAGGTGTACTCCTTCCTTACTCTTAAAACTTATTAAATTTTAATTATAGTTCAGATTTTAGATTTAATTTTAGGGACATTAACTGTTACAAGTTTATTTCAAGTTTGCATGGAATAGGCTACACATTTGAAGCATCTCCCAAAGACAAATTGTGTTGTTCAAACTAAGGTGTATCTTTACCATTTTACTCTAGTATTCATAATGCATTTCAGTGGTATAAACAAATGGGAAAATTTGTAGCTACTAAAAAATAGAATTTGATACTTGGCAATGTTATTTTTGACCTACCTTCAACCTACATGACTTGTGCATACATATATGACTCTAATTCACCATTCTCTCACATCCACATGTTATTTATGGGTCCCATCCTTATAATTTACTCTCATTATGAATTCCCATAGTCTATGCCAAACTAGTAAACTATCATACTCAGAAACCTCCACATCATCAAATTTGTATTATTGTCTCCTAGATAGTAACATGACACTCAGAACATACCATCTGATGGTATGGCCTGAATCTGATAGTTTCATCCTTTACCTAGCAATGATCATATTTAAAAATCAAAACATTCATATGGGTCAACCCATCCACCTAATGTGTCGGTGGTATGATAAAATATCCAAAGAGTATCATATAAATACAAAGTAAGTTTAGGCTTATTAACCATCTAACATTTATATAGCAATAATTTATCATGCATATTCAAACACTTGCACTTTCAAGGGAACTACTCTATTTTTTTTCAATTTTCCAAGTCTAAAACACCTTAAATCCAATCCAAAGTTGCCAAAACTATATAATAGGTTGTATATATTCAAGAAGCATCAATTTCACACATTAGCCTAATGGGGAGTTGTTAGGGTCATCTCAACCCACATTTATACCCTTTTTATAGGCCTAGTTATATTGTTACAAGTAGACCTAGGGTTTTAAGTGAAGAATATAAATTGTTTGGTATTGCACTCACAATCAAAATTCAGGATTATAAAAAATGTGATAATAGAAGAAATCACACTATCATGTACTTGAACATTAGTTTAAAATTCACATAGACAAATTTGTCAGAGTCATAACAAAGAAACTAAAGATAGTGACCCAAACCTAATAATACCATCCCAACAAGCCCAAAACTCCATAACCTAATTTGAACAACTTATAGTCCTAATTTATTCTTACCCTATAACCTATCTATAGTCTCAATCCTCTACAGAGAAGTTAAAAATTAAGTATCTCATCCCTTTGTTGTAATTCACATATTTAGCAAGTTCAAGTGCCAAACTAATTGTAAGCCTTTACAATTAAATTTGTAATTAATTGTTACACATTGTAATCTAATTTTTTACTACAATTTATATCTTAATAAAGGTTAGTATTAATTCAAAATAGGTTAAAACAATTATCTATATTGATCAAATTAAATTAGAGAGGAGTTTTGAGGCTTACCACTCTACAAATGAGGTTTGGGTTATCTATTTTCAAAATTTCAAGTTGAACTATGTGTGTATTTCAAAGAAACATTTATCTTCTTGTAGTGATTATAGCATTTATCCCATAATATTATCTTTTCAAACTATTGGAAAGTCCCTTAATATGAGTTGAAATATTTTTGAGTTAGGTTTCCTAGATCATGAGAACATTTAGTTTGTTGGAATTTATCAAATTTTTTAGAAAATTTCTTCTTATGGGTGTGTTAGGACCCCTTATATTCTAGGAGACTATCTTCGTTGGATAGGTTTTATATGCTTGGTGCTTTCCAAGAAGGTGTCTACTTATATCTAGTTTCCAACCATGATAAATTCCATCATTTCATAGTCTATTTCTTCTTCTTGCTTGGAATTATAATAGCTTAGCCCCAAAATCTCATTTTGAGTTCTAGCAAGAAGATAGTGAGATCCCTAGGGTGACCTCTTGCATATTTGAGATTCCTCATCTTCATCTTGATTACCCTAATTTTTACCATACTTTTTATTCTTAATGTTGTTTTTATTTTTTGCTTTGAAGGTCATTGAGATGGGTGTTGTCCTATTGTTCTTTGATTTCATTGATGGGATACTGAAGGAGATTTTTGAGATCTTATTTTAAACCATATTAAGTCATTATATCTTTACTTTCTTTGATATTATTACATATAAGGAACTAGGTTTATGGCATTGCTTCTGATTCTTTTGAGATGGTAAGGATTTTATTGTTGGCATTTTGACTTCTTTAGGAATGTATTGAGTCGATGTTTTGATATTGTTTCTAAATATATATTTCATTTTGGGTTTCAAAAATAGATCTATTTCCTTTTATTTATTTTCAAGTGTAATTTATTGAGTAGTGCTCTTCTGGAGTATCATATATCCTTGGATGAGGTGGCCATATTCATGACATCATGTACATCTAAAGGGGATACTTTCATAATCTAGATCTTGGACCCATTCCATTTCTCTCAATTTTAAGGTAATTTTTTGGTAGAGATTTGGTGAGATCTCTTTCTAAACATATCTTTGCATACCTAGAAATACCTTCTCCATGATACAGATTAGAGGTTTTAACATATTTGCCAATGGTGTTAGCTATAGTTTCAAAGAAATAGTTGAACCAAAATTATTGATGTAGGGCATATATGTAGATCCATACCAACACAATTTTTTGAAGTCCCTCCATTAGTTTGAATGTAGTGTGTTAATGCTTCATGAAGAGTCCTACATTTCTGAAAAAGTATGGGCCTCGTCAAAAAACATTTTCTCTATCAAATTCATTCACAAAAATCTCTATGAATTAGCCCCTTTTATAGGTTCTTAGATCAAATTCTCTATTTGTTTTCCAAAATTTTCACGTCTAGGTGTATAATTTTTCCAAAGTGAGTTGGTCACCTAGGAATTTTCAAATTAGGCATATGCCATCTAGGTCACCTATGTTATTTTTAGTTTATTTATAATCAAGCATTACTATTAGATTAACATTTTATGCTTGCATGCAATATTTTTTGGCTCTAGATTCAAAGTTCATGATCTATTTCTTCCCAACCACAACCATTAAGTTGATTTTTTTGTTTGAGATGGTATTTCTTTTTCCTACCACCATTTTCCTGAAAGCGAGTTTCTTTGGGGGATAGGTTTCCCCCATTTAGATGTTCATTAATGGATTTATCGATTTCAAAACTTCTTAGAGAGATCCAAGTTGAAAGAGAGGACTCTAAGAGCTAAAGTAAAGTCATCACCAAACCCTAACAGAGATTTGCATCTAGTTTTTTATAGTATTTTGAAAACAATATAATTTTATGGCTTAGGTTTAGAAAGAAAATAAAAATTATAGGAAATTATGGTTTATTTGAAAAGTTGAGAAATTAAAAAAGTGGGTTTAGTAAAAATAAGAAAATTATGAGAAAGTATGGTTTATTTGAAAAATTGAGAAATTGGAGGGAAGGGGTTAATAGAAAATATAGGAAATGGGATATTTGTGGGAAATTGGGTTTATTAAAAATTAAAAAAAATTAGAAAAAGGGGTTTAGGAAAAAATAGAAAAACTAGGAGAAATTAGGGCTTATATAAACAAATAAGAAAATTTAGGGTTTATTGGAAAAGATAGGATTTATTGGATTTTTTTTTTAAATATGAAAAATATTATTTATAAAAAAATATGTATGAAAATAGGGAATTTAGAGCTTTAAAAAAATATGAAAATTTAGGGGTTATTGAAAATTTTGAGAAATTATGAAAAATGATATTTTGAAAAAATATATATGAAAATAGTTAAATTGGGGGGAATTAAGAAAATATGGTTTATGAAAAAAAAATGCAAGAAATTAGTGCTGAGAGAAAAAATTCAATAAATATATGGTTTATTATAAAATTTAAGAAATCAAGAAAAATATATTTATAATTTTTTTTGAAAATTAGGAAAAATAAGATCTAGAAAAAATAAAAAAATGGGGAATAATTAAGGCTTGGATAAAAATATGAAATTTATTGTTTATTAGAAAATTCAAGAAATTAGGAGAAATGGGATTATTGGAAAATTGAGGGAATTAGAAAAAATAAGGTTGAGGAAAAAATACAAAAATTATGAGAAATAAGAGTTTAGAGAAAAAATGAAAATAAAAATTATTAGAATATTTGTGAAATTAGGAAAATTGGGCATAGAAAAAATAAGAAAATTTGGGGTGATTAATGTTTATTGAAAACTTGGAGAAATTATACCCTGATAAGGGGCTTGGTATGGTCGATTTGATGCATACAAATATTAAGTTTTGTTGGAGCCCCTCTGAATTTAGAAAAATAAAATTGAATTTTGATGGAGCCTAAAAAAACAACCCAAAATTAACCGCAATGATGTGTTCAAAGATCAAAAAGTGCCCAAAATATAAACTTAGAATTAAATACTATTTCAAAGGTTCAAGCACTTTTTAAAGACATTCAAATTATCCTTTTTAGTAATTGGTTAACCCTAATAATGGAAGGTGACTTGCAAATTATCATCAATACCTTGGAATTCTAGTAAAATCAAGGCTTAAAAAATTCTGATCATTTTGAATGAATTCAACCACGTAAGTGTGAGTTTCTTCATTTGGGTCCTCTTTCCCCTGATGAATTACAAATAGTTGTGACCAAGGATGCAATGAGCAAGGGGATTATGGATTAATTTTAACACCTTCGACTTAGCTCGAGTCTTTATAATGGTGCGTCTCTTATTTTAATGTATGCCTCACACCACTGAATTTGATAATGATAAATCTCTTTGGGTTTAGATATCTTCATTTATGTAATCTTTGATCCCACGACATTCCATGTATGCTCCTTTGTTCTTGATTTGGGTTTGCTTTCATGATTCTCTACTTGATTATTTTTGTAAACACATTGTGATATAATATGGTTAGGCCTATGTAATTTGCCCTTTCTACAATGTGCCTATAATATTTTTAAAATACTTTAGAAAAATTCTCTTTATGATAAATAAAATCAAGGATATTCACTGTTTGTATAGTTTTTGGGTAAGGTCCTTTAATAAGAGAGGCCTTATTTTGGGCTCATTTTTTATTCATGTTGTGTCTTTGATTTTCATTAATAGGTTAGTATCTCGTTAATATTATTGACGGGTTTGAGTCTTCTCATTTTTTTGGTTCATTGTAGATGTCTCCCCAAACGATGTTTCATCTTTTTTATTTTAGGAAGTACTCCTAAATATTTTAGAAAAAATTGGAAAAATTAAGAAAATTAGGGTTTGGGTAAAAATTATAAAAGTCTAAAGAAAATTATGATACAGAGAAAAAATAAAAAAATAGGTGTTATTAGAAAAAATAGGAAATTAGGAAAAAAAGAGTTTAGAAAAAATATGTAATAGGAAAAATTATGGTTTGTTGGAAAATTAAAAAGAATGGGATTAAGAAAAAATAGAGAAATAGGAAAATTAGGGTTTAGTAAAAAAAATGATAAATTAGAAAAAAGGGTTTATAAAAAGTATAATAAATTAGGAGAAAATAGGGTTTATTAGAAAATTCAAAAAAGCAAAAATCATAAAATTTAAGATTTATTAAAAAATAGAAAATGTGGAAAAGTGAGTTTAGAAAAAAATAAAAAAATTAATGTTATATTAAAGGTAAATTTTGTAATTTTTCATTTATATGTAAATATTATAATTTTTTATTATTTGTAATTTTTTAAGTTTTTAAATTGTATGTAAATTTTTGTAATACTTCTAATTTTTGTTTATTTATTTTTATTTTTTAGCCATTTCTTAATTTTAAATTAAAAAAATTTAGTTGAGTTCAATAAAATTCTAAATTAATTAATAGATCTATAGTTAGATTAGGGGTCACTCCTAGTATGTCTTGCCATTCTGCCCACTCTCATTCCACACCTTCCCTTCAACCTTCTCCCTTTACTCAACCATCTCCCTCTAAATGACCATCACATTAGAACATATGCTTCTCAGACACACCTTTTTCATCCTTTTCAGCTCATGCATACCCATTATACCTACCTTCTATTTGTATTCCTAATATACAAGATGCAAGGAATTATGATTGTATTGAGCCCTCTCCACCTGCATCTCTTCATAGAGAGTCACCAATAGACAACGAAAAAAATGTGTAGAAGTATTTTAGGTGGATCAGATACATATATAGAAGGTCTTATTATAGCACCATGGACCATGTTATCTACGTAGATGTTGTAAGGAAAACATTTTAAGGAAAAAATGGCAAATATATTAAATAGTTGAGTTAAAGGTATACTTTAAATTTATCTTTTCATATGCCTTAAATTTGTAATCACTAATAAATTAAAACTTCTTTTTTTGTGAAGAAGGCACATAAGATTACATTGATGTATTTTAGGTTAAATAGCTAATAAAGAAAAAGGCTTGGGTTCTAAAGGAAATTAGGTCAGTATATGGTGACCTAGGTGATGAGGGTAAGACATTTTTTATTTAAAAAAATAATTATGTAATATTTTACTATATTATATTTATGATTTTATTGTGTTTTTTTACAATATAGGCTTCATAGAAAAGTGGGGACAGAATGCCCTATAATAATATATGGACAACCTAAAAAATAAATATGGGTGCTCTTTATCATTATTAGAGTAGAAAACCGTTGAGAAGTAAATTTTGTTTTGTGACTTAATCATCTTTAATTTTTATTTTTTTAAATGTTATAAAAGCTAAATTTCTATTTTTAAAATTTTGTTTATAATTATAATTTTTAAAATTACACATTTTTTTAATATTATACCAAATAATTTGTTAATTATTCACAAGCCCTCCAATTATAAACTTGAGCCTTGGAAAATGTTCATTGACTCTTGAGACTATTCAGACAAAAATGGTCAAAACCAAAAAAAAAAAAAATAGCTCCACAATGTCAAATTGAGAAAGAAGGTCACCAAATCCATTTAACCCATGGGCTTTGAAAGAGCATGTACTCGATTTGTAAGTACGTTAATTTTAAGTATTTAAAATTAATAATTATTCTAGTTTGAATTTATTTATAATTAAAATATCATTAGTTATTATATTTACATTTCCTAACATTAGGATAATTAAATAAGGAGTTACTATAACCTTGACATGAGGAGCATATGCATACTTACAAATATACTTCTCTACAAAAGGAAATCATAGTCAATGGATTCCAACCAACACATGTACATATTTTAAATTGATTATCTATTTATATGTAAAATATATAGCTGTAGTTTATTCACAGTGATTATTTTGTATATGAAAAACATAAATTATTATGTTACATTACGTGAATTTGTTTTTTTATATTTTTTAATAGGTGTTTTCTTGTGCTTTATGATTTTATTTTATGATATTTTTAATAGTCATGTTTCATATTATATAGGGGTAGTGCTACATTGAACCAGATCAAAAAGAAAAAAAAAATATATAAATATAGATGGGATGATGATGACTATTGAGGTTATGTTACTTTACATGGTGTGAGTGGGTCCAACCCCACTTTTGGCAATGTGGTTATTGACACTTAGGTTGTTTATGATGGAAGTGTTGATGGTTAGGAAAACTCCAATAAGGGGTGGGATGATATCGTTGATCCTACTAATCATGTTGTCTAGGATCAACTATGACTCGAACATTTGAATTTATGATTGTATTATTATTAATTTTATTTTATTATTGTGTTTATTTTACTATTTTTCTTGATTTATTATTTATTATTATTTGGTTAAATGTTTAATTATATATATATATATATATATATATATATATATATATATATATATATATATATATATATATATATAAAATAGTTATTACATTCAAATTTACTTATAGTGGTATAGTCAATTAATATTATTCACTTTAATTATTTTTATGTATAGTGTTATAATTATAATTCAATAATGTCACAATCACATATTAATTATCTTTAATATTTTTTGTTAAGTAAAATTTTGTATTACTTCAAGAGGCCATTACAACAACGAGGGTTAGAATGATTTGAAACACGACAACTAGTAACTACCCTTATCAAAGAGTAAGGTTAATTTATTACAAACCACATTATATCCTTATATGGATCCTGGTGAATATTGAGCCCACCAACCCCATTAAAACCTAGATTTATTATTCTTCCATATTTTATTCCACTGGATTCTTAGCCTGAGAGTTTTTATTTTGCACACAATGTCAAAGGTGCAAGTGTTCCTTCATGTTCACGGTGTCCTATACTATCCCAATCAAGGTGTTTTGCATTCCTTTTATTTTTTTATGTATTTATGCATACCATTGTTAAGATATGGGTATGAAGTATGACTTCCTTTTTGTTGTGTTTAATAGATTTTTTAATATGTATAAAATTGTCATTCATTGCTTCAATCAGATTGAAGTGTGTCATAAAGATCTCTAGGATTATTCTAATTGAGGCATCCATCACCTTCTGGTACTTTAGATACTCGTTAGTTTCATTAAAAATAACATTTTTGACACTTGACATGGCCTCCTTGATAGATTAAATTCCATTAATCAAATATTTAAGGTTATCCAAGATCTGACTTCCTTAATTGGACCTACCATTACTTGGGTGTGAGGTTCCTCCCTTTTTCCATTCCCTAGCTTTCGGTGATTCTTCTATTTTGATGGATAATTGTTTTTCACTAGCCCTCCATGTTCTATGCATCCTTTTCATTTGCTTGCATCATTAAACTTGTTCTTATTATAACTATTAGCATTTTGTTTACCTTTATCTTTATTATTTTGATTCTAATCATTCCTTCTTATCCATATTCTAACTTATTTATATTAAAATTAACACTACAATTATATAAATATAAATAATTTTATTTATTAGTTTAAAATTACCCATTGAAACCCATCATTTTACCAATAATTAAAAAATATATTATTTTATAATTAATAATTTAAAAATAATTTTAATTAACTACAAATTACTATTTTAAATGTAATTTCAAAAATTAAAGTCAAATTAAATTCATACTTAAAGTTAGCCTAGTGTCACACTTAAAGTGGACCCAATGTCATAATTAAATTTAGACATAGTGTTGAACCTAATGTCACCTTTAAGTTGGACCTAGTTTCGTGTTTAAATTCATACATAAAGTTGAACTTAATATTCCCTTAAAATCAGATCTATTGTTGCATTTAATTTTAAACTTAAATTTGCCTTAAATTCATACTTGATATCATACTTAAATTTAGACCTAATGTCACCCTAACATTGCCCTGGTGTCATCCTAATGTCATTTTTTAATTTTGTCATAATTTTCCCCTAATGTTGCATATTAATGTCACCCTCGTGTCAGCCTATAATCACCTCCTAATGTAACCTTGGTGTCATCTTAAAGTCACTTGTTAAGATCACCCTTATGTCATGACATTAAGGTGACACTGGGTTAAAATTTAGCTTGTATATAGGGTGTACATTAAAGTCAAACTAAAGTCACTTGTTTGAATTTAATGGGTCAATTTGGAATTTGGATATTTCTTATTTTATAAATTAAATATGACTTCAAATATAAATTTAAATCTATATACACATATATTTTTCAATAAAAAACAATTTATTTTGTAGGACTCTTTAGTGCATCTTTCTCCCTAAGTGCATTTCATAAGGAGTGAACTAGGATCATGGTTAGGCCAGCTTGTGGTGTTTGATGAAATATTTTCATATGATTGCCTATTATACCTATTTACACTCATTATGTTGTTATTTGATCATTATATCCTCATAGGTGTTCTTTTCCCTATTTTTCATCTCCCTTGATGAAGTCACCCATGTTGATTAGTTTTGTTATGATCACTATATTTTACAGTTGTATTGGCCATGGATGATGTAATTTATTTTCCTTCCTATGTCATTTTCTAACTATATTGGCCCCACTTGATATTTTGTGAGTCTTTTTATACTAACTCAACATGGAAAACATAGTATTATTTTTTTGCCCCTAACCATTGTATTGTAGCTATCTAGATTGAGTCCATCACCATATTTGATAGGTCATTTTAAAGAATTGTATCCATATACATAGGACTCCCATATATCATTATTATAATAAAGACATGCCATTATGTTCTACTTGTGCACTTAAACTTGCCTTTAGTAGAACAAGAGGGATTCAAGTATAGGAGCTTATACTTGTGTAGGTCTATGTTTTTAAAATGTCTTTTGAGTTTATGAGAATGAAGCTAAACCACAGAGGTGCACCTAGTCTTTGGAGTCTCAAACTAAGGATACTTGGGTTTTCATCCTTACCTTTCAATTCTCCACTTAAAACATCTCTCATAAAGTGCCACTTGAGCCAATGGGGATATTTATGTGCTAAAAATTTAACCCAAGGTAAGTATCCCAATCTATAAAATATTTATTTTATTTGGTTTACACACATATACTATAATAGTATGTTTTTGTTTTCTTATCCACGCTTAGCTTAGCTTAGCTTATGTTATATTTTAATTCTAGTATATCCCTAGTTAAATACCTCTTGGCTATAAATTTTAATTTGGATACCTCTTATCTATCACCTAATTGAATGCTCCATATTTATTTTACCTCTTTTACAGCTTGGATCTAGGTCTTTGTTCATCATTTCCTTGTGTAGGCTTCGTAATTATAAGTTTTATCCCATTTTACAAATAGTTCTTATTTATAGCCTCTGACCCACTTTATGGTGTGACCAATTGTATGTATTTTGGATATATTATGGTCTTCTCCATTTTTTATATTAGAGTATATTTATATTTCTAACCATATTCACCCTACGTACATTCTAGTGATCTTGATGTGAATCTTGACCCATCATTGTTTGGGTCTTTTTTATGTTTTTCTTCTTTTTAGTTTATTAGCTTTTTCATTGATCAAACATTAATTATTTTACATATATATATATATATATATATATATATATATATATTATAATTCATAATATTTTTCATTCCATTCCTCAAATATAATACTTACATGATCAAGTCAAATCCAACTAACACTTTGGTAGCTTCCAAGGATATCAATCTTAAAATCTTAATTTTATGTTTACTGACACTAGTAATAATTAAAAAAACCCTTCACCATACCATTTTTTCATTTTTAATAATTATAATATGGATATGACCAAAAACAAAGGCATTCTTCCCAAACTTAATGTTACCACAAGATTTAGGGTTAGAAATCAATCCTATAATGAATGTGATTCTGAGTGTGAAGCCAAATATTATCTCGAGTACACCCATGGGGGGAATATATACATTCAATAATATCCTAACATAAATGGAAATCCCTTGAATAATTTCATGCTCTCATGATGTCTCCTTTATTTGATAACTCACTTAAATATAACTTTCCTATAGGACTTTTGGTAATTCATTATACGACCTACTCCAATCCTTCTTATTCCACTATACCTACCATAATAAAAATTATGGATGGCCCTAGTTTTAGTGCCCCAACTCAAATTTATAATGTAAATAGTAATATTAAGCATGCATTCAGTGCTACCCAGCTTTTTCACTCTAGCCAACATGCAACTCAAGCATCTCAAGCTAATCAAAGTGCACCTAAAACTACTCAAGTATTGATGCAATTTTTGAACTAAATGGATTACATGCAATATAATAGTTTAAAATAAATCATGCAAATCCAAATTTAATTTATAAAAATTGAAAATAAACCAAAAAAATCTAGTGGGATTTGCCTGATCAATGTGCCCCCACCTCCCATAAGGATAGTCTTGGGAATCTTATCCTTCAACATCTAAATCATTAAAAATCACTAAGCACCTCCAAAATGAACCATAGGTACCTTATATTTTAACCATAGACATTGGTGGAATCACTCCCACCTTCTCTTATGATTCATTTACCAACCCCAATTTACACCTTAAATCCTTTTATAATCTTTATAAGGAGTGGCTTAAAAATTAACACCTTTGCAGTAACCAAACTATTTTCAAAAACCCTAAACGCTGATTATTTAGAATGGTGCAATAAACTCAAGCCTAACTCTATCACCAACTTAGAAGGTTTAGTGAATGCATTGGTCCAAGAATTCCAATATCGTAACTTACCTAAAAATAACTTAGGTAACTTAGTCAATTGTAAGTAAGATTATAATGAGCTAGCACATGACTTCATTAAATATTGGAAATCATTATTGAATGAATTCAAAGATAACATGTCTAAAGACAACTTCTTAAAACATTTTATGGCCACTCAAAAATCCAATACGTAGTTAGATCCTTCTTTCTTAAGTTATAGGAAGAAGCACTCGATCAAGCTAAAAGATAGGACCACCTATGAAAATATTTGAGGCTCCTAACCTTAAGAAAAACACTATAATGATCATGAGACATAAAAATAATCATATAATGGATGATGGTGTTATTGATGCTTATGATCATCATCATAAATCTAAGAGGGCTATTCATGCTATCATGCCTAGTGGTTCAAAAAATGTGACCATGGTATGATAACTAATTTTTTTTGGTTTTAAATTAATTGAGGTAATTCTCATGATAATAATTATTTTCTTCATACCTTAGCATATGATTTTATACTTGGTCTTAAATTTTACCATGATTTTATGATAAGAGATAATTACCAAGCCTTTGAGAAAGTTTCTAGATATCATAGGGCTAAGGTCAAAAATGATGCATTTAATCAAGCTAATGCTTACCTTGAGATCTATAAAAATCCTCTTCCAAATCATTATCAAAGTAATACCAACCAAACTCAAACCAATAATACCTCTTCATAACCACAAAATCAGTCTCATTTAGATCCATCCACTAATGTTATATAAATATCCATTAACCCTAAAGTTATCACTCATCTTAAAAACTTGGTTGACATGAATGGAAAGAGGTGCATTATTGATCACATATTTTTTTAACAAAAACACTCAAACACAACCTATGGCACCTCCCAGAGCATATATAATTTTTCAATACTATCCTATAGGTTAGCTTTCAATCTTTATCCCTTTAGAACCTTCATAATTTTAAAAATTAGATAAAAAATATGAACTTACCCATGCCGATGTAGTTCTTAATTTTTTTGGTAATTTAACTATATCGCTAGTGTTAATATAATGTTTTATTTCTACCACTATATCACCTATGTCAATATAGTTTTTTTTGGGGTGATAATGAAGAATTATGTATTTATGCCAATATAGTATTCTATATCTATTTCAATATTTATCTTATTTCTAAAATTGGATTATAAGGCTTGATATAGTCTTCTAATCTATATCATGTGCTAATATCATTGAATCATATGTAACTAAACTAACTACATCACCACGGTTGATACCATCAAAACAAGCCAAAACTTAGCTAAACTTGGCTTCAAAATTTTCTACAATCAAACATTATGTTATTAAGGTCTATGTTTCTTAGTTACAGTCACCTGTATCATACCTTAACCTAGAAGAATGGGATCCCATTTAAGAAATCTATAATCTCCCTATATAGATTCATTTTCTTTAGTTTATGCATACCTCTTATAAACATTAATTTTTTTAATGCAAAATCTCTTTGTTATGAACATTCATTAACCCCTAGATATGGAGAAAGAACCCAATTTTCCTAGTTTTGAAGAAGGTATCATAGTAATGTGAAGAGATATCCAAATTTATAGGGAAAAAACAAGCCTTATATTTAAAATTTCCTATCTCAGTAACTATCCCCAATGAAATCATTCATTATGTTGATGACCCTCATCTCTTAATTATCATTCAAATTGGGGATGTTCAAGTCAAAATGGCTCTCATTGATGAAGGTTCAATACATGTGTCACCTCTTTTGAATTCATTAAATCCCTAGGGTATTCCACAAATGATATTAATTATAATTATAGCACATGACAAGGATATGACCAAATACAAATTCCACCCATGGGGTGCATGTGGATTCCTATCATGGTACCTCTTGTTGTGGTTATATTGGAAGTTATCATCTTCAAATTTCCTTTATTCTTTGATATTTTGCATGGTCTCCCTTTGACCCATCACATGAGGGAAATATCTTCCTTCATATATTAATACATTACATTACCATACTTACAAGCTATCTATAAAATTCAAGGTGATACCGACCCTTATAATTATGAAAAATTCAATTTCCTACCCTATAACTACTTCCAAGTTTTTATTTTCAAAAGTATAAACATTTCAACTATCTTATTAATTCAATTAGACATTATAGTGGTCACCCAAGCTCATGGGAAACATCCCACCTAACCTCATTAATTTTTATGATGATGAACAGATAAATATTAAAATCAAAACCTTTGACCTTACTTCTAATATCCTTACTCAAGTACATCTTACCTTGTGAGCTTGTTCTCACAAAAGGGCAACTGAACATATACCTATGATAGTCATTATTCTAAATAAATATCATACTATTACTTCTTCCAACAACATCATGGTTAAATCCCTCAACATTGATATCACCGGTCTTGATTATAATGATGGATACACAATAGATGATCCATTTTTTCTGGCTATTCTCATGAAAAACATGAATAAATTATACATTATAAGTCATCCTTTGAATAATATTATGAACAAACATCCATAAAATATATCATTATCATGATCAATTTTTCTTGTTAAAGTATTCATGATGATGTCCTTTAGATCTTCTTAAGCATATTTGATAATCCTAATATTGATTTGTTTCTTTTTTTAGGTGTTCCATTATACAGAATATTTTTGCTCACCAAATGTTGGCTCTAGCACCACACCTACCAACATCAAGGCTTTTAGTTCAAGAGTTATTATGACATCATCCAACATAATTTTATAAATTTAAAAATACCCCCATGCATATATTATATAACTATAGAGAAATTTAATACATTTATAGCAAATAAATTCACAAATAAAAACTCCTCCTATGGATAGACCACTATAGTGTGTCTTCCCACATAGGTGCTTATATGATTTCATGGGAATAACACTCATTTTATGATTATTTAATGATGCCTTAGACAATATTTAGATGTAATCCATCTCAAGGCCATGAATTTCCCTCTTTATCCAACTATTCCTCCTTTAAAGACACTTCTTATGTACATCCCAAAAATGGGTAGCATTATTGTCTTTAACATGCATCTTCTACCCATTTTATGGATAAGTGTAGATCACTTCAATAAAATTTATACAATTTTCATAGGCTGAAACATCAGGTTCCCTAGCACTATCCATATATGCCTCATAACAAGGTACCACCTTCTTCTCCTTAGTTTGTTGTGTCGGTCAAAGACAACTACTGTATACATCCCCAAGAAAAGGGAGTGTTTTAGTCTTTGGAATGATTTGTCTTCCAAATCCATAGATGAGTGTAAAGCTTATCATTAACATATACACAAATTTGAGAATCATGGGCATGAGGTTCCTCTAAAACCATTACATCATGTTCATAGGATGGAAAAAAACCTTCCTTTCTACTAGAACCACCCTTTAGGCTAAAATATTTTCTTCCATTTTTAACTTATTCACAATCAAAGGAGTAGCATCCTCTCAATTATAGCACCCATAATTTATCTATCAAGGTTATTTGAAAGATTTTTCATTCACGTATTTCAAATAGAGTAGAAGATATCAAGGTTAAGGCATGATATCAAAATTCAGTGTGAGATTTATGATGTGGTTGATGATACATGTAATGAGATTCTGATCCATTTATGAGTTGTCATATTCTCACCATACTTCATAGTATTCATGTATTGGATATTATTATTTCATATCTTAATAGTTGATTATTTATTGATATTTACTTTTCTTGTACTATACTTTTAGATTATTTTCTTTTTTAGCACTTTATTAGCTCTCCCTCTTGGGTTTATTTGACCATTGACTCTTTTTAGATTCTTTTGTATCTTTACTCTTCATTAGCTCTCCCTCTTGTGTTTATTTGACCATTGACTCTTTTTAGATTCTTTTGTATCTTTACTCTTCATTATCTCTCCCTCTTGGTTTATTCAACTATTAACTCTTTTTATATTCTTTGATATCTTAATTTTCATGTCTCTCCCTCTTGGGTTTATTTGGCCATTAACTCTTTTTGGATTCCTTTTACAGTCTTTCCCTCTTAAGTTTATTTGGAAATTGCCTCCATTTTTGTACTCTTAAGTGTCTTATTTTCATCATCTCTCCCCTCTCAAGTTTGACCACAATCTTTATTTGTACTAGACCTATTATATATTTTACATGTCTTATCTACATCCTCAATTAATTTGACTTACATTCTCATGTACTTCTAGATCCCTTTTATACCTGGTCTATCTCAAGCAAAAAGTATCATTTATGTTTTACCTATATTTGGATTAATATGATAAATCAACCCTAATTAGATAGAGATATTGCACATTAAATAAGATTACAAGATATATACATATATACAAAGATGAATGTAAATTATTGAAACTGATTTGACATTATAACTTACTAAATATGAAATCACAATGAAAGGATAAAATAATTAGTGATTAAATGCTTTGTTGAAGACTAAGACTATAGGCAGGAAACATGAAGGATGATGAATTGGGTTGTAAGTCACTCCGATCAGGTTTTGGACCTTTGTGCATGCCCATATGATATCATCAACCTCCAGTCAATACAATTATATGATGTGTTCCCTATCTGAATGTCCTATATTTATATATTTTTCCTCTTTGTTTTAATACATGAAAGTGTGCATGTTTGTCCTTCAACTCTATGTATGATCCTAAGATCTGATTATGTATGTGACTCCCAAAAAATTCTCCTTCAATTGAAACCCTAGGTCTAATTATAAATATAAAATTAGGCCTACAAAAGGAAAATAAATATGGGTTGAGATTATCCCAACCATTCCCTATTAAATGGTTGAGCATTGTCAACATATTTAATACTCCAAAGAAGGAAGTGAAATTTCATGTAGTTTTCTTTGTAGGTTAATGTGTATAATTGTGCTCATTCAATGTATGCAACTTATGATCTAGCTCTTGATACTTAGAAATTGACATATTTTCCTTAGTTCTTGAGAGTTTTAGACTTGGTAAAGACCTTCTCCTATTGATTGATTAGAAAATTGGGAATAATAATAAGTCCTCTTTAATGTGCAAGTGTTTTAGAATGCTTTATAAGTGCTTACTTGATATGTAATAAGCTTATACCTATTTTTTATTTATACGAGACCTTTCACCAACATGAAAAACATATACATTGACCTATAGGAATGAATTGTATTTTAAATTTAGTCATTACTTGGTGGGGATGAAACTATTAGACCAAGATACTACTATTATAAGGTATGTTTTAAGTTTGATGTTACTATCTAAGAGACACGAACACTATCCTGGTGATTTGGAGATGTCTAAGTAAGATAGATAATTGGTTTGTCACAAACTATGGTATTTTCTATAGGTAAATGAGAGTATCTTGGGAAGGATAGACTCATAAAAGTAATGAGGATGTGAGAGAATTATGAGGGAGTGTCATGTTTGTACAAATAATTCATGTAGGGTGAAGGTAAATCAAAATTACCATATTTTAGTTTATACAAATGCACCCCTTTTTAATCTAGTATTGAAATACAATACAAATGCCAAAGTAAAAGGATAATAAAGTGTACCTAACTGTGTACAACATCTTCTATCTTTGGTAGAATTCTTTGAATGTGCAACTTTCTCCTATCAAACCTATAATGAAAATGTAGCAGTTAATGCCCTTGGAATAAAGTTTGAAAATGTATAAAATAAAATTTAAAATATAAGAACAAGGAAAGAGTACACTTGTATGTGGGTGAACCATATTGCCTTGTAACTAGTTGGAGATGATGCCAACCTATTGAAGCATTGGAGAATGTTTCCTCTTGTTGAACTCTTTTGAATAATTGGGGGTGATCAATCCATAATTTTTGTAACTAAGGCAAGTGCCATGGATTGAGTAGGAAAATTCCCCTCAAACCTCATTGACAACAAAAAAATTAATTATGCCAACTTGTTGAGCATCACAAAACCTCAACAAAACTAACCCATGTAGTTAATATTGCACTGATCTTATAACCCCAATATGGAAATTGAGAGCCACATATTGGGCTCTCAGAGTAATTTTGGGTCCTTGAGCATTGTATAACCTCAACTAAACTACTCATTTAAACATGAGTCAACCATTATAGATGGAATTATAGATTCAAGGTTCTTCATTACTTGATACCCTAGAATGTGCTTTAAAATATAAATTTACATAGCATACATATGCATTAATAGGTTCATGCCCATAATCTAAACTACTTAGTGCTAATATTGGTAAACTTTGATAATGTGTATGTATGAACCCACTGCATGTCCCATAATTTTAACTATTTGGTGATAATATGATATAGAATGCCATGGATCTATATGCTATGTATCGCTCATATCTTAAAAATTAATAAATTTGAAACTTGTGTCCTATGAAATAAGCATGTATGCCCCCAAATGTATCTTACATATATATAAAACTATCCCAATCTAATATTTAAACCACCCTAAAATCTCAATAACTTGTATAATTTGTGCTAAAATTTGTAATATGTGTTATGGAGGCTTAAGTCTCTATGACAAGTCCACTAATATGCCCCCTTTTAATGTGTAGGATGTAACATACAAGTCACTCATCTAAAATGAGTGATTTAATTGTATAATGTGTGAATAAATAAGTAATCATGTAAAATCATGTCAACATGTCGAGAATATGTCATTATAGTATAAATTATATCAATAAAGCATGTATTAAGCATATGTATTTCAAGGGCATATGAGTATCATGTTAGTAAATATATAGTAATTAGGCATCCAATAGGAATCATCATCGATAAAAATAATTAATAAGACTACATGAGAAAGGTGCATGATATGGATCATGGCACCACATAGAAGGGAAAATCACGTGATATGAAGCATGGCACCTAAAAACTCAATAATGATAATAAGCTCAAAATGTAATGTCACACAATAAAAATTGCATTTTATATCACACAATGTCATGCATAAGGCCAAGAGGCCACATAGAAGGGAAAATAAATGTCACACAAATAAACTAAGGATCCTCAATGAAGGGGAAATAAATGCCACACTACAAGGCTAAGGAGCCACATAGAAGGGGTGATAAATGCCGCACACACAAAGCTAAGAAACCAAAAATAAGGGGAAATAAATGTCTCACACACAAGGAAAAGGGGCCACATACAATAGATAAGAAATGACTATCCTATTATAAAAGTAAACAAAATCAAAGAAGTATATAATATGTAAAGTAGTCTATACCTTCCAAGTATGTAAATATCACAACATATTAAAGTAACTTATCCATGTAACAATGTATAAATCATGATAAATATATTTTCATGTGTTAGTAATAAAATTAATTCAATAGAGTAAATGGATAGGTTATAAAAATATATAACCTATCATAGTTTAACTAGTGGAAGAAGACACCTCCAACTTTTGTATGGCCCCTAGGTATTGGAATGGTCCAAGATCTATGTATCACGTGTATCTGTATACTATGCATATCACTCATGTACCCTATTAAATATATGTGTATATATAAAAGGATATGTAATCTACAAAACATGTGATAAATAACATATGTAAATGATCTAAACTACCAATCATGTCATGATCATGCCTTGATTTTTTATTTTTTGGAATATTTGAATGTATTTATATTTTTGAATTATTTTGTTTTTCTTTATTTTTTTAAATTTATTATAAGTATGTAACGTAATGTTTATAGGTCATCCAAATCATGCCATTCATGTATCATATTTGGATTTTCCTTTACTTTAGAATGTTTTTGATGTTTGTATAAACATATGACTTTTTTTGCCAATGCTTGACTATATAGTTTATTTGGAGCTCTCTTTGGAAGTCATGCCTCTTGGTCATCATCACTATCATAAAGTGGTATCTTTATTGTATTCCATTTATATGATAAGTTTATGTTCCAATTTAATCTATACAATATGTCTTTCATCCATTATAATCATTACTATCCCAATGGAAGTTTTGGCTGACTTGTGGGGTGTATTACCCATGTGCATGTATCAATGAATGATAGTCCACAATAGATTGGTAAAGTGATATGTCCAACTGATCCTAGACAAGTTAACATGTGTTATAGTTAATAAATTTTATATCTTAACTCTTTTAATAATGGTATATTTCATGTGCTTGAGTATTCACTCTCATTAATTTGTATACGATGTTAAGATGCCCCTCCAATAAATAGTATAGTAGCCACTATCTCTTGTTGTAAACATTTTTGACTTATGTTTGGACTTTGATGTATATGAGTTAATTTAGAACTTAGTGGTGATTTATCTTATATTAGTTGAGTAATAATTCCTTCATTCTTTTATTTTTAAATTTTTAGTTGTATGGTAATGCAACTATTTGTGCTATGCCCAATGATTCTATGGTAATCACAATATAACTCACCCACCTAATGTGATAGGCATCTCATAGATATATGTTTAAAAGTTGGTAAAGTGATCAATAAATTGTCAAGTAACATTTATTAAATAATAATTAGTTTATCTTGAATGCTTGTCACTTGTATTTCAGCGGTATGTGTTATCCCTAAAAATTCCACATGGTTCACTACATTATTCCTAATTTTTTTGATATAGTTTGAAATATATAAGTGCTCTTGATCTTAAATCATATTTTAATTTTAAATTTTTTTCCTTAATGGTTTTTGCATCATATGATAATCATTGTGTATAATATAAATAATAGTAGTATTTGGAATAATATGATGGTTTGAAAATGGTGCCTTTCCTTTATCCCTTGTAGATTGCGATTAAGTAAGAACCTTTAAATTGTGATTATTATTGGAATATCAATTATCTCTGAACTCTCTTGGACCAATAGGTGTAAACATATTATGATATAATTACTCAACTAAATCAATATGAGTGAAGTTTTTCTTATGCAAATGATTATCTATGAAAGCTTTCATATCATTCTCATTACTATCATACCAATATATGACTATGAAATTGATTGAAAGAGGGAAATCTATAATTATCTTTCTTTACTCTATATTAGCTTGTGGTGTTTTCTTTATATCTTCATTAATATTCATAACTTGCTCTTTATAATTTAATTTAATTGATTCACCTAACTCATATGTATGCATATGATCTAATGGGATGGGTTGTGAAGGCGGTAGTATAGAATAATCCCCAACATGTGATTGATTCTAAGTAGTAGATTATGTAATTTTTCAATATATGAAAGGAATGTCATTTGTGATAAATGTATATAAATGGCCATCATGCATGATTTTTACACGTCAATTCAATGCAAAAGGAACTACCTCCATGGTACATATCCAAGGTAGCCCCAAAAGTAAATTATAATGTAAATTATTAGGCATAACTTGTAATAAAATAGAGACTAGTATCGGTCCTAATTTCATATCCAAAAAAATTCACCCAAGTACCTAGCATAGAAGCTATCGAATCCTTGTATGCTTTGATCTATTTTTTTAATAACATCCATATTTATACCCAATTGTTGTAAGAAATTAAATTACCAATATTCATTACTAAACCATTATCTATCAACACACGCTTGAGTGTTTGGTTATGGACTTGAACTTGAATAATTAATGGGATATTTTTCTCTATTATGTGTCACAAAGGTAAGTCCTCCTTATTAAAGGAAATAAAATTGTTTGTATCATTAAATTTATTCATGATATAAGCAATGTATGCATGTTCAATATTACTAGGAAGAGTAGTCTCACATAATGCCTCATTTAAAGTATCCTTGTAAATATGTGATTTATTTAATAATTCAAGGATATAAATCTATGCATGGGTATTCTTTAGTTGATTAATATTTTCATACCCTTTACGTTGATTGGTTTGCCTCATGGGAGGTGGAGGGGTTTGAGGAAGAACATATTGACTACCTCCATTCTACTATGTATGGTGGGAGCATCCAATCTCTTCTATTACTGAAAACATAGACTGTAGAATATAATATAAGTTGTGGATGAATAATAAGGGCATGCTGGTAGTTAATACTAATTGTAGTTACAGGGGGAGGAAAAACAAAAGGATTCATACATGCCCTTTGGCACCTAGTAGTGACATGATGCAACTCAGATTGAATATTAGAATAGTATGAATTAAGAAAGGCTTGGGACCGTTCATGAGAAATTTCAGCCCTATTAGTGTAAAAATATTGGATCCATGGAATTACATGTCTATTAAATATTTTATGTAGCAAAGGAAAGCCACTTGTAATAATTATAATCATAGCTTGAGTAAAAAAATAGAAATTATGTGCATCCATTATAGAAATGTGTAATTTTTTGTATTATATAACATCACAAATCAAAATTAAAAATCATATTTATATTCAAAAATCTAAAACCCTATAAAGGAAGAAGAAACCCTAAGGGTAACCTAGGGTTTATCAATACTCGATATAATATTCATGTTCACCAATATGTTTTACCTATATTGGGATTATTATGGTTAATTAATCCTAATTAGATATAACTATTGTAAATGAATTCAAATTATAATAAATACAAATATGAATGTAAATTCTTGAAAATGATTTGACATTCTAGCTACTAAATATGGAAAGTAAAATGAAAGTATAATATACTTAGTAGTTAATTGCTATGTGGAATATTGAGACTATAGGCAAGTGGTAAGAAGGATGACAAAATGGACAATAGGTCACTTGGATCAGGTTATGGACCTTTGTACGTTCTTAGACGGTATCATCAACCTCAAGCTAGTACCATTAAACACTATGTTACCTCTCTAACAATTATATCTCTGTATATTTTAACTCTCTAATTTGATACATGCAAGTGCCCTTATTTGTCTTTTAGCTCTATGTGTAATTTTGATGTTTGATTATGCACACAACTCATAGAAATGTGTGTCTACTTTAAATCTTTGGTCCACTTGTAATGATATACGTACTTTTATAAAATGGGAAGAAAGGTGGGTTATTTTGACCCCAACCACTCCGCATTGAATGGTTGAGTGTTGCCTACATATCCACTACTAAGAAGAAGGAAGTCTATTCACATGTAATTTTTTCTATTAGGTGAATGTGTGTAAGTGTACTCATTCAATTATGTAACCTATGATATATCTCTTGATACATGGTAATTGAAAACTTTGGCTTGGCTCTTGAGTGCTTCATAATTAGTAAAGACCTACTCCTAATGAATGATTAGAAAATTTGGAAGAATAGTGTAGTCCTCTTGAATGTGTAAAAGTTTTAGAATGCTTGATAAGTATTTTCTTGATAGGTAATAGGATTATACTTATTTTTTATTTATAGGAGACCTTTTGGATACTTTATAAATCCACTGACATGCAAACCATATGGACAAACCCATAGGACTAACTTGAAATTTGAATTTGATCATTTCTTGGCATGGAACAAAATCATCAAACTCAAACATGACCATCAAACAATATGTTTTGAGTATAATGTTATTATTTAGGAGAGAGGAAAACTAATATGATGATCTAGGGATGTATAATTAAGATAGATAACTAATTTGTCACATGATGAGGGATTTTATGTAAGTGACTAAGAGCAACATGGGAAGGATAGACCTATATAATGCATGATGATGTGAGAGAATGGTGAATAAGAGTTATGATTGTATGCACAAGTCATGTAGGGTGAAGGAAAGTCAAAAATGACATTAGTAATTATCAATTTCTAGATTTTAATGTCTAAACCTTAGTATGGTTTGCTACTGGCATTTATTTATTATATCAATTTACATTTTACAAATCTCTCATGATCCTTATATTTACCTTTCCTTTTTTCACTTGAGACACACTTAAGTTAAAGACGAGATTGTCCTCTCTTCTACAGTGTATGTCTAGGAGAGTCTAAGATTTTTGGTCCTTGGGTTCTCTTCTTTAGTGGCTACATGTAAACTATCTTGCATTAGTCATCTTTAGAAACCAATGTTGATTTTATAAATCCATATAGATGAGGAAAATAGAAAAAAACATAAAATTTAGAATTCAAAGTATCAAATTAAAATTAAAATTAAAATTTAAAGGGTAAAATATCTTTCAAAATTTAAAATCATACCAAGAAACATGATCATATAATTTGGCATTATCACTATCTTAGTTGATGCTCAAACTCCATAGTTTGCCTCATGATAGAGTCAAGGTCCATTAAATTGTATTCAACCAATAGATTGGGATAGGAGATTTCACTCATACATCATCAGTGCCACCCACTTTCACATGCCAATAGTTAATCCTCAAAGTGACTAATAGCTCCGACAAGGTCATAAGGAGTGGGGAACACATTGTGGGAAGGTAGGAATCTTTTCCATTTTCATTTATATAGCCTTTTTGGATGATATTTAAACTTCACTTGTTAGATAAAATATCTACATCTGATAGGTGGTGTTCTCTATATCCTTAATGTCGAAATATTTTAACCCTTCTAGCTTGATTAGAGTGTCTTGTCTTCACTAAGGTTTTTTGCATACCTTTGTGGTGCCTTGCCTACTTATCTCCATTTTAACATTCTTGATATCCATGGATATTTTTTCTTGTTGATCATCTCCCTCTCCTTTATTGTTCCTTTTTCTATCTCTTTATTGTAAATTTGACTCATATATATCATTATTACGCCTCTTGGATCTTAAATTTGTGCATTAAATGGTAATACCTTGGGAAAAAAAACTTGGACCTCCTCATAAATTCTGATCACCTTCACATTGGAATCATATTTTTTATTTTAGTGATTTATTTATATTGTCATGTATTTATATGAGACATTATAGTGCAAAAATTAACTTAGATTTTACTCATTTCCGTGCTTCCAGGTCTTTTATATCTTAATTTTGACCTACGTTTCATTTTATCTATTACACTTGATTTTTTTTTATCATTTCATACTTATCTTGCATGTCTTTTGTTTTACTTAGATTTTTCTTATTTAATTTTATTGGATGCTTTACATAATTTTTACTATCTTTTTGAAAGTTACGTGTCCTCTAGTTGATTTAAATTAATTTTTGATAATATTAAGTTTACATTGGATATTGTTTCATCCTTTGTTTTCAAGTCTTTTTTTTGTTGCATTTGTTTTATTTTACTTAAATTTTTTGTTGTTTTATCCTTTTTTAAATTTATATTTTATTCTAATTACATTGGATATGATTCATATTGATTACTTTCAATTTCACATCTTATGTTTGTCTTATATTTATTTGTATCTATATACATTTATTTTTTTCTTACAATATTATTGTGTATCTTTTGTTTATTATATTTTTCTATCTACTTACTATGGTTATCATTTTCACAGTTGGTCTTTCAGTCTCTTTCTCTATATATAAATGTTGTTATAAAATAATGGATCATACAAGACAACACCTCCAATCATTATATTACATACAACAATGCTACAATGCCATATCTATCTAAGTATTAAAGTAACATTTTTCCATGTAGAAAACAAAAAGCCAAAACAATGATATCTATACATACAAATAAAAAAAAATCAACATCTCATATACAATCAACTAAAAAATTGTAATATATGTACATTTGAGGGTAGTGGACACCTTCATCCCTAGGTGATGAAGGGGATATGATTTAATTATAGGTAGTGTCTTTAATCCTCTCGAAGAGATATGTATAATTTAGTGGTCCTTGACCATAATACTACAACCTCTTCCTTCACTCAGGCTACCCATGTCTCTAGTGTAGTAAGTTAAGAAACCAATGCATGCTCCCTAACTACAACCTATATTATTTTATCCATGTGTGCCACTCTCTTATTCACTAAGGCTTCCTAAGATATAAATACTTGATTCTATGTTGAAACATCCCCACTTGTTAGTACCACTGCTAAAGTATATGAACCATTATTTTGGCCTTGTCTTTACAGGGCCCATGCAATAACTTTAACCAATATGAACCAAGTGGTATGTTCTCATGTATATGGTGATATAGGATCTAATATAGTTTCCATGTCTTAATATAGTATCACAACATCTAGGATCCCATGGTGGGTGGCCACAATCATCAAGCCCCATTGTGTCTTCTCTATTAAATCTGTAAAATAAAACCAAATTTAACATTATATCATGATATATATAAACCCAAATCACATCTACTTATCAATGTAATATTAATCCAATAATGTATTTCCAAGACTAATGACAAGAAGATCGAACACACAAATTTGTTAAAGCTTGGAAATCAAGTAATGAGCAAAACTTTAATAGATGTTTTCATAAATGGAGATGGATTACATAACAATGGCTCAAAGCTCACAACTCACAACTCACAACTAATTAACTCACCACAATCTAGAAGATGCCAAATATTCCATATCAATAAATCTTATAAATGGATGTACATATAGGTAGAAGTTAAGAGGATCCCAACAATACCATGTGTGTGGGACTAAATTCCCCTAAATAGGTGGGGAGCCAACATCTCAATACATGTGAGATAAACTTCTCAATTGTACAAACACAACTAAGCAAGATAAATGGTAGAAAAATAAATATCCTACACCAACACCCCCTTTAAGTTTATTTTATGTGTGTAGAAGAATTGGGTCCCAACAACGAGAACTGATTAGGTACCCAAGTACATAAAAACTCTTATAAAGTGAAGAAAAAGAGAAAACCAGTAAGAAAAACTCACCCCGCCCCCCTCCCCCCCCCCAAAGAGATAAAAAAGGACTAAATATACTCAATAATGAGCCCCATCACCTTGATGAAGTCTACCTCCATAGTGTGGATGATGACCTCCAAGTAGAGAAAGCAATGAAAGTGAGCAAGAAGGAAGGTGAAAGATTGTTTGCTTGTGAGGAGGTTTGGTCACCTGCTAAACTTGACCTCACCCTCCAGTCTTCATCAAATAAAATAGGGAATGTGACAAGAAAGTAAATTTTATTATCTCCTTATATCTCCCAAGAAATCTCACAAAGATTGTTTTTATATAAAACAAAACTCAAAAATATATAAGATTTATTTTTTTAAAATAAAAAAACAATATATTGTTTTTAATAAAAACAATCCAAATTTCTTGTGCCCCACCATGATAATGTCTCCCATTTAATAAATTCAAATCTAATAATTTGAAAAAAAACACATATATTATCTAAAAACCATAAACTGTATGGGAAAAATGTGATTTACCAAAGAAAGTGGTTTTCTAAACCCGTTTTTTCTATGAATAGCACTATTCAGTAAAAATGTGATAAATTTTTCAATTATCAATTAAATTTTAAATTTTAAAATGGTTTGGAAAGATGAAATCAAGGTTCATAAAACCCATAAATTATTTGGAGTGATTGTTTATAGTTTGAGAGTAGTTTAAAAATAATAGGCATTTTTATTAAAAAAAAGATTTGTAAAAAAGTGATAAGAAACCTTGATTAGAGACTTGGGAAGAGAATAACTAGCTAAGTGTTGGATGCAGTAACTATCAATAAATTTTCTCAAGATTTAAAAATAAACAATCTATGAAAATTGTGATCATTTAACCAGTCTTGAATCTTTGATACTATGTAAGATTTGTCTAATAATGGACATCTAAGATTGATGACAAGAAGATTAAACACACAAATCTATCAAAGTTTGGAATTCAAGTAATGAGAAAAAATGTGATAGATGTATTCATAAATGGAGATGGATTAAATAATAATGGATTAAATCTCACAGATCTCACAACTCTCAAAGTTATCACAACTCACAACTAAGTAACTCACCACAATCCAAAAGACTCTAAATATTTCATATCAATAGAGCTTATAAAGGGATGTACATATAAGTGGAAGTTAAGAGAATCCCAAAAATACCATAAGGGGTAAAATTATCCTAAATAGGTGGAAGAAATTTAAGGATCCAATATTCCAATATATGTGGGATAAACTTCTCAAATGTAAAAATACAACTAAACAAGGTAAATGGTAAGAAAAGAAATATCCTACACCAACAATCACTATCATCTAGTATGACTATCTATAAATCTAGAAAATGTTTTGATAAAATTAACAACCATGATTTTATACATGGAAGCAAGCCCCCTGTACCAATGGTCATACCATCATTGTGGTCACTAAGGATACCCTCTTCCTTGTGTCCATCCCTTATTTAGAGATCCCTAATGGTTGATGTTCATCTCTTCCCCTATAAGGCTAAAATTATCTAATACCATTCCCATTAATGTCATTGTATGTTCCATGTCTTGAGTTTTACATGTGGTTCTTCTGACATAGGTACATATGAGACACCCTATGGAGGACTCTCTAGCATCTCTCTTAATTCCACCTAATATCATTGTATCCTATTATAATATGTAGTAGTGTGTCCTCATATCAACACTGGGACCTCTAGTGGTGGCTCATTTTTGATCATATTGGCCTAACCTTGAGCTTATATTAAACCTAGCCATGAAGGCCATCTATTCACGGTACCTTGGTATGGTGTCCATATAGCCTACTTAAAAATAGTATCCAATATAAAATACATTATGACACATATAGATGCTAACACCTATTCCCATCATCTAACTTGAGATAGTTGATCTAAAATTTGGTGTGGAATCTTGTAGGGATGTACATACACAACCTATCATAGATCCAGTTAGAATATAATATGATTGGTCCCATTATATGCTACCAATTATTGAAAATATTGTACAAGTCATGCATTAGTTGTACCTAAATACTTAATCCCATGTTATAGATTTTGCCCTACTCTAAATCAACTTGACACATGATAATGGAAAAAATGGGGACTCTTTCATCCAACTTGTGACACAACACACATCTAGTCATCAAGTCAAAAATCACCTTTCATATACTTAGAACATTTGACACATATGCATAAAATAATTTTATAATGAGTGATCACTTGTCATATATGTATGACCTAGTAGCCCAATGATCCAACTCCTACCTCTCAACCACAAACATCATTGTGTCACATACCATAGATGTGCTCTATAGTGGCATGCCCAATATCACATGCACATTCTCAAGAGTAATGGAGACCTCCATTGTGTCCCCATACACCTCTCATATGAAGGTGTAAATGTTATTATTCTATTAACACAAGACCATAACCAAAAACTTTACCTCTAAAGGCACTCTACACATCTCCTTTATACCTTTGAATTCTAGACTAACAAGTCAAGCTTTGCCCACATCTATAAACCAATATCATCTATCATATACCATAATCATAGATATATTTTTCCCTTAAAATTCCAAATAATAAAGACCAACCAGTCTCCCATTAAATAAAAATCAACAAAATATAATTAAAACAAAAAAATTACACAAAACTAGAAGTTTTTTTTTTATAGATGATGTGAGGGTTCAGGGGTCTCTCTCCCTTTTATTAAATGAAATAAAAATGAGATTATAAAAAAATGGGTAAAAACATCAATAAAATCCTTCTAAGGAAGGATTAAAGATGATCAAAATAAGCCATGAAGGGCCACCAAACCAGTTAGAAAAAACAAAAAAAAAACACTAAGGGGTGACCATGAAAAGAAAACAATAGGAAAGAGAAAAGGGGATAAACCCAGTTAGAAACCAAATGCAACTTCAATAGTGCCACTACCACCATCAATGGTGGAGCCACTAACCACCACCAAGACAAAAGAAACATCATGTTTACCAAGTCCTTCCAAAGACTCATCCACCTCTACCACATTCCCACTCAATGCATTCCTAGCGCCTTCTGCCTTTAGGTTGGTCATCTTCTAATGATGAAGCCTTGTCCTGCCAACCTTGCACTTCATAAATATTCATCCCAAGCTTGGATAAACATTCCTTCCATCCAAATAAGCCCTTAATTATGTAGTAACCACCCTACAAGGTGTTTAGAAACCAATGTATGTTCTTGAGGGGGGGCTACTAAAGGGGTCACCCAAAAAATCTAAAAATGGATTTGACTATTGTAGCCACCTTGGGAGAGGTTCTCTAGCTTAGGGATACCATAACCAAAGTTAAGGAAGTAAAAATTTCATCTAAATCTAATTTAGGAATAAAACACCCCTCTGGGCTAGGATGCTTCAAACATGACTGCACATGCTCTAGGTGCTCAACCACCATACAAAACCTTACTTCTAGTTCACAAAATGCTAGTAGAGGAATAAATCCTAGATCGTTGTGAGTAGCTAAAGGGAATGAGTGTTGTATAACGTAATCAAGAGCCTCCACTAATTCTTCCAAACCAACCATAAAGGTTAGATGCATAATTTTGCTAGCCACCACGATAGTCTGTTGCTTATATTTTAAGAAGATGAGGAAATTTCCAATGAAAGTCAATGCTAGTAATGAGTTTACCTTCTTCTTATAAACTATCTCCAATGCCACTTAACCAATAACTTCTCTGATAGCTTGTAGGACATTTATTGATTGGACAATGAAAATTCATTTGAACCATGAGTCAAAAACATGCCCATTGAATGTCACTTCCCTCTTAGATGCCTCTACATACAGTAGAGGTTTGTTGAGTGCCACTTGAAGCATAGGGTTTATGCAAATAGAGAGAACCAAAGTAGAGTTGAAGGGAGCATCAATAACCCTTAGGTGTGGAAGAGAGAAGGAATGCATGGTATATGCACCTTTCACCATAGATGCATTCAATAAAAAGGTAGTGGGAGAGTGTCACACATATGGTGCAAATTTCCCAAGATTAATGCAAGATAATGATGGGTAGATGCCCATAATAAATGGGAATACCTACCAATTTACTTTAAACTTACACCATCCGTATAAATACCCTAACTATTCCAATCATTATCCATGACTAATTCATCATGTTGATTGACTCCATTATTGGTCAATATGTCTACTATGGAATTTACTTCTTAGAAGTAATGGGACACTTCCCAAAGGCTTAGGTTGTCCATCAGTCCCCAACCATGATTAAGAATGTTATCGACATTCTAGGATCCTATTTTTTTATTCTTTAAATCTTGGATAATCACCTTCAATGATAAGTTATTTGATCCCATAATGAAATGCTAATTCTAGGCCCATAATAAGGGCTTGTGCTTCAAATCTCATTTTTGGTTTCATTAGCTAGTATCTTCGAGGTAGCTCAAATGAGTGATCCTACACAATCTTGAACCATGCATCTTACACCAAATGCCTTGAGATTTACCTTGGCTGCTTCATTAAAATTTAGTTTGAAAAAGTTAGGGGTGACCCAATTCATTTTTCCTTTAAATCTTGAAGCCTTTAACAATACCATCAACCCATCAATGGGGGATAAAATTAGAAGTTTTAACTATATTAGCCATCTTATTTAACTTTATATTCCATATGGTGAAAATCCTATTAAATTAGCCATTTATGAGGGATGTGTTGCTTCAACATCCCTACCCACGTTCATGAGTTGGTCTATCTTGATCAAGTGAATGGTTAGCTTTCTTTATGTAGTGATTTGAGTAACATAAGTCTGGACTGGCAAATAATGGAAAGTGAACCATTGTGAAACATTATGCATTATATCCTTGGTTGTTGTGGATAGTGGGCATGTATCTGTACAACATCATATGGGTGTTTATGGGTAGTTATATTGGTCTCAGATTTTGTGAAGCAGGGGCTAGGTTGTCCTAGGTAGAGAGTAATTAGACCTTGGGAGGGAATTATTCACTGTAATCATCTAAGTGGTTTTGAGTATTATTGACTGAGCCTGACTCAATGGTTGTTATGAATGTTGTCTAGTTGGCCTATTTATTATAATTTGGATCGAATTGTCCTAAATAAAGTTAATAAATACATGTTCTCCCTGTTGTTCTTGCATTGTGTGAATGTTCATGTGTGTTTGAGTTAATTTCTTGATCTTTATAAGTGTTTTATTTTCTTTCACTGCTAATCCATTGATATAAAAGTAGAATGCCACTATGTTTGTACATGTTCTTATGTAGATAAACATTAAAGGCCTAGTCTATAGTTCTTGTAGAGTCCCATCGCAACGTTTACTTAATTGTATTGACCATATGATTAAAATCTTTCTATATTGGCCATATACTAATTTTTTGACTGTATCGATCATCGTTATTTCTATTATATCAACCATGCAATAAACATTATCTTGTATTGGTCATTAAATTGACTATATCAACCCATCCAATTAGTATTTAACTATATCTACCAAATTAGTTATTTTACCTATAATTATATTAGTTAATCATTAATTTGACTATATCAGTGCATCCAGTCAATATTTAAATATATCAACCAAATTAGTTATTTTTCCTATTACTGTATTAGTCAATTTCATTTCTCGATACTTTACTTATTAACCAAATTTATGTTGGAGAGTTGTCAGTGATGTCATGGAGGTATCTTGTTGAGTGGATGAAGTGATTTGATAGCTTAAGTGATAATGATAAAATGTGCAATATGCTTGTCCTAGTATGCTTGAAGAAGGTTTGGTTGATCTTCAGAGTTTGATTGGTTTGAAATGTTTTTGGATGAGTCTAAAGTATTGATCATGTGAAAGAGGTCCCATAAGAAGTGCTCTATGCTTTGAGAGATTATGTTCATGAGTGGTATTCATCCAGTTCTTCATTGTATTCATCTAGACATTTTGGTCTAGTGGCATAAAATCTGAGTAGCCAGTTTGATGACATCACCATTGCCATGTGGGAATGAGTCAAGGGGATTTGGTCATTTGGTTGTGATCACATTAGTTCTTATTTGTTATGTGTTATATCTCAAGTCATGCATCAAAGTGTAGTCAAAGATATGAGGGTGTAAAGTTAGCTTCTCAGTCAGAATTCATTATTTTCCCATACTTAGCCAAATTTACATGTGGCTAGAAAAATATGAGTAAGCATGTTGATAAGGTAAACATTAAAATGTGTGGAGGTGTTAGTACAAAATGATTATATGGGTTTGTTCATTTTTGTGCTTAGTTTATTTGTGCTAAATTTTAGATTATGTGATGAAACATGTCAAAAGTTATGCATATGCAAAGTTGGGCTCCCATGCAGTTTGACTATGTTTTTTCATATCCAAATTTATGTGTGACAAGGAAAGCTAAGTAGGAATTTTTTTGATGTTATATCTTGCAGTGTGAAGGTTTCAAGAGAAACTGATCATATAAGTTTGTTTAGTTTTGATCCTAGATTTGCACTAAAATTTAGATCATGTGATGAAGCACGTTAAAAGATATGCTTGTTAAAAGTTGGCCTCCCAATAATGTTTTTGACATATTTGGATCTATTATAGAAGATTTTGAGAAGGCATTTTAATGGCATTATATCTCATATGTGTGAAGGTTTTAGGAGCAGTTTGGTACATGGTTAGATTTTTCTTTGAAAAGAGAACATATGGTGCAATTTATGAAACATGAGATTGATCATAGTAAAACATATATCTATCCAAAGTTGGCCTTCCAAAAATATTGAAAGGGTCCCCATACTTAGTCATTTCTACACATGTTAAAGTTCAAGCATGATTGATGGTGTGCGTTACTCCAAGAAGTCAGGAAGCAATGAGATGAGGATAGGTGCATGATGTTTAATGAATAAGAAAAGTTATAGGATAAGGATATAATGGAGAGTAGGTTCTCATATATATTGATTGAATGGTGTGATTTTCATGATAAAGCCCTGACTGATTTGTAAAGATCGATATAGCACATTGAGTCAAAGTTTTAAGATTGCACGAGATGAGGTTAAAGTGACTAAGGTTTAACATCTGAGCATTGGTGCCTATGCATTAAATATAAAACAAGATCGATAGTGTATATTTGATCTAATAAGTGAGGACATGAGATGTGAGCATGGTGTTCAAGGTTTAACCATGACCATTTGAATTTGAATATTTGGATTTTGCAAATGAAAAGATTAGTGTCTAATTTGTGGGCCATAACTTTTGATTCAGGCAGAATTTGACTATGTAGTAAAAATAAAAGTTGTAGAGGACTCCAAGATAAATTTGGAAATATATATTTGAAGATATTATAGTGATTAAAATCAAATATATTGAGCCTATAATTTGGATATGTTTGTGCTTATTTTGTAAGTGACCTAAGAAGGATATTTGAGTTTGTTTTGATGTCGTTTCAATGTCTCATGATGACTTTTCCATTTTGGAGTGTTTTAGAATTAATGAGGATGATCTATGAGTATTTTATAGGTGTTATAAATCTATATTGAGTATGAACAATGATTAATAAGTTGAATGTATTTTCATTAATAGTGTTCTTGTGTGTAAGGTCTATGTTTGAGTTAATTGAGCATATGCAGAGGTGAGCAAAGGTGATTATGATTATTTAAGGATGTCCTAGGGGATATAAGGAGTGGAAATATGTATTTTTAAGTGGTCTTTTAATATTATTATGCTTGGATAAGTGTTAAAGAGTTGAATGTGTCTCCATAGGACCTAAAAGTGACTTAGGCCTACTTGAAAGTGGATTGTGATTAAGTTTGACCCATGTGAGATGCCTTAAGGTTGAATGCATGTATTTGGGACAACGAGGAAATATTTTGGTCATGATAATTCATGGATGCTCTATATATAGTGAAACCAAATGTGTTGGTTTCTAGATTTTATGAGTGAGAGATTTGGGAAAGATTTGAGAGAGACTTGTATGTGAGAGTTTTGGAATGAGAAGGAAAGGAGAGGAGAGTGAGAGTGCCCAGATATTAGGTTGATGAGTAGATAATATTAAGGACTATGTGTATAATATATAGGCCATTTTTTTAATGATATTATAGTGTTCTTGTAGTCTGAAATTGTGTGAAGAGATCTGAGTATGCATATAAGGATTATTTGAGTGAAGAAGGAGAGAGATTATGGCATGCCTATGTGAGAGGCATGTATGAGTTAGAGAGAGATTTTTTGAAGTTATAAAATAATCAATTGGTCCATCATCAGGTGTTTAATACATTGGTTCTAAGGTTGAAGTTCTCTTTTCAAGGGGGGTCTAAAGGACTTGATCTTCCTTAGGGGTAGTTGCTCCTTATGAAATAGGGTTTCACTAAAAACATTTGGTTAGAAGGACTTGATAAAGGTTGTATGTTAGAAGGAATTGATCAAATAGGTGTTTATAAGGACTTGATCATCTTATGGGTAGGTGCTTCTTGTGGAACAATTGTTTTTCTAAAGGCCTTAGGTCAGCAGGACTTGACCAAGGTTCCTGATTAGAAGGACTTGATCAGTCTCTTGTTTGTGATCATATTATAGGATAGTAGTCCATGTGTTTTTAATCTTGAGATTGGGTTTTATTACCTAGTAGGATTTCCCAGGTAGATTTTGTGTTGTGTATGTGATCTTGCTTTATGTTCATTGTTCATTGTTATGAATGATTGTATTGAATGGTTAAGTATTTGTAAGGTTTTAGAAATTGAATTGGATTGTTTGACACCACTAATTCACCCCCATCTCAGTGGATTTTAACTCTAATAATTGGTATTAGAGAAAGGTCCTTTGATAAAATCTTGACAACTTGAACGTGATCCAATGTACAATGGCTAGTCAGAATGTGCAAGGTGGTTTCTTTACTAAGCAAGCACCAATGTTCAATGGATCTAATTATGAATTTTGGAGTGATATGATAAAGACATACATTATTTATATAGGGTTTGATGTATGAAAATATATTTTGAATGGTTATTTTACTCTTGCTATTCCTCCATCTAGTGTTGCAGACAAAAAGTTGTTTGAGAACAACTTTAAGGCAATGAATGCCATCACTTGTGGTCTTATAGAAATTGAGTTCACAAAAGTAATTCATTGCAAATATACTAAGTAAATATGGGATAAATTGAATACTATTTTTGAAGGAGATTTAAATGTTAAACTGGCAAAGTTGCAGACTCATTGAAGATAATTTGAGAGCCTTGAAATGAAAGAAGAAGATTCTATGGCATCCTTTCTGCAGAGAATTAATGAGATTGTAAACACCATCAGAGGTTTTGGAGAGAACCTTGAAGAGGTTATTATAGTTCAAAATTTATTAAGGTCTATATCCCTCAAATTTGATCCAAAATTATGTGATATAAAAGAAAGTCCTTGTCATACTTAGTTGAAGATGGATCAATTGCATGCAACCCTTACTACATATGAGATGAGACTAAATGATGATATACCACCAAAGAAGGAAGCAACATTCAAAATAGAGATAAAGCCAAAAAAGGAGTTCCAAGGTAATAAACCCAAAGAAGATGACATTTTTGATATTGATGAAGATGAACTAATTGCTTTGTTTACAAGGAAATTGAAAATAGGTTTAGGCAAGAATAAAGGCAAGTTGTCTTTCAAATGCTTTAATTATGGAGAGGTAGGACATTTTTCTAATACGTGCCCTCATAATTAGAAGAAATGTATTGATGAAGAGAATTATTAAGGTCATGATGATAGCAAGAGATCATTCAAGTCTGATGAAAACAAAAAAGGATTCATAAGGTTTGACAACAAGAAGTATTCCAAAGACAAGAAGAGTCTCTACACAAAAAATATTACAAGTTCATCAGATGAGAGTGACTCAGAATATGATCATGAAGATGATGGTCTTGATAAATATGAATATATGTTCATGGATGAGGAAGTTTCTCACATCATAAGGAGTCTACTTGGATTGATTTAGATAATGATGAAGATGAGGTGGAATGTGAGACTATATTCATGAATGATATTAAAGAACTAAAGATTGAGAAGAAGATCAATAAGAAAATTAAATCTAAACTCAAGGACTATGAGGAACAATTTAGTGTGTATGAGGAAATAATGAACATATGATCAAGTATCTCAGTTTTCAATTGGAAATTATATCTACAAGCCTAAAAGCTAAAAAATATGAATGTTCAAGGTATGTTTCTGAAAATAAGTCTTTGAAATATAAGCTAGAGAAGACATCTAGTAAGGTGAAGACATTTGTGATATTTGAAAAGAGCTCATGTGATATAGACAATATTTTGAGTGGTAAAAATCATGCTAGTGATAGAACTGGTCCTGGTTATGAAGAAGAATAAAAGAATGTAACTCAATATGAGATGAAGACTAATGTGAACCAAGACAATCAACCTTTGAAGACAAATCATCAAACAAGGAATGATGGTGAAAATAGATTAAAGATAAATAAGATAAAATAATGAAATTACATGAGGTATGCAAATTTAAATGGTCATTACTATACTTGTAATCAGTTTGGGTATAGAGTTAGAGAATGTAGAAGACCTATTGAAAATGAGTTTGCATGGGTCTATGATGGGGTTCATCAATCAAAAAGGGTAAGCAAGGTGAAGTGCTTCAATTGTCTTAATGAAGGACACTTTGCTAAGCATTGTCTAAATAAGGAAAGGCAAGGTAAGTCTTCTTCAAAAAGAGTAGTTTATTTCAATTGTCATGACATTGGACATATTGATAGTTTTTATCCGAACAAGGTAAGACAAGCTGAGTTCCATTCAAGAAATGTTGAGTGATATAGTTGTTTTGACATAAGACACATTGCAAGATTTTATCCAAATCTAGAAAGGTAAAAGAGCTTATTAAAAAAATTATGGTATGCTTTAATTATAAACAAAGAGGTCACATTGCTAGGTTTTTCAAGCAAAGGCCTACAAGTGAAAAAAGGTTCAATCAGGCTCCCAGAATACAAGGAAGAAGGAAAGTTAACTCATGGAAACCAAAGGTGATAATTATGAATCATGATGAGTATGAAGGTCCAAGTAATCTATTTTCTATGGTGGAGAATGCTTTATAAGTTGAAGAGTCCCAATAGGTCTCATTATTTACTCATGTCGAGAATGAAGAGACTAAGCTCAAGGAGAAGACTAAGGTACTAGTTTAGGCTAGTTATGAGGTAAGTATGGATCTAAGTGAACATCTTGATGTTGTTGATCAAGATTCATGTAAATAAAATCAATTATATATACCTAGTGATGAGGCTCCAAGCTGCAATGAAGATTCTACAGATGAAAAGGTATGTCATGAATCTATGCTGTCTCCATGTATTTTCAATCCAATCAAAGAAGAAAATGAGAATGTTTTAGTGATTGAGGAAGCTATTTATATTAAGCATAAGAAGAAGAATAATAATTATAAGTATCAATTGAGAAAGGAGGAGAAGGAATATGAGGAGGAGTTTTTGTTTTAGAGCATTGAGGTATAGAGGGTGTCTCTATCTATGCTTCTTAAGAGACTCCTTTCAAGTGGAGAAGAAAGTTTGTGTACAAAAGATCACAATGCCAATTTGAATATAGACTTGTTTTGATCTCAGAAGGTCTTTATTTAAGGGGGAGCAACAACTTCATGAGTTTTCTCTATTGGTTTGTGAAGGAGCTATAGTACATAGTCAAAATGAGGGGTTCTATGTGGCTTAATAAGTTTTATGAAAATGTCAAGAATATTTTGATGCTCAAAAAGGTCTATACACTTATTTTTGATGTGTTCTAGGTGATTTTGTGGTCTAAAGGTATGTTGAAGGCATATTGAAGTTTTTTTGAGTGCTCTCAATTTTCTCAATTGTTGGCTTAAGGGCAAGCAGGCCTAAAATGGGTTATAGGAATTATATGTTCCCAATGGTGTGGAGTCTCAAATATTGGTCTAAAAGTGTATGATGGGTGTTTCCAGGTGTGCAAGAAGTGTCATAGGTGTGCACTGACTAGAAGGAGGTTTGTTGACTTTGTTTGTTTTGAGATTTTAGGGTTTTGGGCTATGCTAGAAAAGTGATATACCTTATGAGTTGAGGTTTAAATTTTATTAATAAGTTAAATGGGCCAAATGGGTTGTCAAATCAAGATTCATAGAGATTTGAAGGTTTGTGGTTCTCAAATTATTTAAGTTTTTGTCAAGTTGGAGGCTTAATTGGATAGTTGGTTTGTGAAGGAAGTAGATTGCAGAAGATGAAATATTTATTGAAAATTGGTGTCCTTGAGGGGGCATATGAGAGTGATCTAGATATGAAGTTTTAGGTCCTAAAGACGTATCTACTACAAGGTGTGGGCTCTGCAAGTTCCAGGTAGGGCTATATGGAGTATAAGACATGCCTAGTATGAATAAGATTGATTTTTTATCAATTAATCCAAAATATAAAGGTATTTTTATTTCATGGAGAGTTATCATATTTATTGAGATCATTTTTCTCATTTGGTGAGTGGCATGAATTTCTATTAATGGTCCTTATTGTAGCTTGAGAAAGAAGGCTAGTAACCCTGTATGTTGGTTCCTCATGGTGTATGGAGATCTGAAGATGCTCAAATGGTGAAATTACTTATAAATATTAGGGGGAATCCCTCTCAGATATTTCTTTGTAATTTACATCAATTATCAGAGTTTTTGTGTGTTCTATCTTCATTGGTTGTAGTGTTTGGTTGAAGTGAGTATTGGCATGGAGCAAAAGGAAGTTGTCAAGACAAGAAAAAGTAGGATCAAGGTAAGGGGGAGTTTGTATCATATTTATAAGATGGTCCTTTCCTATTTATGGTCTTCAAGATCAGTTGATGCCCACTTTGTCATTGTGTCAAAGGGCGAGAAAGTTCCTGTTATGGGAATGTTCAAAGAAATAGAAGGTGAGCGGTATATTTCTATTTATGATGTTTATTGACATCAATGACAAAGGGGGAGATTATTGGATATTTTTCAATGATTTCATAGAGGTATCCTATTAAATGGATGACGTGATTTGATAGCTTAAGTGGCAATGATAAAGTGTGCAATATGTTTGTCCTAGTTTGCTTGAAGAAGGTTTGGTTGATCTTCAGAGTTTGCTTGGTTTGAGATGTTTTGTGATGACTCTAAAGTATTTATCATGTGAAATGGGTCCCATAAGAAGTGTTATATACTTTAATATCTTGTGTGCATGAGTGGTATTCATCCAGTTCTTCATTGTGTTCATTTAGACATTTTGGTCTAGTGGCATAAATCTAAGTAGACGGTTTGATGACATCACCATTTTTACATGGGAATGAGTCAAGGGGAGTTGGTCATATGGTTTTGATCACATTATTTCCTAGTTTTTATATGCCAAATCTCAAGTCATGTATCGATGCGTGATCAAAGATATAAGGGTACAAAGTTTGCTTCTCAGACTGAATTCATTATTTCCCATAGCCAAAATTGCATGTGGCCAAAAAGAGTCAAGTAAGCATGTTGATAAGGTCAAAATTCACACACGTGGATGTTTTAGGACAAAATGATCATATGGGTTTGTTCATTTTTGTGCCTAGTTTATTTTCACTAAATTTTAGATCATGTGATGAAATACGTCAAAAGATATACATATGCAAAGTTGGGTTCCCAGATAGTTTAACTATGTTTTTCCATAGCCAAATTTCCATGCGACAAGGAAATCTAAGTAGGCATTTTGATGATGTTATATCTTGTACATGTGAATGTTTTAAGAGAAATTGAGTATATGGGTTTATTTAGTTTTGATCCTAGTTGATTTGTGCTAAAATTTAGATCATGTGATGAAGCACATCAAAAGATATGCTTGTTTAAAGTTGGCATCCCAAGCAGTTTTTTGACATATTTGGCTCTATGATAGAAGATTTTGAGAAGTCATTTTAATGGCATTATATCTCATATGTGCAAAGGTTTCAGGAGCAGTTTGGTACATGGTTGGATTCTTCTTTAAAAAGAGAACGTATGGTGCAATTTGTGGAACATGAGATTGATCATAACAAAAGACATGTCTATCTAAATTTGGCCTTCCAAACATATTGAAAGGGTCCCCATACTTAGTCATTTCTACACAATTTAAAGTTTAAGTAAGATATGTTGGGTGAATATTTTGTCGACCAACTAATTGTTGACCAAAATAGTTCCTATCACCACAACATAGGGAGATGGGTTGTCCTGGTGTGCAGGTTTACTACATCAACAGGGGACAAATCTCTCCTCTCATCAAGGGGAGGTTCCCTATTAAATATACGGAGGCTATATATATATATATATATATATATATATATATATATATATATATATATATATATATATATATATATATATATATATATATATATATATATATATATATATATATATATATATAAGCAGAAAGTAAGACACAAGGGTGGGATAAACCATCCATCTCTCTTTTTTCAGAGATGATGCTAACAAACAAAGGAGAAACCTTGGGTTATTGGTGAAGATACTTCTCTTCTTTCAGAAGTAACATTCAGCCAAGAGCCAGATCCCTTCCTGGATAGTAGAAATCCTAATGAAATGATAGAAGGCACTTCTCTTCTTTCAGAAGTGCTTGTTCTTGCAAACAACATGAATCTTTCTGGTAAGTAACTGGTAACCAAAGGTGCAGAGTAACCAGCAGCCTAAAATGTAGCACAAAGTCTCCACCTCAACTGCCCAAGAGTGAAATATGAAGAACAATGGGGGCACAAAGTCATCCCAAGGTCCTTTACACAAACAAAAAATAAACACACACTAAAGACAACTATGACAGTACAAAGTCTGAAAGTAGTTGGCTTCAGGACACCTTCCTTATCACCTCCACTAGTCCTGCTTGTTAAATCAAATAAATAAGAATGATTTCAGAATATAGACATAAGAACAATCTCCTAAAGTAGCACAAGCTATAACAACACAAAGCCTGCAAGTAACTTGCTTTCTCATTCAATCAAAGAAATAAGAATTACAATCTGAGCTCAAAGTCTCAATAATGTCTTTCAATTCGAGCAGAGTTTCACTTCTGGTAAGGGGAAGATCTCCTTTGAAATGATATAAGAGATTACATTATATAGAGGCTTGAGGGAGGCTTGGCACTTTGTCCCATGGAGTGACCCATTTGGCGCATTCAATGCCTTGGATGCATTCTGGTCTTGTCAGGAAGGGCCATGCTAGAGTAGGGTGGCTACCTTGAATGTGGCATGTCAATTCATCTCTAGTGCCTCCTCTTGATCTTGAATCTCTAATTCCATCACCTGCTTAGCCGTGTAACTATCTATTATGCCTTTATCTCATAGGGGACAAACATACGGTGCTTTCAATGTTTGCAGGCCCCAAATATCTACATGATGAACTGCTCCACCTACTAGAAATAACTCCCATTGAGTTTCCCTCTTTGTCTCTTCCTTCTCTTGGTTTGGTCTTAGGATTTTTGAATGCATTTGGGTCTACGCCTTAAGTCTGATGGAATCAACAGACACTTCATTATGACAAATTTGACATTTGCGGGTCCATCATGCTTCCTAGCAACTCCTTTGTGTCTTTCTTGCTTGCCATGGTCACTTTTCACTGTGACACGGGTGAGGACATGTGGTGGCATCCATAGCTTTGAAATAGGCTTATCAAAATAATCTTTGAATCTGGTTAGCAGCTAGGGGGGCATGGATGCAAACACTTGACACGTTCTACTTCATTTAGTCACTTGTCCTTGGGCCCACCATGGTCTTTGCTTGAAATAGTGAAGCTAAGGGAAGAGACTACAGATATTGACACTTGGAGGCTCCTAACAAGCTTCAAGAGGGACACGTGGCAATATCTACCAATTCACAGAAACAAAGTTTAGTGGGGCTTGGCCGTCGACACTTGGTAGCATCCACCTAAATCTTTCTTTTATGCACGCTTCTTTTCTTAACTAAGGCAGCATTAGAACCTTTGAACCCGGCGTGTTGAACTGATTAAACATTAAACCCATTGAACTGATGAACCAAAATGGTTCAATGGTTTAAGCTTTTGTTTTGATGCTTGTCGACAGACCCTTTGATGAACCGATGGAACCTGTTAATCCTTTTACCAAAAAGTTGAGAAAATGACAAAATTGAATGTTCAAAACAAATTTTTGGAAAGGGGAGGGAAAATTTTGGCCATGCAAGACCAAAATAGTCATATGTTGTCTAAAAAAATGAGGAGTCATTTTTCAGGGACAACAGCTGGCTCCTATTGGGGAACTTCTTTCAGATAACAACTCAAAATAGCTGAAGGGAGTAGAAACTAGAATCTCTGGTGGCTTGAAGTGTGCGATTGGGATATGGAGTCATGCTACCCAAAAATAAATGTGACAAAAATGAAGACAAAAAGCATAAAATAGAACTAAAGACTATACAAATATACATATGTACAAATGAACTTATCTAATGCCTCAAGATTTGAAGCGCTTCAGATGTTGCCCATTGTGAGATAATGATAATGGCATCCCATCCTGATAAACCAGTAGGAAACCATTTTGTCCCTAGAATTGGTGATGGGCGAATGGAACTCTCCACTAAGAAACCATTTTTCTGTGTCTTCCCCTTGGTTTTCTTCTCTCCTTGCCCCAAAGCAAGACTTGACTTTTGGTCCAAAAACCATGAATCTTTGCTTTCTTAGCAAGGAGTTCCTTTTCTTGATTTTTATGGGCAGAAGAACGACCTAATACCATAATTTGTTGTTCTGATAGCTCATCCCAACACATGTCTTGATTGCCCACCTCAGATATCTCAGATTCTTCTTCGTTTGGAGGGGAGGGTTCTTCTGCACTTATGCCACACTCCACCAATTCTTCTGCTATTTCATCCTTGCCTAAAGACTCAAACAAAATTTGGGCTACAGGGGCCATCGTTTGGGTCTTAACACATTTGACATGATCAATTATGTCAAATGGCTAGGTTGGACTAGGCACAGGGGATGGAAGTTCTTCTTTTTCGTTTATGGGAGGGGTGGGAGGACTGGCCTATGAATTTGAAGTAGAAGGTGCAGAAATATTTGGGATACTTACTTTCTTAGCAATCACTAGGTCCTTTGGTTGGATAGGCAGAGTGGCCCCATGCTTAGCAATTGAAATTGCAATTTGAGGTCGCTCCTCTATTTCTCCTTTATCAGCTTGTTGAGCTAACTGATTCTGAGATTGGGTGACCATAGCATATGATCCCTTGGATGCTTCACATTTACTTCTAGGTTCATCCTGGTAATCCAAGAAACCAATGTGGGAGTCACCAACTAACTCTTCTTAATCCTTCGTGAAGAGACCAACATCATTTTCTTGATTAAACTCAGGTTGAAAAGATAAATCATGCTCTGTTTCCAAATACCCAACTGCTGAGTTGGCTGGAGGTGCTTCAATGGCAAGGTTCCTGTATGGGGGAAGAAGATGATTGGGTTGCCCTTGATGTGTCTGATTAGGGAATGCCCTCCTTGGTACATCTCTGTATGAAGGAGAAGATGACATCCCTTGTGCCATTTGTCTTCTGAGGGCCAGCACTTCATTTTCTAGTTTCTACACCATTGGGTCAATGGTGGTTGTAAGTGAGTTATCAGAAGATGAGGAAGATGCACCTTTGTTTGAATCCCTTCTTATCTTTCCAGCCAAGATAAGGTCATATTCTAACTCAATGACTAAGTCTTAAGTAGCTTCAAGATCTATGTGGCCAGCACATCTTAGTAGAAAACTCACTTCAGGCAGTTGTGAGTTTATGAAGAAGCATTTGAGGTTTTCGGGTGTAGGCTGAGCAACTACAGGAATCTTGTTTCTCAGCTTGTCAAATTTTGCAATAAAATCCCTCATGGGCTCATGAGGTTCCTTCTTCATCTGCGTAAGTTGGGCAAGCAAAGCATGAGCATCTTCTGCAAGTTTGAACCTTGCTTCAAACTTGGCTTCGATAGTGTCCTAGCCAATCACTGATCCAGTCTGCAACGGCACCTTATAGTGTCTCCATGAAAAGCCTGACTGCCACATCTTCAAATTCCACCCCTATCACACCACAGGCTATGGTGAAGGCTACAATGTGTTCATCAGGGTGGACTCTTCCATCATCAAAGAGTTTGGGGAAATTCTTCCTTGAACTAAGTGGTAGCTCATGCAATGGTTGAGTTAGATTAAGTGGGCCAAATGAGTTACCCCAGGGGCCTAAAACTACCATGATTGGATTATGAAAAATAGGGATAACACATCTGAGTGGAGTTGCCAAATTATGAGACAAAAATGGAAAAGAAATTGGCCCTGCTTTAGTTTAAAGCTTGAGGCTTCAAACTGCGCTTTCTTTCCCAGCAGCTCTAGTTTTGTAGACCAGATAATATAACGGAGATGGAGGAAGATGGTAAGGCTATAATGATAATGGATAAGACACAGAATAGAGTCACCCGAGTTTGTAATGGATAAGGGTTATAATGATAATGGGTAAGACACAAGTGATGTTCCAATCTAAAACTTGAGGTTCTAAATTGCACAAAATTATTGTGTCCCCAGTGGAGTCGCCAAAAACTCTTGGGTGAATATTTTGTTGGCCAACTAACTAGTGACCAAAATAGTTCCTATCACCATAGCATAGGGATATGGGTCATCTTGGTGTGCAAGTTTACTACATCAATAGGGGACAAATCTCTCCTCTCATCAAGGGGAGGTTCTCTATTAAATATACGGAGGCTATATACTATATATATAAGTAGAAAGTAAGACACAGGGGTGGGATAAACCATCCATCTCTCTTTTTTTAGAGATGATGCTAATAAATAGAGGATAAATCTTGGGTTATTGGTGAAGATACTTCTCTTCTTTCAGAAGTAACATTCAGCCAAGAGCCAGATCCCTTCCTGGATAGTATAAATCCTGATGAAATGCCAGAAGGCACTTCTCTTCTTTTAGAAGTGCTTGTTCTTGCAAACAACAAGAATCTTTCTGGTAAGTAACTAGTAACCAAAGGTGCATAGTAACTAGCAGCCTAAAATGTAGCGCAAAGTCTCCACCTCGACTGCCCAAGAGTGAAATACAAAGAATAATGGGGGCACAAAGTCATCCCAAGGTCCTTTACATAGAAACAAAAAATAAACACACACTAAAGACAACTATGACAGCACAAAGTCTAAAAGGAGTTGGCTTCAGGACACCTTCCTTATCACCTCCACTAGTCCTGCTTGTTAAATCAAATAAATAAGAATGATTTTATAAGATAGACATAAGAACAATCTCCTAAAGTAGCACAAGCTATAACAGCACAAAGTTTCCAAGTAACTTGCTTTCTCATTCAATCAAAGAAATATGAATTACAATTTGAGCTCAAAGTCTCAATAATGCCTTTCAATTTAGGTAGAGTTTCACTTCTGGTAAGGGGAAGATCTCCTTTGAAATGATACAAGAGATTACATTATATAGAGGCTTGAGGGAGGCTTGGCACTTTGTCCCATGGAGTGACCCATTCGGTGCATTCAATGCCTTGGATGCATTTTGGTCTTGTCAAAAAGGGCCATGCTGGAGCAGGGTGGTTGCCTTGACTGTGGCATGTTGATTCATCTCTAGTGCCTCCTCCCAAGCTTGAATCTCTAATTCCATCACCTACTTAGCCATGCAACTGTCTATTCTGCCTTTATCTCATAGGGGACAAATAGATGACACTTTCAATGTTTGTAGGCCCCAAATATCTACCCGATGAACTACTTCACCTACTGGAAATAACTCCCGCTAAGTTTGCCTCTTTGTCTCTTCCTTTTCTTAGTCTGGCCTTAGGCTTTTCGAATGCATTCAAGTTTGCACCTCGAGTCTGTTGGAATCAACAGATACTTCATTGCAACAAATTTGATGTTTGTGGGCCCATCATGCTTCCTAACAACTCCTTTGTGTCTTTCTCACTTGCCATGGTCACTTTTCACTGTGACGTGGGTGAGGACACATGGTGGCATCTGCAGCTTTGAAATAGGCTTATCAAAATAAGCTTTGAAACTGGTTAGCGACTGGGGGGTGTGGATGCAGACTCTTGGTGCATTCTACTTCATTTAGTCACTCGTCCCTCAGCCCACCATGGTCTTTGCTCGAAATAGTGAAGCTAATGGAAGAGGCTATGGATATTGAAACTTGGAAGCTCCCAACAAGCTTCAAGAGGGACATGTGGAAATATCTGCCAATTCACAGAAACAAAGTTTAGTGGGGCTCAGTCGTCGACACTTGGCAACATCCATCTGAGTCTTTCTTTTGTGTGCACTTATTTTCTTAACTAAGGAGACCTTTGAACCTTTGAACCCACTATGTTGAACTAATTGAACATTTAACCCATTGAATTGATGAACCAAAATGGTTCAACGGTTCAACGGTTCAAGCTTTTGTTTTGATGCTTGCCGACAGACCCTTTGATGAACCGGTTGAACCTGCTAATCTTTTTACCAAAAAGTTGAGAAAATGACAAAATTGAATGTTTAGAACAAATTTTTGGAAAGGGGAGGGACAATTCTGGCCATGTAGGACCAAAATAGTCATATGTTGTCTAAAAAAATGAGGAGACATTTTTCAGGGACAACAAGATCGATGGTGTGCATTGCTCCAAGAAGTCAATAAGTAATGAGATGAGGACATATATATGATGTTTAATGATTGAGAAAAGGTATAGGATAAGGATCTAATGATGAGTGAGTATTCATAAAAATTTATCGAATGATGTAAGCTACATGATAAAGACCTAACTGATCCGTAGAGATTGACAGAGTGCATTGAGTCAAAGTTTAAGATTACATGAGATAAGGTCAAAGTGATTGAGGTTTAATGTTTATGCATTGGTGCCTATGAATTAAAATCAAACAAGATTGAAGGTGCATATTTGATCTAAATATCAAGGACATGAGATGCAAGAATGGTGTTTGAGGTTTAACCATGACCGTTTGAGTTTGAATATTTGAATTTCGTAAAGGAAAAGACCAGTATCTAGTTTTTGGGCCATAACTTTTGATCCAAGCAAAATTTGACCATGTAGTAAAAATTAAAGTTGTATAATACTCCAAGGCACATTTTTTAATATAGATTTGAAGATTTGAAAGTGAGTATAGTCAAAGATATTGAGCCTAGAAGTTGACTATGTGTTCATGTTTGTTCTGCAAGTGACCTAATAAGAATAGTTGAGCTCATTTTGATGTTGTTTCAATGTCTCATGATGAATTTTATATTTGGAAGTTTTGTCAAATCCATAAGGATTCTCTTTGATTATTTTGGAGGTGTGATCAATCTATCTTGAGTATGAATTTTTTTTAATAATTTGATTGTATGTTTGGTAATGGTGTTCCCGTGTATAAGGTCTCTACTTGAGTGAATTGAGCATATGTAGAGGTGATCAAAGGTGACTATGATTATTTAAGGATGTCCTAGGGGAAATAAGGAGTGGAAATATGTATTTATAAGTGGTCCTCTATTATTATTAAGCTTAGATAAGTGTAAAAGAGCTAAATGGATCTCCATAGGACCTAAAACTGACTTAGGCCTATTTAAAAGTGGATTGTGCTTATGTGTGACCCATGTGAGATGCCTTAAGGGTGAAGGCATGTATTTTGGCTGAAAAGGAAATATTATGGTCCTATTAATTCATGGATGATCTATATATAATGAAACCAAATGTGTTGGTTTCTATATTTTTTGAGTGAGAGACTTGGGAGAGATTAGAGAGAGAATTGTATATGAGAGAGTTGGAGAGTGAAGGAAAGGAGAGGAGAGTGAGGGTACCCAGTTGTTGGGTTGATGAGAAGATAAGATTAAGGACTATGTGTATGATTTTTAGGTCATTTTTATAATGATGGTATAATGTTTTTGTAGTTTGAATTTGTGTGAAGAGATCTGAGTATGCATATGAGGATTGTTTGAGTGAAGGAGAGAGATTGTGGCATGCCTATGTGAGAGGCCTATATGAGTTAGAGAGATAGTTTGTGAAATTATTAGATAATAAAAAGGTTTATCATCAAGTGTTGAAGACATCAGTTCTAAGGTGTAAGTGTTCTTTTCATGGAGGGTATGAAGGACTTGATCTTCCTTAGGGGTGGTTGTTCTTTGTGAAATAGGGTTTCACTAAAGACCTTTGGTCAGAAGGACTTGATCAAGGTTTTAGGTCAAAATGACTTGACCGAACAGGTGGTCAGAATGACTTGATCATCTTCAGGGTAGGTGCTCCTTGTGGAACATCTATTTCACTAAAGGATTTAGGTCAAAAGGACTTGATCAATCTCTTGTTTATGATCATCTTATAAGACAGTTTTCCAAGTGTTTTCAGGCTTGAGAGTGGCTTTTATTCCCTATGATGGTTTCCCACGTAGATATTATGTTATGTATGTGATATTGCTTTATGTTCATTTCACTTCTCTGAATGATCTATATGCTTCATGAATGATTATATTGAATGCTTAAGTATTTGCAAGGGTTTGGAAATTGAATTGGATTGTTTGCCACCATTGATTCACCTCCCCTTCTTAGTGGATTTTACCTCTAACAATTTATCTTTACTATCTTAAACATACAATACTATTTTATTGGTCTACTTTCAATTTCCCATCTATACAATTGTATCATCTTGGACAATAAAATTATCTTGTGGTGAAGATTGATTTCTTAGACCCTAATAAATGTGTACTTTTTGAATTAAAAAAATCTAGGACCTACCCATTGCCTATTGAATTTTTATATTTAATTTTATGCTTGTTGGGTAAAATTAAGTTACATAAATTTTCCCCAAAGTTTTATTTTCATAGATCTATCCTATTTACCCATCCTAACATTCATTACATGTCTTACCTTGTTAGTTGTGATAGTAGGTCCTTGGCATCCTGAGTGGTGTATACCTCTATGTCCTTTAGCCATCATTTTTATCTACATCACAAGTGGTCATTTAGGGCTCTCAATATCTCAAAGTAACAAATGTTCTAATTATTTTTTACCTATTTATAGTAAAATTTGAAAAAAAATGAACCTTTCAAATTTTATCCTCCAACTTCCATTTTTTCAGTCATATATTTGTTTCTGCAAGTCCATTTGATGAACTAAAAGAAGTGCTAGAATCATGGCATTGCAAAGAATTTTGTGGTACTAACATAATATTTTAATAGAAAATTATGTTTTTTTCTCTTATTTTTAGGCTTGTCAGAGCAGTTGCAGCATAGCTTTAGCACCTTACATTACTATTTTTATGCACTTAAGCTTCTAAAGTCATCCTACTACCACTCTCGTACCAAAAACATTCATTTTCAAAACATCCAGGTAAGTGAAGTAATGTATATGTGTCTATGTTATTTTAATTTATCTCATTTTAACAACATTCATTTTACAACACTTGATTTTATCGTCATGTTGTTATGTTTCTTTACCAAATAACAATCCCACATTACACTATTGTGACTCTTGATGAGATTTGGGTGGGACATATGTATACACCTATATTTTTTAGTCATTGATTTGTAGGACTTTTTTGCACATATTTCTCCCTAAGTGCATGTCTTAAGGAGTGCATTGAGATTGAGGTTGGGTTGGCTAGTGGTACTTTATGATAGATTACAATGTGATTGCCTATTATACATGTTTACACTCATTATATATATATATATATATATATATATATATATATATATATATATATATATATATATATATATATATATATTTTATCCTCCTTCAGTGACCTTTTCCCTATTTTTTTCCTCTTCTACCTAGTTTCAAGTCTTTCCCCAACTAACTCATCCATGTTGAGTTAGTTTTGTTGTGATCCTTGTATTTTAAAAATTTATTAGCAATGGTCGATGCAATTCTATTTCTTCCCTATGTCACTTTCCAACTATATCATTCTTGATCAATATTAGTGTGTGTCTTTCTATACTAACTTGGCATGCCCAAAAAACTAATTTTTTTTCCCATGATCATTTCCCATATCAATCCAAATTGAGTTTGTCAGCATATTTGACAAGTCACTTTTAAGAGTTGGAACCATATGTATAGGGTTCCCAAATGTCATTTTTATAAAAAAACACACACCATTTTGATCTGTCCACACACATAAACTTATCTTTATTATAAAAAATGGATTTAAGTATAGGAGCTTATACTTGTGGAGATCTATGTTTGCATAATTTATTTTGAGTTCTTGAGAATGAAGCTAAACTAGAAAGATACACCTAGTCTTTGAAGTCTCAAACTAAGTATAATTATGTATTCATCTTTACCTTTTGATTGTCCACCTACAACATCTCTTATAAAGTGCCACTTGAGCCAAGGGGAGATTGATGTACTAAGAAGTCAATTCAAGGTAAGCATCCCCATCTCTAAACTCTTTCTTTTATATTGGTTTATATGCATATACTAGAGTAGTATGTTTTTGTCTTCTTCTTCATGCCTAGCTTAACTTATGTTATCTTTATGTGTCATTATATCCCTAGTTATATGCCTCTTAGTTATAAACCTTAGTTTAACTAGCTATTAGTTACTACCTAATGTTAGTTTTCTATATCTAGTTTACCTCTTTTATATTTTAGATTTAGGTTGTCTTTATTAGTCAGTTCCTTGTATAGGTTTCTTAACTATATCATTGTTCCCCCTTTTACAAACAACTCTTACTTATAGATTTCACCCTGCTTTGTAACAAAACCAATTATATGTATATTGGATCTAGTATGTGTATGTTAGGAAAATAAAGTAAAAAATATAAGTATCCTATAATATACTAAATAAAGGTGGTAATAATAGGACCAACTACATAAAAGAAGTTGTACTAGAGGTTGAAAGTAAGAGCTATTTATAAAATGGGTATGAAGGATATATTAAGAAAACCAGACGTAAGGAACTATCAAACAAGGGTAGACTTGATCCTAGATGGTAAGAAACTATAGTAACAAAATATAAACTCCATTAGGTGGTCACTAATAGGTATATAAACTAAAGGTTTAAGATATACTAGCATACAAATATAACATATATTAACAAGCATAAGATAAGCTAAGCATGGAGAATAATATAATAACATACTAATATAGTATAAGCATGTGAACAAAATAAAATTAAGATTGTAGAGATATGAATACTTACCTTGGGTTGACTTTTGGTGAAGCAATCTTCCCATTAGCTCAAGTGTCACTTTTTGAGAGATGTTATAGGTGAAGACTAAAATGGCAAGGATCAAGACCTAAGTGACCTTACTTTGGGACTATAATGACTAAGGGGCACCTCCTTCATTCAATTTACTTATATTGAATTTGAACTACCTTTATTAAGGACTAGACCTCCACAAGAGTAAGCTCTTATACTTTGGTTCCTATTTTACTAGAAGTAAGTTTTCGTGCATAATATAGGAGATTTTTGTGTGTTTCATATAAAAATGAGATCTAAGAGACCTATATATATATATATATATATATATATATATATATATATATATATATATATATATATATATATATATATATATATATATATATTAAAATTCTAAAAGTGACCTATCAAATGCAATAAAGAAGTTGATCTAGATTGATGTAGTAGAAATATCTAGACAAAGATTCAGAGTAATACATCGACCATGCCAAGTTAGTATGGGAAGGAAAAAACTACATCGAGTGGGGCTGATGTAGTCAAAAAGAGATAGGTAATAAAAATAATAGAATCTTTCATGAATGATACAATTGTAAAAATAGGGGACATAACAAAACTAACTTGGCATGATCGAGTTAGTCAGGAAAAGACCTAAAACTAGGCAAATGAGGAAAAATAAGGATAAAAAAGCACCAAAGGAGAATAGGATGGCCATGTAGTAATATAATGAGTGTAAACATGTCGGACTAATGATCATAAGACAAAAATATCTCACACAGTAACACAAGTCAGGCCAAACCAATCCCAATGCAATTTTTAAGACATGTAATTGAGGAGAAATTTGCATCAATGAGTTCATGTACAATAAATCATTAATAACTAAAAAAAATAGGCATATACAATATGGTCTTATTTTTCCTATATTAGAGATATTTATATTATAGATTGTATTTGCCATATATATAAAATCCTACATTAAATGGTCAACATGTTGTAGTGAAAGGGTTTGTTGTAACCTAATGTAATATCATAAATGAATTGGCTATAATTAAACATCTGTAATGCATGTAAAATATAATTTACAATGCCTAGTTAATTATGACAATCATATATGTAAAGATACAAATAAATAAAAGGCTCAAGTCTCATTTATGTTTTGTTGTAAATATGTCTTTGTAAGTAGACCTCAAAACATGCAACCAAAACACCACCAAAATGCTTCTTTTAAAATATAAGCCTGGTTTGAGTAGTATTTCATGATAGTACAAATGTTTTTAGTAAACCACTACCACTTCATATATGATCTTTTGGGCATGCTCACTTATTTCATCTCTTCACTTCCTTGCCCCAATTTTGCATGTTGAAACTATTGTCTTCTTATAATGAGCTAATTTTTTTTGGCTCAGAATGTTAAGGAAAATAAAATTTAAGGCCATGTATTAAATTTTTGGGTCACTAGTGTCAATTAACTAGCCTCAAATAGTTAATCCCATTAGATTATAATAAATATGTCAATAAATAGAAATTTCATAACAAAAATAAATCCAACTTGTACTTCAAAAGTGCTCCACAATGAAATGTTAACTCAAATAATGATAAATTCTCTTATGATTATGTGAGTGATAAATTAACTACAACACTTTTTTATTTATAAGTAAATTTAAATTCAACAATATTAACTCCCACACTAACTTCCAACAAGTAAAATATTAAACAAAGAGACCTAATGAATAAAATAAACCCAAAATAAAATAGAGAATGATATGAATTTTGGAAAGTTTGAAGTCTACGTACATACATATAATTATATATACTAATTTTAAACCAAATTATCCATATATAAACAAATATATTAACATTTTTAGGTGGCTACACCTGCATGATTTAGTAATAGAAGACAATCAAAATAATTTTGAAGTCACCAATTTTTAGATGACAAAATGTAAACTTTAACTTAGCATCCTGAATTTATTAAAAACTAAATTGATTTATCATAATTACACGGGCCATTATTTCAAAAAATTATCAAGATTATGTGGTAAATTTGCATTTTCCCATAATATGAGGCCTTCATGCCATTTTTATTTTCCTCTTTTTAAAAATTAATTAGTGAAAAGGTGCACTTTACATCCCATGTTAATTTTGATTTTTTTGTTACATTTATAGGTGTTTTATAATGGTCATAGGGGTGGAGAGTAATGCAATGAGTTACTCATAATTATGTTCAATTTTAAATTTGATGTCTATTTGATTATCACATGATAATTTTAATCTTAAATTTAACATTCATTTGACTCTTTTTTAATGTTTTAACCTTTTAAGGTTTTAATTATGTAAATTCCATGTTTTATTAAAGTTAAATTTATAACAAATAAAGGGTTGAGTAGTCAAAATTAGAGAAATAATATGCATAAAATAACCATTGATTTGTTATAAATTTAACTTTAATAAAAAGTAGTCAAAATTAGAGAAATAATATGCATAAAATAACCATTGATTTGTTATAAATTTAACTAACTTTAACTTTCTAAAAATAGTAATAAATATGTTTAAATAAATACTTATCTAGAAAACACCTGATATGAATGATTTGAGTGCTAAAAATTGAGATATGAATAGGTCAGAGTGTCGTGAACTAGATCCTTATATCATAACCTCTCTTGGATACTAGTGAGACATTTAGATAGAGGTGCCATGTGGATCTAGTGCCCCTATAATAGCATAAATGTCCTCTATGCAAGACTTCTATAAACTTTTAATTTCACTTACATCTATGTTTCTATGTTTTGTTCTTGCGTGCATAGAGTCTATAAATCTGTATTGTGCTTGTAATAGTAATTTTATGATGAAAAAGCTAATCCTTCTTACAAGTAAGGTATGAGTTGAAAGTGTATTTGTTAATATGATAGGATGGACATCCTCAACACCCTGTTGTGAAGATATTTGCCTACATACCAATACTCCAACGAGGGATCAAGCCTGATATAGTTCTCCCCACCTAAGTGCTGGTGCAAGTGCAAGTGATGCTAGAATGATAGTGGTCTTGAATGCCTTGAGTGTGCTTGAAATTGGAAATCTATAAAAATATGAGCTTAGGGTAGTTTTATATGGTAGTATGCAGAAGTAGGGTAGAATAGGGATTAATAACCTTGATTTTGCTCAACTTATTTCGTGTTTGACTAGGTATTTTACATATAATTTCCATCTAGTGGATAGAAGTCTAAAATTCATGTATTTATAGTGTTATTTAGCTTATGAAGACAATAAAAGATGCTTAAGCTAACCTTAGGAGGGTTTTGCCTTTGAATATATATTCACTTAGGAAAGATAGGGTAAAAAAACATAGGCATGATTTTGGGGACATTAGCACCACGTGGCTCTAGTGTCCTTAATATGGCGCTAATGTCTAGCTGGCAGACTGTTGGGCATGAAGGGCCAAGATTGTGAAATGAAGGTTTGAGACTACATTTAAGCTAACTAAGGATGCCTTTGGTCCACACAAAGGCTAGAAAAGTGTGATAATATGCTCTATTATAGGTCTAAGGCTAAGCTAGGAATAGATTGTCTCAATTAGCTCTCTTAGCACTCAAATACCACTTTTAGGTGATTATATTTTCTCCCCTTTATGATATAAATGTATCAAAACAAAATGACTAGTATAAATGAAAAATAAGCGTACCTAGAGTTACCTAGGAAGTGAAGCCCAAAAAGTTGATTTTGAATATGTAAATATGGGTATGTGTATATGAAGCATGATCCAAATCATGTCCTTCAAGTGAAACATAAATAAATCAGTCCTTACTTAAGAGACATCAAAATCAAAAGACTATGCTGAATAAATAACTAAAAAAAGAGATGGGAAAGAGGAAAGAAATGAATCCACCTCATTGGGTATGTGAACCAATGCATGAACCCGGTGACAATATGTGTGTTGCATGTATATAGTGATCAATTAGTGAATATATTGGACTGAGTTGATAAATTTATCAATCCTCATGTGTGGGTAGCTCAAGAACTCAATTTGGTTTTGACTCCATCAATTCCCACCCCTACTTGGTGGATCATGACATGTGAATAGCTTAGATTGGACTGATAATTTGTCTAACCCTCTCATGTGGGCAGCTAAATAACTCAAGTAGGATATGACTCCATCATTTTCCATCCATGTGTATTATATGCATCTAAAACTAAACTACAAAATTTTTTGTAAATGTCTAACTGAGTATAACTAATTGTGTATGTCAGTTCCACAAATACTCACGTACATTAGGTGACTTTGGAATGTTGGGAATGCCAACCAATGTAGATGGAAAAAAGTATGAAACTGGTGATAAAATATAATATGAAGTCAAGTGTATATAGTGTAGAGAATGATATGGAGTTTTCCATTCCATCTGATCAACCTGTGTGTAATTGAGCATATGAAAATAATTTGTTGTGCACATGCCCCCAATATGATATCTAAGTATACTTATTTTGGATTGAGTTTTAATAACTATATCTAAGTATCTAAACTAAATATGGGAATGATAATGATGTGTATGATGCCCCCAATATGATCAAATGACTCTAAGTTGAGCTAATGTGAATCTGAGCATAACTATCAAACCTATAATTGTATTTGTGTAAATATGTAATGTACCTAGTGTATTATTATGGTGAATTTGAATTGTCCTAAAATTGAGGCTACTAGATAGTAGTTCCATGTGGTGCTAGTGTCCCTATTTAGGTGCTAATTTCTGTTTGGTCTAAAATTTGTGTCATTATACTGATTTCTAATCCCATTTTTTTCCATATGTTTACCTATGTCTAATTTTTTGAAATTGAGCTTGTGTGCTAAAAAACATTTTGTGAATGCAATATAAGAGCCTAATCTCTATGACAAACCCCTATTAATTCCCCCTCTTTTGAGGGTAATTGTTGAACCTATGCAAGAATTCTCCTCAAAAGAAAAATCTCTATAAAATGTGTGTTAGTTGGAGCATATATGATAATCCAATATAATGTGCATAACATAACATTAGAATGTAAGATAATTTGGGCATAAGTATGTAATATAAGATGCATGTCGTGTCTAGTATTTCATAAGGGTGTTGATATATATGTAATAAATGTATATAATAGCGAATCTAAGTAGAATTGAGTAGTTACCTAGGGGGATGGTACATGATGTCCATCACGACACCTAAGTAGGAAGGGTATATGCATGAGATATCTCATGGCATCAAAAATTGGTGTGTAACAAGAAAATACAAGAGTCATGGCCATGACATGTACAAGAAATAATACATACAAACCACATGAGGTACACAAAATAGGTCAAAGGGCCATAATACAAGGGACATGGGCACATTTCACTAAATCTAAGAAAGACAAGACATACAAGGACATGATAAAATGTCTACATACATAAGCAACAAATAAGTTGGCTTAGATCCACATAGAAGGATGTACTCAAATATTCACATACATAATCATTAAATTGCACACAAGGGACATGAGCACATTTCCAAGGCATACATACTATAAATAGAAGTGGCATAGAGCCAAATAACAATGACAAATTCAAATTCCCTCGAATAGAAGAAGCATAGAAAATCAAATCAAATCTAAACTAGGTAAGTGAGAAATGAAAGTATGCATGAATGTAGTAAAAATATGTGTAAGAGCTAGGATGTACATATGTTGATTCTAAATTAGTAATAGCCATCAACAAAATTAAGTATGAATAGAAATGATCAATATGAAGATATAATAATGCTAAAACTAGGTTGTAGAGAATGTAAAGATAGAACCTGATAATAGAAACTGTGTATAAGATACCCCCAAATGGGTGAATATGTCAAATGAATAAACATGAATTGATGTATATTCCCCTATTGGGTAGATGATAGTAAGTTTGGATCAGTGTAGTGGACTTAGGTCTTGTAAGCAATCTACAAGCACTTGATAAGAGCAAGTGAAGCATGTAGTATGATAAAATTGACTATATTAAGATAGATAGCATATGTAGTGTCTGGAAAATGTGATAAATGTAAACACAACAATGCATATAATCATAAATTTTGTGTTTTTTAAGTAATATTTGAATTTTATTGTGTTTTGGCATGTTATATTATTTTTGTATTTTTTGTAAAAATGTTATGTACAAGCAATATGAAAATGAACTATGTATAAGGAGTAAAATAGAGAATGAAACTATGTAAAAGAGGTTAGGAACCATACAAATTGATGAGTCTCATGGGAGACTCTCTATCATTGTTGCCTGTGTCAAAAATAGGAATGGTAATCTCTCATGCAATGTGAAGGTTATGTTGTAGTTGAATGTTGTTGTAGTAGGAATCTAAGTATTATTCATCATCAGAATCATAATAACCTAGAATGCTAGAGGGAATTGCCTTATATTATGGGGTTGACCTTTCAAAATTGTGATTTTTAATATTTATTGTAATTTTACCCTTTGAAAATGTGTTGATTTTAGACATATGGTGCTCTAGAGGCTCTTTTTCTAGAAAGCTTTTTTTTAGAATGCTTGTTGGCTTAGTATGATTTTGACTTTACAACTTATGTTCTTGCTCTTTCTATAACATGTCTTGTGTATCTAGATGTTTTTCCTTGATAAGTTGTATTTGTGAATTATTTATCTTATGATGTTCAATAAATCCAAAACCTTGTTGACCAACATTATCAACTGATAGAATAGGAGATGTGATGCTTTGGGCCTAGTTGCCCAAACCTTGACCATGATAATCAAACTAGTATAGATACTTTTGACCAAAATCATACCATTTTGAAAGTTGATCCTCATTTTGGAAAGGTAAATTTACATCTTTTACTTGCTTGACTTGTGTTTTTTGAACCTTTTGTTATTCTGAGTTATGCTTCAGTAACCATTTTTGTATTATTTCTAAATTTGATCCTTTTTAAATTTGTAGATGTGTCATTATATGTTGTGTGAATGATGTGTCACTATGTGAGTCATTTGTATCCATTATCTATTGTATTTTCCTTTTCAATGTTAAACATGAATCAATGTGGTGCCCATGCATTTTATGATATGCATAAAAATATTTTGATCTCCTCATTGGGTGTAGAGGAAGTAGGTTGATCAACTTAACTTTATTAGTTTCCCTTAGTACTAACTCGAACTCTTATTTAACTTTTCAATGTTTTTTAATCACTATTTTTAGATGTAATTTGTTATGATTTCATGTTTTGATATGTAACATTTTACCACAAATTGATTAGGTGAAGATGTATATACATGATTTACACTAGTGTGCCCTAGAGGCCTTTATCTTGTAAAGATTTTCTAATGTTATAATATTTTCATGTAATAGTTGGTTATAATTTTTTAAATATGATATTAGCTTTCTCATACTGATAATTTGATCCCCTAGAGTCTCACAAGTGTAAACCCTAGTTGTTTCTAATTGAACATGTAGTCACACACCTTGTAGGGAAGAGGGATGTATAGGCTAAGTATGCAAATTAGTGGTAATGGTATAGGATGCATCATCTCATGGAGGAATGATAGAATTTAACTGGTTAGAGGGAAAGTAGCTATCACACTCATGGAGATGAGTAGGAGAAAGATAATATTTCATGTGCATAAGATATGACATTAAAACATGAAACATAGTTGTTAGCTTATGTGTTAAATCTTCTATGTGTTAAGGGTTTTCTTATTAAGGTGATAAAATGATATGAAATATCACATATATTTTAGTTGATATAAATCATCATCTATACATGTGTTTATGTCTTTTGAGTTCATTTTGAATTAAAGGAAACAAGAATGTAAATGAAAGTATTAAACTTTGCAACAAAAATGATTAATTTTTTCTGTCATTATGATCATGATTATATGGTATACAAAATTGAAGATATATGGATCAAAAATATAAATTCTATAAATTTAAATCCTAGGGTTATCTAGGGTTAGGGTTTGTGCAAATTTAAAAGTAAGTTGGGTTCACCAAATGTTTTAACCTTTAAAGGTTTTACTTATGTAAATCTATGTTTGATTAAAGGTCTGAGTAGTCTAAATCAAGGAAATAATATGCATAAAATAACCATTGATTTGTTATATATTTGACTAGCTTTGACTTTCTAAAAATATTAATAAATATGTGCAAATAAATACTTATTTAGAAAACACCTAATACAGGTGATCTGAGTATTAGAAACTGAGATATGAATAGGTTTGAGTGTCATCAACCAGATCCCTATAATAGAACCCCTCTTGGATAGTAGTGCCACATTTGGATAGAGGTGCCATGTGGATATATTATCCTTATAATGGTGATAAGGACCTTTGTGTAGGAATGCTCTGAACTTTTGGGTGCACCTGCATCTATGTTTTTGGGTTTTGTTCCTACGTGTACAAAGTCTAGAACTCTATATTATGCATGTAATAGTTGTTTTATGATGCAAATCCAAATCCTCTTTTCAAGTAAGGCATGAGTTGAAAGTGTGTTCATTAATAGGATAGGATAGACATCCTCTACAACCCACATGTGAAGAGAGTTGCCTACATACCAATACTTCGAGGAAGGATCAAGCCCGATGTAGTTATCCCCACCTAAGTATCGGTGTAAGTGAAAGTGATGTGAGAATGATAGTGGTCTTGAATGCCTTGAGTGTACTTGAGATTGAAAATATGGAAAATATAAGATTAGGTAGGGTATATTAGGGATTAATATCCTTAATTTTACTCAACACTTTTCATGTTTGAGTTTGTATTTTAGATTTAATTTATATCTAGTGGATAGAGGTCTAAAAGTCATCTATTTATAGTGTTTTTTAGCTTATGTAGACAATAAAATATGCTTAGACCAACCTTAGGAGGGTTTTAATTTTGAAAATATATGTTTTCAAGAAATATAGGGTAAATTATATAGGCACAATTTTGGGGACACTAGCGCCACATGGCTCTAGTGTCCTTAATGTGGCACTAATGTCCAACTAGTAGACTGTTAGGCATGAAGGGTCATGATCAAAAAATGAGGGTCTGAGACTACATTTAAGCTAAATAGGGATGACCGTGATCCACATAGAGGTTAGAAAACTATGATAATATGATCTAGGATAGGTTTAGGGCTATCTCAAATAGCACTCTTAGGACTCAAATACCACTTTGAGGTGATTATACCTAATATTTTTTAATTTGCTTAGACAAGTCAATTGAAAATTTAATATCTTTGCCATACGATGGAGTTTAGAGCCTATTTCTTAATTTAGATTTTTTCTAAGCTAGAAATAATAGTGTAGCTAAATTGATACCTTTTACAATGAGGCAATAGGAAATTGGCAAAGAAAATAATAAAATTATAAATCAATGTAATATGTAAAAAATATAATTTATATGAACCTTGATATTGATAATACTCCATATAATTCAAATAAATACATTTAATATATTTGTGATAATAGTATTTGCACATGTGAGGAGGTAGATGTATATAACAACTATGTTAAACCCTTTTTTCAAAAGGAAAAAATGGGCAATAGGGATTGGAGGTTCAATACTTTTTGGGGTCCCTTACCCATAGGACTACCTTGAGTAACACAATTCCTGAGAAGAATTAAGGTCATCTCTAATATTTTTTACAAACAATCCAAGGAGTGGGTGCCTTAGTCCATTTTAAGGTAGAAATTCTAGCATCGGGATAGTGATCATGAGTCATTTTTAGATATTTATAATGGCATACCTATTTTCAATATACATAATATTGGTGTTCAATCACCATCCTGGTAGTGGAGAGACTTGAAGTGGTCGATTGAGATCCCCTTCCACCAATATAAATCCTAATTAGGTTATCAACTTCTCTTCCCATAGTATCTTCAAATTGATGCTCTCAATGCCAAATGGAAAATTAAGGTTTGAAAGATGTGGGCTACTATCATTAAGCCTAAAACTTTATTTATTTATTCTCCACCAAGGGCTTCCAATGGCACCCTTTTGGTGCACTTAGGCATGGCTCATTTTGTTTGTTCTCTTTTTCACCACCTAGAATCCTTAAAGTATGTTTTTTGGTTCTACAAATATTCCCACTCTACTTGGTAGTGGATTCATATCCTCTTCACGCACTTCCATTTAGATTGTTTACCTAGAAGATGGTGTTATTAGGTGACTTGGACATGTTTCCTAAAGGATACACAAAATTTTGGCATATAGTTAGTGTTAAGTTTCTCTTTCAATTATGTAAGGATATAAATGATGAAATTTTTAATCGTTTTATTCTATATGAATTTTTGTATTCTACTAATAGGATTCATGTCATGCTTAAGATACAAGTACAAGCAAAAAAAGTTCATCTAGAGGTGGAATAAATTTTATTGGATCACTAGAGTAGTGTCACATGTGCCATTAATCGAGTCCCTCTATACTCACCTCACTACCAATCACCCCCATAAGACTATGGGTTTAGACAACAAGAAAGGAATCATTTCCATATTAGGTGTTGTAATAACTCTTCATGGTCTGACATTTTATCCCTAACTCTAAACACTCAAGCTGGTGGTGGTGGTGGTGGTCATACTTGTTGGACTACACCTCATAAAGGTGAATTTCCTTTCTTGGAACTTACAATTTTCCCACTAGGAAAGATAATAAAGAAGAAAAGGGTAAAGAAAAGGAGGTTAGTGTTTGGGATCTAGTGCCCGACTCTATAGATCCTCCTATTAGGAGTGGATGGGGGTTTAGGGTGACAAACTAGATGATATTTTTCCTTTACCACCCATGATTTTTGTTTCTCCTATTGCTTAGTGTTTTGTGATGGCTTGATGGATGCTTTTATATGTTTTTTGTTCATTATTATTTTAGTTTTTTGGGCTAAAAATTATCTATTAAGTTTAATATGTAAACTTTCTCGACTCTAGTTAATTTAATATTTTGGATTGTGATTGCATACAAAAAGTTTATATTGTATTATTAATATAAAAAATATATTTTAAATCAAATAAAGATTAAATTGTATTAATTTTTGAAAAAAATAAACAATTCAACACATGAACTAATTTATATTTTTACATCAAAGGTGTTTCTATTGGGGTGGAAACTCTTTATATTCATCTCACATGAGACAAAAAAAACAAAATATTTGGTTTTTACGCAATTAAACTCTACCACATGTTTATAAGCATTAGATATGCCCTATTTTATTAAAAAAATATGCTTGATTAGGTAATGACACATGTGGACAAAGAAGGTTTCATCTTTAAGATTAGGGAATGAAATAAATGCATATTTTTAATGTCAAAAGGTACAATGAACATGAAACCAAAATTACAACAAGAAAACAATTTTTTTTTGGTGATCTACTACTACAGTAAACCACATATGAGATACACATCAAGGTTTGAAAGTGCCACATATGAGCTATGTCGAACTAAACATTGACCTATTTTTTTCTACATTCTTGTGAATTCCCTACAAAATAAAATCAATGTTAGACATTATATATCCAAATATTGCATTAATAAATGGTAAAACCCCAAAAATAGCCAAGAAATGGCAAAACAAAAAAAATGCCAAGTAATATCCTAAATTTTGGAATGGTTGATTAACTAAGAAAATAAAAATAATTGAAAAGTGATCAGAGATGTACTAGATATTTGAAATAATATTTGTAGATGGATATAGAGGTACATGCATAAATTTTGGACCACCATGAAGCGTCATAGGAAAAGTAATTGTATTGAGTTCCAAGCACCAAAATAATACAAAAGGTGTAGCAGACAAACTACACAAAGATGTTAATCATATCATATCAACCAACTTAAGAAACCACTACGCATTTAGTTGCTTCCTTTTAACAACTAGGGATAATAGGCTTCAACAATTCCAATGGCTAACCTTATGAACTACAAATGGTTTAGAAATAATAAAGTTTATGTATATCATCTATTTTAAAATTATAAATTAGAGGTGATATAGATTATCAACTAAAATCTTTCTAATAAATTGAATATTTTAACCCTCCTAGATAATGGACAATTCAACATACCATCAAATTACTAATAATTTGCAGACTATTTTATGAGAGGGAGGAATAAGCTTCATTATTGCAAGTTAAATTTATATACATATCTATTTATTTTATGAGGGAGTACAAGATCATGCAATATCTCAAATTGAAACACATTAATCATACAATCTTTGATACAAAAGTCCTTTGTATGTTAAATTGCCCCTTGCAAATTTTTTAAAAGAAATTGAGAGTAACTTACTAAGTTTTCAACTAGCTCTAATATTCAATAAGATCAACACCAATGTCTACCTAGTAGGCAATCTCAATATGAGTGCCTAAATTACCTATCCACCCACCCAATATTATTTTAAGTCCAAGTATGTGGAATCCAAAATATTTTTAGATAGATAAAAATCATAATTATGAATTGCACAATGCTTTTATAATGTAAATGTTTCCCCAAAAATTAGAAATAATGAATGAAGCATTCAAGATTTATTCCTATAATAATCATTTTAATCATGCTCATATCGAACCATAAATTTGAATATTAGAATATAACTATGCAAGAAAATAAATCAATCAATATAGTATAAATTCTAGAATGATAACATATTCAAACTTGAGAAGAAGACATCTTGTTATGCATGATAAATCCCCTTTAAGAGCTTCCTCCATTCTGATCAAACTCTAGCATTCTCCTTTTTTTACATTCTCTTTTTTTAACATTAACCCTCTATTATTCCTTTATGAATTATATAGGCAAGAAACATGTTAAACAAGGTAGATTGATCAAGGATGGATACTTGAAGGGCACTAGGACTATGAAAACTTTTCCAAAAGGGATAGATGGTTTATGTTGAGAAAGTTACCTTGATAATTTTAAATAACCAAAAATCCCATCAAGGCATGCCAAAATATCATGTGCCGTCCACGGTTTAGAGCCAATAGTAATACATATGCACATTAAAATATAATATACACTTAATCTTTTTGTTATATATGTTTTGAATATAAAGACAAAAGTTAGATCCTTCACTAAAATGTAGCATTTTTCGTGTTAGATATTTAAATTCATATATATCCAAGGGATCATTATTTAAGGGGTATATTATATATATATATATATATATATATATATATATATATATATATATATATATATATATATATATATATATATATATATATATATATATATATATATATATATATATATATATATATATGTGTGTATATATATATATATATATATATATATATATATATATATATATATATATATATATATATATATATATATATATATATAAAATGATCCCTTGGATATTTATGAATTTAAATACATATACATATATGATTTATTATTTTTGGGAAATTAGATGTTTAATTCCTATATAATAAATGGATATAAGTAGATAAAATCAGTAAATAATGTAAAATAATTAGGATAATGATTTGTAAAATTTGTCTATAGTTAGGGCTTTTCTAAAAATAGTAGTGAAAGAGAGAAAATTAAACTTATATGATTCTATGTTATTTCGATTGAGACAAGGTCTATAAATCGGTGTGCAGGTTTGAGAGACTATCACAAATAGGAATCTAGAGTTCATTTCTTGATTAGATAGGAGCATAAAAAGTGGGACACCCTAGGTTTTGTGTTGGAGTCTTATCTCAGCATTATTGTCCTAGTGATCTAAGCTTTCTAGGTTTTGTGCATCAGGTCTGTGTGACCCTACTTGTGAAATAGAAAAGCTTGAAAGTCTATGGAACTCATTGTGTACTTGATTTAGTATTTAATACCTTAGGTACTCTTTATGATTTAACTTGAATGTAAAATTTGGAGAAAATAGAGGAGGGGTTATTGTGTAAAAGATGCGCTAGATACACTTCACACCTCGTGTGTGGGCACGTTGCCTACATACCAATAATCTGAGGAGGGATCAAGCTATATGAGTTATCCCATTCAAGTGCTTGGGGAAATAGTGTGATGAAAATGAAATTAAATGCAAAATTGGGTGTACTTGGAATGACTAGGGACTGGTGTGAACGTTTGAATAAGCTTGGAATGATATTGGATGGTTGTATGCAGATAATAGGGAAAAGTGCTTAAGTAGTATTGCTTGTATTCTTGTTTCTCTCTTTTAAATGAGTACCAACCCTTCTAAATGGACTTTGAATAGCCTTTTATATGGGTTTGATGATATTGGGTTAAATGATTTCATGTTAGGTTGACATGAATTAGGATAAGGATTCAAAAGAATATGAATGTTAAAAGCCAAAATGCACTTGGACAATAGCATCAAAAATAGGACACCTTGGGTTTCAATGTTGTATTCCAAGTTTGGGCCCTATTATCCATGGTTGATAGGACTTGGGGGTTGTATTAAACATTTAAATAATAATCTAGGTTTCCAAGGGTTCAGTTTGGGAGGCTATAGATGATTGAAAATTAATGAAAACATGCCTATGAGAGTCATGAGAGCAAGCAAGATGGACCTATGGATTAGGTGTCATTAGCCACACTCAAGTTACCAAAATTTTCATTTTATATGACTAAATTTGCCCCCACATTTATTATAGTGATGAAACAAAGTGAAATACTAGGATAAAATAAAAATAGAAAGTGTACCTGAACTTACCTAAAAAAGTGAAGCTCATAAAGCCATAGAGAGAACACAGTGTCTAGTGTGAATATGTAACGAAAAACATAGATTAGATTAGTCCTTAATATATATGTTATATCTAAAATAAGAACATACAAAAGCTGGATAAGAGTGAGAGAGGAAGAGAAAGGAACGAATACACCTCATTAGGTATGTAAACCAATACAAAACCTATTATGATGTTGGATTGTGTTGGGTGTGTGTTATACCACAAGTACTATTGTGAATGGAGTTGAGTGCTCAATTCCCTAGAAGTGGCTCAAGAATGCAAAGGCATGTCCTTTGGCTCCATCATCACCTACTAAGTGAAACTAATGAATCATGTGGGTGTCAATCGATGTTTGGACTATGTGTCCAATCCCTCTGAATATGTAGCTCAAGAATGCAAAGGCAGGACATTTGGCTCCATCATCACCTACTAAGTGAAGCTAATGAATCATGCATGTGTCAATTGATTTTTTGAATGTGTGTCCAATCCCTTTGAATAGGTGGCTCAAGAATACAAAGGTAGGCCCTTTGGCTCCATCATCGCCTCATGAATTGAAGATATGAAGTGATATTTGTATAGAATAGATGTCATATGAGATGGCTCATAAATCCCATGAATTTACTTTGATCTAATAATGTTGGCATGGATAGCTAAATGTGTGCCAAAAACTAGACCACTCTTAGCCATTTTGAAAGATGGAGATAAGGCTTATATAAAATCCACTCTAAAACTAGTGCAATAGGCTTATGTGGAAGCCAACTAGGGTACTTAGGAAGTTAAGCTTGTACGAAAGCCAAACTTGAAAAAGGATCAACCACCTGTAGATGGAGTAAGGCATGAAACTACTAAGAAATGCTTGGAAAATAAATTGAACTCATAAAAAGGGGAGGATCAATGTGATATACACATTGCCCCCAATCATTGGTGTCTAGAACATGGATTCTGATCTAGAAGTTATATCAACTACCTAATATGAAACTAGAAGTGAGAGCCATCATGCCATGAATGATGCCCCCTATATCTGGATTCTCTGAGCAAAAAACTATACTAAAACATGTTGAATCTGGACTATATTGAACTGACAAACCTATGACTAAACTCACTTTTCTATCTATTTTTGTAAAAACTAATTTTTTTGCTATCTAGACAAGAGAATAAAAAATAGGACACCCTATTGTTTGGTACTATATTCCAACTTTGGTGTTGTTGTCCAAGGCTAAATCTAGTATTTTTTTTAGATTCTCTACTATCTACCTAGTTTGTTCTACCTTATCTGATGTCTGGATTCTATTTTGAGTGTTCTAAAAATTGATTTTTTGATTGTTAGGAGCTTTGATCTCTATGATAACACCCCTATTTGTTTCCCCCTCTTTTGAGGGTAGGAATGAAGATGTTGTAATGACTACCCTCAGAAGAAAGAGCCCTACAACTATGTTAAAATAGAAATATACATGATATAAAAATGATAATCAACAAGATATCTCAACATATAGCATGGTTTGATTTGAGATACTGTTAGATCAATAGGGGTATCTCTAAATAGATGTAATAATGTAATAACATGTGTAATGTACTAAACTAGAATCGAAGGTGTTAGTTTTTAGTTGTTAGTTATTAACAGGGAAGGATAGAGTATTATGTCCATCATGGCATCCATGAAAGTAAGTAAATGCAAGATATGAATCATGGCATTACAAATAGGAAAATTAATTATTAAATGAGCATACAAATCAAGAAATAAGAAGCAAGAAACATACAAGAGTGGCCAAGCAGACAATCAATTAAGGGACATGGGCACATGTCACTCAAATTGGAAAGCAATCATACAAGGCATGTTCAAAAGCCACATATACATATAACTAAACTAAAAAAATTTGGTGTGGAATCCACAATCACATAGAAAAGTACAGGCAAAGGACATTAGCAAATGTCCTAAGGCACACACATGAATAGAAGAGAATGACATTGGAAAATGTACTAAGGCACATACAAGAGACAATCAATAACTAGAAATGCTATCCAACAAGCTATGTTAATCAAGAATATAAAGCATGTATATACTGGAAGTGTAATCACATTTAACTAATCAAAGCAAGAAGTAAAAGTATGCAAGACATGTTAGTACAAGACTAGGTATATGCTAGGAAATACACAAGTGCAAGATACTAGTGAGTGTAGATATGGTAATTCGTGTAATCTTAGTAAGTAATTTATTTCAAAATGATAAATAGAGTGTGTGGTGTAGGAATGACATAACTTGGATGGTGTAGTCATGTATAAGATGCTCCCAATGGGTATATATATCGATGTGTGTCTTGGATGTAGAAGTAGGATGTGGCCTCAATGGGTAAAGTGAAGCAATCAAAGATATAGATGTCATTGCACACACTCAAAGAAGATCAAGTGAAGCATGGTAATGTAGATAAATGGACAAATAATAACATAAAATAGCAAAATGTAAGTCTATCATAGTAGTAGCAATGTAAAGCATGGATGATGCATACAATCAAATTTTTTTTGTGTTTTGGATATATTTGAATGTTTTTGGTTTTTTTTTTTTTTTTTGTATTGTTTTTGTATTTTTGAAATAAGCTATGTACAAGAAAGACTGAGAAGAAATGATACTAACCAATGAGTCTAAGATGAGACTCCCTGTCATGGTGTCCTATATCAAACAAAGGTATCATGCATGATCGTGAAGCATGATGGAAAGGCTAAGATTTTGACTCTAAAAGCTATGTGCATTGTAACTATTCTGATATCTCTAAAGTAGAAACCAAAGGTGGGATTTCCCTGTAACTTTGAGAAGTGGATATAACTAAGGGGCTCTTAGGGACCCATATGGAAGTAAGAGGAGGAGTTCTCTAAAAGTGTTTTTTATGTTTAAAAGAATGAGATCTCAATGTTACTACTCTAGGTGTGAATATTATAGCTAAAATATATCTAAAATCCTAAAGCTATGGAGGTGTTGAACTCTATATACTGGTGATGGGTTCCTTAACTATCTGAACTTATAGCAGAGGAAGAACTGTAATTGCTAGGGAAACTAAAACTGGTGGAGAAGCTAGAACTGGTGACAACAAAGGTGATGGCTCTGAAGTGGGGAGTGGTAACTCATATAGAAATCCACCAACTATAATATCCTAATTAGCATGAATGAATTCCATGCATCTATAAACTATAGATGGTATTGCTTGAATTTTTTGAATCCATGGGTGACCAAGTAACATATCAAAAACTCCTGCATTGGGAACTATGGTGAAATGTGTGGTCACATGTGTTGGACCAATCTATAAAGGAAGTATAATCTCATCCAATGAACTATGTATGTGCCCATTAAATCTATTGATAACTATATTTGTTAAAGTGATATCTTACTCTAAATAGCTCAAATGTTTCAATAATTTAATGGTGTAAATGTTGACATTGGAACCATTATCGATGAGAACATTGTGAATGGGTTGATTATGAATATGTGCTCTGATAAAGAGTGCATTATAATCTAAATTATCCTCAATAATATCTTGATCTAAGAAGGATATCAAAGGTCTAGTTGGAACCCTAGATGCATACACACCTATCATACCACTCAAAGGATGTGACTCAACTGAGCTGCTTGGTATGTAACTAGTGGAGGATGTGCATGGTATGTGTGGTGAACACCTGATGTGTCCCCTTTCTCTTGTTTAGAATGCTATGGAAATGGATTTGAGAATATTTTCAAAGCTTTATCCTATGTTGTCTTTACTTGTGGAAGCTTAATTGAAGTGCCAAGATCAAGTAGGTTGTCATCTATCAAGTCCTGTATCTTATGTCTCAAACTGATGCATTTATTTATAGTGTGGCCTGGTGCCCTATGAAAATAAAAAAATGCATGTTGATCATATCCCCATGGAAGAGGTTTTGATGGGTCAACTTATTGAATAAGAGGGAGAGTGATGATGTTACATTTCAATAACTACTATAAAACTCTAGCTAGAGAAACTAGTAGATTGGTAAATGCACATCGAGGAGGTGTTGATAAAACCACACGCTGAGGGGGATCTGAAGCAACATTGATTGTTGGTTAATTTTGATGCTTGTTATCATTGAATTTGACCTTGTATGGGACTTTACTATTATTCTTGTTTGTTATGTTTGGGATGCTTTTATACTTGAGTTTTTCCATTGAAATGAGTTTTACTTCTCTTTATTTTAGTGTATGACATAGTTTAGTGAAGGAAGAGAATATTTTAAACATAATAAATTCATGTAATGCTAGTAGAAGGCTCTATTTGAAAATATCCTGTAACTTCTGATCTACCATGGGGTTAGTCATCTTAGCCAAGATGGTCTTATATCGAAGCACATAGTCCATGAGATGTTCATTTGATTTCTATTTCTATTATACAATTTGTGTATAAGAGACCTTATCACCAATGTTGATACTAAAATGTGCTAGGAACATGTCAAATAAAGGACTAAATGCATTGACTAATTGATTTGGTAGACTATAGAACCATTGTAAATCATAATCCTTTAAGCTCCATGGGAATATCTTGGTTAGTAACCAATCATTTGGCACATAATCCAAACATGTTGTATGAAAATCTCTTAAATGTGTCTCTAGATCACCCTTGCCATCATAAATAATAATCTTAGGTTGAAAAAAAACTTATGGCAAAGGTGTAAAAGCAATGTGACATGCCAATGGTGTATGCATAAGAGCAAAAGAATCCAAAGCTTGTGTAGGTCTAGTGGCACCTTGCTCAAGATGTAGCACTTTGGAATGAAGAGATCTTATCTCTTACACAAGGGATACCATATCAGGAGATAGGGATGTACTAGCCATACCTAGTGGCATAGAGGTAGGTTGGGATACGATAGGGGGTTGTTGAGACATAGTTGCCCTTGTAGTGTCATTTTCAACTGGTTGCTTTGTGGTTTGAGAAGATTGACCATTGTTTGTTCTTTGTTGTTCCTCTTGTAATATTTTAAGTATGTCATCTTTCTTGTCAGGGTGTTTGGTTAAGAGTTATTAAAGTTCTCTCTTATCAGTTTCATCAAAACTGTTATATTGGGCCATTATTAAATTAGGAAAACAATTTGAAATGTTTTGAATGTTTTGCAATAAGTTGTAATAGGCAAAGTGCTAGAAAGGGAAAGTATTGAATATAGGAAATAAAAAGTCCTAAAAATAGTGAATTGAAAATTGCATAAAAAAGATACGAAGCTCCCAAACATGTAATGTGATAACTCATAAAGCAAAAAGGAGCTAATACATGCAACTAGGGTTTTGACAATAATATTTTTGCAAAATACTATGAATTTTTGAAATTGAAATTAAATTTTTGAGTTAAGTATGCAAGTAAAAATTCAAAAAATGATTGGAAAATTACTGGGAGCTAGTTGATGCAACTAAGGTTTGAAATAAAATTATTTTTGAAATTACTATTAAAATTGAGAATTTAAATCAAATTTTTGATTTAGATATGCAAGCAAAAAATCAAAAAAATATTAGATTAATATTGAAAAATTATTGGGAGCTAGTTGATGCCACTAAGGTTTGAAATAAATTTATTTTAAAATTTACTACAAAATTTCAAAATTTGAGAGGAATTTATGATTTTAATATTAAAAAAAAGAAATTAATGTGAAAAATTAGCTAGAAATTTACCCTAGAGTTTCTAGGGTTTTTACGCAAAATTTGAAATAAGTCAGGTTCACCAAATGATTTATTATTTTTTTAAAATTAGATGTTTAATTACTAAATAACAAATGGATATGAGTAGATAAAATCAATAAATAATGTACAATAATTAGGCTACTAAATTGTGAAATTTGCCTGTAGTTAGGGTTTTTTTTAAAATAGTAGTGAGATAGAGAAAATTAAACTTATCTAATTCTGTGTTGTTTCGACTAAGATAGGGTCTGAAAATATGTGTGCAGGTTTGAGAGATTGTCATAAATAAAAATCTAGATTCTGTTTCTTGATTAGACAAGAGTGCCAAAAGTGGGGCACCCTAGGTTTTGGTGTTGTAGTCCTATCTTGGCACTGTTGTCCTAATGATCTAATCTTTTTGGGTTTTATGTCTTAGGTCTGTGTGACCCTACCTATGAAATATCAAAGCTTGAAAGTACATGGAAATCATTGTGTACCTGATTTAGACTTTAATATCCTAGGTCTTCTTTGTGTTTAAACTTGAATGTAAAATTTGGATAAAGGAGAGGAGAAGTTAATGCATAAAGGATACATTGGACACATTTCACACCCTATATGTGGGTATGTTGCCTACATACCAATACTCTAAGGAGGGATCAAGCTATATGTAGTTCTCCCATTGAAGTTCTTAGTGTAATAGTGTGATGAAAATGCAAGTAAATACGAAACTGGGTATACTTGGAATTACTAGGGACTGGTGTAAAGGTTTGAATAATCTTGGAATGTTGTTGGATGGTTGTATGCAGAGTATAGGGAAAAGTGCTTGAGTAGTCTTGATTATATTTTTGCTTCTCTCTTGTAAATGAGTGTTAAACCTTTTAATTGGACTTTGAATGGCCTTTTATAGGGGATTTAATAATCATGGGTTAAATGAATTCATGTTAGGCCAACATGAATTAGGATAAGGATTCAGAATAATATGACCATTAGAAGCCAAAATGCACTTGGACAATAATGCCAAAAATAGGACACCTTGGGTTTCAACATTATAATCCAAGTTTGGGTGTTATTTTCCATGGCTAATGGGACTTGGGGGGATGGATTAAGCATGAAAATAGCATTTTGGGTCTGCAAGGTTTAATCTGAGAGACTATGGATGACTGGGAATCAGTGAAAACATGCCTATGAGGGTTAGAGAGCAAGCAAGATGGACCTATGGATTGGGTGTCATTAGCCACACTCAAGGTACTAATTTTTTTATTTTATATGACAACAATACACACACACACACACACACACACACACACACACACACACACACACACACACACACACACACACACACACACACACACACACACAATAATCATAAGATGGCATAGTAATCGACATACATTTTGATAGGCAATTATTAGATTCTTAAAAATATATCTCTCACAAAAATTAAATATACATAGTTGCATATAGATATGTGATAAACATATCCACAAAACTTGGATAAAAATCCACCATGATGTTATTGGTCCCCTAATTTTTATCATTATGATCGACCTCCTATGGAATTGAGGTGTTAGTGTAATTGAAGATCAGGGCCACTGTAATGATAGCCAAAAATCTAAATTATACTCATATGATAAAGAAATAATTGGCTTCTGAAGCATTTTTTGTTATTTTCATGTAATGATAATGTGTATGTGAATCGATTATAAAAGATAGGGATACAGTCACACGAGATGGGAGTCACAAGTTTTGAAATGTATAAGCAGACATGTGAAATGTAGTACAATCCTGTAAACACTGGACATATTCTACAATGCATTTATTTTTGTTGGTTTGAAATAATAAAAATTAGGTAATTCTAAAACTAATAGGTACTCAAGTTATTACAAGAGTGAGTTATCCATGAGTATAATAAAATTTATGAGATAGACCATATACAAATATCCATTACTACATCTCATATAATCTAATATTATGCAAGTTTTAATAACCACCAGTTACCTAAAGGTACAAGTTATGTTATAAGGGATGTAATTATTTGTTTTGGTAAAGAGAGGTTTTGTAAAATAAAAGAGTGTATCTCTTTTGGTAAATAAAGGATTTTGTAAAATAAAAGAGTGTACATTGAGATATCTCACTTGAAATTCATGACCACAGATCATGTTTTACGTTATGTGCGCAAAGCATTAAGAAATAATAATTTGATATTTTTGGCAGATGTGACAGCAAAAAATTAGGTTGTGTGTTCCTTAATACAGCATGTCAATGCGTTGTGTTGGGAGGAGACATTTTATTTCACGGTGAGCTTAAGTGATGGAAAAGTGGTGCAAAATGGTAAATCCATACATAACATGGAAGCAATAAAAGTTTTCAAGGTGAGTTGGGTGGTGATGGTAAGGGGCAATGACATTGTGACCTAAATAACTCTTTATATATAATATAATAATAGATTAATGTATAATGTGTATATAAATATCATATATATGGCATTTCATTAGAATGGCCATGGAAGAGATTCATCATGGTATCATTCATATATATTTTGAAACTTCACCTTGGTTGTTGGTATCAGATCGATAGCTTCAAATAAGGAGAAATAAACTAATATAGACTGTCATCAATTTCCATGGGTTTTATGCAAGTCAAAGACAAGGATTTATTTGGTCAGTCATAGTAGGCCAGGACACTTTATGGTATTTTTTAGCTCAAATAACATACACAACCCTTCCCTACCTCATTATGATGAGTTCGTTCATCATAAGTCTTTTACCATGCCATTTGCATATGCCTTATGTTCAAACTATTACATGCATATTGAAATATTTCAAGGTGAGATGAGCAATGATGGTGAGTGGAAATGATAAGATATTACTGATGATATCATACACCAAGGGGGCCATATCAAATAACAAACCTAGATTCAAGACAAATTTTGGATTTACATGACCATCATGCATTATAAATGGATATATAGCCTGCAACATGGTGGCATATTTCAATGGATATTTTTATTGTTGAGGGTGGAAAGATTTCAAGGGTATTTGAGTGTTGATGGTAAGGGAAAATTATATTCTACACTAGACCCAAATTTATGGTAATTATTATATTTATACATCTTGCACCCATTACTAAAAGGTGTGAAATGTATAGGGTATTGGGATCTTATCGAAGTTGTTGCCAGAATCTAGATAACGCGAGTACAATAGAGACGTGATCACACAAGATGAAACAAGTGCACACCACATAGATGCTAAAGCAATTTGAAAATAACACAAGAAGATAAATTGCACATGAAAAAATAGGGAAACCAAAATCTGATTAGCATGAGATGGCCAAAGTGAGGAATACATATAGGAGAGTACGTAACTCCTCCACAAAAAGTGGACAAGGCACCCCAAGAATAGACAATAACTCCTCCATGAAAGGTGGTGACAAGGTGCTAAGAATAGAGAAGTAACTCCCATCAAGGGAGTTACTTATGACATTCTTATGACACTTATGACACATCTATGACACACACCTCCACATAAGCTAGCCTATCCCATAAATGTAGGAAAACTCCATGTATGCACAAGAAATACAATTTCCCTAATTAATAAATAGGGAAAAATAAAAACCTACACTAATACCACCCATAAGCGTAGCTTAGGTGGGCAGTGTGGAAATATAAAATGGGTCCCGATAACTAGGCCTGATGAGGTACCCATGTACAAATGCAATCTCCCATAAGATAGAGAAAAGGAGAAAACCCGTAGGAAAAAACTCCCCCCCCAAAAGAGAGACATAAAAGAAAAGAAGAGGCTAGAAGGCCCCCCCTGAAGATGATGTTGCTACAGATGTGGACCGTACCCCAAGAAGAGCTTGTAGATGAATGAACTTGCTCTCAGTGAGAGGTTTGGTGAAGATGTCTACAACCTGCTCTGAAGACTAGCAAAATATCAAGTCAATGACCTGACTATGAATAAGCTCTTGAATGAAATGCATGTGAATATCTATGTGCTTAGTCCGCTAGTGTTGAACTAGATTCCTACAAATTTGAATGGTACTCTGGTTGTCACAATAAATGATGGTGGGCTACCTGATAGGAATGCCAAACTCAGAAAGAATCCCCTGAAGCCAAATAGCCTCAGTAGCTGCATTAATAGCTCCCCTGTACTCTGCCTCTGTGGATGATATAGCAATAGCATTTTACTTCTTATTAGACCAACTGATAGGACTAGAACCTAAAGAGAAACTGTAACAAGAAGTGGACTTGCAAGTCTATGAATCACCAGCTCAGTCTGAATCTGTATATCTAACCAAGTCAACCTTTATGCCAAATTTGTAATAAATCTCGTATCTATGTGAACCCTGTATGTAATGCAAGATCCTCTTAGCTGCTTTTTGATGCAGCTCATGAGGTTCCTGCATGAATATGAAAATAAGTCCCACTGTATATGATATGTCGGGCCTAGTGTGAGTCAAGTAGATGAGACTACCAACAAGTTGTCAATACCGAGTGGCATTAGCCAATGGTGAAGAATAATTAGCCTCAAGCTTGACTCTTGATAGAAAGGGAGTTGGAGATGGCTTGCAATCAGCCATGTGAAATCAAGCCAATAAGTCAAGAGCATACTTAGACTGTGTAAGAGAAATCCCTAAATCTGACTGTGAGATCTCGATGCCAAGGAAGTAGTGCAACAAACCCAAGTTTGTCATGTCAAATCTATCTTGAAGATATGCCTTCACCATTGCAATAGCCGATGAAGAACTCTCGATGATCAAAAGGTCATCAACATATAGAACCAAAATTAAGAGCGAATCATCCTGCCATAAGAAGTAAACATTAGGATCAGAATGGCACCTAGTGAAACTCGATGTGAGAAGGAAGGAATCCATCTTGGCATACCAAGCTCGAGGGGCCTGTTTAAGGCCATAAATAGATTTCTTAAGTCTGCATACTAAGGAAGAATCTTAAATAAATCTTGGCAGCTATTCCATGTAGATCTCCTCCTCTAGGTCTCTGTGAAGAAAGGCACTCTTCACATCCATCTAATGCACATCCCAACCATGTGCTACAGCAATAGCCAAGGTGAGTTGGATAGAAGTCATCTTTGCAATGGGTGCAAAGGTCTCTGAGTAGTCAATGCTTGCCACCTGTGAGAAACCCTTGGTGACCAATTGTGCCTTGTACTTATCAACTAACCCATCTGCTGCAAACTTGGTCTGATATATCCACCTACATCAAACCATCTTTCTTCCCTTAGGAAGTGAAGTCAATCCCAAGTGTGATTTTTGATTAAGAAAGAATATTCTTCCTCCATAGAACTATCCCACTCAAGTACCCTCGATGCCTCTTGAAAAGTCTGTGGATCCAAAACTATAGCAAAGAAGGCATGTGGATCTCTCTAAAAATCCCCCTAGTACGTCTGTCATCTACAGGATCTCCTACCCAAGTGCCAGCACTCTCAAGTGTCTGTCTGGCCCAAAGTGGCCTGAAAGTGGGTGAGTCAGGTGCTAACTCCTCAACCTCTGACTGACTAGAGGTGGATGACTCTGCATCACTATCATCGCTATCTAAACTTGAAGAATAAGAAGATGTCTCTGGCTCAAAAACATGCTATGGCTGATCTGAATCTGACGAAGAATCATCATGAAGAAGTAGATCCAATGAGGGAGAAGAAGTGTTAGTTGTTGAGTCTCTAGGACTCTCCTGAAAGTGGACATTTCTCTCGATGAACAACTCATAAGTGACTGGATCTAGAAGGCGATATCCCTTAATACCATCTGGATATCCTAAAAAGATGTAAGGCTTGGATTGACATTCCATAGCTTTGCCTTTTTTCTTTAGAATGTGGGCTATGGCTAGGGATCTAAAAACCCTGAGGTGCTCAACATCAGGTTTCCTTTTATGTTAAGCTTCAAAGGGTGTTATCCCTTTCAAAGCTTTGTGAGGAACCTTGTTTTGAATGTAGCAAGCACAATTGATGGCTTCAGCCCAGTACTATGGTGCTAAGGATTTGGATTGAATCATACAGCTACCCATCTCTTTCAAGAACCTATTTTTACATTCTGCAACCCCATTCTGTGAAGGACTGTAGGTGACTGTGCACTACAAATCAATCCCCTCTATGGTGCAAAACTACTCAAACCTGATGCTGACATACTCCCCTCCATTATCAGTTTGAAGAAACTTGATGGATTTCTCACTCTATTTCTCAACAAGAGCCTTGAATCTAGAAAATTTTCAAACACTTCAGACTTTTGTTTGAGAAAATATATCCAAGTGTACCTAGAGAAATCATCAATGAAAGTGAGGATGTACTTGGCCCTTGTGAAAGATGGTTTGGAAAAGGGTCCTGATACATCACTGTGGACTAACTCCAAAGGTTGTGAAGCCCTCCAAGCTTTGCCTTTGTCAAATTTTGCTCCGGGTTGATTCCCAAAGGAACATCCCTTGCAAAGTCCTTTTGAGAATTGGACACGAGGCAAGCCAATTACCATGTCATGTTTGCAATGTTGCTCAAGGTAGCGGTAGTTAAGGTGGCCAAACCGCTCATGCCACAATTTGCTAACTCCATCTGAATGAGTCAGTAATGTTGTTAGAGAAGAATCTGATGCAAAATGTGAGAAGGTGTATAACCTTGCTTGGTGATCTGCCCTACCCACTGCCACTGTAGTATCACTATGCAACTCCCTGATAGCCACTGAATCTGGTGAAAACTCAACTCTCATGCCCTGACCAATGTGAGTAATTTGGTACACTAATAGGAGATTGGTTGAAAGAGAAGGAACACTTAGAAAATTGTTTAATGTTCCTCCTTCCATTTCAATTGACCCTCTCCCTGCAATGAAAATCGATGTGTCATCACCCAAACTAATAAAAGTCATGATATAAGGCTCTAAAGATGAAAACTCAACTATTGAAGAGCTCATGTGGTGAGAAGCACCCGAGTCGATGACCCATGAAGATGTAGAACTATTGTAGCTACAAGGGCATTGCCCTTTTCTTTCTCCTTACCCTTGCCTTTTGCCTTGGTAGAATCTTGGGTAGATGAATTCTGTTTGATGGACTCAGGAACACCTATGTTGTTCTTCTCTAGAAGATGAGTTAGGTGCTCTATTTGTTTCTTCATGCATTTGTGTTCATCATGCCCTACCTTTTTACAATAGGGACACTTAACCTTCTCCTTCTTAGGTTTAGCATTGGAAGAGGAAGTCTCAGTGTTATTTTTGGCAGGATTGGTGTTTTCTTTCTTCTCCTCCTGGTCCTTGTTCTTTTTCTTCTTCTCCTTTGTTGAAGTCTTATCCTTACCATTTACAGCTATCAAAGCTTGGGGTTAAGTAGACTTCATTGTGCCCATTTGAATTAGCTTATCTTGTTCCCTAGTCAAGTCGGTAATGAATGAATCCAAAGAAGGCATTTTCCATGTAGTGCCAAGGGCACTTTTTGTGGCATGGAAGGTGGAGACAAAGATTGAATAGCTTGGACCTAAATTTGCAAAAATAGAAGGATGAGTTGAACATCTTTTTTCTCTATCCCACATTATTTAAATTGCAATTTAAGGGCCTTAAACTTAGTGAACAAGTCTTATAGGGTGTTAAAGTTGCTAGGACTTAGACTTATGAGTTCGTTTTCGAGCTCATGACCTCTCATCTCATCAAGCTTCTCAAATAACTTTTTTAAGGTGTCCCATATGTCATTGGGAGTCTGGGAGGATTCTAAATAGAAGAGAAGTTTTGGAGACACAAACAAGCTCAGTAATCCATAAGCTTCATCACTACGGTTGTACCACTTGACCTTTTCAGCATCAATGTTGGGTTCTACTTCAGTACCCATGGTGATCTTATACAACCCTTTGCTTCTAAGAATGATTGACATTTTAACCTTCCATTCATGATAGTTAAAGGGTTTTAGGGGTTTAAGTTGAAAAGAATCTATTTTTAATCTAAATTTAGGTGAAGTTGTGTTGATTGCAAGTTGTGAATTTATGTAGAAAGGAGAATGAAAGTAAAGATTTTCAAGTTGTGAAAAGCAATCACACCCCCCCAAAATATTGAGCCCCCCCAAATATGCAAGTGCATGCTCAAAAGACGTCGGACTTAGTCGAGAATGTGTCTTAGAGCAATCAGTGCAAGACTAAAGCAAACAAGATGTCGGACTCAGCTGAAAATGCGTCATGGGAGACCCAAAATTTTGGCACTTTATAAATTAGTGTATTTTTGACAAATAACAAGCCTACACTGTGAAGAATTTAATTACAAACACTTTTGAAAAAAATGGTACCCAAATCTGAGCTACCATTTGCAAGATATTAAAAGTTCAATTTTCCCGTAAACTAGTGTTTTTGCAAAAAAAACACTAAAACATTAAAAAATGCATGTTATGAGAGAGAAAGTGGCCTTCCAACCACTCGTTGGATTCGGCACGAAATGAGGAATCCAAAGGAGATTTTTATGAGGGGGAATTGGATTCTCGCCAACCCGGGCCTCACCCTTCGTCTTCCACAAGGGAAGATACAAGTTTAAAATGAAAACCCCCAAATTACAAAATTGTCTATAAAACTGAATATTCAGTCAAATTGACTGATTTTTATTTTAACAAGTCAATTTTAACTAAAAAAATTAAAGCAAAGACAGAATTGAAGGATGCCACGTGTCCAAGGGGCGCCACATGGGACGCCAAGTAAGAAAGGGGCACCCAAAAGGGCACAATCCAGGAGTTTATATTGCAGGAAAGACAAAAAAAGAGACCTGTTGGAAACGTCGTATGGCCTGGCGCCTTGCTAGAGAAAGGACTGAAGACCAGAAGCTAGGTGCAGAAAGAAATATGCTTGCAAAAAAAAATGAACCTACAGACTGCGCACCGTATGGCCTGGTTAGGTGTTGAAGCTTGGCATGGCAGAATAGAAGTACTTTTGCTGCTGGAACTGAAGGCGCCCAGCTGGAAGGAGTGTAGCGCAAAGTTGGAAGGACTAGGCACAGACTTGCAGAAGCTTGGTGTGGATTGAATGCTACTCCTCCCTCTGCTGCTCCTCTTTCTGCTACTCCACACAACAATGGCACTTAAGAATAGCAACAAAATGAGCACCTGAAGTGAAGACAACTAAGACACCCAAAGGCCAAGGATTCCCAAGAAAATGATACCAAAAATGATATATATTTTTATTTTAGATCAGATTTAGAAAAAAAAAACAAAGAGAACTCCACTCATCTTGATTTCAAAATGAACTAAAAACATAACCATACACACGATTACCATTCTTGCTCTGATACCATATTGGAGTTGTTGCTAGAATCTGGATAACGAGAGTGCAATGGAGACGTGATCGCACAAGATGAAACAAGTGCACACCACATAGATGCTAAAGCAATTTGAAAATAACACAAGAAGATAAATTGCACACGACAAAATGGAGAAAACCAAAATCTAATTAGCATGAGATGGCCAAAGTGAGGAATACATATATGAGAGTACGTAAGTAACTTCTCCACAAAAGGTGGACAAGGCACCCCAAGAATAGACAGTAACTCCTCCATGAAAGGTGGTGACAAGGTGCTAAGAATAGAGAAGTAACTCCCATCAAGGGAGTTACTAATGACATTCTTATGACACCTATGACACATCTATGACACACCTCCACATAAGCTAGCCTATCCCACAAATGTAGGAAAACTCCATGTATGCACAAGAAATACAATTTTCCTAATTAATAAATAGGGAAAAATAAAAACCTACACTAATAGATCTTAGACATTTTGTATTTTTAAGAGTGGACAATGACATCATGACATTGATTTAATTATGATAGGTCTCCACACCCAATGTGAGACTCAAATCAATGCTATAATTATGTTGATGTGGGGATAAGACATTGAGGTTCCAAAGTCTATCTTGTAGCTATTATTGACACCTAGAGAAATTACATCAGCGTTAAAAACATACATAAACACCATATGTATACCCATGGAATAAAGGGAAAGTGTTGGGTCATTTGTGATCCAAAGTATTAGTTAGATTATTATTATTATTATTTTGTTTTAGTTTTGTTTGTACAAGTTGGTTATACTCGAAAGTTGGTTTTTTTCAACCAACTTCTTGTAAGCTTCTTTTTAAAGCTTACTTCCTATGTACAAAAATTATATGCTTTACATTGAAAAAAACATACTATTGGTTCCTCGTGTTTTTATTCTAAATAGTGGTATCAGAGCCTAGGATTTTTGAAGAGAAGGATTGAAGATTTGAAGACATTGAGTTTTCTCAATAAAGAAGGATTAAAGAAATTTGAAGAATATTTTTTCTAAGTAATCAAATCTTGGTATAAATGTTCAAAAGAATTAGTTTCAACCATAATAATTTATGCAACACTTCAAAGCAATAGTGTAACATTTTGGACCAATGGACAGAAAACATGTTTTCTTTTTAGAATAACACAGGCCTTTTGAGTTTTAATTAATCACTAATTTTTTATTTATAATTTTTTAGCACTGTACTTATATGATGCTTGAATATTGGCATGTCTATTTTGCATTAAGTCTTGTTTTCATTGTGATCATTAACCACCTGTATAGTGCAAAAGGTAGTCAAAACAGTGTATCAAATATGTATAGCACACATATACAATGGTTAATTTTTTGTCAAAAAAATCAATAATTGGTGAATACAAAAGGAGAGGGTTGTATGGCATTTAAAACTATGATAAAAGGCATAATAGGGTTTTGTATAGGTGGCATTTGAAGTTATTAAAAAAGGTGTAGTAGGGTTTTGTATAGGTGGTCATAATTTTTTCACATTCCTATTTATTTATTTCTCACAAAATGGTGGATAACAATTGAATGCAAGCTCAAAGGCATAGTAAAACAATTTGGTGGGTGAAAGTTTTAAAATATATGGATTTTTTATTTTCCATTAGGAATTAAAGAATACATAAGGTATCTTGTATTCAGACTATCAAGTTTGTTGATGGGGAGCTAGATAGCCTATCTTTGTTAATTACAAATAAGGATTTATAAGGATAAACACTTTTTTTTTTTAAATGATGGTATAAGGGTGTAATATGAGTTATAAAATATAATATTTGAAAAGTCCCAATATTATTTATAAAATGGAATCTGTTTGGTGGTACAGGCCAAACCCCAATAGTATTCATTGCTTTTTTCTCTGTTGTTGCATCATGGCAAAAATTATGATCTTAATCTCATAAAATGGCAAATTATCACCTAAAATTTACAAAGAATGGAGTAAAAATATGGATAACACTATAATATTTAATGACTTATGGTAAATCACAGAGAAAGAGACCACACCACTAACTGAAGTGGCAAAATTGGTTGAATATCAAAAATGCGATAAGTGTGCTCTTGCATTATTAAAATAATCGTGTACTGGACAAGATATCATTCATATTGAGGCAGTTAAAATTGGTGCATGGAAAGATTGGAAAACATTAAGATATTTGTATGATAAATAACTTGCATACAAGAAAATTTACCTTCTGATGTAACTTTTAAACAATAAACTGACAAATAATGAAGATGTCTTTGAATACCTTTCCTACATGAAAACATTAAAACATTAATATTATACTATAGGGGGTAAAATTGATGATAACATGTTGATTTCTATCACATTGAATGGGATTAATTCTACATACTCCAATTTTTTCTAAATCCTGTAGCTTAAAGATAATCTTAATGGTGCCACATTTGACTCCATCTGTGAGTTGTTGACTCAACATGAGAGATAATTTATAAAGAAGAAAAATATGCCTATTGAAGAGGATCACTATGTAAAGAACAAGTCCCATCATATAGATCATCATCATGTACAATGATAGTTTCCGAAGCATTCTCTAAAAGAATCTCAGTGACATTCTCCACATCATTCTCAATGGTCTCCACATAATTCACATCAACACTCTCTAGGGTCTTCCAAATTCAAACATCACCATAGGCATTCTTCTCACTCCAATAGTTATTCTAGTGATTTGGCTTATTTTAGATCTCATCAGCATAGGAAATAGCCACAATGTTTCAAATGTGGTGTTATTGGACATCTTGTAGATGTTTATCCTTCTTGATGACCCTGCTCTCCACATAAAATAAATCTAAGGACAATTATGTGGATCATTCTAGCAATCGATCTTCTAGTTACTCTAGATATTCTAGTTATTCTAACACATCCTCTAATCAAGAGGTGTTATAAATGGCTGAAGTTTATGGTCATGATGGACCTGACACCATATTTTGAGTGCTCAATGATTTACCCGTCTTGTGCAAGCAACTAGGCTCAAGATCGGGATTTGTTGTAGTAACAATTTTTTGGCTTGTGTTCTTGCTTTCAGTTCCACTTTTTGATTTCTATATCTGATATTTGATGACATGGAATAGATAGATTTCATTATTTTTTATTTCTCTCAATGCATGACTTCTCACCTCTCACCTGATTGGGGAGAAAATATTGCATTTTTTGGTCTTTGATCAATCATCAGTGATAGTACAAGTTGATAGGGGTTGCTAGTACCTTCAGTGTTGAGAAAAGTTCATCAATATTTATTGAACATCAGGGATATGTGTCATACATAGTACATGTTTATCAATTAGATGGGTTCTTGTGTGGGACCTTACGTGGGTCAATGTAGTTGGACATGGTTGATCATGTTATACTGTAATACCTAAGTTGATCACCAAGAATGAGCAGGATTTGATCATGTTCATCATCCATTTTTTACCAAACTCATAAGGGTGGACTTATTTATGGAGCGGCATCAATTTTTGGTTAGTGCCATAGGTACAGTACACCACTTACAATTGCGATAGAGTTCTTTTGATGACTTTAGATTCATTACTCCAATTCTTTCTTCTTGTATACACCTTTGGATCAAGGGGGAGTTAGTTGGGTCATTTGTGATCTAAAGTATTAACTAGATATTATTTTGTTTTAGTTTTGTTTGTATGGGTTGGTTATACCCAAAATTTGGTTTTATTAAACCAACTTCCTACAAGCTTCTTTTTAAAACTTACTTCCTATGTACAAAAGTTATATGCTTTACATTGAATACAACCTATTATTATTTCCTCCTATTTTGATTCTAAACAACAAAGCCATACATAACATGCAAATGGTGAAATATTTCAAAGTGTATTGGGTGGTGATGATGAGGTGAAATGATAGGGTATGTTAGGGGATATCATACACCAAAGGGCTTATATTGTACATGATTTGGTTTTAGGTCAATTTTTGGATTTAAATGATATACACCCATTATAAAAGGGTCTCTATCTTGTAGGGAAATAATTTGAGGTTATGTAATCTATCGTGTTTCTTTCACTCATAAGAACATATATAAAAACCATACTTGGGCCTTTAGAAGAAAAGATAACCACAGTTGGAGCCTATATTTGTAAACATTAAAACAATAAAATCTAAGAGATCACTGATTAGGAAAAATATGTTTTGGAAGGATTATTAAAATGAATATTAGAGTATTATTATTTAATGATTCATGCACAAAAGGTGATATAGGGTTATGGTAATGAGCTTTGAGTGAGGTAAAAATATCGATTGCAATCTTTTAAGGTACAAATGAAGCTATAACAACAGGGGTGGTGCCTAATATCAACCAATTAGCATCAATCATGAAATATCAATACATCAATTTGATCCTTCCAAAATAATTGCAAAAATTGTGTATAAAATTAAATTATAGGAAAGGAGTGGAAAGGAAAGATTATTAACCACTCCAAGGATCTATGTTGTTAAGACGACTAGACATGTGAAAACTTAAAAATTAAGTCTTGATTTCCCTAACAAAAAAACACTTTGGCTAGGTGACCATTACCTTTGATTTATTTAAGATGTGCTAGGTTGGTTGTTCCATCATCCTGTCTTTCTCCTGATGAAGGATCATGGGTGTTGATCCAAAATATCGAGGTAGAAACTATTACACAGTTATTCCCAAAAGTAAGCTTCATTTGTATGGACTATGAAAGCATAAAATATGTATGTTTTAAATAATTAAATCAATCATAATTTTAATTTAATTATGTTTAGACGCATCTAAATTGACATGGGTGCATTCTATACATTTTTATAAGAGTCATTAAATATCTGACCCCTATTTTCCATTGAGATGACCCATTTTTTAATCATGTATTGGGTAATTAAAATAGGTGTATGGAAGTTACAAATTGCATTGACAAAAGTGACATGTCATTAAACTCTGCAAGTGTATGTCCCTGGGTTTCTTTGAGTCCATCACCTTAAATGCCTTTCAATTTATTTTCACCATCATTTCCCAACTCACCTTGAAATATTTCACCACTTTCATGCTTTGTAAGAATGTATTTAGATGTCAAAATAAGTTCATGTAATGTAATTATGGGGGAAAACTGATCAAGATCTAAATTGCCATGCAATGTTTTGGTCTATGATGGCTTGTATTATTTATGTAAAGAAATAGCCTCTTTTCCCAATCACTATGTCAAAACTACAACTCCCTTCGTTTCAATCATGGGACATTTGTATTCATTAGTTGAATATCCCAACATGTTGGGGTCAAGCCAACTATAGGTGATCAGGTTTTGTCTTGATGATTATAATGGATAAATTGTTTCATTACAATGGCACTGGAAAAATTAGGAACAAATAATATAAATTTGGAATTTTGGGTTTGTAATTTGGATAAAAAATTGAAGTGGACATGGATACATACAATCAATATCAACATCAAAGTTGTAAACACTCCAACTATTTGTGATTATTTTTTTGACCATCAACCAATGTGGTCAAACACAATGTGATGTGGTTGACAAAAAAATGTTACCATACTATATTTAAGTATGATATGTGCCAACAATCATCAGCATTCCAATTCCAAAACTTTATGTGAAATGTGGACATGTCATTAAACTTTGTAGGTGTATGTTCTCAGGGTTCTTTGAGTCTATCACCTTAAATTTCATACCATAACTTCTCACCATCATTGTGCAACTCACCTAGAAATATTTCATCACTTTCATGCTCTGTAAGAATGTATTTGGATGTCAAAATAAGTTCATGTAAAGTAATTATGGGGGTTGACCAATTGGGATCTGAATCACCATGTAATGTTTTAGTCTACATTGACTTGTATTCTTTGTGGAAAGAGATAACCTCTTTTCCCAATCACTATGTCAAAACTACAACTACATTAGTTTTAATCAGGGAACGTCTATATTAGCTGGTTGAAGAGCCCAATACATTGGAGTCAAGAAAATTATGGGTGATTGGGTTTTGTCTTGGTGATTGAAATGGAGAAATTATTTTCATTACAATGGTGCCAAAAATATTAGAAGCAACCAAGAGAAATTTGGGATTTCAGGGTTGGAATTTGGATAAAAATTTGAAGTGGAGATGGGTACATATAATCAACATCCAATTTGTAAACACTTTAACCATTTGTGATTAATTTTTTCAACCATCCAATGGGGTGATCAAACATGATGTGATGTGGTTGATGAAAAAGTGTTTCCATACTATACTTAAGCATGATCTATGCCAACAATCATCAACATTCCAATTCTAAATCTTCATGCAAAATGTGTCATCCAAATTTCATGATAAATTACATTTGCGTATGTTGGGATTGTATGTATTTAAGGAAACTACTATATTTACATGACTTGCATCCATTAGAAAGGGGTACAGATCTTCCAAGGTGTTAGGTTATTTGATTGGACATTTGCTATTGTGAAGAGTTAATGAGGACAACATGACGTTGATTTGATTATGAGAAGGATCCATACAGAACTTAGAAGTGGTGAAAGATTTCAAAGTGAGATGGGCAGTGATGATGAGAGGCAATGACATCATATTTCATGTGCTATCATACACCATAAATCCCATATCACACATTCTATAATGATGTTAATGTGTGGGCAATACATTGAGGTTATAGAGTTTATCTTGTTGTTTTTGTTGTGGTTGAAGTGAGTACCGAAACTTTTGCAAAGTCCATTCCACATGGGGGTATAAGGGGGAATCATTCATGATACAATGTGAATATCTTGATAAAGGAGTCACCAGTTGAGAGAAAAGGTGGTCGATTGTTGATCAGTCCCAGGTGGCAGGGATGGTTGGTCGATTTAACTCTTAAGCATTAGGGGGTGACCACATCATACATTTAAAAGGGTAATTTACTAAATAAATGAAAAGAAAACACTTACCTAAAAAGATCCTTAAAATTAAATATGCATATACATGTATATAGAAAATGAAATTAAAAAAATATCAAGACTGTAGAAAAAATGAAGGTGAACCATACATTTTTCTACTGTGAATCATAATGTCCCCACAAAAATACGTTTTTCACACCATAAACATCTATTAAGCTACTCGCAAAACATCTATTTAGTTGCCTATCCTAACACATATTGCAATCTATGGTGGGCACCAGGTGTCCCAAATAGCCTCTCCTTTGTAGAGACCCCCAGTGACTAGCAGTTATCCCCAAAGCCTATGAGACCAGAAAGTTTGATATGCCACCATGTGGTGACATCCTATGCAGTTAGATCCTAGATGAAGCGGTGCATAGTCCAAGTATTTGAGAGGCCCATATTCAATGTGATCATGCCATGTGGCAAAGCACAAAGAAGGGTAGAAGTATTTCATGATGTTGTCAAGTGGTAGCATCCTGAAGACCTACCTAGGATGTTACTAGGGCTCACCTCTGCAAATATCTCTAAGGGCCCATGATTATGCAATGACTTCTTTCCCATCTATTTGTGGGTGCCTTCATGATTCATTATGAATGGGATTCTATGGTAGAAAACATGACTCTAGGAGTTTTGTTGATGGAGTGGCTTATGTATGTCGATCAAAATTCCATTTTATGTCTTTATAAAATTATTCTGGTGGAGGAGGATGCCTCAGTAATTTATTAAATGATTCCACCTCCTCTCATCATAATAAATTAACCTCTTCCCCATGTAAGGTAGTAGGTCATAGATAAAACACTTCCTCCTCTTTGATAGAAAATGTTAGAGCATCCTCATTCTCTCCATTAAGTACGCATAGATAAGACACATTCCCAAATCTTTCCTCCACCATGGGGGGCAAAGGCATCACCTTTGTAAATCTATATGTTGTCATAGGTGGGAAAGGCAAGCCTTCAATAAATCTTTCCTCTCTTATAGGTGGTAAAGGTAGGGCCTCCCTAAATATTTCCTCTACCATGTGTGGCAAAGACAGATTCCTCTCTATTTTTTTAGACCACACATCATGTCTATAGATTTCTTGCATGTTAAGCTTTCAGGGTATGAAGGCATGAAAGGTCTACAACTTTTACTTCCTTAAATGTTATGCTCACAGGGCATGAAATCTTGAAGAGAAATAGAAGAGACACCATTTCTTCCAACATCTTATTCTTGAACAATAATCCTACAACCTTGGCACTCTAAGATTTTATAGTTTCTCTACACATTTCGTTCATAAGCCTTAAAGCCTAGTCAAAAAAACCACTCAGTGCATATCTTGAGATCATATCATTCAATTTATTCTCCTTCCCTTAGTCATGGATTGAACAAGATATTTTTTATCAGGTCACCTAAAATCCTAAGAGTGAGAGGGTATCCCAAATCGATGAGTGCCAACTGTAGAGATAGCTACAGGTTCATGATATGATAGATGCAAAAATTTAAAAAAATGGAAAATGTAATCATCAACATGCCTGTTGTGAGGTTTTCCTTCATTGTTTCATCTAATTCCCAATTATTAATGTTTAATACACTTGGTTATCTTGATGCAAAAAAAGGATCTGTTTTTGGATAATGATGTGTTGAGCTTTGTGTTGCTACCCAAAGAGAGTGGAAAGGGTTAGAGAAATAGCCATGAGGATTACATGACAACCAGGTCTTCAAGGGATTGTTATATGGACAGGGATAGAGAAGGGGAGGATGATATTAAAACTTATCCCATAAGAAGGAGGAGCAAAAGAGAGCTTAAATAACCTCATGTATTTTTGCCTTTGTGGAGTGCTTGAGGTCCATTGGTTTTATAGGATTTGCATCCTCAACCTTTAAATTTGATTCAGGATTAGTTTTTTGCACTAGGCACTAGGTTGTCTCACCAAAAGGTATTTTACTAAACAATACCTTTTGGTTTTACTTGGACGTTTGGGCCAACTAGTATTTTATAATATTTATGTATATGAAGAGGTGGATGTATAGAATGTTTACTTTTTTATATTAATATATGAAAAAGTTGATGCATGAGCATCAGGATGATAAAGAAATTTTATTGAAATAGATATAAAAGGTCATATGATACTATGAGGGACCTCATAGGGCCCTCTAGGAGGTTTTTGGAGTCATTTAGGAGTTTTTAGTTGGTGTGTTATTAGTCATTTTGGTTTTCCTACCAAAATACATGATTTGAATTTTTTAAAATGGTAACCAGTTTTGGCATGGAATTTTAAATTTTAGGATTAATGTAAATACTTTTAAATTTTGTGTATGAGTTATAATATGTCTTAGGAGTTGTTTAAGTTATGTATCCTACGTGAAATTCGTGAAAATCAATGTAATCCTAAGAAAAGCAAAGGAAAAGGAAAAGTTATAACTGCCACCCCTACGTGGGAATGACAAGAAATGGAAGTTACTTGCATGTTTGAGGATATAAAAAGAATAGGATTGCATTTATTTAGTGTGTATGTGTAGTATGGGATTATTAGAGTAGGATAACTTCGAAAAAAAAGAGGAGTTCCAAGAAATAATGAGTTTTGATGAGGAAACTTTGCCTTTGTAAATTTTGTATTGATTGTATAAGCAAAGAGAACCATGAATAAAAGAGTGTTTTGAATGAATTCAATTGATTTCATTGATATCATTAGTATGTTTTCTATCTTATGGTGTTATTTTCCTACATAAAGAATGATTTTTGGTTGTTAATCTTTAGGTTGTGGTCCAAGAACCCAGTCTTGACCAAATTGTAAGAATTTTGTCTTGAACACAATGTAGAAGGGAAGAGAACAAGGGATCCTTGGGGGTCCATTCAAATGTTTGATGATTGTTGATGGGTATGTGACCTTTCATATGTTTTGGTTTTTGGAATGAATTATATTCTTGTGTTGGTCTCCATTTTAGTGATACAATATAAAAGATTAGAAATAATCTTGATTTTAGCACAGTCAAGGAGGAGCAGGGTAGAGGTATCAATTGTAGATCCATGAAAATGTTTTGAATTTTTAAATATGGTAAAGGGGTAATATTTGGAGTAATATTTTTTTATACTTCATAAATTCATTTAGCAGGTGATCATCTATAGCATAGTCCCCTTGAGAAAATTATATCTTGTACATTCAAAATGGTCAAGCAAGATGTGGTTGATGGTTGTTTGAATGGATTTACATTGTGAGTAGCATAAACATTTAATAAAGTGTGTTATTGGTAAGAAGAATCATTGGATGGCTCAAATATCCACTTGGTAAGGCAATATTGAACTCAAACCACCATATGCTTTGTACACAGTCTGGAAACTAGACCCAAAAATAGAAAATATTTTAGTTGAAAGAGTTATTTTATGAGTGTTTAAGGTTAAATAGTCCTTTAAATAGGTGAATCTAGTTTGGATAGACTAATATATTTATTTTAAGTGTTTTAAGTGCATTCAAACTCAAAAATATCCTTTGTTTTATGCTCTCGGCCTTTACAGGTCTGTGTTAAGACCTACTCCAGGGTTTGAAATGGAATGTTGAATATATTTTGACTCCACTAGTCAAAATTAATGATATTTGGTAATCCATTGTATTTTGACATCCTTTAACTGATTATGGTGGTTTTGGAGTGCTTCATGCCATACAATATGGTTTATAGATAGTGTGCATGCAATAGGCCTTAAGAAAACTAAGTGTCTAGGAAGGTGTCAGAGAAAAGGTACCTATATGGAAATTTGAACCCTAAAATCTTGTGTGGAGAAAGAAAGGGATAAAGGGTGTTTGTAACTATGTTTAGTTTATTAAGAATACCTATCAGTTATTCAAACCAAGGAAATTTGTATGTTTGGAGGACTACAAGAAAGTTAGGCTTAAAGAGAGGAGTGGATGGTTGATGATTTTTGCTTGGAGATGGTGTTGTTTAATTATAGGTTTTAAAGAAGTTATAAATGACCAAATTAATGGTTGAGCCACCCAAAAACTACAAAATCACTAGACTTCTAAAGTTATCTCCAAATTCCCTGAGATATATCCATTTGGATGTAAACCATTTGTGCATAAGCCTAGGCGTCAATGCCACCGCCTTGCCTATAAATGTTAATTTTTACCATAGAATATTATTCCTACCCCACATCATGAATTCCTCTAATGTCATAAATTCCCAAGGCCTTAGTCAAAAAACATTTTTTTGCTATATTTGCCATTAGCCTGGTTATATTGTTCCACAATGTTCTTGTAAAAATAAAGCTATCAAAGCTATTTATTCCACTAACACAATAGCATGGTGAGATTTGGTAGAAGAATATGAAGACTTGTTTCAACAAGAAGAATTTTTTGAACCAATACTTGAAGAAAAAAACGTAGATGAAGTAGATGACAAAGATGACTTAGACCAATAGGGCACTAATCTGGAAGAAGAGCCTACTACTATGATGCAAAGGCCATGGAAAGGGCAAGGAGAAATTAGCTCTGAAAGAGGTAGATATTCATACAGAGGAAGAGCCAATATGTATCCAAGTAGGGTAAAACAACCCTATTTTGACTATGTTCCCCCTACTATGCATAGGCTTGAACCTAAACCACTGCAGTTTGATTATACATTCAAGCCTACTGATAATTGGATGAAAAATAAGTTTAGTTACTTGTTTCCAGATGAACAACCAAGTAGTTCTCATAAAATTGATACATTAGAAGCTATTGCTCCAAATATCAGAGCTAAAATAAATCAAAATGACTTCTTTTTGAAAGTGATGAATTTGAAGATATTTTTGATTGTTTTGAAGACTGCCAATTGACTCCAAAGGATAGATTACAAGCTTGGTACAAAAGGTCAGTACTCCCAATACTGAATTATGGGAGGAACCATTGGAAGAAGAAGAAGAAGAACATGATGCTAAGAAGTTACAAGTTGAAGTCCCAGAAGAAAATCCCCTCTATTGTAGACTGGTATGTATTTTTGTTCCTTAAGAAGATGAATAAAAACCAGTATATATTACTCAATTGATTGATGGGAGATTTGCACAATTTGTATCTATTAAAATCAATGGTAGAAGATATGATGCCCAAGTAGATATTGGAGCATCTCATTCTTTTGAAAAAGCTCTAATCATTAGAAATTGGGAAAAAGTTGCACCTAATCAAGTTTATAAATCAATAGATGTCCAAGGAAACTCTTTTACCAGCTCCTACTATAAACATCATGAGCTTGTAATTATCTAAGGACATAATTTCCATTGTGACTTCTTCCAGTATAACAATATGTCTGTAGATATCCTCCTTGGTGGATCCTTCATAGACAGATATTCCCCTTATGGGTCTACTCCTCAAGGTGTACTTTTCACTCTCTATGGTGAAAGAATAAGAGCTCCATGCCTTATGTAACTGAATAGTTTTTTGCTACAATGAATTAGCATCCTGTAAACCTAGTCTATCATGATATACAAAAAATAGGGAAATCAATATAAGATTAAATCTGTTCTGAGAATCCTTAATTATTCTAGGCTAAAAAGATGCTTGAAATGGAAATAAGGATCGAAGAGGGAGAAAAAATAAAAATTTGGGAAAATGATCCCTATTCTAGCCTTAGATTATCCAGACGTGGAAAATGCTATTCAGGAATTGAGGAATGCCAAATTCATTGAAACATCCACTTCATAATTCTATCGTTATGCTTTTATGGTGAATAAACACTTAGAACAAAAAAGAGGCAAAAAGAGAATGGTGATAAATTACAAGCCTCTAAATATAATTACAGAACCATATCCTTACCCCATTCCTAATAAATCTTATTTGCTACAAAAGGTTGATCAATGTAAATATTTTTCACAATTTGACTGTAAATCAAGATTTTATCAAATTTAGGTAAAACCAGAAGACAAGTATAAAACTACATTCAGTTGTCCTTTTGGACATTATCAGTGGAATGTTATGCCATTTGGTTTGATGAATGCACTAGCATACTTCCAAACACAGATGGATTAAATCTTCAAAGGTACATTTGAGTTTTTATGTGTATTTATTGATGATATATTAATTTTTAGCCGAATGCTTGAAGAACATTTGAATCATTTAACTCAATTTTATAAGCTTGCAAAAGATATAGGGATTGTACTATCAAGTACAAAAATATAGTTGTGCCAAGATAATTGTAAATTACTCAGCCTTGTTAAAAATGGATAGTTACAGGTACAATCTCATAATACTAAAAAGGTCCTTCAATTCCTTGCTGTTCTTGACCAAAAAAAACTTCAAGCCTTCTTGGGATTACTAAATTATGTTAATATCTTCTATGCTAACACTAGCAATGATAGAATAATTCTTCAAGAATTATTAAAAAAGAATAAAAAATATTCATGGACTGAAGAACATGCCAAAGTTGTCCATAAAATTAAAGAAAAGGTAACAAAACTTCCTGTCCTACATGTTCCACAGTCAGAAGAATTTATTTTAGATACAGATGCATCTGACACAGCTTGGGGATGAATTCTCTGTTGCATTAAAGAAGGAAAGGAGTATGTTTATGAATATGCTAGCGGAGTATTTTTTGATGAAGTCAAAAAATGGATCTCTTTAGATAAAGAGATATATGATGTGAAAAAATGTCTTGGAAAAATTTCTCTTAAGCTTATGCATCTAAAACATTTTGTTATCAAAACTGATTGTTCTCGGGTTTTGACCTTTAAAGAAAAGGATCATGGTAGGAAGGATGGTAGAGGAAAATATGTCAGATGGTAGGCATACTTTAATCAGTTTAATTATATTGTAGAACATATTAAAGGCAAGAAAAATCATGTGGCAAATTGGTTGAGCAAAAACCCTGCAACTACATTAATGTTTCAACCTTATCCTAGTTTCAATATAACTAGAATCTTTAACCAAAATATTTCCAATCTTAATATTTTGATCCCAGAACAAATCTTGAGAGAAGGCCTTCATCCCAGGTATCTACGATTCTCACATAGTGCCTCTACAAACTTACAAATGTCAGCGGCTGCCCATATATCATCAGATAAACAAAGAAATGAAGGAATAATCACTATTTACCGCCTAAATAGTGAATTATTAATGAGACAATTTTCTAATTTAATCATAAGATCAAATTGGACATGGTGGATTAAAATCCAAATAGGGCATCATAATTGTCTTTACAATTAGATTGCACATTTCGGCCCACATCTAATCCATGAACAAGAGTCACACAGTCAGGGCACGGTTGTCCACACAATTATACACCAAAAGCTAGAGTGGGAATCTTAATTTTATATTGTCCCATGACATGAAGATAATGATGAAGGGAGGTACTGAAACATGCATCACATATTTCAGATAAGATGCTTACTCCATCCCATCAATGAAGATGACCTCTTGATTGAATCAGAAGCATTGTTGGACCCTACACCTTTAACATCCACATCATCATCAAATGGATCTAACAACATCTCTCTTTAATCATGATTTGTACATAAAGTACGAATATAGTGTGTTGTAAATTAGAAAATAGTAGACACCGCCAAGCAAAAGATTCTTGGTAGGAACCTATCTTCTACTATAAATAAAGAAGCTTGGAAGGCATTAGGCATTTCGAGTCCTAGAGTCATTAGAGTCTTTATTGTAAGTATTGAGTCTTTAGTGATAAGAAATCCTTTGAGTTGAGAAGAAAGACATATGTTCCCCTCTGGCTCTTCGAGCGATACTAAGAATCAAAAATCTTCTTCTTCAAAAGCTTTATTGTAAAATTTTAGACTTAATTAATATTCAGAAGTCATATCCATTCGGTCGCCAACCTCCGTCGTTGTTCCATCTAAAAAAATTCATCTTAAACCCTAGAGCGTATTTGGTATCATAGCCATATTTCTGTGAAAATAACCAGTCAAGTATATTTTTACCTTGAATTTACTGTATCTGATTTCTGAGCATATTTTAAAATTCATTTATATAAAAATTCTTTTGCTCTTGTCAAGGGTATCCCATTAATTATTGTAGACCCAGTTACTCCATGGTAGAATTCTAGAAGTGGTCATAAAAGCCCTAGTGAAGACCAGAACCTTGATTCATGTTTTAGGCCTTTGATGCCTTTGAGTCTATGTGAGAAGATAAGCAATATTGAAGCAAGGACAGAGAGTAAATACGTGGCAGTGATGTATTAAGGAATGATGTTGATGCTAATGAGGGGAGAATGCAAAGATGAATGAAGTAGTGATAGTTCTTCAAAAGAGAGAGGAGGATTAAGTGTATGCAAGGAGGCTTAAGATCCCATTAAGAGCTAAGAGTGAACAAGAAAGACAAGTAAATCAAAGAGTAGAGGATAAAGAAAGAGTCTAGATATCAAAGCGGAGAACAAAGAAGCAATCAGAGTTGGATTATGCATGAGGAAAGCATATGTGTGCATCTACCTCAATTGAATGGATTTACTCTACATCAAAATTACAAATAATGTCAGCCACTAAATTAGAAATAATAGAGTAAATATACCTAACAAAATCCCATAAACAAATCAAAGTAGAAATTAAAGTTATGATTGTAGAGTTTTGGTCCTTTTCAATCCAAACAACAATTTACAACCAATAAAAGAGTGACAAATTGACATAGAAGTGAAAAAACTAGTTAAAATATAAAAAGGGATACTTATTCACATAAGAAAGACACAACAATATAAAATAGTTACAATGTTTTACAAATGAAGAGAGTAACCCACATCAACAATAACAAAATTGACAAAAACAAAATGTGACTATCTTATTTTTTATGATTTATTTGATAGTGTGATTGATACTTTGATTTGATAGTGTGATTGATACCTTGAATATTTTGATCACATTTATTTAAGTAGATATCAAATTTGTATTGAGATGGGTTTTTATTAGTGTATAAAGAGAACAAACAAAAAAATCAATTCCATCAAAACTATTTATTTAAATCTAATTTGATAATGTGATTGATACCTCAAATTTTTTGAACATATTTATTTAAGTAGATATCAAATATGTATTAAAATATAATTTTGTTAATATACAAAGAGATCAAACAAAAAAATCAACTCCATCGATACCGTATAATTCTTTATAAGTTAATTTCAAATTTAATGAAATACCTTCTAAAAGTTTATTAGAAGTGTCTTTATCTCCTTGTTTCAAGGACTATGAAATCTCTAGTGTTTTTAATACAATAATAATTATTGTGATATTATATGGAGAAATTCCAAATGCATTCATCCTTTAGGTTGGTTAGTAATTTTGATACATTCATTCTTGACAACTTTTTTAAGATTCAAGTTTAATTCAATTGGGCATAACATGGTATGCGTTTGTAGAAGCTCATCAAATGGTAACAACATACTATATTATTATCTTATAACACTTTATAATATAATGTATTTTAGAGCATCTCATAACATGAGGAAAATAAAACTACTTAATAGGCGACCAATTGAATTTGCAGTCAGATTTTATTGTGTTGTGATAAATACTAGAAGTAATGAGAAGAGATCTTGGGCAACTAAAAAAATATAATAGAGCGTGCTATTATGCATAGTTCCTATTTAATATTAACAAACAATTTCACATAAATTTGAACAATCAGATATGTGCAGTGTTTCATTATGATTTTTCTTATGTAGGTAATTAATACTATTCTTTCCATGTTTAAGAGATGCTAGGTTGGTTGTTCCATCATCCTATCTTGGTCTTAATGAAGTATCATGGGTGGTGATCCGAAATGTCGAGGTAAAAAATATTACACAATTATTCCCAAAAGCAAGCTTCATTTATATGGACTATGAAAGCATACAATTTGTAGGTTTTAAATAGTTAAAGCAATCATAATTTTGATCTAGTTACGTTTAGACACATCTAAATTGACATGGGTGAATTCTTTACATTTTTAGAGGAGTTATTAAATATCTTACCCATATTTTCCATTAAGATGACCCATGTTTGAATCTTGTATTGGATAATTGAAACAAGTATATTCAAGTTACAGATTACATTGACAGAAGTGATATGTAATTAAACTCTGCAAGTGTATGTCCTTGGGGTTCTTCGAGTCCATCACCTTAAATTCCTTGAAAATTATTTTCACCATCATCGCCCAACTCACCTTTAAATATTTCACCATTTTCATGCTCTGTAAGAATGTATTTGGATGTCAAAATAAATTTGTGTAAAGTAATAATGGGGGCAAATTGATCGAGATCAGAATTGCCATGCAATGCTTTGGTCTACAATGGCTTGCATTCTTTGTGGAAAGAGATAGCCTCTTTTCCCAATCACTATGTCAAAACTGCAAAGTCCTTCATTTCAATTAGGGGACATTTGTATTAGTTGGTTGAAGAGCCCAACATGTTGGGGTCAGGCCAACTATAGATGATCGGGTTTTGTCTTGATGATTGCAATGGAAATTTTATTTTCATTACAATGGCTTGGAAAATTTAGGAACAACTAAGAGAAATTTGGAATTTAGGGTTTGTAATTTAGATAAAAATTTGAAGTGGACATCAATACATACAATCAATATCAATATCAAAGTTTCAAACGCTACAATCATTTGTGATTATTTTTTTGGACCATCAGCTAGGGTGATCAAACACGATGTGATGTGGTTGATGAAAAAATATTACCATACTATACTTAAGTATGATATGCGCCAACAATCATCAACATTCCAATTCCAAACCTTCGTGTGAAATGTGAACATGTCATTAAACTTTGCAAGTGTATGTTCTCAGGGTTCTTTGAGTCTATTGCCTTAAATGTCATACCATGGCTTCTCACCATCATTGCCCAACTTGCCTATAAATATTTCATCACTTTCATGCTCTGTAAGAATGTATTCGGATGTCAACATAAGTTCATGTAAAGTAATTGTGGGGGTAGACCGATTGGGATCTGAATCGCCATGCAATGCTTTAGTCTACAATGCCTTGCATTCTTCATAGAAAGAGATAGCCTCTTTGCCCAATCACTATGTTAAAACTACAACTCCCTTGGTTTTAATCAAGGAACATATGCATTAGTTGGTTGAAGAGCCCAACATGTTGGGGTCAGGCCAACTGTGGGTGATTGGCTTTTGTCTTGGTGATTACAATCGAGAAATTATTTTCATTACAATGGCACTAAAAAAAATAGAAGCAACCAAGAGAAATTTTGGACTTCGGGTTTGGAATTTGGATAAAAAATTGAAGTGGATATGGGTGCATACAATCAAGATCCAAGTTGTAAATGCTCCAACCATTTGTGATTATTTTTCTCAACCATCCATCGGGGTGATAAAACAAGGTGTGATATGGTTGATGAAAAAGTGTTTCCATATTGTACTTAAGCATGATTTGTGCCAATAATCTTCAGCATTCCAATTCCAAACCTTCATGCAAAATGTGTCATCCATATTTCATGATAGATTACATTTCTATATGTTGGGATTGTATGGATTTAAGGCAATCGTTAGATTTACATGACTTACATCCATCAAAAAGGGGTACAGAGCTTCCAAGGTGGTAGGTTCTTTGATTGGACTTTGCTATTGTGTGACGAGGACAACATGGTGTTGATTTGATTGTGACAAGGTTCCATGTTTGATGTGCGACTCAAGTCAGTGTTGTAATGCTAATGATATGGAGACAATACAGTGAGGTTCCAAAGTCTATATTGTAACCTATGTTTGTCTATGCTGCCAATATATTGACACCTAGAGAAATTACGGTAAGGCCATTTATAACTTACAAGTGGTGAAAGATTTCAAAGTGAGCTGGGTAGGGATGATGAGGGTCAATGACATCATATTTCATGTGATATCGTACACCAAAAATCCCATATCATACACATTCTGAAATGACACTAATGTGGGGGCAACATTGAGGTTATATAGTTTATTGTGTTATTTTTGTTGTGGTTGAATTGAGTACCGAAGCTTTTGCAAAGTGCATGTCGCATGGGTGCATAAGGGGCATCATTCATGAAACAATGTGAATGTCATGATAGAGTCACCAATTGAGAGAAAAGGTGGTCAATTGACGATCAATCCCGGGTGGCAGGGAGGGATGGTAGGTTTAATTCTCAAGCATTAGGGGATGCCCACATCATACAATTAAAAGGGGAATTTACTCTATATATGAAAAGAAAACACTTACCCAAAAAGATCCCCAAAAATTAAATATGCATACATACATATACATAAATATGTGTGTGTGTGTGTGTGTGTGTGTGTAGAAAATGAAATTAAGAAAAAAAATACTGAGACTGTAGAAAAAAGGAAGGTGAACCATACATTTTTGTACTGAGAATCATAATGGCCTTGAAAAAATACGTTAATGCCCAAATGCCACTCCATAAACATCTATTGAGTTGTTCGCACAACATATATTGAGTTGCCTATCCTGACATGTATTTCAATCTATGGTGGGCACCAAGTGTCCCAGATTGCCTCTGCATAGACCCTCGATGACCGACAGTTATCCCCGAAGCCTATGAGACCAGAAAGCTTGGTATGTCACCTTGTGGCAACATCTTGTGCATTTAGATCCTAGATGAAGCGATAGATAGTCCAAGCAACCAAGAGGCCCAGATTTAATGTGATCATGCCACGCAGTAAAGCACAGAGAAGGCTATAAGCAAGTCGCAATGTTGACAAGTGGTAGCATCTTGGGGACCTACCTAGGATGCTATTGGGCTCACCTTTGTGGAGACCTCTAAGGGCCTATGATGCTGCATTGGCTTCTTTCCTATCTAGTTTTGGGTGCCTTCATGATTCACTATGGATGGAATTCTATGGTGGAAAACATGACTCTAGGAGTTCTATTGATTACGTGGCTAATGTACGCTAATTAGAATTTTGTTCTATGTATTTCTAAAATGATGTTGATGGAGGATGCCTCACTGCTTCATTAGATGATGCCACCTCTTCTCATCCTAATAAGTTAACCTCTTCCCCATGCGAGGTAGTAGGTCATAGTGAAAGCACTTCCTCCTCTTTGACAGAAAATGTCAGAGCATCCTCGTTCTCTCCATTAAGTCCACATAGATAAAACACTTCCCAAATCTTTCCTCTGCCATGGGGGGCAAAGGCATCGCCTTTGCAAATCTATTGTTTTCATAGGTGGAAAAGACGGGCCTTCGATAAATCTTTCCTCTCTCATAGGTAGTAAAGGTAGGGCCTCCACAAATCTTTCCTTTGCCATGGGTGGCAAACGTAGATCCCTCTCTATTTGTGTGGACCACACATCATGTCTATAACTTCCTCACATGTTAAGCTCTTGGGGCATGAGGGCATGAAAGGTCTACAATGTTTGCTTCCTCGAATGTTAGCTCACGGGGCATGAAATCTTGAAGAGAAACAAATGAGAGAGTCTTTATTCTCACATCTTATTCTCGAACAATAATCCTACAACCTTGGCACTCCGAGATATTACATTTGCTCGACACAATTCATTCAAAAGCCTTAAAGCTTAGTTAGGAAAACCATTTGGTGCATATCCTAAGACCATAGCATTTTATTTATTCTCCTTCCTTTAGTCATGGATTGAACGGGAGCTTTTTTATCAGGTCGCCTAAAATTCTAAGAGTGAGAAGGTAGCCCAAATTGATGAGTGCCCACTGTAGAGATGGTCACGGCTTCATGACAGGATAGATGCAACAATAAAAATAGAAAAAATGTAATCATCAACATGCCTATTCTAAGGTTTTCCTTCATTGTTTCATCTAATTTCTCATTTTAATGTTTAATACACTTCGTTATCTCGATGCAAAAAAAGATCTAATTGTGGACAATGATGCATTGAACTCCATGTTGTTGCGCATAAAGAGTGGAAAGGGTTAGAGCAATAGCCATGAGGATTACATGACAACCAGGGCTTCAAAGGATTGTTATATGGACGGGGACCAAGAAGGGGAGGATGATATTAAAACTTCTCCCATGAGCAGGCGCAGAATAGAGCCTAAAGAACCTCAGGTATTGTTGCCTTTGTGGAGTGCTTGAGGTTCATTGGTTTTATATGATTTGCATCCTCAACCTTTAAATCTGATTCAACATTAATTAAAAGGTATCCTACTAAACAATCCCTTCCAGCATTACTTGGACCTTTAGGCCAACTACTAGTTTATAATATTTGCAAATATGAAGAGGTAGATACATAAAATGTTCATTTTTTTTTTTTTTTAAAGTTTTAAAATATATTAATATATGAAAAAGTACAAATAATGTCTCCATTAAATTAGAAAAAATAGAGGAAAGATACTTAACAAAACCCTGTAAACAAACCAAAGTAGAAATTAAAGTTATGATTGTAGAGTTTTGTCCTTTTCAATCCTAACAACAATTTAGAACCAATAAAAAAGTGACAAATTGACATAAAAGTGAAACAAATAGCAAACATATAAAAAGGGATACTTACTCACATAAGAACAACACAACAATATAAAATAGTTACAATGTTTTACAACTGAAGAGAGTAACCCACATCAACAATAACAAAATTATGGCAAATAAAAAAAAAAATGTGACTATCTTGTTTTTTATGATTTATCTAGTAGTTACGTCAAATCTTTTGAATAAATTTATTTAAGTTTGATTTGATAGTGTGATTGATACCTCAATTTTTTTGAACACATTTATTTAAGTAAATATTAATCTGTATTGAGATGGGTTTTTATTTGTATATAAAGAGATCAAACAAAAAAATAAACATCATAAAAACTATTTATTTAACTCTGATTTGATAGTGTGATTGATACCTTGAATCTTTTGAACATATTTAAGTAGATATCAAATATGTATCGAAATAAGGTTTTGTTAATATACAAAAAATCAACACCATCGATACCCGTATATAGATTTCTGTTAATATACAAAGAGATCAAACAAAAATATCAACGCCATCAATACCGTATATATATTGTTCTTTATATGTTAATTTCAAATTTAATGAAATAACTTCTAAAGAGTTGAGGATTATAAATCTAGAGTTTTTAATACAATAATAATTATTGTGATATTATATGGGGAAATTCCAAATGCATTCATCCTTTAGGTTAGTAATTTTGATAAATTCGTTTTTGACAACTTTTTAAAGATGCGAGTTTAATTCAATTGGGCATAATATGGTATGCCTTTGGTTGAAGCTCGTCAAAGGGTAACAACATACTACATTATTATCTCATAACATTTTATAATATAACGTATTTTAGTTAACACTGCCCACAAATGCTAATGGGCGTGATAGATAAGCTAATCTGTTAAAATTCCTTCTCAATTTGCTAATTTACTTTACTCGAAAACTATCCTGCAAATTAATTTCAGTTTACCCAGTGAAACTCAACCCAATATTAAATCTAAAAAATACGGGAAATGGCAATGTTTGCAGACACTGATTAAATATGCAGGCTGACACCCACATCACTACGTAAATTTTGATCAATAGTTTTCCTCTGTAAATAGCCTTTCCAACTAAGCTGCCTTTTATTCATCAAAAGAGAACATTACAAGAAGTTGCTTGGCAGAAAAGACTTGGAACAACCATGCACTTGTGGCTTATTTCTCTGATGTTGAAGTGCAAGCCTTTCCTCCTGTTGCTGTTTGGATTAATTTGCAATGAGTTGGTCCCAAATCTATATGGTTCCTACAATATCCTCCGATGCTCGTTACAGGATCTAGTCTCTCCCTTAAAGCCTACATTTGTCATGTCTGCTAACACCCATATATTTTACTTGATGCCTATGTAGAATCCACCGATGCCTAACTATAAAACTTCCTTTATATTACAGTGCCATCTTTGATAACGGAGTTCTTTAATATCACGGTAATACCGGAACGTATGTAGTAACCTTCTGATGGTCTCTCTGCTTCTTCCACATTCTGCACAGTAAGTAAAAACGTCCATCATTACAAGAATTCTCATTTTCAAGAGCATGTAATTAAACAAACCAAGCAAGTATTGTGTTCTTGAGAGCTTTATATTCTTTGACCTTTCATTGATTTTTATTCACAGGCATCTTTGCAGGTGGTGAGAACATTGAAGATTTCATTCTGTAGTTTGTAATTGTAACAACAGAAGAAAAATAAAACATCTTAATAGTTGACCCATTGAATTTATGGTCAGATTTTACCATGTTGTGGTAAATACTAGAAGCTATGAGAAGAGATCTTGGGCAACAAACAAAATATATTAGAGCATGCCAGAACAGGAGAAAAATAAAACTACTTAATAGGTGACCAATTGAATTTACAGTCAGATTTTACTGTGTTGTGGTAAATACTAGAAACTATGAGAAGAAATCTTGGGCAACTAAAATAATATATAATAGAGCATGCCAGTGTGCATAATTCCTATTTAATATTAACAAACCATTTTGCATAAATTTAAACAATCAGATCTGTGCGGTGTTTCATTATGATTTTTCTTATGTATGTTGGTAATTTATACCATTCTTTCCATGTTTTTGCTTGAGAAATATATACCAAGGGTAGGGTATCATAAGGCTGCTTGTGGCCTGAAAACCTGAAGAGCTGGTTCTTATCAATCAACTTTGGATTGCCGTCTGATCAGAAATTTTTAAAAATCTTGAAAAACTCCAAATAAAGGGGCTAAGAGGGTCTCTTGCTAGAAGCCTATCAGAAAATAAATGAACAGTTCCTAGGTAGGAGCTAGGTATTGCTCTTTACTGCAAGCAGTAGCATACTCTTCAAAGATAATCATGCTACCATGCTGTTTTCTAAGCTCAAAATACTGTGAGTTGGGGATGTGAAAATTCAAGCAGCCTCTCTATTAGCAGCAACGTAACAAGATGAACCAAACCCATCAAAACATGATTGAGATACAAAGGCAAGTGTACGTGTGCATATTAATTTTTTTGTGCTGTGTGGGGAAAGTGAGAGATGGAAGCATACATCAGTGTTCACTATCATGGCATTCCTTCCAATCCTTGCATTTTTGTCAATGATGCAATTCCTGCCAAAGGAAAACCAAATACAAGAAAGTTCAGCACGGTCTCATGCTAGATATTGAATGATGGAAACCATTTTGCAAATTTTATATTGAGCAAAGCAAAGTTTTAACCTTATTATTGTGTTTCCCCCGACACCAATAGGAACTTTCCCTTCAGCTAAAGAAGATGCAATTTCAGCTTCAGTTTCATAATAATCAGCACCCATCATCATGGTATCCTGCATACAAACAACATTCCTATTATATTCAACAAAAGTCTTTTTCCATTTAATGTAATCACGCCTGCCTTTCTGAATTTCATCAGCCATGGGAAGTAAGCTAAAAAACTAATCACCTTCAACTCCACACCATATTCTAGTCGCGAACGGACTCCAACAACAGAATGCTCTACACTGCATTCCCGGAGAAAACACCCATGTGATATTATTGAGTCCAATACCTGTAGGAAAATAGTCAGGACACATCCAGATAAGGTCGATTAGCTTCCATACAACAATGCTAATCATTAAAGATAAGTTATAACAGATTCAGATACCAATATAAGCACAAACAATGGCCTTGCTTACCCGACATTTTTCTATTTTAGTTGGAGGCAGAAAACGAGGTGAAGTGAATATAGGCTTCTTGGGATCAAAAAATCGGAACTTTGGAGGCTGCAATTATAAACAATGAAATCAGGAAAGGCTTCAGCAGTTGTCAGTCAGATATCTGTCAATAATTATATCAAATTCATGAAGTCTAACAATATAGTCAACAATCAAAGAATATGCACCCTTAAATGGTCAATTGACAATAAGCCAATAATTTTATGTGCTCTGCTTTTCTTGCCTATAAAGAGAGCACACAAGTTTCATTAATAAGCTAAAATTTTGGCAGAAGTATGATTGAAGAGTTACTGACCTGAGCTGCAAGAGCTAAATTGGCATCAAAAAAGGACTTGATAGTTCCTATGTCCTCCCAGTAGTCATTAAATAGATATGCCTGCAAATACACCGATATGACAAATCAGATTCTAATTAATAACTGCATCCAATTGAGCACAAAAGAAAACTTCAAGTTAATTTGAAGTTTCATAAAAGCAAGAAGCATTGAACGATCTCAATCACACAAATCAGCACAATGAAAGCTAGAAATATATGTAAAAGGTGAGCTGACATGCTACATGAAACAACCTTGCCTAAATATCATATATTCAGGATTTTCAAAATTATGCATCGTTTGTATGTATTTGGCCCATGTCATCTATACATACCTGGACATTGTATTCTTTTGTGGATGCAGGAATAATTTCTGAGCCAAAATCATTTGCAGTAGGGTATCTCCACCTAATAATAGGTTAAACAAGGTAGCATAAGTACATAAGTTTAACCATTATACAGTTGTCATCTTCCAGTTAACAATGCAAATAAATTTGGAATTCCATCTTTCTCGGGAGAACTCAATTATGATAAAGAAGAGTTTCCAGTTAGAGATAATTCAAATGCAGCATTCTTCACATAAGAGGGCACCGAATATCGATTACCTAAGAAGCTTGAGAAGAATGTCTGTCCTGAAGACATATATGCCCATTGATGCGATGTAGGGCTTCAACTTAGCTTCTTGGGGTGACAACCCCAGTACTGTTGTATCAACTTCCTATGCGTGCCAAGGAATGGGATAATCCATTAGTCTCAATGATTAAAGCAAATCACTTGAATGTCAACAAAGAGCAAACAGTCATTGGCAACGAAAGCAGAGACCATTGTAATCCATTCTGGCCTAAAGCTAATTCTAGTTATTACTTATTACAATAATGCAATTAATCATATTCACACATATCCATATTATGCGAAGGAGAATTTTCAAGTTACCATTGCTCTCAGATCAGCTCCCTTGGGCTTCTCATTAAAATAAAGCACTCGGCCTCTATCATCAATTTTCATCAATCCATAATCAGATGCACGGCTGTCAAATACATCACAGTGAAATGACATGTAAGATGTTTCACTGGTCATTAACAGTCTTTATTGGATGTCATATAAATCACCATTGTTCTAGATATCTACTTGTCACATTGTGATCTATTTGACCTATTGATCCCAATTCCAATGAGTAGACTAAGGAAATATACTGCTTGCAAGAATGTATTTACACCTTCAAATGGGTCCAATTGAACAATGAATACTTGAAAAGAACAAATAAAGCAGAACACCTCATTTTATGTTACATGCATCAATCACTTAAAACTTAAAAGATTTCCATAGCAATGCATTTCATTCTTCAGATATTTAACGCGTAATGGTCATCAACTGCTCCAAAAATGCAAACATTATCAGCATACTGCTGACAGGCAAAGAATCCTACCTGTCATCCATTGGAACACAGGAGATTGTTATATCAGCTCCAGTATCAATGTGCCTCTGCACGCAAAGGACATATTTAGAAAACAAGCCGATTCTTAAAATCAAAAGAATATTTCAAAACCAGAAAGGGGTTCAAGAAGAGAGCCATTAATGCAAACTCCAAAAATACACAATTTAATAAAAATATGGGGTCATTTCCAAACCTGTATAAAGTCCATGTAATCCATACGATACAGATGATCACCAGACAAAATCAGGACATGCTCTATATGTTTTTTCGTGGCATCCTGCAACAGAATTTGACAAACTTCAGTTAAAGAGGTGTTATAACCAATGGGAAAGCATAAATGAAGAATAGACTACCTTTCAGAATAATAAAGTACTGTTTCCTTTACACACCTCAAAAAGCCAAGTAAATTGCCTAACTGCATCTGCTGTGCCCTGGAACCACTTCTTGCCATCCGGTGTCTGAGTAGCAGCTAGAGGCTGTTTGGCCCACAAAACGAATACATGTGCATAGGTAAACATATATAATTCTTCATTACCCACGGAATTGAAATTGCATATACTTAAAAATATGAAAAGCCTTTTGAGGGGGAAAAAATTTTATCTTCCGGACCATACATAAATAGACTACTGATCGAAACCTTTCTAAACAGATGCAAATAGTATATTAAGAGAAGTTCATTTTAAAGTTGTCCCACAAGCATGACACTCTACTCTCAATTAAATTTTGCTTTTGAAAACATTGTTGCAAAATCTATTTAAAATTATTATTCCTACCTCAACGAAACCGTCTCCAAAGTTTACACCATTTCCAAAACTGTACGTCCGTGCAAGATGACGATTGAGGGATGCAGAGTTGAATTGTGTCAGGATGAAAATCTTGTTGATGCCACTGTTAATACAATTGCTCATTGGTACATCAATGAGCCTGTAACCTCCTCCAATCGGTACCTAAAATGTCAAATAAAATTTTATTAATAAGATCATCAAAAACACAAAAAGATTAAAGTATTTAGAATTGACTATGAATTGAGAAAAAATATCCATCAGATAAGAACTTATAAAGTATTTAACTAAGGTACCCATAGATGCACAAAACTTAAATTAGGTTTGTCAAGTGGCTCAATTACTAATATCCTGTTTAGAACACATTACTGCTCTGGCGCATGCCTGCAACCCTTTAAGTGGGTTCAACTTATGTCTGCTGAAGATCATTGATTTTGTTATCCTCTTGAAGTGTTAGTGTAGTTGTCAATATTGAACCAAAGAAAGTAACAATGTTTTGAACTTTTTTAATGGATGACAAAGATCCAGAACCCCTGTTATTTACATTGTTTACCTTACATCTAGATCTTTTATTTTAATGGAAAAACCATTGGGTCGGCAAGTTGAGGTATAATAGACCTGAAAGGTTTTCCATTAAAATAAAAAAATCTAGATGTAAGGTAAACAATATAAAAAACAGGGGGATCTGGACCTTTGTCATCCATTAAAAAGATCAAATCATTGTTACTTTTTATAATTTATTATTGGCAACTATGCTAACACTTCTTGAGGATAACAAAACCAATGACCTTCAGCGGACATAAATTGAACCCACTTAAAGGGTTGTGGGCATACACCAGAGCAGTAATGTGGAAATTAGCAAGAAGTCTGCTTGGGCATGCTAAAATGGCAACCCTTACCGATACAGAGAAAGGACATGATGCAAAAAGCCAAGGCTTTCATGTGTTAATTTTATCTCTCTTTAACATTCCTTTCACTTTTCTGGATTCAAAGAACAAACAAAGCTCATTTGTAGGTTTCCCTTACCAATACAGAGAAAGGACAACATGTAAAAAGCCAAATATTTCATGTGTTAATTTTCTCTCTCTTTAACATTCCATTCATTTTTCTGGGTTCAAAGAACAAACAATATTCATTTGAAAGTTTCCTTTGTATCTTTAGTTTATTTTCAAATTTCTACCAGAAATGCTAAGGAAACAGGGCGCTGCTTTTAGTTGTCTTTTGTCTATGAGGTCAAATATCTGAAATACACAACAAGATCATATAAAATGCAAGACAATATTAGTAATTTTTTTTTATGGAATGCAAAACACTTACTGCTGGCTTGGCCCTTCTTCGTGTAAGAGGAAAAAGGCGTGTCCCAGCTCCACCACCTAATATGACAGAACAAACTGTGTTTGAGTCTGCACGGGGTTTTTCAAGTTTGGGCATCTGCAATTTCTGCAATCACAAGTCAAATTTCCCCAGAATTATTATAATATAAGTGAACGACTAGTTTGAAGCAGAAAAATCCTATTACAATGGCAAAAAAAAAGAAATCAGAAGCACTGTAACTCATGATTATTACACCTGGATTGCATATCAGAATATGTGACTTCTAATAAAACTTCTATGACATCAAGCGTTCCAGTTTTGGAAATACAAATCGGAAAGAAATAGAGATGAGAATTGGCTGCATAGGTGTTTGAGGCGAACATGTTTAGTCTGAATACAGAAACAAGTATGGCAACTTCAGAAATGCAAATTGGGTAACAATAGCTACAAAAAAACTGAATTCCCTAAATTAACCAGTCAGTAGTTAGATTAACAAACGTCAAGAAACCAATTATATTTTATCTGCACACATCATATTGTATAAATACTCTACACGTAGCAGAGAAAACTTTTTGGGCTGTTATTCGAGAACCTGCAAGCAAATGATTACATGTCTCAAAGGTTCAAACTTCAATTGCAATGAAATTTTCATATTTATCCATCAAATGCAACCCGACCAATTTAATAGTAGCTCAAAGTAATGTATATTGTAAGAGACTCTTAAATCCGATTATCTGAACTCTGACAAATACACGGCTAGCAGTCAGATTTTCATTCCAATGGCCATAAACGCCTATCATGCAAATTCTTGATGCAATCTAAAGTTCAACTTGCCCCCACATACACAACAAGCCCGCTCTTGTACGATTTTGTTTTTTGTTTTGATGGAAGTTGGCAACAAGCACACAGGGTTGCACAAATACTATTACTTCTGCTAAGATGCCAAGGTCTCAGCATTAACTCTTTCCCCGAAGTCTGAATGTTACTTAAAAAAAAAACTAAAGGGTCCCTGACAAAATCTACACCTAACAAGCCATACCCAAGAAGTAGAAGAAAAAAAGTGTAGTGTTAATTAACTAAAGAGAACCGGTAGAAACTTTGCTCATCAAGTTCAAACCCCAACATAGAACTGCATAGAGAAACTGCCTCCTGAAAAGACCACTCTAGAGACTTGCCTGCGTTTCTGGAATACAACCTACATCAAATGCCGTCAGTCCCCTACAGAAAACTAGGGTGTTCAATGATTATATATTGGGGTTTCAAATATAGGTAGATACTCAAACAAAATTGAGTGCTTAATTTGAAATAAAAAGGCACTTTTGTTGTAATTTTGTGGACAGGCCAGAATTTGAATCTAGCAACTACACTCAGTCAATACCCATGTCTGATGGAAATTTCAGATTCTGTCAAGAAGTCGACACTCAGGTTGAAGTCCTCCTAATCATTAACACTTGCTCTGAGAGCATGTGAAAAAATTGGACCGGCTATGATTTAAACCCACAATGATTTCATAATGAAACTTTCAAGTACTCTCTAGAAATGTGGACAAAATTTTCCAACAAATCTAAATCCAAGCAAATAAATCCCCTGCATTTTTTCTAGATGGTTATGATCAATGCTTAGCTAATCTTAATCAGACTATCTCTTGCCAAAGCTATGCTACCAGAAACGTGAAATGAGAACCACGACCACCGCAGTAACACAATGGAAAACAGGGATTGAAAAGGTTGCATATAAGAACACCTTGGACTTCAAAGCAAAAATCCATTGCTCATGGTGGGTAGGGTACTTTAAAATAACATACCCTGTGGCAGAAACAATTCCCAATGCCCAAAAATTCAGTGACTAGGACTGACGCGCAGAGAACTGAACTAAACTGTATTGGAAGTTGCAGCTAGGATCTCCATGACAAAGTATTGAACCAAAAATAAGAGCACAATATTGGTTTATAATTTTATTTTATTTTTTAAAATGCAACCCCAGAGACAAAGTAGAAAAATAAAAAAAACTATTTCGCTTACCTTGGTGGAGGCCGATTCCAGGCATTTAAAATACCTACCTATGCTAGTATGTACTTTCAACTGTAACGTTTTTGTGCACTAAACACAAAAATATTTTATTTAGATATAATAGCGTGGAATCTACTTCATTTTCTAGGAATTTGTATTGCCGAGAACAACTAGTCAAGCACAAAGGCCAAAGTCTCGGTAACAGGGCTAGGGCTTAAATTAAGTAATAAAAAACACTCCAAACTAAGATATAAAGAAAATGGATGGGTCCATTCAGGGGAAATCAGACCCTTTACCATATGTTTGGATTGGGTCAGATTGCTGATGTGAACAATTTTTTCCTGAATGATGCACTGTGAACAACTTTTCGAGTTTTCGCTGATGGGTATAATAATCTTTTGAAGGCTTCATCCGATCTTGCCATTAAAGTAACACCCACCTTAAAAAAAAAAATTATAAGTGCAGGAAGACCAATTGAACAGTAGCCAAAATCTCCCATTGCAATCATAGCTGTTCTGCGGAAGATGGCCGGAACTTTTGATTCAGAAATTCATCTCTTGCTCAGCATGCTCTGTGTTAAAATAGTTGCATTAATAAGAACCACACATCTAGAGAAGCAGAATGTAAATGTTAGACAAATTCCGCCAAATAGATACAGCTTTGATTAAGGCTTCTAAGCCAGATTGTGCATTCCTGTATTTAGTTGACAATAGGATGAGACTGTTACAATTTTCTTCTAAACAGCCTGAAACGTAACTGTATTATTAGGATCAATTACTCCGTACCTACACCATGAAATCTTAAACCTTGAAGAATTCATTGGAAAACTTGACACCTATGAAAAAAATCATCTGATCAAATAAATACACTACCAATTTGGGCATTCTCCATAATTTGAAAGAGGCTCCGAACCCCAAAAAAAATGCGTTCAAAACATGATGATGAACTTTAGTACAATTTGGACGAGGCTTTTGGGCGCATTCTCTGTATGATTTGAGTAAGCCTTGTAAGCGAAAAAAAATTGCCCAACTTTTTTTCCTTTTTTTCCTAAACTCAATTGTACATTCTGATATTAAAGTTCGCCTACGAAAACCCTAAGAATAAACAATAAAAAATAGATTTAGACCATTCAACCAAAGTGTCATGACGCACTCCCACATGTTTGGAGCGGGAATGGACTGCTGATTCCTGCATTTTTTCCTAGATGGGTTGGTCAATCTCACCATTAAAACAAACACCCACATAAAAATTCCTGCACAAAACCCCAATAACAATCTCACCATTAAACAACACCCACATACAAATTACTACACAGTAACCCAATAACAATCTCTCTACGAAAAAACCACAACAGAAAACATTTACTGTAAACAAAAAAACAGATATGATTAAGGGAAGCATAGGAAGCCATTAAAGCATGCTCTACAGAAACTTAAAAACACTTAAGACTTCTATACCATGATCTCTTTCGAAATGTCGGTGAGAACTGCAGACACCACTCCGGTCTTATTAATGTTCTTCTTCCCATTCCCATCCCCATTCTTCGACGACAGCTTCAACTTCTCACCATAAAAAGCACACGACGAAGACGAACAAGGCCCAGCAAACACTCTTCCTCCCTGCTGCGGAGCATTTAAAGGAGAAAAAACCCCACCGGCAGCCATCTGTGCCATTTCTGTAAGCCGAAGTTTACTAAACACACAAGTGGGTACACCCCAATTGTCTGTGCTCTGAATTTCAGCCCTTCTACAGAGCCGAATAGTATCAAACACGCAAGTGGGTACAGACCAATTGTCTGTGTGCTTAATTTTACTCCTTCCAGAAACCCAAAACAGAAATGGGTATACACTAAATTACAGAATCATGTGCCCTTTTAAAGAAAATCAGCCCTCTATTGCTCGGATTAAAAAACTCAAACAATACAGCTATCAATATCAAATGGAAGGCTACGTGGATGGTAAGCAAGCACCCGCACCAGATCCTAGGCAAAAGTTATTAAAAAAGTCCAAGATTGTTACCCCTGGGAAAGTAAGGTATCATTGAATTCATTAGTAATGTGTTATGGTGATTGTGTGATATGATTATATAGGTGGGGCGTGTATTCTTGGCGTGAGAGCCGTGTGAAGTCCCTTCAGAATTGAATCGAATAACTTCAGCCCTCCGTTTGTTTCTTCGCCTCTGTTTCACTGCTGCGCTGTATGGCAGGCAGACAGACAAAGACAATGGAAAGAGACAGACAATTGAAAAAAAGATCGTCACGAGCGTAAGCATGCGTGGTGGCCTACGGTCGCCTCACCGCACAGAAACGGAAATGAACTAGACTGTGATCTGTGCGAATATTCCTCTCTCCTGCGTCTATGGAAATATATAGTGGCGGTGCGAAATCCAAGACACGCACCCGGGCTTTCAGTTGGTTTCCGACCCTAAATTTGATGGTCGTATTTGCGTTTTTCACCTGTCAAATATGATTATCAGCTGTTTTTAAGGGCAATGGGAACAGATGACCCACATCAAAAAAATTCATGGCGGCAGGTTCAGCCGTCAAATTAGTTCCTTTGTCCGCAACGGGAGATGGCGAACCCCTGCTTTTGGTAAGGCGTGAGCGAGCGGGTGATCCGGCGGCTTATCAGGCTGGAGACCGCCAGATCTGGCGCTAAGTTTAATTATCAACTGTTTAACAAATATTAAATTAGAAAAAACAAAGCTGACTGGTGGATTTTTTTCAGTTCAGTGATACCCTCAGTCATATGTTGGAGTTATAAAGTTGGCTTTTCAATTCGGAAAAGTGCATGATGGTATTTGTTGTTTTTTATTTTTAAGATATCATTAAACCGTTTTAAAATGTAAAGTAAAATTTTAGGGAGTGTGTCAAAATCCAGAAAAAATTATAGTAAATATGTATCTTTCTATTACAAATTATATTGGTATAGTGTTGAATAAATAATCTTCATCAAATTATTTAATTTAAATTAGTTTTAATTATTTATTAAATAAAAATATAAAAATTTATAGTAATTTTTTTAGGTTTTGGTTTTATTTATGAAATATAAATAATAGTCCATTCTCTTTTGAAATATTTGTAAGAATATCATATTTATTAAAAAATTACTTTGTATAATTTGAATTTCTATCTTAGAATAAATCTTTATGATTAGTATGTATGTATGTATTTATTAATATTATACTCGATAGAATTTAATTACTTAAATTATTAATTTATAAGGGATTTTATTTTTATATTTAAGAATGTTAATGATTTAAATAAGTGATATCATTCTTTTTTGTTTATCCATTTTATATATAAGTAAAAAAATACTTTAAGAATTTGTGAGTAGGACGAGGGAACTACCAACTTTGCACATAATCACCTTCAAGTATTCCTTAGTAGGAAGACATTTATTATTAGGGAGAATGGGACCAATTTGACTAGGTTAATGAGGGGCCCTGACTAACTTCATATATAAGCACCTTCAAGTATTTGTTCGTAGGGAGAAGGGCCCAGTAACATTTTGAGTCTAGTTTTCAAACTACTATATTTTTTTGAAATGGTCAAATATATGTAGGTCAAACATCATAAATTTAGATAGGTAGTATTATTTTTTAGAAAAATCAGAGTAGATAGCTTTCCGTGTGGTCCATCATTTTTTGAGAATCATTTAGTTTTTTAACCCTTTGGTGGAAGCTGGATAAGATCATATAGTTTGCAACCTATATATATTTTAAATTAATTAATGAATATTTATTTTTTTACTAGTTTCACAAGTCAATAGACCCTAAAATATAATCAATAATCTATTGTCGACCATGTGGCCCCCCTAACTACCTCAAAAAATATCCAAAATTAATTTTGTTTTGAATGTGTATAAAATTAAGTCTAGTTTGTAACCATATAATTTTTTTCGGTTTGAATCAACGAATGAAAAGATATATAAACAAAGATGAACATGTATAATTTCAATATATAGTGCAAAAAAAATACATACTTATAAATAAATATAGATAGCAACGTTAAAGTAATAGAAATATAAAAAACATATATCTTTAGAAATAAGAGAGTGTAGTTGATGTTGTAGTAATATTTTCAAGAAAAAACCGATCAAATTTATGAAAGACTTTATAAAACTCTCACCCAGAGTCAAATCTACAAACCATTACCACTATAAAAGTCATTGATGCATTGCTCAAATAATATCTCGGTATGATTTCTTTGACAGGTTGATGGTCTCCTTATTTGGAGTTATTTTGGTGTATACAGTGTCTTCCTTGTTTTTATTTGGTGTTTTTGTGTATGGGATATATTTTACTTGCACTAAGTTATAAAGTGACATGGGGGGTTTGTTTTTATAGCCTAGTCTACTTTCATGTGTGTGTAGCTTAGTTTGTGCACTCTTTACTATTTCAGTTACTAGTCTCTCTCATCACCACCTGGGCCATCTTCTTGAGAGATTTTATCTATATTTTATAGATTATTACTTTGTACATGGGTCTCTTATTCAAGCACTTTGTTTTCCAGAATCCATATTAGGATTGTTATGTCTCACTGACATTCTTGGTGACTTTTTGTGTAGTGACACCAGTGTAGTATCACCACCAGTCTTTGTGCTCACTTTTCACCATTTTTAGTCCAATTCTTTAGAGACTTTCATTACCATTTTATCCTAGTTTAGCATTGAGGGAGGGTGTTTAGGCAATGATTCCTCATGTTAATCATTCTACCTAGTATTCTGGAGTGTAGTGTTCATATTCAATGATTCTCATATTCAACACCATTCTTACTTCGACTTGGTGGTTACATCAACTCAACATCCATTTATTCTGGTAAAATAGATTGGCGTCCATAGGGACACTTATCATTACACTGCATCATTTTTTTGTATGAGTACCTCATCAAGTCTTGTTGTTTAGACCCATTTCCTTCCATTATTTCTCTTTTTATGTAGGGGAATTTTATTTTTCTGCAGGTTTTCTCCCTTTCTCCACTTTACGAGAGATTGTTTCATGGATATATTATATATGAGTACCTGATTAGGCCTTGTGGTTAGGACTCATATTGTAGATATACCACTCTATTTTTGGCCCCTAACTTCACTTTGAGGGGGGTGTTATAGTAGGTTATTTATTTTAGTTCATGTTCACCTACATGCTTTATTATTCCCACCTATTTATGTGTGGATATTTCATTTATCTTATTTTAGATATTATGATATATTACATATTTATCTTAGATATTATGGAGATAATTTCTAATTATTTTTATCCTTTATGGACAGTTATATCTTAGTCTTAGGTTTGATCTCTAGCTTGATCTCTTAGTTATGATTGATCTCTAGCTTGATCTCTTAGTTATGATTGATTAGTTAACTTGATCTCTTAGTCAAGATTGATCTTCCTTGCCTATATACACAAGGCCCATTCATTGTATTTTTGTGTAAACTATGGAGATGGAAATCTAGATGGAATCTTTGGAGATATAAAAGATTTATCATTGTATGATTTATTTGTGTATAATATACTAAGATATTATTTGAGCAATGCATCAATGGATTTTACTATGGTAATAGTTTTTAGATTTGACCATGAATGAGATTTTTCTAAACTCTTTCAATTCATAGTGTTTTGCATGGTCAAAGTTATATTTTATTATTTTAAGTCAAAAATACACATTCAGTTACGTGTTTGTAGGTTTATGCCTCGAGCTCAAAAATCCAAACCATTCTCGATCCTTCAAACATGTGTTTGAAATGTGTAATATACAAACCACATACATGAAAAAACCATGTATACAGAACTACATGTACACAAGATAATGTGCATTTCACATGCATGGAAAATGAAGCAATGTGAACCTACTTTTATTAGTCTAAATGTTGTTTTATTTAGGCTAAAATGATTGGTTTAGAGTTTTAAGAGATTACTATTTATGATTTAGGGTTCAATGCTTAGGGTTTAGGGATTATGGCATATGGTTTATGTTTTAGGGTATATAAGGTCCAATCGTGAAGGCAATTGGAGCCAAATTGATCTTTTTGAACCTATTTGTGACTACATAATATGGTTTTGGGCTCAATTAACCCATGCATCATCACAAATTGAGCTAATTAGTCAATTGGGCCAATGAGTGATGTGATTTGAACTAAATTGAACCTTGTGAACCTAACTCTTACTCAAAAAGATGTTAATTGGGGATAAATTGTTTGGTTTAGGGTTTACAATTTAGGGTTCAGAGTTCAGGTTTTAAGGTATAAGGTATAGGGTTTAGGGTCTAATTATGAAGGAAATTAAGGACAATTTGAGTAGTTTAAACTTATTTGTGACTACAGAATGTGATTTTGGGCATAATTAGCCGCAATGTCATCACAAACTGAGCCAATTAGTCAATTAGGCTAATAAGTAATGTGAATTACACTATATTGATCCCTAGATGAACATAATTATTACATTAAATCATTTGGTTTAAGGTTTAGAGTTTACAATTTAAAGTTTGGTGCTTAGTATATAGGGAATAGGGCTTAGGGTATATAGCCCTGGTTTAGGTTTTAGGGTATAATATCTAATTGCAAAGGTAATTTAGGCCAAATTGAGCTCCTTTAACCTATTTATTATTATAGAATGTGATTTTAGGCTTAATTGGCTCCCACATCATCACAAATTGAGCCAATTAGTCAATTGGGGTATTGCGTGATGTGATTTGGGCCAAATTGAGCCCTAAGAACCTAATTCTTACTCTAAAAGATGTTAATTGAGGCTAAATCAATTAGTTTAGGGTTTAAGGTTTCAAATTTAGGGTTTAGGGCTAGGGTCTTATTTTGAAAACAATTGAGGACAATTTGAGATGTTTGAACCTATTTCTGACCATATAATGTGTTTTTGGGTTTGATTAGCCCCCATGTCATCACACATTGAGAGAATTAGTTAATTGGGGTAGTTGATGGTGCAATTTGGACCAAATTGAGCCATGTAAACCTAATTCTTAGTCTAAATTCAATTATAACTAGGACTCAAATGATTGGTTTAGGATTTTAAGAGTTTATGATTTAGGGTTTATATATGGCTTAGGGTTTATGGATTAGGGTTTAAGGTTTAGGGTATGGGTTTAAGATTTAGGATATAAGGTATAGGGTTTAGGACTTAGGGCTTAGGGTTTAGGGTTTAGGGCTCAGGGTTTAAGGTGTAGGGTTTAGGGTTTAGTTCCCAACCACAAAGCTAAATGAAGAGAATTTGAGTTGTTTGAACCTATTTGTGAGCACATAATGTGTTTTTAGGTTTGAGTATCCCTAATGTCATCACACATTGAGTGAATTAGTTAATTAGGGTAGTTAGTGGTGCAATTTGGGCTAAATTTATTCTTGTGAACTTAATTATTAGTCTAAATGATGGTAATCAGGGCTCAAATGATTGGTTTATGGTTTTAAGAGTTTATGATTTATAGGGCTTAGGGCTTAAGGTTTATAGTTTAGGGCTTACAATTGAGGGTATAGGGTTTTAGTTTTATGGTTTAGGGCTTAGGGTTTGGGTTTATGATATAGGGTATAGGGTTTAAGGTCTAACTATGAAGGAAATTGAGGATAATTTGAGTTACTTGAACATATTTATGAGAACAAATTATGTTTTGGTTTCCATAAGCCCCTAATGTCATCACATATCGATCAAATTAGTCAATTGGGGTAGTTAGTGTTATGATTTGGGTCAAGTTTATCCTTGTGAACCTAATTCTTAGTCTATATGATGGTAATTTAGGATCAAATGACTGGTTTAAGGTTTTAATAGTTTATGACTTATAGTTTATGGTTTATAGCGCTTTAGGTTTAGGACTTACAACTTAGGGCTTATAATTTAGGGTTTAAGGTTTATGGTTTAGGGCTTAGGTGTTTAAGGTTTAGGGTGTAGGGTGTAGTGTTAAGGGTTTGGGTTTAGGGGTGTTTATGCATACACATAATACTACATCTACGGTCTTGATATTACTAGAAAAAACAAGTTTGATCTGTTAGGGTGGAGCTAAAAGCTTCACTGATGCAGACATGGAGGAGGTTGTTGAGAGGTTACTGAGTTGCAGAGCAACTGATGTTGGTCTGATCAACCGACGTCGGTCATATCCAGTGAGCAGAGCAATCGACATCGATCATGGATTGGCCGACGTCAGTCATCTCCAGCCAGACAGGGACCAATGTCGGTCACCTGTGTGGTTCCAAACTGTGAGTTTCACGAATAATTTGTTAACGAACTAGTTGTTTGCATGTAAAAGGCTAATTTTAGTCTTGGAGCTGTGGATCTAATTATTATAATTGGATGTCTAATTATTATTTGCATGAGATCTATATAATAGACTCATGGGCTGTATTGTAAAGTGTGTTAGTTGAGTAAGAGCAAGGTTAGCTCCTTCAGAGTGAAGAGAGCAAGGTGTGTTCCTCCTAGTGCCATAGTGCCAAGTGTGTATGATCAGGTAGATCTGCAGGTTGTTGCAAGGTCTGGTAGAAGATCCATAGGGGTGCTGGTATGGTAGAATCATAAGGACTTGGTGAGGTAAGGACAAGGGTTCTATCTGAGTAAGTAAGATCGGTTGATCTGCAGGTGTGTGTGTGTGCGAGATCTAGGTTTGCAGGTGTGCAGAACCAGATTGATTTGTAGGTGTGCAAGATCAGGGAGGTCAGCAACACAACAGGTAGCAAGATCAGGTGAGATCTACTTGGAGTACATTGTGTACTTGGAGTACGGTGTGTACTCAGTCATGGAGTACGTGGAGTACTTGTGTACTGGCAGTGGTGATACTGACTGGTGGTACTGGCAGTAGTGATACTGACTGGTTGGAGGTGAACACCAACTCTGTGTTTGAGTTGTGTGTTGGGACTGTAATTGAGAGAGTGAACTCTTGAAAGTGAATTACTGTACACTTGGTGTGGGAAGCCTGTAAGGTGTGGAAAAGTGTGGCATCTCTTCATTGTAATTTCTTTCTGGAAGAGTATTAATACAATTGGGTATTGTCTCTCATATTCTGTGTTATTTCTGAATTCTAGTTACTTGTTACTTCTGGTTAAATTCCGCATTTAGTTGCTTATACAAAGGTAATCAATTGTGCTTCCTAGGTCCTAACAGTTGGTATTAGAGCTAAGGTTGCAGGGAGTAGGTTTGTGTTTGATTACAGGTCACTCTCAGGGGTTTCTGATTGAGTGGGAGTATAGCAATGGCAGAAGAAAGTACACTAAGAATGGAGGAATTCAAAGGCACGAATGGTCAATTACGGTGTTATGGAAAGAAAGAGCAGGTAAAGAAATATTGTTGGTTGGTAGAAGATCAGCATGAAGGAACTGAAGAAGCAGATGTTGCAGGGGTTGTTGCACAGGATGCTCTGGGATGTTCCTTAGATAAAGTAGAATCTTGTTTTATAGATTATGTTGCCTCTTTCCATGTAGCTTGAAATAGAGTATTTTTCCATGTTAAGGTCTTTGGAGACTTTGGAAAGATTTATTTAGGGGCTGGTGTGCCTTGTCAAAGTTTTGGCAAAGGGGAAGTGTGGATGAAATTGCAGACGGCCAACACATGGGTGTTGAAGGAGGTCATGCAAGTCCCAGTCTTAAAGATGTGGCTAATTTTTTAGGAAAGTTGGGTGATGAGAGATGCACAGGAACTCTCACAACGGATGCACTTGAATTAGCAGGTGGTAAGAAAGTAGGTATCCTTTATCTATCTACTTATATTATTGATTCTTTTTTTATTGTGAAGACGTGGCTTTTTAGGCTTGGTCACAAGAGCAAGAAGGAGATGCATGTTCTTAAGCGGAAGTCAGATGTCTTTGACAGACTTAAGAACTGGAAAGCCTTGGTGTTCATGGAGGAGATGATGGACAGAGATCAGTGGAGAAGGCTGAGTAACTCTGAGCAGGGTAGTTTGGACAGGGTTTTGATCCAAAGAGAGCTTGCAAGTAAAAAGTCATCACTCACAAGAGAACACAGGTACCAATGTCAGTCAAGAGGAATCGGCGTCGAACAGACAGGTGCTGATGTCGGTCATGTGCAGACCAGAGCCGGTGGTGTCGGGCAGGGTAAGACTGACATCGGTCAGGGAACTGATGTCGGTGATAAGTAGACACTAACGTCGGTCAGGAAAGCAGCGTCGATAGTTAGGACAGTCACATGGAACCAACGTCAGTCGGATGCAGACTGTGTGGTGACCGAGGTCGGTCACTAGAACAGATTTTAGGTGGACAAGCTGTCAAGGAGTCTCAAACACCCATATGGAGGACTGAAAGGGTAAGTAAGCCTTAAATTTGTTATTCCTCTTCTTTATACTCGTTGCTCACTACAGAGCAGGAAGGATCCAAGAAACAGTGAGAGCATGGCATGAATGAGGAATTTGATTCCTAGGATGCAGAACCAAATAGGAGATTTGGTAGGGTTGTCAGCTAGTATGAAAGCACTAAAAGATGATTGGATTCCTTGGTTAAAGAATAGAGAGAATGGATATGTGAGATGGAAGGCCAGGTTATATGATCTTGACGAAACTCTAGGACAGTGGCACAGGTTTTGACAGGTGGATGACAAAGCATGGCTTTAGTCAATGTCATTGTAACCATTGTGGTTTCTTTACTAGGTGGGTGATGATTGCAACATCATCCTGTTACTGTATGTTGTGTGTTTGCTTGATGCAGGGTTACACATACAAGGTTTTTTGAGCTAAAGGTAAAGTTAGTTCAGAGGTGTGTCATGAAGAATTTGGAGGAGCAAAATTCTTTGGCATGAGTAATCCTAGAGACAGGGAAGATCACAAGTTGATGTTGTCACAGGATAATTGTGTGAAGGTAGTGCAGGATGCAGAACTGGGCAGCACACCTATGGATGGACAGTTCACAGAACAGGGTCCCCAATCACATGATGAAGTTGAGTACATGTGTACTCCCTGATATTGCCCCAGTAGTGGGAGTTGTCAACAGGTTTGTGGCCAATCTGGGAAAGAAGCACTGGAGGGCAGTTAAGTGGATTCTCAGGTATCTGAGAGGGACCAGTAGTAGGTACACATGCTATGCAGGGTCAAGTTATTTTCTACATGGGTTTGTAGATGTGAATGTGGCAGGTTACTTGGATGACAGGAGTTGCACCATAGGATGTGTGGTGGTTGGTCTTCAGGATTGATCTTGAAGAGGGATACAAGCCAGGAAACAAATTAGACGGTGTACAGGTACAGGTATAGTGTAGCTGTTTATCTCCAAGTGGGAGATTGTTAGGTTGTGGAGCTAAAAGCTTCACTGATGCAGACATGGAGGAGGTTGTTGAGAGGTTGCTGAGTTGCAGAGCAACCAACGTCGGTCTGATCAACTAACATCGGTCATATCTAGTGAGTAGAGTAATCGACATCGATCATGGATCGGATGATGTCGGTCATCTCTAGCCAGACAAGGATCGACGTCGATCGCCTGTGCGGTTTCAAACTACGAGTTTCACAAATAGTTTGTTAACGAACCGGTTGTTTGCATGTAAAAGGCTAATTTTAGTCTTGGAGCTATGGATCTAATTATTATAATTGGATGTCTAATTATTGTTTACATGAGATCTATATAATAGACTCATGGGTTGTATTGTAAAGTGTGCTAGTTGAGTAAGAGCAAGGTTAGCTCCTTCAGAGTGAAGAGAGCAAGGTGTGTTCCTCCTAGTGCCATAGTGCCAAGTGTGTGTGATCAAGTAGATCTGCAGGTTGTTGCAAGGTCTGGTAGAATATTCACAGGAGTGCTGGTATGGTAGAATCATAAGGACTTGGTGAGGCAAGGACAAGGGTTCTATCTGAGTAAGTAAGATCGGTTGATCTGCAGGTGTGTGTGTGTGTGTGTGTGTGTGCGAGATCTAGGTTTGTAGGTGTGCATAACCAGGTTGATTTGCAGGTGTGCAAGATCAGGGAGGTCAACAACACAATAGGTAGCAAGATCAGGTGAGATCTACTTGGAGTACATTGTGTACTTGGAGTACGGTGTGTACTCAGTTGTGGAGTACATGGAGTACTTGTGTACTAACAGTAGTGATACTGACTAGTGGTACTGGCAGTAGTGATACTGACTGGTTGGAGGTGAACACCAACTCTATGTTTGAGTTGTGTGTTGGGACCGTAATTGAGAGAGTGAACTCTTGAAAGTGAATTACTGTACACTTGGTGTGGGAAGCCTGTAAGGTGTGGAAGAGTGTGGCATATCTTCATTGTAATTTCTTTTTGGAAGAGTATTAATACAATTGGGTATTGTCTCTCATATTCTGTGTTATTTCTGAATTCTAGTTACTTGTTACTTCTGGTTAAATTCCGCATTTAGTTGCTTATACAAAGGTAATCAATTGTGCTTCCTAGGTCCTAACATGATCAACATCATTTTTTACATTGAGGATTACGTCCCCTATGTACTCTGTTTTATTTCATTCTATACATGCTACAAGTTTATTTTTCACTTTTTTGATCATTAACCCCACCCTCAAAAGTAGAAAGCTTTGTGTACTTGTGGTTGACTAAAGATTGCATATTTATCTTTAAATGATTTGATCATTATCCGCACTTGGTATTACACATCAAGTGGGTTTATTTTTTAGTATTTGGATTGTTGACCCCACTCTCAAAAGTTGACAACTTTGTGCAATCATGGGTGACATCTTTTGTAATAGCAAGAAGAATAAATTAAAGCACAAAATGTCAGAGGAATTAGAAGTGCAAAGAGAAAATCAAAGGTAACCACTGAAAAAGCTTTTAGCAAGTAAGTATAATATCCCTAATAAATTGATTATCACAAATAATGATAGTATACCAAATTTTAAAAGTACAATTGTCAATTCTGATAGTATACCAAATTACCATGCAAGTCCACATTCAAATTTTAAGGTTTTTAATTTTGGTGATGATGATAGTATGCATGATGATGTAAATTGCATGGAAACACCAATTGGTGAAAGTAACAATCAAGAAAATAATATTGGAGCATCGTCGAATGAAGAAACTAGTAATGAAGAAAATAATATGGAAACGCCAAATCAATCAAATTTACCTCTAAGAACACCTCATAGGATTTTAAAAATAAGACCCATGTATTTACTTGAAATTGATGAAAACATTTTGAAACCAATGTCTAAAAAAATGTTTGAGTACCATATCAGAAGAAAAGATAAATTTTTTTGGGACTTGCACTTTGAAAAAATATATGAAACTCAAAGATGTCTATTGTTTGTTACATTGATGAAAGTGCATAGGATGAGACGTACAATACACACCCTACGGATAATAACATATAATATTGATGGTGTAAATAAGGAAATTGTTGAAAATTTTCATAATGCATACCATCAAGTAGGTGTGAAGAAATGCACTAAAGATGGTAACACTCCTTGAAACATTATTACAACTTATTTAGTAAGTTTTCAAACAAAGAATAAATGATTGATTAGACAAACAAGCTAAGCATTGTACATAAATAGAAAAACTCTAATGAAAGTAACTAGGAGACATATGAAACTTGATGTTGCTGATAACACTGACTTGTGGGCATTCTCTGGTAGACTCCCATGGAAATACAAGGCTATAACTGATGCCCTAAAATATTTAATTGTATAATTTTTGAAAAATAACATAAGGGAATTGCCTAATATTAGAGATGTAGTGAAAAAAAAGCTGGTTATCATAACCATGATCCTAAACATTTTTTAGATATGAATCAAACACAAGTATACTCTAAATTTATCAAAAAATATCCCCAAATTTCTATTAGTCAAATATATTTTGAAATGGCCAAACCCTTATATGTGAAAATCAATCACACACGCACTACTTGTTGTTGTAGGCAACATGTTGAATTCTCGATGCATTATGATATTTTTTGTCATGTTCATTATACATTGCATACTAAAAATATTTTGTAGGAGTGTGGAGTGGATCCCCACCAAAATTAGCAAGGGAATTTATTCCATCCATTTTTTGTGAAAGATGAGATGGACAATTTTTTATAACAGGTTATGTTTGGATGGAACTTACAACTTTTATGGTGGATTGCCAAAATTGAAAAATTGTACCCATGAGGAGAGTACACATGAAATTGGATAAGAATTGGTTGGTTTTAATAAATATATATATGTGACATATCAATTAAAAGATGTAAAGGAATCTAAAAGGTGAAATCTTGTTACAAAACAAATACTTGTTTCCAAATTTATAGACAAATTTAGGGAGGAAATTGTATATGAGTATACAAGGCACACACAAAGATCTCAATGGCTAGATGAATAGTTAAAGTTAAGTAAGGGCACATTACCACTTGGTACTATTATTTCAGTAGTTGACTTTGTAGATAATTACACATTGCAACCAAAAAGAGAGGTTCAATCACAATATTATAATTCAGTACATATTTCCCTTTTTGTGCATAAAACATTCATGCATTCACTTGACAGTAAAGAGAATGATTGGAAAATATTAATGGAGTAACACTTCTATGTCATCGATGATGAAACACATTATTCAGGTTATGTACAAGGTTGTTTTTTAGATGTTTTACTATAATTTAAGTCAAAGGAACATTAATTTCAATCAACATTATATTTGGTCAAATAACTACATGTCACAATTTAAGAATGAACAGATGTTACACTGGCTAAGCATGATGCATGTGACCACTGGTGTATAACATATTTGGAATCTCACTGAAGTAGGCCATGGAAAAGGGGAAAACTATGGTGTAAGAACATGTGTCAAAAGAGAAATTGTAAGAAAGGAGTTAAAGTTTGAAGAGGTCACTCATTTGACAGATGCAAAAAACATAGTTGAATGGTGTAATGAAAATATGGACCATGGTGCTCAACAAAAGTCTATTGTTCATGGAATTTTCTGGTTGATGGATGATAAATAATTAGTAATCTATGAAGATTATATGATAGTAATAGGATCAAGTGAGTTATACTCATTTTGTAGCTCAAATGTAGGTTCTTGGATGATTTATATGAGGCACATGACATGATTTTGTTCTACATGCATTGAATTTGTTTGGAACGAGTACGAGTCACAATAATGGGTGGATGAATGGAGTTGTTGGCCTCTAGTTCCAATTGACACTTATCACGTTACACCATCATTAAAACTTATAGATTTGACATCATCACATGACTTTGACCATGTATCTAATCTAGTGAAACCAGGTACATCCATATATTTAACATGTTTTTCATACATGTACTAAACTTGGTAATATATCAACAGATCATGTTATTTTTGTTTTGCGATGCAAGTCATGTTTATGAATTTATTACATATGAGGATAATGAGTAGGGGACAAAATACTATTTATATCAGTATGTAGAGGAAAAATAGAAATTGACTTCTACGGTCATAGATGGGGAAAACATTCACTATCCCATTGGGTCTGTGGTAATTATTATAACTTGGCTTCCATGCCATCTAATCAAAAATTCAAATGTATGGTTGTTTGAAGACTATGAAGTATGTAGGAAGATACTCCACTATTCAAATTTGGTTTTTGCAAAAAATATTTAATTGCACAAATATCATAGTAGGATGTTAAAAAGACTCTATGAAAGGTTCATGAACATTATCATGAAGTAATTCTTGCTATGATAAAGAATAGAGTCAATCCTAGTGGTTCCTTAGATTGAACTCCCAATGTATGTTGACTTCTCAAATGTAAATATGTTTACTTTTTATTTATTTCTTAGGTATTATATATAAATTTTAGTTTAATTACATATTAACATAATTTTTATAGGTTAGTAGTGCCAAATTAGCTTCCAACTTCACATGGTTGGCATCATTAGTAGAGTTTTTCATATTCTCGAAGCTAAGAGAAGCTTTCGATTCATGTAGACGATTAACTATTTTACTTTATCTAGAGAAATTTTGTCTTGATGTTTATGGGGTCAAGAAATAACTAAACCTAAGTTTAGACATTAGTTGTGATGGATAGATTTTGAACCAAAGCTTGAGAAGGCTTAGAAGAGCATAAAATGAAGGATAAACTTAGTTGGTGGGATTGATGAATAATGTGTAAGGAGGTTGCAGGGGTGTTTGTGTGGTTTTCAAGAAATAAATGAATGAAATCAGGTTTCCATGATATTTTTCATGCTCTCATAGGTGTGATAAAACCATATTTGATAATTTCTTGACTTGTTATTACATACATTCATTATTTGTGGAGTGAAGGCTTGAACAACATGGTTATTGATGGTTTCTAAGGTGTATCAGACTTGTAACCCACCTTTCAAACATATTTGAATAAATAAATATGTTTTTTGATTATCAGGTGTATTTGGACTCATATCTATGTTTGTCAACATTGTTTGATCTCATTCCTTGTTGTTATCATGTTCTAAGCTCTAAAAATCCTACAAACAAAGTTTTGAGAACACAGATTTAAGCAAACCTTAAAGTATGAGCAAATCCATACAAGCTCATCCATTGGTTATAAGATAGAAACATTGGAGAACCTCAAAAAATAACTTTTAAATTTTGAATTAGGTATTTAGATGTTGTTTTGCTCAATTTATGCATTTTTTATGCTTGTTACCTTGTGACAGGACAACCTAGGGTTTCTTCACAAAAAATGAATATATTTTGATTTATTTAGTGTAAATCCTTCAAACTTTATAGGAAATTAGTGTAATTTAAAAAAATTGTGACTGTTCCTTAGATTTATGGATATGCCTTATGGTTTCCATTTTACGTTTGTCTAAACTTTGCCTAAAAAACAACAATTTTGCCTTATAGAGAAATGCCATCTTAAGGATAGAACAAGTGACTTGTCTCCTAACTAGGTGTACTCAAATGACAATAATGAATTAATAGTGGTTAATTTACACCCTTGACATGGTGGTGATGCCAGTTTTTAGCCATGAGGCCCCAAAGATAAAGATCTCTGACTACGGCTTGTATCTTGACAATGTTCCTTGTCAATATTGCTCGATGATGGAATTATTGAAAAAAAGGGTATTCACATGGATTTCAAGGTTTTTTAAATGGGAACATGTGTAAATCACACATCATGAGGTGTTTTAAGTGATGTATTTTAAAGCAGAGCTCCCGGAAGCATAAATGTTCATTGGAGGCAAAGAACCTATCTCTTAACTACATAAAAGTTGCATTTTAGGACTGATCAATGAATCATATGCCATGAGTCCATTGATGATTTTAAATCTAATGGATTTGAGTTCAAATTAGAAGACTTTGTCATGCATGTGATAGTTCTTTTGGTTTAAGTATATGACTTACGATTTTTATTTTATGCTTGTCCAAAGTTTGCCTAAAAAATATTATTTTTACCTTATAGGGAAATACCATTTTAAGGCTAAAATGAGTGCTCCATCTCCTAATCAGGCATATTCAAATGCCAATGATATAGTCTTAAAGGTTAATCACCACCCCTAATGTGGTGGTAATGTCAATTTATTCATGAGGCCCTAAAGATAGAGATATCTAACTATGGTTTGTATCTTGCATCTAGGGAAATGTCATCTTGATGCTAGAATTGGTGCTCCATCTCCTAACTAGATGTACTCAAATGATAAGAATGCAGTCATAGAGGTTAATATACACCCTTAAAATGTTGGTAATGCCAATTTTTAGCCATAATGCCCCAGAGATAGAGATCTCTAACTACAAATTACATCTTGATAACATTTTTTGTCAATGTTTCTCAAGGCTAGAATTATTGCAAAAAGGGTATTCACATGGATTCCAAAGCCATGGTAGTGGAAAAATGTGTAAATTTCACATCTTGAGTTGAAGTGATGGATTTTGAAGTGAAGTTCACCTAAGTAGAAATGTCTATTGGAGGCAAAGAATATGTCTCTTAACTACATAAAAGTTGTATTTTAGGATTAATCACTGAATCCTATGCCACGAGTTTGTTGATGATTTATAATGTGAGGTCTTTGAGGTGTAAGTATAATAATTTGATAGGCATATGATCATTATTTTTATTTTTGGATAGATGTATGGTTTTTTTTCATGTCTAAATTTTGCCTAAAAAATAACAATTTTGCCTTATAAGGAAATGTCATCTTGAGGTCAGAATGGGTGTTTTGTCTCCTAACTAAGCATAATCAAATGCTATTAATTTGGTATTAGATTTTAATCACCACCCTTGACATGGTGTCTATTATATTTTTCAGTCATGAGGCCCCAAAACAAGGCCCCAAAGACAGAGATCTCCAACTCTGACTTACATCTTACATCTAGGGAAATGTTATCTTGAGGCCAATTCATGTGTTTAGTCTCCTATTTGGGTGAACTCAAATGCTAATAATTTATTCCTAAGGTTTAATCTCCATATTAACATGGTGGTGATGCTATTTTTCAACCATGAGGCCTAGGAGATAGAGATCTCCAACTATGGCTTGTATCTTGATAATGTTTATTGTCAATGTTGCTTGAGACCAGAATTGTTGAAAAAAGGGCATTTGCATGGATTTCAAGGAAATGGTGATGGGAATGTGTGTAAATTTCACATCCCAAGGTGTTGAAAGTGATGTATTTTAAAGTAGAGGTCTTGAAAGAAAAAATGTATATTGGAGATAAAGAACATGTCTCTTAACTACATAAAAGTTAACAGACATCATGAGTTAGTCCATGATTATAAATCTTAGGGATTTAGGGTGAAATTATAATAATTCAATAGGAACATGATATTTCTATTGGCTCATGGATACAACCTATGATTTCCATTTTAGGTTTGTCTAAAGTTTTCCTAAAAATAATAATTGTGCCTTATAGAGAAATGTCTTCTTGTGGCTGAAACAAGTACTTAATATCCTAACTGGGTGTATTCAGATGCCAAAAATGTGGTCCTATAGGTTAATCACCACCCTTGACATAGTGTTGATGCCATTTTTTAGCCATGAGGCCCTGGAGATAGAGATCTCCAACTACGACTTACATCTTGCATCTAAGGAAATGCCATCTTGAGGTTGAAACAGGTGCTTCATCTCCTAATTGAGAATACTTAGATGCCAATAATGTGGTAATAGAGGTTAATCACCACCTTAGATGTGGTGGTGATGCCATCTTTCAACCATGAGGCCTCGAAGATAGAGATATCCAACTACAACTTGTATCTTGACAATGTTTCTTCTCAATGTTATTCAAGGCCAAAATTATTGCAAAAAAGGGTATTCACATGGGTCTCAAGGCCATGGAAGTGAGAATGTATGTAAATTTCACATATTGAGGTGTTTTAAGTGATGGATTTCAAGTGGATTTTATAGAAGCAAAAATGTCTATTGGAGGCAAAAAACTTATCTCTTAACTACATAAAAGTTGCATTTTAGAACTGATCATTGAATCATATGCCATGAGTTCATCAATGATTAAAATCTAAGGGATTTAGGGTGAGAGTAAAAAAATTAAACATGCACATGATGGTTCTTTTTATTTGTGTATATGATTTATGATTTATATTTTATGCCTATCCAAACTTTGTGTAAAAAACAACAAATTTGCCTTATAGGTAAATGTCATCTTGAGGCCAAAATGGGTGATCTATCTCCAAACCAGGCATACTTAGATGCCAATAATGTGGTAATAGAGGTTAATTTACACCCACTACATGGTGGTGATGCCAATTTTCATCCATGAGGCACTAAAGAGAGATATCTCCAATTATAGTTTGCATCTAGGGAAATACCATCTTAAGGCCAAAACGGGTGCTATGTCTCCTAATCGGGCATACTTAAATGCCAATAATGTGGTTTAAGAGGTTAATCAACACCCCTGACATGGTGTAAATTCCATTTTTATCCATAATGCCTTGAATATAGATATCTCTAACCATGGCTTGTGTCTTGACAATGTTTCTTGTCAATGTTGCTAAAGGCTAGAATTGTTTCAAAAAAGGGTATTCAATGGATTCTGAGGTTGTGGTAATGGGACATTTTGTAAATTCAACCCCTTATAACAAATTTACCTAATTTTTTAATATATTCCATTGGATGAAAATTGATATAAAGGACTTTTTATGCTTAAAACCTTGTTCTAAGGTTTTGTAGAAAACATAGAAGCCCAAGAGCTTCTTATAGTGATAGTTCATAGAGTCTAATAACTCTCTAACCTTTCTAACACAAGTGATAGGATATCAAGGAGCTTATCTCACTTATCAAATCCTTCATCCAAACTCATGTAACCTTTTACACATGCTATAAGTGACTACAGTAAATTGTAGGTGTCTAGGAACAGGGTTCTTGAAGGTTTCAAACACAAGGACTTTGAGTAAAGGATAAAATCTCTTCAATTTGAATTGAATCTAATACATACATGAAATAACAACATGAACACAATGATTGAAGTAACTATATTCTTTTATTTTTCAAGAAAACTATGCTTTTACATACACAGACCCTTGTTTTACATTTGTAGACTTGAAGATTAGGTTCCAATCATCAAAATTTCTCCTTTTTATGAACTTTTTCACCTCCTCTTTAGCTGGGTCAATGCTTGTAAATTATTTAAAGGCTTATCCCAAGCTTAGAATGCTCTAAATTTTCTCAAGATTCTTCTTATCCACCAAGATTTACTTAGTAAACTAACTTTATATGATTTATCTTATAGTTATATTTACTTTTTTTATAACCTCCAAGATGGCTATGCCTTTAAAAAGGCCTAAAAGACTCCTTACTATATTAAAACCTCCTAATATACCTATGACAACTCATAATGACTCATTGACCATTACAATTATACATATATTTATAAAGGCCCTATACCAACCTAACCAAGTACAATCTTGCATATTAGTAATGATGCACCTACATCACAATCCTAAACATATACACCTAAAATTACTTGGATGCACAAAAAATGAAATCAAATAGCACTCACACATACACAACTCAAAATTTACCAATGAATCTTGAACACAAGTGTTATGTAGAAAGGATTTAACTTATAACAATACCTAGAAGGATGACCACTTGTCTTAGGAATCTCAAATGACATTCATCACAACTTTGAATTGCATAAAATCTAAGAGACACAAACTAAAACCTGCATAATATCAATTTTTATACATAAAGGTGCACAAAATTAGACATAAATTAGGGATAGACTATAATAATCACAAGTTTACATCAATAATTCATCAATTTCACATAATAACACAATATATAAGAAGGTAAAATCAATTCTTTATTGCTCAAAAAGGTGTTTATAAGTCTAAAATTTTGTAGGGATAAGCCACAACCAGCTAAAGGTCTCTAAATTACTTATAAATTTCAAGTACATATAGTGAAAGGAGCTTTAGTGAGGGGACAAACATGCAAGCTTGTCATCAATGCCCTCATTAAGGCTAACAACTAAAAAAATAACTGAATTTCAACTTCAATAGACATGTTCTTCTATTTTCCAATGTAATAACACTTTATTGAAGTTCTCCAAGTTGGAAGGGTGCATATAAGTCCTTATTTAAGGCTTGAAGTTATCAAAGGTCAAGAAAAGTTGACCTATTTTGGAGGAGAGTTGTCTTTTATACTTCTTCATTATATTTAATTTATTCTTAGATTCTCTCAACCTTGGATTTAGGTTCTTTAAGCTTTATTTATCCTTCAACCAACTCATCCAATCTTGCATGACGAATCTCCACCTTGTGAGGGGAGTTTGAAGGCTTCTTATTATTGATTTGACTTTTACTCCTTGAATTTGGCATAGAGGGGAGAAATGATCTTCTTGAGATGCTTGAGGACTCCTTCCAACATTGAATATTTCTTGAAACTACGTTTAACTACTCATAACTCCTAATAATGGCATAGAACTAGATTAGTAGTCTTCTTGAGGTCTTCTATTGAATGACAATGATGATGGTGCATTGATAATGCACAATTTCAGCTCCTCATTTGATGATCTTATTGACTATGCTCATCCTCTTTATCTTGAATTAAAAGTTCCATGAGCATGCTTTAAGACCTAAAAAATCCAAGTAAAAGTTAGATCATGAAACATATCCTTGATATCGGCTACTTTGAGGCTTCTCACAATGTCCTTCATGGCTCTTGAGGATGACTTAATTCAAATTTATAGGTTTGAGCTCCACTAGTGGCTGAGAAGCTATTGAGAGAGATATATCTTTTTCATTTCACCACATACATCCTATATCTTTGCCTTCTTGTATGTTTCAATTCCTTCATTCTCCATGTTCTCAAACTCCTAGTGGTATAAATCAAGGTTTATTAGCTTACATGCAAACTCAATGGATTGGCATTCTCAAGACAATCTCCATGATAACCCAATTAAGCTTCTCAACAAGACCTGCCTGAACATTATGAGTTATAAATCCTTCATGAATGGCCTCTAAAAGTTGAAAAAAACTTTGCTACATATATCATATATGTTTCAAGAACATTAAATATACTACAAGGCATATTTTTAATTCTCAACAAAATTTTAAGGCATATAATAATGAGAACATGTAATAGAATATCTAATAAATTAAAGCAAAATCTAAAAGTTGAAATCAAAAAGAATATTTAAAAATTTAAATGTTGAACAATATATGTATATAATAGATCTATAAAATCCATATAAATGTGTAAAAAATGTGAACACTTGATACAATATCCTAGGTCAATGCTATATAGAAATATAATGCTAGAAAAAACTATACATCAAACCATATAGGCATACAAAAAAATGTCATAATACATGATCCTAATCATCAAAACACATTTCTCTCTTTGTTTTACTTGTAGAAGCCTCTCCCTAGGATGGCTTGATAACAATTTAAGGTGTCATATTTGGATGACTACAAGTCCTCTTCTGCTCAAAACTTGCCTATAGCTCCAATTGTTCATGTACAAATATTATCATAAACTTTTCATGTAATATAAAAAGATACTTAAAAAATTAGCAAGTTAATTTTTTAAAATGATACAAAAATTATTCACAAGAGCACTTACCGCAAGCTAGTGGTCATAGTCAATTTGAGACTAACACTCAATAGGGTCAATGATAGGTTCATGCTAGTGAACATGAGTATGAAAAAAAATCACTTATAAGAGTCAGTGACATGCTCATGATAATGCAAGGGATGGGTCCCTAAAAATGTGTGTGTCTATGTGTGTGTATACAAAATAAAAATAAAAAATTAGCTCATAAACATTTAAGTCAATTGATTAAATCATTGAAATATACTAAAAAAAGTATAAATTAAATTGTCAACTATAACATGTCATGCCTATTAATCATTTCAATAGGACTAAAAGTCATTATTGGAGGACTCTGCATAGACAATTATTTCATGCATCAACAATTTACACAAGTACATAAGATATTTATAAAACACACGTCCATATTTACACTTAAACATTATAATAAATCTCATGTACCTCGGTGAGTTACTGTGCAGATGAAATCATGAAAACGACACCAACATTTTCTCCCCCCAAATAGATGGTATAATGTATAACGTGGTCATCAACTAAATAAACAAAATATCATTGTTAGTCACTTCTTCTTCTTCTTCTTCATCATCACACACACACACACACACACACACACACACACACACACACACACACACACACACACACACACACACACACACACACACACACACACACACACACACAAGTGTGTGAATAAGAATAGAGTTGCAGACACAAAAGAGGCCTAATTGAATCAAAATTGATCCTAGTTAGTAAATGAAAGTAGGCTATTTGCATTAATAATATTAATTAATCCTTAAAAATCACCTTCGTATAGGTATATATAGGCATAGTAGTAGTAACACACATGCTCCTATGGCATCTACCACCTTGTTGCAACATTAAAAAATTCATATACATTATTGAGATTTCTATATGAAAATAATTAAATACCTTTTAAATTATACAAATATTTAAAATTTAACAAGTCTGATAATTTTTTACAATAAGTAAAATATTAAAGCTACCTGGGAAGTTGTAACCAAGTTATTTAGATTAAATGTAGATGGTTGAAACATAGCTAGGTTGATATAATTTAGGCACACAAAAATACCACCATGAGTGGGATGTAACTAGATTTGTTAAAGGGGCTCCAAAAATTGAGGCAAAAGGAACTAAGAGTGAATGACTACATAGAAGAGTTATAAAAGATTAATAGCTAAGTTAATCATAATGAGAGGGCCTAAGATAAGGTAACAAGCTATATAAATGGGTTTTGGATGAATATTCAAGATGAAATCCACCTAATAATGATGCATATGATGGAAGAAACATGTCATCATGTTTTAAGATCAAGAGAGAATTAATCTAGAAGACAACAAAGTACAACAAGAGGAAGAGGAAAGTACAATAGTAGTAGAGGAAAGGCATAAAATGAAGTCAAACAACATTTGATTGAGTAAGGAGCTATCACTTCTCAAGTGTTAAATCTAAAAAACAAGAGGAAGGGGTAGTTATGGACATGAAAAAGGAAGCACATTCAATGGAATTTTCTATCAATGTGGATATTGTTGGCATCATGATTTTTAAGTGTCCTCATGCTTAATGTGATATTCAAAACTAAAGGAATAAAGGTAATGCATAGGTTTCACACTCAAAATTAGAATGTGTAGCATCACCCAAACATACAATAGAGCCAGAGCAAGGAGATATTTTTCTAGCAAGGTGGAGAGTCTTGAAGGTTGAGAAGAAAATTAAGGAGTACCAAAGGATGCAAAATTTTAAAACCCAGTGAAGACAAAAGGTAAGTGTTGTGATATTTTTTTGATATTATAAATTGTGGTAACTAAGTATCTGTGATGGTTCATAAGTTAAATTTGGTATGTACACCAGACCCAAAGCCATATAGAGTGTGTTGTTTATCAAATTGAAGATGGGATATTAAGAGGAAGTGTTATGAAGTGAAATAAAAAATTGGTGGATATCATGATAAGATTTGGTGTGATGTTTTACCATGGATTCATGCCATGTCTTATTGGGGAGGCCATGGAAATTTGATAGGGAGATGTTGTGTGATGAGAGAACTAACATAGTGGGTGTTATGAAGTATGCACATAGGGACATTTTGAATCCCTTGAAGGAAAAGGAGAATGAGGATTATCAAAATAATCATCTCATGAGGAATGTTGGTGAGCATATGATGCTAAACAATATGATAGGATATTATCTCTTATCCAGGATAGACACAAATGAGGTTGAAGAATTGTCTACAGTAACTGAGAGGAAGATGGAATAACCAACGTGTATATTCATTCAAATGTGTATAGTAGAGAAGAGGAAGGAAGTGTATAGATTTGGTAGAAGAGGTCAACACAATTTTTAGGGGTATTTGGGATGAGACAACATGGAACATATTTGGTGGAGGAGGAGAGTTTGTAGTCCATCAACTTAGGTAGAAAATATGGTGCTACATCACATTGTGGAGGGTGTGTTGTGTATTTTTGCCTGAATTCAAAAGGGTAGTTTTATCACATAGCCTAGATTTATGAGCATTTTTGTCAAAAAATCTCACCCCATGTAGTTGATTTAGGAACATCTAAGTAATCAAGTAATCTTGCATCATACAAAAGGTATATTATATGGTTGTGTGCTTCCAATTATCAACATCCACCCCATGGACTCAATCATATTTCAACATGATTTTGTAAAAGAGAGAAAATAAATTTTAGGAATAGAGAAGAGTGTTATACACTTCATGATGAAACCATTTTTTAACACATGTTTTCATTAATTAGTGCTTATGAAGCTATCATGGTGGTTTTTAAACTACTTCAACAGCTATGCAACCTACACTCTACAAAAAAGTATAGTTTTAATCATGATTGTTACATATGCTCGGTAATAATCTAGAACTATTCATATGCATGTTTATAGAATTTCTAAGATCAAAGGGAATTCTAAGAATCACTACCTAAAACACAAAAGGAGATAGATTTAAAGAGGCAGATTAAGGTTGGAGGAAATCTTCCAAGAGAGTGTAGGTGTTTGAGGAGGAAACATAGAGGAGTAGACATCAATGTTCAACCAAAACAAGGACTGTGTAGCATTCTTCCCTTGTATTTTATTCATAGGGAGAGTGAGTATTTGTGTGTGTAATACTTTTACTTCCTCATGATCAATAAAAGTTTATTTTTTAGGTTTAGTCTCATAGCTATATGTGTGTATAAGTGGTAGGCTACAAGGAATAGGTAGTCCTTTATTGGACCATTTATCCTTGGATTCATCATATCCTTATTTTATTGTTTCAAGGACATTTTATTTTGTGGTTGTAATTTCACAAAAACCAAATCTCCTAGTTCAAAATATCTTTCCATGTGGTGTTGGTCATCTTGTTGATTCATTTGATTATATTCCACTGCCAAAATCTCTCTAAGACTATAAAATACCTCATGTCGGTGTTTAATGTGGTCTTCAATTGCAAAAACATTCTATTTAACCCTCACTAATGATATGATGGATGGTGATTGGCACCCATATAATTCCAAAAATTGAAATATTTTATATAGATTATTTAAAGAAGTGTTATATCACCATTATTACAATGTAGCCATTGAACCCATCTTTTTTGTTTATCCTAAGAAAAACATCAGAGATAATCCTCCAAGCACTTGTTGATCACCTAAATTTTAAATAAAATTAAGGATGATATGATGAACTATGAGATATTCTAAAACCCAACTAAATATATAAATTAGTTGAAAAACTATTGGTAAATATGATGTTAGGTTGTGGAGCTAAAAGCTTCACTGATGCAAATGGAGGATGTTGTTGAGTTACAGAGAAACCAACATCGGCAGCGCAACCAACGTCGGTCATCTTCAGTGTTCACAGTAACTGACATCGGTCATGAATCGGCCGATGTCGGTCATCTCCAGACAGACAGTGACTGACATTAGTCACTTGTGCGGTTCCAAAATTGTTAGTTGACGAACTGTTAGTTTAACGAACCGGTTGTTTGCATGTAAAAGACTAATTTTAGTCTTGAGTCTATGTTTCTAATTATTGTAATTAGAGGTCTAATTATTGTTTGCATGGGATCTATATAATAGACTCATGGGGCTATATTGTAATCAAGGACAAGGAAGAGATCCTTCTGATTGTAAGATCTAGGTTTGCAGGTGTGCAAAACCAGGTTGATCTACAGGTTGTGCAAGATCAGGTTAGATCTACATGGTAAGTAAGATCATTTGATTTGCAGGTTGTTGCAAGTTCAAGAGAGATCTACTTGGAGTACTTTGAGTACTTGTGTACAAGCAGCATTGTTACTGACTGGTGGAGGTGAACAACAACTCTGTGTTTGAGTTGTTTGTTGTGACCGTAATTGAGAGAGAGAACTTTTGAAGGAGAATTACTGGGAGCCTTAGAGGTGTGGGAAGCCTCAGAGGTGTGGGAAGAGTGTGGCATCTTCTTTATTGTATTTTCTTTTTGGATGAGTTGAATACAAGATTGTATTGTCTCTCAAATTTTGTGTTGTTTCTGAATTCTAGTTACTTATCATTCTGGTTAAATTCCGTGTTTAGTTGCTTATACAAAGGTAATCAAGTGTGCTCTTAGTGAGCAGGGATCCTGAAAAAGTGGTATCAGAGCTAGGGTTGTAGGTTCACAGAGCCTGGTTTAGAGTAGGTTTGTGTTTGATTACAGGTCACTCTCAGGGGTTTTTGATTGAGTGGGAGTATAACAATGGCAGAAGAAAGTAAGCTAAGAATGGAGAAGTTTAACGACAAGAATTATCAATTATGGAGGATGCAGATAGAAGATTATCTGTATCAGAAAGATCTATACTTACTATTGGGTGGGGTTGCAAGCAAGCCCATGGATATGAAAGATGAAGAATGGAAGGTTCTTGATCGGAAGGCTTTGGGATCTATAAGGTTGAGCATGGCATCGTCTGTGATTTCCAACTTATCACAGGCTAAGACAACAGTAGAGTTAATGGGATCTTTGGCAAATTTATATGAAAAACCCTCAGCTTCGAATAAGGTATTTCTTATGAAGTAATTATTTAATTTGCAAATATTGGAAGGTGGATCTGTACACAGTCATCTTAGTGATTTCCATAGTTTGGTAAACCAGTTAGTTTCAGTCAATATTGTTTTTGATGATGAAATTAAGGCTCTCTTAATCTTATGCTCATTACCTGAAAGTTGGGATAGTTTGGTAATGGCAGTTAGTAATACTGCGTCTACTTTAAATATCTTAAAAGTTGATGATGTTGTTAGTGCAATCTTGAATGAAGAAATTTGTAGGAAAAGCACAGGTGAATCATCAGGGAATGCTTTAAGTGTTGAAAGTAGGGGAAGGCAAAGAGATAAGATCAAGCAAGGGAGATCAAGGTCAAAGATAGGCAAGAGATCCAAATCCAGGTATGGCAAAATATTCTATTGGAAATGTGGAAAGCAAGGGCATGTAAAGAAAGATTGTAGGTTGGTCGAAGATCAACATGAAGGAAATGAAGAAGTAGATGTTGCAGATATTGTTGCACAGGATGCTCTTGTATGTTCCTTGGATAAAGTGGAATCTTGGGTGTTAGATTCTGGTGCCTCTTTCCATGCAACCCCAAATAGAGAATTTTTTCATGAATATGTCCAAGGGGACTTTGGAGAGATTTATTTAGGGGATGGTAAGCCTTGTCAAATGGTTGGCAAAGGGAAAGTGCAGCTGAAATTAAAGACAGAAAACACATGGGCGTTGAAGGAGGTCATGCATGTCCCAGTCCTGAAGCAAAACTTGATTTCTATTGGAAATTTGGGTGATGAGGGATGCACAGTAACTCTCATAGCGGACTCTTGGAAAGTTTCCAAGGGTGCACTTGTTTTAGCAAGAGGTAAGAAAGTAAGTACTCTTTATCTATCTACTTGTATTACTGATTCTCTTTTTGGTTTATCTACTTCAGCTGTAGATTCAAAGATGTGGCTCCGTAGGCTTGGTCACATGAATAAGAAGGGGATGCATGTTTTTGAATCAAAGGGTAAAAGTTCAAATTTAGAAAGCATAGATCGAGATTTCTGTAAGCAACAAAATAAAGTGAGGTTTCTTGAAACTCATGCTACAAGAAAGGATCAGGCCTATTACACAAAGAGGAAATTTGATGGTTTTGACAAGAACAGGAAAGCCTTGGTTTTCAAGGAGGAGATGACAGACAGAGATCAACTCAAGGGGATGAATAACTTTGAGCAGGGCAGTTTGGACAAGGTTATGATCCAAGGTAAGCTCGCAGGTAAAAAGTCATCACTCACAGGAAAACACAGTTACTGGCATCGATCAGGTAGAATTGATGTCAAACAAACAGGTACCGACGTCGATCATGTGCAGATCAGAGTCGGTGGTGTCAGGCAGGTGGTGACCGATGTCGGTCAGGGAATCAACATCGTCGACCAGGTGGACACTGACGCCGGTCAGGGAATTGGCATCGGCGATCAAGAGGATTCGACATCAGTCGGGTGCAGACCAGGGTCGACCAAAAAATGGATTTTGGGCAGATAACAAGCTGTCAAGGAGTCTCAAATGCCCATATGGAGGACTGAAAGTGTAAGTAAGCCTCAAATTTTTTATTCCCCTTCTTTAGACTACTTGTTGCTCACTAATGGTCAAGAACCAGGAAGTTTTAAAGAAGCAGAGTAGGTAGAATCCAAGAAATAGTGGAAACATGGCATGAATGAGGAATTTAATTCCTTGGATGAGAACCAAATGGGAGATTTGGTAGAGTTTCTAGCTAGAGAGAAAGCATTGAAAGATGAATGGATTCCCAGGTTAAAGAAGAGAGAGAATGGACACGTGAGACAGAAGGCCAGGGTATATGGTCTTGAGCAGGCTGCAGGACAATGGAGGTTTGACAGGTGTATGACAAAGCATGGCTTTAGTCAATGCCAATATAGCCATTGTGTTTCCTTTACCAGGTTGGATAATATTAGCTACATTATCTTGTTACTATATGTTGTGTGTATGCTTTTTGCAGGGTCACACATGCAGGGAGTTACTGAGCTAAAGGTAAAGTTAGTTCAGAGGTATGTCATGAAGAATTTGAGAGCAGCAAAATTCTTTGGCATGAGTATTCCTAGAGACAAGGAAGATCACAGGTTGATGTTGTCTCAGGATGATTGTGTGAATAAGGTAGTGGCGAGGTTCAAGATGCAGGATGCAGAACCAGTTAGCACACCTATGGATGGACAGTTCACAAAATAGTGTCCTAATTCACATGATGAGGTTAAGTACATGTGTACTAGACCTGAGTTTGCCCAAGCAGTGGGTGTTGTCAGCAAGTTTGTGGCCAATCTGGGAAAGAAGCACTGGAAAGCAGTTCAGTGGATTCTCAGGTATTTGAGAGGGACCAGCAGCAGGTTAACATGCTATGCAGGGTCAAGCACTTCGGAGATGGCAGGGGACTTGAATGACAGATGTAGCACCGCAGGATGTGTGGTGGTTGGTCTTCAAGATTGATCTTGAAGAGGGATACAAGCTAGGAAACAAATTAGATGATGTATAAGTACAAGTACAGATGCAACTATTTATCTCTAAGTGGGAGATTGTTAGGTTGTGGAGTTAAAAGCTTCACTGATGCAAATGGAGAAGGTTGTTGAGTTATAGAGAAACTGACGTTGACAGCGCAACCAACGTTGATCATCTTCAGTGTTCATAGTAACCGACATCGGTCATGGATCGGCCGACATCGGTCATCTCTAGACAAACAACGACTGACGTCAGTCCCCTGTGCGGTTCCAAAACTGTTAGTTGATGAACTGATAGTTTAACGAACCAATTATTTGCATGTAAAAGACTAATTTGAGTCTTGAGTCTGCGTTTCTAATTATTGTAATTAGAGGTCTAATTATTGTTTGCATGGGATCTATATAATAGGCTCATGGGGCTGTATTGTAATCAAGGACAAGGAAGAGATCCTTTTGATACTAAGATCTAGGTTTGTAGGTGTGCAAAACCAGGTTGATCTGTAGGTTGTGCAAGATCAGGTTAGATCTACATGGTAAGTAAGATCATTTGATTTTCAGGTTGTTGCAAGTTCAAGGGAGATCTACTTGGAGTACTTTGAGTACTTGTGTACAGGCAATATTGTTACTGACTGGTGGAGGTGAACAACAACTCTGTGTTTGAGTTGTTTGTTGTGACCGTAATTGAGACAGATAACTCTTGAAGGAGAATTACTGGGAGCCCTAGAGGTGTGGGAAGCCTCAGAGGTGTGGGAAGAGTGTGGCATCTTCTTTATTGTATTTTCTTTCTGGATGAGTTGAATACAAGATTGTATTGTCTCTCAAATTCTGTGTTGTTTTTGATTTCTTGTTACTTGTTACTTCTGGTTAAATTATGTGTTTAGTTGCTTATACAAGGTAATCAATTGTGCTCCTAATCCTGACATATGAGATCATAATCACTTACTTTGATCTTTGGGGTCCCATGTAGCTTTTAAATTATATTGATAAGATTTGATGCTATTGTAGTTACTATTAAATGATGTGAAAATGAAAAAAATGGGGAGATTTGGTGAGTATTTCCATGAAAACCAAGATGACACTTTTCCTATCAGACTTGGGAAACCCTATTATGAAAACCATGGGCAACTTCTCCCACCTCAGGATGGGAATAAACAACCATTGTAGAAGACTGAAGATATTTATTGTCTCACCCTTATTTTTGTAACACACCATGTATTTTTTTACAAATTTATAGACTTACCCTTCGATCCCATTACAACATAATTCATGTTTGAATCTATGATAAGTCTTTAAGAATCTTGAGTGCCCATCAGCTGGAAAAGCATGCATGTCTATAAAAACCTTTTGCTTAAGATTTGAATTCTTGCTCATGTATAACCTATCCTTGTACCATAGAGTGCCCCTTTTTTATAAATTTTTTTAGACATGCTCAGATCCCATTTGGATATTATTAATGAAAGTTTGTGTATCTATGTCATTCACCCATTCTTATTTTTCCTCCTCTACCCAAACTACCTATAATATGAATATGGCACACAATATTGATTTTTTGGATTCATCCTTCCTGGATAATGCTTATGCCACTACATTCTCTTTTCTATTCCTATAAATGATCTCAAAATCATATCCAAACATCTTCATGATCCTTCTTTGTTAAGTTTTTATTGATAAACTTTATTATAAAAAGTATTTCAGATTATCATAATTTATCTTCACCTTAAAGTGTCTTCCCATCAAACAAGGTCTCTATTATTTGTCTAGTTAAAGGATATCCATCATTTCCTTCTCATATATGGGTTTATAAAATTATTACCCTTGAGTTGATGAATCTCAAAATAAATATGTTGTCCTTCTTGAATGAGTATACCCCACACACCATATCCCAAAACATCACACTTAACAATGATATTTTTGGAGAAATCTAGGGTAGATATAATTGGAGAGGTGCATACAGTCTCCTTAAACTTCTGAAATGCCTTGGTGTCTACTTCATTATAATTGAAGGATTCATTCTTCCATAAAGTCATGAGTGGTATTGTTATGTTGTTTTAATTATTTACAAATTAACAATGGTAACATGTGAACCATATGAATCCCCATAGGTGCTTGAGCATTTTAAGCACTTAACATTCAACCACAACCTTGATCTTATGAATGTCCACCTTTATGATTTCATGGGAAACAATGTGACAAAATTAATCCATCTCTTTGACTCCAAAATCACATTTGGAAGACTTAATGTACAACTAATCTTGTTCAAGAATATCCAATAGTTGGTTCGCATGCTATAAATGTTTTACCCATGTATTGTTGTATATTAATATGAAATAAAAAAATAGCAAGTTCATCAAACTCTAAAATTTAGATGCTATATTTGTGAAGCTAAAGGGAATTAAAAAAAATTATTAGTGGACCTCATGGGTTTTGAAAGTTTTCTGAAGTATAACCTCATCTTTTATTATTAATAACCTGAGTGAATATCAAGTTTTGTAAAGTTATATACAACAAAATATAACTCATCTATAAAGTCATCAATTATTGGAGTTGGAAACTTGTCTTTGACTGTGTACTTTTTTATATCCATGTAATCTAGAAACATGTGATACATGTCATTCTTATTTTTCACCATCACCACTAGAGATGAATAAGCACTTGATATATTGGATAATTATTACCTCAAGCATTTATTGTACCATCTTATGAATCTCATTATTTTGTACATATGGGTACTTTTAAGGTCAAACGTTGGGTAGTTGGATCCCTGGTACCAACTTAATGGCATGATCATGATCTATTTTGGCTGGTAATCTTTTCAACATATCTTAAAAATTACTAAGTAACCCTCTACAATTACATGTAGATCTAATGGTATAGGCTCCTTTACTGGTAGTGATTCCAATAAAAAAAATTGTATCACAAACCCATATATTATATTTTTAATAATATTATGCATATAATGGGAGATAACTAACTTTTAGGATATTTCACATAGCCCACACATTCCAAATATACTTAATTCCAAATAAAATAAAATGATATAATATTATAAATTCATCTTAATTGTTCCTATAAGGTAGTGGTCCATTGGACTCCTAACATAATATCTAAACCACCCATGGAAATGATGAACATAGGGAAATCTAGCATGTAGTCTCCCATGGTTAGTGTTGACCAAATTTGACTTTTAGGTCAAATTGGGGCACCCCTAGGTAAAAACTTAGTTTTATAGATGTTTAGGGGGAATAATATCTTTTCATGAGGTTTTTCATAGGTCATTTAATGTTATTCAATGATATATTATCCTTGGTCATAAATTTCATTAGCCAACATGTCCTTTTGAGTCATTTTATGGGTCAAAAAGGTGCATTTAATGATTTATATGGGTTTTCAAGAAGTGTTAAGGTTAAAAAAGATTATTTAATACCCCACATGTCTACTTTAGTCTTAACCAACCGATAAAACTAAAATATGGTAGGTTATGTAGAAGAAAGAGTAGTTTGCTAGTGAAAGGAGACGAAAATGGTACTTTTAAAACCTTCTTGGGAAGAATGTCACTTGGAAAAGGTTGAAATGTGACTCTTTAGCTTCCCCATGCTCAGATGCATGTTTCAAAAGATCTAGAAGTGTCATTTTAATGCCAAAACCATTTTACTCCTTTTCACCTTTCTTGGCAAGTAAAAGTGACCTGTAGATTTGTACTTGGTACGGTCAACACAAGGGGTTTTAGGAAAATGATATTGGGAGTGTATTATAAACTAATTTTTATTCCATTTGATGTTTGGTTTTAGAGGAATGGTAGTCTGAGCTTTATGAACCATTCCTAATAAGTTGACCTTTCAAATCTGCTTGCTAATATATGCACCTTGCAAGTTTTACTCTTGTTTGTGAAATTTCATACAATTCACTTTCTAAGATTGGTTCTAGAGGATGTTTAATCCATTCCATCATGTATTCCATTATTGGTTTCACTTTTGGATTTGATTTGATGAGCCAACTAGCTCAGTTTGCAAGGAGGAGTGAAGGAGTGAAGTTACAGTCATTTATGCCTTGTTCCAAAAAAGGAGTCTTTTATAGAGGTTTTGTGTGAATGGAAAAGGATGTATTACATTTATAAAATTCATATTTTCACCTCCTTACATTTTTTTTTCCATCATGTCATCCTTTGAGTAGTTTGTAAGCTTGTCTTTCCCCATTGTCAACTTCATACTTGGTTTCACTTGCAGTCACTTGTATAGACTTGCTTAACTTGTTCATGGAGTGATAATCAGGGTATTATAGTTGTCCAAGCCATTATAATTTTGAGATATCCCATTGAGATGTTTGTAAAAGGTGCACATGTGTTCCCAAGCATATTCACCATGCTCAAATAGTCATTTGATGTTCTTGATTGCTCCATCCGATATATATGCAAGTGATTTTCATGTTGGAATGGGTGCATAAAAGATGGTTTAACAGTGTCCTTGATGGAGATCACTGACTTGAAGGTTGAAAAGTGAATTTGAGTATTTTTGAAGCCTTTTCCCAACATGGTCTTGACCAACTCCAAGTCCTACCTGCATAAAACATCCAAATGTACACCTATAGGGATTTGATGACATCATGTTGAGCTGTGGAAGGGTAAATTATGTTTCCTAACATATTAAAATTGATATATGTGTCATAAAAAGTTCACTTTCATGGAAGCTTCCATATTTTCATCTTTAGTTCACTGGTGGTATATCAAAGCATCCACCTAGAAGTGGTTGAACAGGTTACTAAAATGCTCTCTTGGAGAGGATAACATAATTAAGCACCTACTTAAGGTTGTTATATGGTATTTAGACCATTAAAAGGTGATTGAATGAGAAAAGGAGTGTGTAGTTATGTTGAAGAGACAAATGACTGGGTTTAGGGAGGTTTTCCCTAAAATGACAAAACAGAGACCAATGAGATTTTTTTAGACCCCTTATGACATACTTTCAAGAGGTTTCAAGTCCTAAAATGAGGTGAGAGTATAACCCCTATCACAAAAAAGACATCTGCCAAGAATTAAGCTCAAATATTAGAGGGATATAGGTTTTTTAAGGTCTCAAAGATGCCATCAAAAGCATTATGAATAGACAGTGATATCTATAGGTCTGTGACCTCAAAGAGGGATTTTTTCACCCAAAAGTTATAGGTTGACCTATGCACTATGTTTTGAAGGTTTAAAATAGTTGAATGAAGGAATCATGATCTAAAAAACCATATAAAAGAGGATATGCATCATGTTTTGATCCCTAGACTATCCTCAGTCCATACATAGTCTCTTATACATCCACTTACAAGGGTCAGACAACAGGGTACTCAAATAGTGGCTTAACATGGCAACTATGTGATGTATTAAGCCTATTCATGATGAATTAAAGTATAAAAAAAGCCTAGGTAAGGGAAAAAATTCAAGGGAGATCTTAAGACACCATAATCAAGGTCCAAAGGAGATAAATGCACCTACATTAGACCCTACAGGCATAATGATCTCAGTCTGACTAGTAACCTCAAATTTGATGCTAAGGTGATGTTTTAAGGATTAAAAAAGAGATACCAATGCAAGTTCATACATGGTCACTATGAGTATTTTAGTTATGATCTCTTCACATCTTATTTGAGCTTAGTTTAGGCCAATGGACACCTACAAAAAGTGTCTCAGTCAGCACCTAGAGAGGCTTAGTCTTGAAGATCAAGGTACATAAGCAAAATTGGAAAGGGTTTACTCCTGATAAAATATCATGTGACACATAAATGAAGTTAATGTTAACCTCATGAACTAAAAACAAGAGAGATACACACTTTCACAAGTCTCTAAAACCCCTATACACACCAACAACAAGGTATAAGCTAATGTAGGTAAGGTAAGAGGTGACCTTTTTTAGAGAGAATAAGGGTAGATTAGGAGGTATTTAAACTTATCAATAGGATGCATAGTTTTATATCACATAAATAAATATTAGAGACCATTCAAAGGTGATAGAATGTGCCTTAGTGCCTTGGACCTTCATAAAGATGTAGACAGGCCTGCCAAACATGACTAGGCCTAGTGCCCAAATGAGAACTCCATCACAATTATTGCATGAGGTGGGAATTTAAATATATTTTAACATGTTTTTTGGGTCATCCATGAAGTTTCCACGCTGTTATAGTGGAAATGAACTCATAAGAAAGCCACTTTTGGCTTGAAACCAATTCAAGCCTGCACACAATCAATATCATAAAGTTTGCTTTGGGGTTTTTGATGTTTGAGGATGCTATGGAGGTATTTTTAACATAATTTTTTGTGAAGGGGGTCATCATGACCTAATAAAAACCCTCATGTAATTTTTTTTAATGAAAATACAAGTCACATATCCTCTATTTTGTCTTAGAGGAAGGTCACTTTTAAGCCTGCATAGAGGTAGAAAAGGGAGAGAATGTGACCTAAATGGGTATTGGGTGCCTTGGAAACATAATTTTATGATTTTGGATGATGTAGTGACATGTGATGAGATTTAAATAACGTGAAAGTTTCCTAATATTTATGTAAATATATTGGTGGATAACTATATGCAGTCAATCCCCAAGGTTCCCAACTAGGCCTGGTTGAAGAGTAAGAGAAGAAGATGAACAAGGGTGCTTGGAGGGATATGTAATAGATTTTTAAGATCAAATAGGATGTGAACATACATTATAAACCATCCTAAAAATTAAATACCATTCCAAATAGCCAAGGCAGCTATATGCGAGTTAGGCCTACTAGGCCTTCAAGAGACCTAGAACCATCTTGAGGTCCACCTTCATTTCCAACCCTTGGAAGGATATTTAGTTGATTGATAAATGATTATAAGTTGTAAATATACATGTTTGAGATTTTTGAGTGTAATAATACCTATAGGAAAGCAAATTCTAGCCTTGACACAATCTCAACAGGTAGGAAGAGAGGAAAACAAACTCGATGGGTGTTTTCAAGTACTCATATCTTTTATAAGAATATGCATGGGAATAAAATTATTTTTGAGGAGTTAAAAAGGTAAATTAAAATAAATTTTATGGAATTTTATGGTAGGTTCAATGTCCAATCCTTATGAACAAAGCTTAAGACCCAAAACTGCCTAAAACCCTACTAAACCCTTAACTAGGACTCGGTGGAGAAAATGAGTTTGGAAAGATATCCTAAAAAATTATTTTGGTAATTAAAGTTATTTTAACATGTAGATAACTCCATCAGGATATCTCCCACCAAGATGAGTTGTATGAAATTGTACGAACAACATGAGAAACAAGGTTTTCTTGACCATTTTGTGTGTTTTGCAGGCTACAAAAGGAGTCTAAATATGAAATAAAGTTTAGGTGGAATATTAGGAATTATAATAACTCCATATTTAAATTTTATTCTAGGAAAAAAATTCTAAGTGTCCTAACCAGAGCTCTCCTTTTATCCAGTCATAACTGGCATAGTGGACACAAGGGTGAGAAGGGTGAAAACTCCAAGTGTGAGCCTTTTTAAATCATGAATGTTTCCTATAAGGCCATGGAGTGTATTTAAAGGTGTTATTAACTCCATACAATGCATTTAAATTGGAAATTTAAGGAATTTTTGAAGCCAAGTGTGAGGGGTGACTGAAAAAAGGAGTTTTTTAGATTGCAACTAGTGATGGCTTCCTTTTAGGAGATTCTAGATGATTAGGAATGAAAAAAATGCATGTAGATGAATGATTGAGTACATTAACTATTATACCAATCATAATACCTATCCCTAGTTATTGGTGGGATGTTCAAATAGGTTCAAATTATGAAGGCAGTTTTCTGAGCCAAGACTAGGAGTTTCATGCCATTTTTCATAAGTTTCATGACTTATATGAACATTTTTACCTCTTAAAATTTCATGGTTCATATAATATATATTTATCATGAAATTTTAACCTCTTTTATTATATTTACAAGTGTCCAAGTGAACTTTGGACTTCCCTTGTCTTGTTCTTCTCTCAAAGGCTATAAATATTGACTCTTTTGGCTTTTTTGAGGAGCCTCTGTTGGTTGATGGTGAAACCCTGGCCAAATTTTTACTTCAATGAATATTTAAGACATAAAAAACTGATTTTTCCTACTTAAATTCTGTACAATTGGGTATTATTACAATCTTGTTGGTCTTGACTAGTAGAAGATGATATTTTCTAGCATGTTATCCTTGATTGCTCACCAAGTGACAGAAGAGTGATTGTTACAAGTATTTTTTAGTGTTATTTTCAAGTTTAGGAGTGTATTATAAGTGTTCCATGACTGTATTCTCTTAATGAATCATTCATTTCCCTCCTAAGTATCAAATACCTTCTTGAACCTAGCTTATGAAACACTGATGTGACAATGCAACTTGAATTGTGAGTTTTATGTGAAAGAAGGCTTGTTTAGCTCTAAGTAGTATAATTTAATTTCATATGAGGAAATATAATATTGTTCCATCACCTTTTTTTTATATTTATTAATTGTTTTATTACCCTTTTTCACCCAAAATTGATAGGTAAGAAATTACTTCAAAGAATGCATCAAGGGAACTAGCCCTTCTAGAGATTCATCTCAATAAATTGTTACCCACAAAAAGAGAGATGTTTCCATTATGCCACTTGGATGAGGAGAGATATAAATATCCTCAATGGGTTCAAATACAAGTGACAATAGTGAGTTTAATAATATGAAATTTACCTATACAATTGACTATACCACCATCTGCCATCACAAGTAAAATTCTAGGGATAGATAAAAAAATAGTTCAAACAGGTAGCCGACGTATTTTTGATGAATTTGTGGGTAATCCATAAGTCAATAAATATTTCAAATTCCATTTTTTAGCAAAACCAATACCTCAAAGGTAAATGGGGTGTTAATCCAGTAAAGTGCATGGCAAGAAATAGTTGGTTAGGTATTTGTTGTCTCCTCTTTTGTCCCATCACCACCTTATTTTTAAGTCTTTATCCTCTTCTTATTCATTATAAAATTCAATATATAACAAATTATTTCTACACATTTATATGGATATATTTACTATTACAGATAAAACATAACCCTTATTCCATTTTCTCTTCAATTTATTGAGGATTCATTCTATTAGGTTGAGGGAATGTGTGTGGTTGAGTGCTATGATTTATAATGCTTGTGAAGTCTTGTATTATGTGTGATGATGATCTTCCCTCCCATTGTGGGTCATAATAATATAATCAAATATAATAAGTGGATTAAACATACATATCTCATGTTGGATGTGATCCCTGAGTCCTCTAAGAAATAGGTTGTTCAAGTTATCATATGTTATGAAATCCACACACAATGATATGTTTTTGAATTTTTGAAAATAACCCTTGACTGAACCTATTCGAAGTAATTTTGCTAATTGGTTGAAATAATTCTTGATTACACTATTGTAATAGTGTGTTTACAACTCCTCAATAAAAGTTGACTAGGTGACACCAAGAGTCTTATTCTTATTTTAAATACACAATGAATTTATTAAGTTTAAAATATAAATATGCCATTGTGACCTTTTATTCACATGGGATCTGATGTACAATTAAAAAACATCTATTTGGTTGATCTAGGTGATCAAATATTTTCCATTGAACTTTGACACGTCCACTTTAGGTAGTATGTTTTGAGTACCCAAATTAAAACTAACCAAGGCGGATGTGTTATATTTGTATTTGGAAAATGCAGAGAAAAAGATCTACCATAACTAGCTTACACATTGGGGAATCGAGGTCTATTTTTTTAATTCTTTAATGAGGCAAATAGATGATCAAATCTTTGCTTGATCATATCTAGCCATTAATTAATTTTATCCACATCTCATTTAAAGGTCCATTTTAGATAATATGTTTTGCATGTTGTAATTAATCTATCTCACTCTGTGATCTATCACAAGAACCCTAAAATGGGTAATCCACCAATTTCAAACCACATATTTCTTTGTTAGGTATTTTTGATAGAGTGTCAAAACCCTTGCCTAATGTGTCGACTAGACATTCAAATATTTTAGGGTTCAAGGCTAAAACATATGGTTACAAAAGAATTATATTATTTTTATCTTATTACTGAGATAAATCCAATGAGTGGTATATTGTGTAAGGGTGCCAAAAAACTAAAAAATAAGGTCGACATAAATATATGTTGTTGTGATCACCTTTCTAAGATGATTCCAATTATTATTACATTGCACCAAGGTGCAAAAAGATTCTAGACTATTTTTGTAAAAAAGCCTGAAATAATATTATGCCAAAAAAAAAATTAATTTCTTCTAGATCAAAAGTTGTGATTTTTTTATCCTTAAATAACATTGAATAGACATTGATCTCGACCTAAAAAATTGCAATAAAAAAACTTACCCAAATCGAAGATCTTATACCACTTGCAATGAAATTACTTCGGTAGATAAAGCAATTTCACAACATAAAATGAATATATGAATATCAAGAGCATAACAACAATAATATATTTCAATAATAAGAGTAGATCCACACCAAATATTAATAGCAGAGCATAATACTGAACCACTTTGAGAGTGTAACCTCCCCAACATTGTAATAAGAACATAATTCCTAATATAAGGATATAATACTAACCAATACCTCATATCTACTAAGGATAAAATTAATCGATAGGTTAACACTACTATGAATATGAAGATATATAAATTATAATATGACTAAGTAAAAGGTTATGCTAGTCACAAATTAGCCATACATAATATAATGCACGCTAGTGGTTAAGGGCATAAAAATTGACTTATTTACATGTGAAATTACATTGGGTTTCCTAAACATATCTATTTAGTCCTCACCTTCCACATCACTCCCTCGCATTCATTTGTCCTCTTCTTTTACTATCCCTCATTTTAGTTCCTTCACTCACAGTATCTCCCTTTATTCACCCATGCTCTAAATTTTCTTCCCTCCTTAAAATCATGGATGTAGATCCTTTAAAGCCTATGGGTTTTTATCCTAGTGCTTGCATTATTTCATTCCATTTTCTTAGATCAACAAGGATGGTATGGAGGAAGAATTCATGTGTCATGTGTCCAGCTCAATGGGATTTTATAGCATTCACTTAGTTGCACAAATTTATTTATCATATACCTATCTTTGTAATGCTTTTCCCTTCATGGGTGAGGGCCCCATATTATCCCCTCATTTAATTTATTTAATTTTTTTTACTCAAATAAATAAATGAAAATATTTTTTTATCAAGAGAATATTGTTCCTTTATCAAATAGTCAAATATTTTAAAGGTATGAGATGGTTTAAATTTTTAATGACCATGACAATACATGTATTTAAAATATATAAATAACATACATATCTTAGATAAATATATGTAAAAGATGCTAAGATATATCATTCTTGATGCGTATTCTATTTATGTCATAAATCTATTATAATATAGGCACTATAAGGATGATATCTCTTAGCATATTTTACATATATTCATCTAATATATGTATGCTAGTTAACTTTATATTCCAAGAATTAATATTAGAAAAATAAGAACAAAAATAAAAGTGTCATAAGAAGATATTAAGGCAAAGTTTTTTATTAGATATGGGTAAAAGGTGAGGGTTTTTTAGAGGTCCCTCAACCAAGAAGAGAGTTTTAAAAATAGGTCCCACAACCTTTACATCAAAATAAAGAGGTTTTTTAAGAGAAGGTCCCATAATTAACACAATAGAAAAAAGTAGTGCACCTTAATGGAACCAAGAAAGAGTACCCATTCAAAACCACATACTAACCCTAGAGGCTAGCTAATACATGAAACACAAGACAAATAATTGTAAAGTAGCAAAGGTAAAACAAGAAACCAACCAAACTGGGCCTAACCTTAGGCTCCCTTTAGTAAAGTGTTAATAGATCCTCAAGAATAAGAAACTAATAATAGACCTCAACAATCCTCGAAGGATTCAAGTTGAGACAAACTTGAAATTAGTCCACCCATTTATGGACCATAACTTATAACATCACTGTTGGGAGAATAATAAACCGGAAGCATACAATTGATTACCAAACAAAGCAACTTAATATGCGGAAATTAACCAGATTCACCAAGTAACTAGAATTCAGAATAACACAAGATATGAGAGACAATACACAAATTGTATTAACACTTTATACAGAAAAGAATACAATAAAGAAGATGCCACTTCTTCTCCACCACCTTACAGAGGTTTCCCACACCTCAAGTGAACAGTAAATCTTCTCCCCAAAGCTCTCCCTCTCAGGTCGCAACACCCAACTCAAATACAGAGTTGGTGTTCACCTCCCATGCTCCACGCACACCACAAGTGCTCCACACACTCAAACAAGTACTCCACGTACTTCAAGTAGATCTCCCATGAACCTGCAATAACCTGCACTTCAACAGACCATACTTATGGAAGGAACTCCCTTGCCTTCCTCTCTTGCTCTATCCGAGTACACACCTGTACTCTGAGTAGATCCTGCCTGATACTGCTCCCTGTTGTGTTGCTGTCTATATGATCCTGCACACCTGCAAATCAAACACGGTTCTGCTCCCCTGTGAACCTTGACCTTGCACACACATACACTTGCAGATCAACGATCTTACTTACCATGTAGATCTCCTATATAGGCCATGCAACTGTGACCAAGATCCTACACACCTGAAGAACCCTTGTCCTTGCCTCACCAAGTCCTTATGATTCTTCAACCAGTACCAAGCTTGGCACTGATAGGGAACTAGGAGGAACACCCTTACTCACTTCACACACAGAAGGAGCAAACTTTGCTCAACTCAAACTAGAACACTTTTTCAATATAACCATGAGTCTATTATATAGATCTCATCCAAACAGTGATTAGACATCTAATTACAATAATTAGATCCGCAGCTCTCAGTCTAAAAATAGATCTCTTCATGCAAACACTTGGTTCATTAGCTAACTGCCCGTAATAGGCGCAGTCTAAACCACACAGGCGACCGACGTCGGTCCCTGTCTGCCTGGGGGTCACCGACGCCGGCCGATACATGACCGACGTCGGTTGCCTTCTTGTCCAATACTGCCGACGTCGGTTGGCCAGACCAAACGCCAGCCTCCGTGACACTTCTGCAACTCTCCTGCAACCTCCTCCATGTCTACATCAGTGAAGCTTTTAGCTCCACAACCTAACAATCTCCCACTTGGAGATAAACAGCTGCACTGTACCTATACCTGTACCCCGTCTAATCTATTTCCTGGTTTGTATCCCTCTTCAAGCTCAATCCTGAAGACAACCCACCACACAACCTGTGATGTACCACCTGTCATCCGAGTACCCTACCACATCCGAACCTACAAACACATGTAGTGAAGTCCTGACCCTGCATGTATACCTGCTGCTGGTCCCTCTCAAATACCTGAGAACCCACTTCCCCGAATTGGCTCCTAACTCTCTGACAGCTCCCACTGCATGGGAATACTCAGGTCTATACCAGACCTCATGTGATTTCAGACATTGTACCTGTCCAGCTCTTTATTGTGCTCCAGCTCTGCATCCTGAACCTCGCCAACACCTGATTCACATCAGCTCCCACTCGAGACAAAATCAACCTGTGATCTCCATGTCTCCCATGTTAAAGAATTTCGCTGCTCCAAACTCTTCCTGACATGCCACTGAACTAATCTTACCCTTAGCTCAGCAAAACCCTGTATGTACAATCCTGCTAGCAAAACATACCATCCACATACAGCAACAGAATGATGTTGCAATCACCATCCCCCTGGTAAGTCAAACCACAGTAGTTACCTGACACTGACTGAAGCCATGCTTCGTCCTCCACCTATCAAAACCTGTACCACTGTCCTGCAGCTCCTCAAGACCATATACCTGATCTTCCGTCTCACGTATCCGTTCTCTCTATTCTTATACTAAGGTATCCATTCGTCTCTGTGCTTCCATCCAGCTGGCAATCTTACCAAAAACACCTGTTTGGCTCTCCTCCAAGGAATCACATCCTCATCCATGCCGAGCTCACACCTGTTTCCTGGATCCTTCCTGCTCTACAATCAGCAACATGTATAAAGAAGAGGAACAACGAATTTGAGGGCCTACTTACGTCTTCAGTCCTCCGTATGGGTGTTTGAGACTCCTTGACAGCGTGCTGTCCACCCAAAATCCGTTACAGTGACCGACCTCGGTCACCCCACAGTCTGCATCTGACCGACGTCGGTCCCCATGCGTCTGTCCCTGACTACCGACCCTGCGGTGTCCCTGCTGCCGACGTCGGTCCTCTGACTGACATCGGTCTTACATACTGTCGACGTTGGTCGATCCCATGACCGACGTCAGTCTTACTCTGCCCGACATTGTCAGCTTCGGTCTGCACATGACCGACATCGGCACCTGTCTGTTCGACGCCGGTTCCTCCTGACCGACATCGGTACCTGTGTTCGCCTGTGAGTGATGACTTTTTACCCGCGAGCTTCTTTGAATCAAAACCCATGTCCAAACTGCCCTGCTCAGAAGTATCCAGCACCATCCACTGGGTTCTGTCCGCCATCTCCTCCATAAACACCAAGGCTTTCCAGTTCTTAAGCCTATCAAATATATCTGTCTTTCGCTTAAGAACATGCATCTCCTTCCTGCTCATGTGACCAAGCCTACGAAGCCACGTCTCTGCAACAAAAGAAGAATCAGTAATATAAACAAGTAGATAAAGGGTACCTGTTTTCTTACCACCAGGTAATTCAAGTGCATCCGCTGTGAGAGTTCTTGTGCATCTCTCATCACCCAATCTTTCTAAAGAAATTAGCCATATCTCCAAACCTGGGACCTGCATGACCTTCATCAACACCTGTGTGTTGGCCGCCTGCAATTTCAGCTTCACTTCCCCTTTGCCAATTCTTTGGCAAGGCTCACCAGCTCCTCTACCTAGGGCTGCATGGAAAGAGGCAACCGAATCTTTTATCCAAGATTCAACTTTATCCAAGAAACCTCCAAGAACAACCTGTGCAATAACACCTGCAACATCTGCTTCTTCAGTTCCTTCATGTTGATCTGCTACCAACCAACAATAATCTTTTACCTGCTCTTTCTTTCCATAGGACCGTGAGTGACCATCTGTGCTTTTCAACTCCTCCATTCTTAGCTTACTTTGATTTGCTGTTGCTCTACTCCCACTCAATTAGAAACCCCTGAGAGTGCCCTGTAACCAAACACAAAACCTGCTTCCTGCAACCTTAGCTCTGATACCACTTGTTGGGAGAATAATAAACCAGAAGCATACAATTGATTACCAAACCAAGCAACTTAATATGCGGAAATTAACCAGATTCACCAAGTAACTAGAATTCAGAATAACACAAGATATGAGAGACAATACACAAATTGTATTAACACTTTATACAGAAAAGAATACAATAAAGAAGATGCCACTTCTTCTCCACCACCTTACAGAGGTTTCCCACACCTCAAGTGAATAGTAAATCTTCTCCCCAAAGCTCTCCCTCTCAGGTCGCAACACCCAACTCAAATACAGAGTTGGTGTTCACCTCCCGTGCTCCACGCACACCACAAGTGCTCCACACACTCAAACAAGTACTCCACGTACTTCAAGTAGATCTCCCATGAACCTGCAATAACTTGCACTTCAACAGACCATACTTATGGAAGGAACTCCCTTGCCTTCCTCTCTTGCTCTATCCGAGTACACACCTGTACTCTGAGTAGATCCTGCCTAATACTGCTCCCTGTTGTGTTGTTGTCTATATGATCCTGCACACCTGCAAATCAAACATGGTTCTGCTCCCCTGTGAACCTTGACCTTGCACACACATACACTTGCAGATCAACGATCTTACTTACCATGTAGATCTCCTATATAGGCCATGCAACTGTGACCAAGATCCTACACACCTGAAGAACCCTTGTCCTTGCCTCACCAAGTCCTTATGATTCTTCAACCAGTACCAAGCTTGGCACTGATAGGGAACTAGGAGGAACACCCTTACTCACTTCACACATAGAAGGAGCAAACTTTGCTCAACTCAAACTAGAACACTTTTTCAATACAACCATGAGTCTATTATATAGATCTCATCCAAACAGTGATTAGACATCTAATTACAATAATTAGATCCGCAGCTCTCAGTCTAAAAATAGATCTCTTCATGCAAACACTTGGTTCGTTAGCTAACTGCCCGTAATAGGTGCAGTCCGAACCACACAGGCGACCGACGTCGGTCCCTGTCTGCCTGGGGGTCACCGACGTCGGCCGATACATGACCGACGTCGGTTGCCTTCTTGTCCAATACTGCCGACATCGGTTGGCCAGACCAAACGCCAGTCTCCGTGACACTTCTGCAACTCTCCTGCAACCTCCTCCATGTCTGCATCAGTGAAGCTTTTAGCTCCACAACCTAACAATCACTTGAGTTCATACAAAATATCCATGGGTGCCCAACTTGAAGCAAGTCCCCCCCAAATCAAGGACCAATCCAGTTTCATGAAACCTTCAACATAGCCTTGGCAAAGGAAAGCCAACCTTTGAGCCTTTCCCAAATTTGAGCTATTAGTGGTGAGAACAAGGATTTCAATCAGGATCCAAACCATGGGATTGTAACTATCTATAAAACCAATGAAACCCCTATGAATCATAGGATTTAATAGACGCTCCCTCATCAATCTAACAAGAACTTATGACAGGATGAAAGCCTTTAGCTCAATAAGCTTCACCCATGACATTCCAACTTTGAAAAGGGCCCCCTAATGGAGAACCTATCTAACTTCATATAACCTTTAGCATATCTTTGTGAAGTTTCATTCTTGTTAGACCAAACTTGAGGCTATGCTTTGTTGAGTTTAGATTCATAAAGCCAAGGGGTTTTGTGAAATCTTTTTGGGTGATCCTTAATGTTCACTAAATAATAAATTAACATGAAGCTTCCCTTGACAAAAAAAAGGTTAGTAGCAAGACAAATCATAAGAAGAGTGGTTGCATCATAAGTTTTAGCCAACATGTAATTAGCAAGGATAAAGCAAGTTCCAAACAACTCACGACTGCTCATGTAAAAATATGGCTTACCAAACTACTAGGCCCTTATGCTAGGGTGAGCTTTTAATTTGAGGACATAGCCTTCCTCCCAAATATCCACTAAATTGAGTCAAGGCATAACTCCCCTTAGGGTAAAAAGTATATAATAAGGGGGTTGTTCTACCTTGAATGTCTATAGTGCCAAAAAATAAATCTAGTTTTGTTTTTTACTCACTTTAAGCCATATAATATGGCTGGTGGAATGGGTCAACATGAATCACCATGTGGTATTAAAACAAAGCTTCCTAGCAAATGAGGAGAGTGATAGGGATAGTGAGCTAATGGCTAGGACATAGGAAGAATAAACTAGAACAAATCAAAAGATTGGGTCTCTTCCCAAAAGAGTCCCATGGGGGATTTTTCTAATAACCAAGTAGAACGGGACAATCTCTAAAGTCAAAATGGGGTGAAATCTAAGGCCACACATAACCAAACAAAGGCTCAGATATATCTAAGACACTCCAAAGAACAACCCAAAAGCATTGCAGAATAGAGAAGAATATGAATAAACACCCAAATTATAACTAGATCTAAGTGGAGGAACGATAGAAAATTAAAAAAGAAATGGGTAGGAAATGGAGCAGGCAAAGGAAAATTGAAGGGAGTCGACTCTCATTGGAAAGGGAGTCAATTCTAAATTTTGGAAAGTGAATAGATCGATATTAAGGAAAAGTTAATATTTTATTATTTCCCCCTTTTTATTTATTTTTTGAGTTTTTGGTGGTAAATTCAAAATTTTATCACCATCAGAAGTGTATATTTGAATACCAATTGACACTAAAAAATGTCTTTGATAGACCCAAAATATTTTTGGGGCTATTTATGGGTACGGTTGGTAGGAAGATATGATATGACTTTATTCATTTATAACTAAAACTATAATTATAGAACTTATATCTTTTAAAATGATCTTCAAAAAATATAAAAATAACTCAAATATAAATACATCAGTAAAACTATTTAAAAGGGCATCAAAGTCTCCCCTCATCATATACCAATCCACTTACATTACCACTCCACTTACAACTCTTACATTGTCTAATGTTTAAAATAGAGTTGTTGAGCACTTTTTGTTGTGTAAATGAGTCTTAAAAATCCTTTGATAGTCCCTTAATATTTTTGAGGATACTTATAGGTATAGTTGTTAGGAAGATCTAGTATGACTTTATTCGTTTGTAACTAAATATATAATTTGAGAACTTATATCTTTTGGAATGAGTTTAAAACAATATGGAAATAGCTCAAATATAAATTACGATACATGAGTGACAATATATAAAAGGGAAGCAAAGTCTTACCCTCTTTGCCACTGATCTACTTATGTTACCTATCCATTTACAACTATTTCATTGCCTAATATTAAAAACATAGTTATTTGGCACTTTTTGTTGCGCAAATTAATCTTATATTATGAGGACTTTACATTGAATGATGTTTAAAGATGATTACAATAACCATATTTTAGGGTGGAAATATTATGATAAATAATGTAGATTTGTTTAGAAATATAGCTTGACCTTCTTGGATTCCAATAGATTTAAGGGTTTGAACTTTTTGTAATGATTTTGAATTCTTATTTAATTTAAATATCTTTCAAATATATTTATTAATAAAACATATTTAATTTTTTTGATATAAAATTTTAGATTGTACATAATATAAATTACATATAGTAGATGAAAATTATTGAGTAAGTATATATTTAGAAATATTTAAATCCATACATTCCATTTTATTCTCTATGTTAAGGAATATGTACATAAACTTATACCATAGTGAACAAGGGCTGCATAGCGGCTAGTCCCTGCCTTTAGTAATAATACTATTATGAATTTATGATGTTGTTCAAAGCTATTAATATTCTTGCAATAGGGTAGTCGATAAAGTGATTACTAGATAAAGCAAAAGAAAGTGGCAGTGTTTTATTTACAAATGAAGAAGCTTTTGCCACTAGAAGAAGTCTATTAAATATGCTATGAAAAGCTATAGTTGTGAGAGCTTTCATTAGTGGGGAAAGTGTTGACAACATATGTCAGTGGCATTGGAGTTGAAATATATTATGTTATACCTGATGTGTAGTTGAATACAAACCAATCATACATGATTTTTGTGTTATTTTATTGGATATGCACAATGTATTTGAATGTACGTGAACATGTTACTAGATTCCTATTCAAAGAACAATTTGTTTTGTCGTCCTTGTATTTATAAATTTTTGATGTGCATTTTTTTCTTAAATTTGTGCAAAATGCTTTAGAAAGCAGAAATATAATTTTTAGATGTAGTAAATAATGTTATGTCATTTGTACTATAATTTGTAAAGTTGGTGTCACGTTGAAATGTTTTAGTTAGTGGTTGATAGTGAACATGATTTGTGTTTGCTTCAAAAAAGACTATGTTATACTTACTTGATGGATGTAAAGGATTCATTGCGTGTTTTCTATATGCATTGAAGGAGTTGACCAAGCATGGATTTTTGCATTTAGCAATATGGACATCTTTTCAAAGTAAAAGTCACCTCACTTGAGATTTTGCTTGTGTTTTGTATTCGGATAGAATGTAACTTCCTTTGGATGTAAGATAATGCCTTTTTATCTTGACACAATATCTCATTTATTAGTATATTAATGTTTTCATTCCTTTAGTTGTACTTCCATTTAAGACATGTGGATATCAAATTGAAGAAATATTATCATGCAAGTTTCATTTGCAAGATGCATTTTTTTTGGCATATTGACATAGATTCGTTTCATATAAAATGTATCTATTGATGAGACTAAAATTAATTATTTGATCGATGGAATAATTTCTATAGTCCACATACATAATTGATTTAGAAGTTTATGATTTTTGGGATTACTACTTTAAAAGTTTACAATTTTTTTTGGGGTTTTTTTGGTATGAGGACATTTATTATTTATAGAAAAATTGGTAATAGAAGAAAAACATAGTATAATTTTGTGATGCAAGTCCTCCAGTAATAAGATATATAAGTAAACATTATTGATAAATAAATATGTACTGAAGTCTAGTCTAAATTTATAAAATCCATTCATAATTATATATACATTGGCAGTAGATGGAAAACATAGCATAATTCTCAAACGCAAGTCCTCCATAGAGAGTAATGTTAGCAGTTATGCATGAATTAATTGTTTGTATTATCTATGTAGGTGAAAGAGGTATTTATCCTTGTAAGATGAGACAAGAAGTAAAATCTAGTTATAAGTGCATTGTTTGAAATTTGAAAGAGAAAAAGTTTAAAAGTGTATTACATACTTATGTTATCGTTCATTATGTCAGTGTGTGGACTAACTTTTTATTTTTTAAGATCAAATTTTCCTTGTAGTGAAAATCCTCAGAGCAGGTAGATAGTGCTAGCTCTGTCTTCCATATAATCATTGTGAGAAATTTATGTCAATACATGACTCAATTTATCTTTAATCATAAAGATGAAATACTACATTGTATATTAGTATTTTTGATAGTATTAAGATTGCAAGTGAGATGATCACAATATACATATGAATTTTGTTCATGACATGAAAGAAAATTAAAATTTGTCATCTAAACAAGTTGCATGGATTGAATTATGAAATTACACTTGTTTCAATTGAGTTGAAATGGATTTGAATATATATTGGCAATTGTCAATGTTCCTTCGAGATTTTAAAATGTTAAAATTTGATATCTTTAAATTAATTCTATGTTGTATGAAAGCAAGAAGACATTGACAATAATGAAATGCATTGTAGAACTAATATCCTATAATGTAATAGATAATTTAATGTTGCATATATGCATGAAGTTTCATTGCTTGTAGAATTATTTTTAGTGGCCAAAAATAAAATGCAAAGTCTTGGAGAATGAAATATAGTGTTTTCCTTAGGAATATAACTATTACAATGAACAAAAGTGCATGATACGAGATGTTAGTGGGCATAGTAGTTTCTATATACAAAAAGTCTAGAAGTGGATTGAAGTTCCATGATAACTAAAAAATGGCAAAAATGTTTAGGCTTTCAAAATAATAGATGATCACTCATAACATCAATGCATGAACCAAAAAAAAACAATATTGCGACTAGAGGTGTAAACTACAAATATATTATCATAATGTGGTTCAAGACTTATAATGCAAAAACTTATAGTGTAGTTGATAAAACTTATTTGTGATATTATGTGTTGGATATGGTTTTATGTATTCTTACATATCAGATGTAGGTTTTATGTATGCTCAAATCTAATGAAAATTAATGAGATGAACTAAAAACAATAATATTTGGGGCATACGATAAGGACTAAAAAAGTGTTCTATAATTATTAAAAAATATTTACATTTGTTTTTATGCAAAAAAAAATTGAAAGATGTGCACATATCATGGTTAGTTCTTGCTTATTTTACAATTTGTGTTGATTATATAGTAGTAATATTCTAATTTTATATCAAAAACATATTATTATTAGTGTTAAAAGTGCCTTTGTATTGGGAATTGTTGGTGTTGGAGTTTGTGTGCAATCTTGCAATGTATGCTTTCTTTAATAATTTGAACTTGAAAATGTAAATTTAATATTGTGTTGTTATTATAATTTCAATTTGGCTAGCACCTATGTTACTTTAGTTTGCTAACATCAACAATATATAGTTGAATAACATAACACAATTCTATACAAAGAACATAACTCTGTATGATTAACATTATTATTAAATAGATCATAGTAGACTATTGACCATCGAAAAAAATTTAATGGTAAGGATATTTTATAATTTACATGTTTAGATTCAATTACTGTCCTTACTTGTATTATGCACATTTTCTATATTATATAAATATTTTGCTAAAATTGTATTTTCTTGTTATGATGATTTAGTTATATGCGGGTTCATTAATTTGTAAAATATTAATTTAATAATTGATATTAAAAAAATTAAATAAGTTTTGAATTTATTTTATATTTGTTTTTGAAACCGAATAAAAACAAGAGCCATGCAATGGCTTTAGTACCTACTAGCAGCTAGGAAAATAAGGTTTTAAATGTTTTTTTGTCTACATGCCACTTTTCATTATGTAAGCTATGTTTGTGGCATTAAGGTTTTGATTGGTATAGCATACAACTTGAGGAAGATATAAACATGTCAAGTGTCTCAATTATGTGCAAAGTGGTAGTTGGAATACATAATTAGATTTGATGGTAGATATAAAGACTAAAGGACGTGTGCTTGATAGCAATTTTAGACATATTGAGGATGCTACATTGAGGGAACTATGCTAACAAGGCCCATTGAAATGAGCTTTGCATGCATTGAGCCCAATGTCTTACAAGTAATGGCCCTAACAACCTTTGAGGAACTAAACGTTGATTAATTTACTTATAAATAATATTAATTATGAGAAGTTTTTGCTAACATAACCTTAATATTTACATTAGAAATTAAAATAAAAACAAACTTTTACCTAAGCATTCTAAAATGCATCTTAAAATGAAATAAATGAGTAGACCATATTCCCTCAATATATTACCTTATCGGCTCTAATATTTTCACCATTTTTGGGCCATAGTTATTTCATATAAAGAAAATGAAATTAAAACTAGTAGTTATCTCAAATATGCGAGCCATGCTAGAAGGTATTTAATATCAACAATGGTATGACACATGAAACACTTCAATACTGAACTTAACATTTTTTTTCTATGAAACGTCAATCTGATGTTTTTTGTGGGGTGATGATGGAAAAGAAGATGGTGTTAAATCATATGGCATGTATGAGGAGGAGATGTCACATTCCATAGTGAATATGAACAATGATGAAGCGATGCAAAAATTCAACACCATAAAAAATATAAAAGTGGGGAGAGATTCATTGGTATGACATATGGAATGGTTCAATGTTGAACCTATCTAACCTTTTTCCAATGAAATGTCAATTTGATATTTTTAATGGGGGTGATGATGGAAAAGAAAGGGGTGTGTTAATTCATATGACATGGCAATGAGATATATGGGGAAGAGATGTCACATTTCATAATTAACATTAACAATGATGAAGTGATGCAAAAATTAAATGCAATAAAAAACATGAAAGTGTTGAGAGTTTCCAAAGTGGGATGAGTGGTGTGAGGGGTGTGACTTCATGATCTATAAAAGTGGGGTCTTGTACATGAAATAATGTAAATCACTAGGAGCATTGCACATGAAACCAATGAGCACTCAAATTATTTCACCCTTTGTGCATGAAGCATCAAATAACAACAATCTGATGTTTTTAGTGGAGGTCATGGTAGAAAATGAGGTAGAGCATTATTAATATTTTAAAAAATTATATATATTATTATTTATATTATTCATATTAATTATATTTATATTCTATATATTAAAACACATAAATAATTTCAATATAAAATATGATATAATAAATTATATTAAATATATATTATTATAAATTATAATAATAATTAATACAAATATATTATAATCAATAATATATAATATATTATATTTAATATAATATTATATTTAGAATATCAAGCAAAATTTGGAAGCACACATAAGATTTGGGAAGTATTTGACATAATAACTTAAACAAATGTGATTTTATGCAATGCTATTCCTGTTGAATATGTAGAGAATGACTTCTTTGATGACTCTTTAAGGCTTTGAAATGGATAGAAATATACTAATATGAAGGGTTTATCACTCAAAACACTTTTTAAGACTAATATAAGTTTGCATGAATAATATAAACATAAACATGATTGTGCAGAGGGGTAAGCCATACAAATAAATCAACCATGTAATAAAATGATTGTAAAAATCTTAAGGGACATGGATTTGACTAAATTAAAATTAATTATTTCCCCCCTCCATTCCACATGTAAGTCTTGGTAGGAAGTTGTTTGGATGGCATAAAACATCATGCAAATTAAAAATAAATTTGGGAATCTCATCACACAAGAGAAAGGGTTTCAAGTCATGTATCATAAATTCGTAAGGTCAAAACAATCTTTTCAAAACAACTCATTTTTATAGAAATAAAATCATAAAAAAATAACTAGAAGCATTACACTATATTTATTACAGTTGGCTCAAATCTTTGAAGGACGCACTCTCTTAAAAAAAAAGGAAGGTGTCAACGTTATAACTAATAAATATGCGAGACAGAGAAAATACAATGTCAATTGTTCATGTTACAATTAAAGATGACGTCTGAAAGGTGACGGATTGAAGGCTTGTTGAACAAGAAGAAGAAAGGTGCTTTTGCATTTTAGGGCTTCAGAAGAGGTTCCACTTGTGATTAGTGGAAAAAATAGAGTCGCCCATGTTCATCAGCTTTGTAAATAATACTTATTCCAATAAGATTTTCCTTTCACAGGTCTTATTCTGCTTTAACCATTCTGTCTGCAAGAAAAGGCATGCATTTATTTCTATTTTCCTTATGGAGACCCTGTAGCCATGAGGATTTATAAAACTAATGGCCTCTATAATTTATTTTTCTTTTAGCTAATTTCATTAGACATGGAGGAAAGAAAATCAAAATTATTGTTGAGTAGAGTTTTGTGGAGCAAATTTAGTAAGTATAAGAGGAGAGCCATATCACTAAATAGTACAGATTTGAAACTATATTAAATTCTTGAACAATAGTATAAATGTAAATAAATATTGGTTGTATAATTGTATTTCTCATTTTTAATATTTATAGTTAATTTGTTATGAGCTTATAATATTGACTATTTTTGAGATTTGTTGTATAAATTTTATTTTTTCCATTTTTAAAGTGTGCACTAATGCATTAAATAGTATTGATAAGGTGTCTGACCAACTATTTGTAAATTATCTATTCTTATATTACTATTTGTGATAAGGCCAACCATTATGTCATTTAACTCCTAAAAATATTTTGCATCTTTATTTGAGGCACTCAGACATAATAAGACTGGATATCCCTATCGTAAAGCTATAGATGTCAAGGGAGATCAAATATTTTCAAAAACAAAGCTTTCGACCTTTAAAGTATTCATATATTCCATTTCTTGGGCATCTTGTAGTGGCAAAAGCAAACATGTGGAGGATTCCAACCTCTGAGATTATGCTACATGGTATGATCCTGGGTGCTCAGAGGATTGAGAGGCCAACACAAAAGAACCAAACCCCTAAGGCTCCGAGTCTTTGAGAACATGCCTCATGGCATGATCTCAAGGTCTCACGGGTTTGGCTCATCTGCTTTCGCCTAGAAATTATCCATTCATCTAAGATCATGTTATGTGGTATAATCCTAGGGACTCACGGTGTTCGAGAGTTTGACTCCCCTAAGTTTCACCCTTTTCCCTCAGTGTTTCTCGAATCCAGCCACATTTTAAACAAGTGCAATTTGCATTGGTGGTTTCATATAATGCTATGATCTATCAAATATGGTAGCTCAATCTCTTCAGATTGCTTGAGATGTGCAACATAAGTTAGTATAAACTCATGGGGTGATGCATCTTTTACTGTGCATGTCATCATCATTGCTACTTCAAACTTATGCCCTAATTCAAATTGAAGACAATGGATAATGATTTCAATCACTTTATTGTTGGCAATTTCATAATGGGCTTATCAGATAAGTATTGTATCCACATAGGAATATATTTGTCATTCAATGAACTTGTCATTATACGACTGTAATGAAGTAGTTAACAACATGAAGAAAAATTGACTATGTTAGATTGTCAATACTCGGATCACCTAAGATCGTGCCATGTAACACGATCTTGAGGACCTGGGTGCTCAGGAGGTTGACTAGATTATGCAATCTAGTCAACCTCCTGAGTACCCTATTCACTGAGAACGTGTTGCATGACATGATCTTGGAATTATGAAACCTCAGGGAAACCCAAACATATAGACAATGCACAGTCATTTTTGATCAAATTTTGAACTGTCAACGGAAAAAATTTAAGACATTAAACCCTTTAAATCTCTAATGCTCATCATTATTATTTGGACATGAGGGACCACAATTGGACAAATTGATTGCCAATTTTTCAATTATCGGCTATAGAACTTCACAACAAATGGGGAGGTTGATCCGATAATTGATGCAATGTCTCTAAGTGACCTCCAATCAACATGTCCTTTTGGAGGTGATGGGTCAAAAGAGTTGCACTCGACAAAAGAAGCCAAACTAGTTTTGACACATCTTTCTTCAAGAACATGAGAGATGGAAATATGGCGCATGAATCTGATCAGAGACTTTGGGCTGACAATTCAAGCAGACCCTACATTAGTAAGTTTTTGGAAACATTCATTGGATTTGGCTCAGATTTTGCATAGGTTATGATCAAGATGAATAACATTGGAATGAAGACTCGTTCAAATGGTGAGATTCAAAGAGTTTGCTCGACTTTCAACTAAATAGATGTCAACACCATTGTAATCTAATAAATAATAAAAATAATACACCGATATAAGGTTCACACCCCCAACGTCGAAAATAACTACGGCTATCATTGATTGATCAGTGGTGTCCAAGCATAGAATCTCGGTTACACGATCTAATGCATCCTCAATGCCATCTGTAGAAATTAAATACAACTGTAAATTTATGGCCTCTCATGTTTAACAAATTTAAAATTACTATAAATATTTGACAAAAACACAAATTTAAATTAAGTTTTTCAAATGGAATAACAAAATAAGTCAGCGTAATTATGGATAAGCTTCTTTGCCAAAGTGTAATTTATCTCAATTAATAATAGGATCGTTAACTTCCTTAGAAATCCTACTGTTTAGTGGAACACTTACAATATAAGAATGAGAGGATGTGAATTAATTTTAATAAAAAAGGCATTTATACGCTATACTGATGGGATCAAATACGGTCTACCAAAATTTTGATTTTATTTTACAGTAAAAATAATCCATACGTTAAAAAATATTTAATTTTTTTATAAAAGTGCTATTCTATGTGTAAATGTATTAAAGTTAAGGAATATTTCTAAATATCACCTCTGAGAATATTTTAAAATTTATATAAAATTTTTTGAGAAAATTTTACAGTTATTTTATTCATATGCATTTAAAAAAATTTAATTGACTGAAAAATAATAAACAATTTGAAATATAAAATCATTAATTTCTTATCTTAACAAAAACTAATAACATAACAAACTATCATCTTTACTAATAAAATTATACACAAAACACTAAAATTTAAAATACATATACCAAAAATAACCTCCAAAAATAATATCTAAATTATCGTAATGGAGACCACAACTTTTGCTTTTTAAGTACATGAAAAGATAAATGAAAAACATAGTTCTCGGTGTCTTTTAACATTTTATTCCATTTTTGAGGGTACACATTTAATTGTTCCTTTATTTGGATGTTTAAAAAAAATTGAATGTTAAATTATTTTTTTGGATGTTATTAATTTTTCTTCATTTCTTTTTATAACCATTTTAAAAAAAATATACACAAAACATTAAAATTTAAAATACATATAGCAAAAATAACCTCCAAAAATAATATCTAAATTATTGTAATGGAGACCACAACTTTTGCTTTTCAAGTACATGAAAGGATAAATGAAAAATATAGTTCTCGTGTCTTTTAACATTTTATTCCATTCTTGAGAGTGCACATTTAATTGTTCCTTTATTTGGCTGTTTAAAAAAAATTGAATGTTAAATTATTATTTTTTGGATGTTATTAATTTTTTTTCATATTTTTTTATAACCATTTAAAAAAAATTAAGTTAACCAAAAAAAAAAAAATTGTATGAAAGATAAATGTGAGGGTTATATATCTGTATTGAATTGTATAAGATAATTTTAAAGTATTATAATAAATAGATTTTTTTTTTTCTAATATAAATTATATTAACATTCTTTTTATTATATTATTTGTTTTATTTTAAACTATTAAATATGAACATATTTCTTATATTACAATATTTCACTTATCTGTATATCATTCTAAAAATATCTTTTAATATAATCAATAAATATTAAAAATATTTGAATATAACATAATTGTAATGATCAAAACATCACTTAAATATTTTTTTCCCCCTCTTTAAAGTTTTTAAACTACAAAAGAGATTGACTTTATATATTGTGCAAATGATAAAAAATATAACAATTTTCTAATAATAAATAGATAAAGGAAACGGTAAATAGTCTTCTATATATTTGTCTTTATTTGTTTTTTTTTCTCCACGAGAGATTGAGTTTATATTGAACACAAATGCCATCTTATACTTTATTGGTAAAGTTAGTGGAAATAGTGCATATTTCTTGAACCAAAGTCACGTAAAATTAAATAAAATGGTATTTTTAAAATTTATTTAAAAAAGATTGAGATTTATTAATTTTGAGGTTTTTTATTTTAGATTTTGTACATAATTTTATTTATTTAAGGTTTTATATTGTTACATCATTGTGTCATGTTTGAAATTTAAAAAAAAAAAAAGTATCGAAATTATAATATATGTTCAAGATATCATAATTTTTTAATTGCATTCGTCAAATAAAAAGAAAATTTTCCCTATTATGATAGTCAAATGGGCATCAAGTTTAATGTCAAATATTAATTATCAATATCTCATAGACATTACCTCTCCCGACAATTATTATAAATTATGCCTACCAACGTAATTATCAAAATAATAATGGTAACAAGATGACATTACATAATACTCTTATGTGAAACACCAAATGCATATCTATCGACATTAAATGAAATTATTGTTGTAAGGTTAAACCTATCAACCTAATGATTAAAAATATTCAAGGTCTATATTTGAGGGATATTGAGTTGCTAACAGTTTAAGCAAAGGTGGAAAGTAGGGCTTAATTAGCTCCACATTGAATATTGGATGAAGACCCAAGTATTATGGCAGATCAAGGATGAAAGTGTTATCTCTAATTGCAAAAAATATGGTGTAAGGACCATAACACAAAGGTTTGATATTTCTATGCAAACCCTTAAATCATTATTTTTGAACATGCAACCATAATTTGTTTCACACCTTGAAGTCATGAGGTGTGCGATGTGAATCATGTAGCTCTATATATTTCTATTGTTAGCACAAGAGCATTTGTTAAACTTGTTGGTGAACATGTTGGATATGTTACATAAACTTATATGCCTTTTCCAATTCTTTCCCTTATAAGCTCAACTATGTACAAGATGACATAATGCAATATGCCTAGGGTTGTGGCTCAATAGAACCCAAGATTTGTATGCAATGAAAAATTCCTTGTAGAATTATAAAGAGCTATTGTTGGCACATTGAATAAATGGAATATTATCATCCCAATTACATTGATGTGCACTATTGTCCACACACAATAAATGGATAAGTGTGTAGTTGAAAACTTATGTTTTCCCATTTAGCTAAGGATAAATCATGCTAGATTGATCTAATTTTGTACATCTAACATGTGTTTAACATCTCCCATAAGGCATGCTAAAAAATTATTGAAAAACCTCAAGTCATGATTAGACACAATGGATGAAGGTAATCCAAAGTGAACCCAAGAGAGATTGAAGAAGCAACATAATGTGTCTTGTATTGTGATTATTTTCTTGCATCCAACCATGATAGTTCTCTTTGAGAACCTATCCAATACAATAAACAAAGTCATCTTAATTATTTGTCATAGGTAGTCTAAACAAGAAATCCATGTTTAGAAATTACAAAGGCCTGAATAGAAATGACAAAGGTATATCTAGCCTAAGATCATTGTTTTTTTATTTTGTAAATTAAACAAGGAATGCAATATTTGATATGGCGATCTATGTTTGTGCACATAAGATGAATTAAAAGGTGTTGTTGAAGCACTGATTTAAATTGATTCACCTCCTAGATGATTTTTTGGCAATGCACACTGACTATAACACATATATGTTTATGCGTGTTAATAAGTTAGCCAGATAGATAGAAATTAAAATAAAATCACCCTACTCAAGGGTGATATCAGTATGCATGAAGTCTTGGTTTGTCGAAGAGAGGGATATTCAGTTATAGAAGTTGTGGTCATGAGTGCCAAACACTATGATGAACCCATAGACGAGGGTGGATGAGATAAGTTATTGCCTTGTTATCCTTCCCTTTCTTGTGTTTAGTGAACAAATGGAACTATTACAAATAGGTCATCCACTTCATATGGCACATATTCTATAGTTTTCTTTATGTATATAAGAACTAAAGCACCTTTTGATCTAAGTGAATGATGGTCTCCTTATCTAACATGTAGTGTTTCCAATTTTTTTATAGGACTATTGTTAAACTGTGTCACTAAATGTTGAAAGATATGCGAATAGATGTATGTTTTAATTCAATATACGTCGAGGGCATAGTTATACTATAATTATATATAATGTTTGTTTTATCCTAGGTGTAAGATATATTTTGTCTTGTATTAGAAGGTAAATAGTCATTGTAGAAGATGAAATGAATAACCATATTATGGCTATATATTTGTATCTAATATTCATTTTAACACACAATTACAATCTTTGTCTACACCACTTTTTTTGTCGACTTTATTTAGTCCATTCCTAACCTGACATTGGATCAGAGCATAGCCTTGATTTTTAATTTTGTCTTCCTTCATTAGCTAATTTATAGTCATATGGTTTACATTATATTTGATAAATATCTTCATATAATTTGTGGTGCTTTTCTATCGTTGGCATAGTTTTTTCTTAGTGCATGGAATCCTCTATTAGGTGTGGAGTTTCAACCTATAATACTCAAACCTACACATAGATGGACATTTCACCTGCTATATTGGAATTTTATCTAAAAGGTTTGCATTTCACTTGTTGCATTGGAATTATCCTCTCTACTTGAACTGTGTTGGACCTGTTTTAGTTTTTACATGGACTTTTAAAGTGTGGCATTTCAATTTCATAATAATATTATTAAGATCAATCATTTGGTCAAAGACTTTATAAAACTTGAATTTTAATCGCTGTAAATGCATTTTCCCTATCATTGTGTTTGGCATTGAAGGAGAATATTAAATACGTGTCATGGCATTTAAATCATCACTTAGTTAGTCAGTTTCAATCTACCTGACAAAGCATATGCCATATGGGAGGAAGACAATATTCAAAAGGGACAACTAATCCATTTTTATTTGAAAAAATTTATAAGCCTTTTTAATTCAAAAAGCATATACTTAGAGGATTTTTCCAAATAAACAAGGGAGTTTAAATTTTGACCTATTAAATCAGTTATTAAGTCAATTTTGGTATTTTTGTAAAAAAATCAAATTAAATTGTGCAAACCATTTCATATTTCAAAACCAAAATAAATTGTGAAACCCCAACAATCATAACATTCAGTATTGATGATGCCTCTGATTCACATTTACAAGTAATGTCATCACACTTGAGTTACTACATCTATCATATAATATAATTATAAAAATGACATTTGAGGCATCATATCTATAAATCTATGGGAAGAAATAATGCTAAAACTTAATTTTTGCCATTTTCTTTCCTTCACCTATTCATGTCTATCACTAGATGTAAACCCTGAAAGCATGAAATTATGAGTATATAGGGTTGTTATCCCAAGTACAAGGACTTATCACTAAGTAGGTGTCATAGATAGGATGTATCATTTTTCACATAATAACTAAGTACCACGTATAATTATGCTCTCACATTCTTTAATGTCTCTTTCACATATTGATAGGTATATAGAAAGGGTGAGTATATTGAAAGGTTTGGTATATTGGTATAGTTGTATATAGAAAAGGAAACCTTTTAGAATAAGAAGGAACCCATCCATCTCCATTCATAGTAAAATGCATTTAAATAAAAAAAATGTTGGCACAACACTACCTTAGAAGAACACCTGGTTAGAATGGTCCTTATAACTAGAGAACACTCTCATATTCAATGATTTATGTTTTGACATTTGTGATAGGGATGCACGATCAACTTTACCAAAATAAGTAAAGGAATCAAAAAAATAATAATCAAAATAATTCAAAAGCATTGGCCTTGATAATGGCCTTAGTTGATGAATAATTTTTTATCACATACAAGGGAGAAACACTCTATGGGAAGAACTACAAAATTTGGAATACTTTTATAATTCTCATTCAGAATTGGAGTTCATACAATTGTTCAACCTTTAGTTCAAGAATGGTGACATGATGAGTCTATCCTCATAATCCATGCTATCAAGTATCATGTTGATGCCACTAGATTAAATCTCTCTCTCTCTCTCTCTCTCTCTATATATATATATATATATATATATATATATATATATATATATATATATATATATGAATGAATGATTTCATTCATTAAATCTCTTCTTCCCATATATTCAACCTATTTCGAGTAATTGCAAGCAAGTAATCAATTGAAGACTCTCACTTTTGATCAATTTGTTGAAGATATGGTTGAAAGAGAAGGGCATTTGGAATAAAGACTGACACCATAGGTAAAAGTATTTTATATTCCCACCAAAGAGCAATTCTTCCAAGTATTATTCTTCAAATAAGGCCTCATCTTCCAAAAACAAAGGAAATGATAGAGTCAAAACTAGTAAAAATAGTGGTCAACATTAGGTAAAGTAAAATGATATAAAAAAATTGTTTTTAAAACAATATGGTAGAAAAGGGGGTCATGAGGCTAATGAATTCAAAACTCTATGGGAAAAAATTGGGTGCTATCATTAAAAAAAAAAAAGAAAAAGAAAATAATAAAATCTCGGAATCAAACTCAGTTTAGTTCAAAAGTGAATATGTGCTTTCCATTTCAAATGTTCAAAGTTAATAATTACTCTATCAATTCAACTTGGTATAGTGTTTGGGTCGTAGATAGTAGAGCCATGCAACATATGACTTTCCAAAGAGGCTTCTTTGAGGAGTTTTATGAAGAAATATGTGATCTAATGTATTTGGCAGATACAACAAGTTTATAACCTAAAAGAAAAGGAACAATTTGTCTCAAGTCCACACAACTTCCAAATTTCACTCTCCAAAATGTTCTTTACCTTCCTTAATTGGAAAAAACTTGATGTCCTTGGACTTTATTCGATAAAAAGGCCACTCTATTATTCTGGACAATGGAGAAGCCACCATCAAAATAAAATATGACAATGCAGTTATCTTGAATAGATTTGAGAAAATAATTGTTCATATTGTTGAAGATGAAATGTCAACAAATTTATTGTTGTAATAAATAATTAGGCATACCAACTATGAAAACATTCACATAATAAAAAATAATGGTGAAGGTTTACTTTCACTACTAGTGAAAATTGAAAAGTGTGAATCTTGTATTTTGGCCAAACATGAAAGAGAACCATTCTAAAAGTCAAAATGGAAAGCTAAAAGGAAATTGTAATTGATACACTCTAACTTATGTTCTCTACCAATTATATATTCTAGTGGTCATAATTATTTCATGTTGTTCATTGATTATTATAGTAGAATGAATTTGATATACTTTCTAAAAAAAAATCATAAGCATTTGAAAATTTTGAAATGTTACAAATGATGATTGAAAATAAACCGTAATCTTGTATTGGGCCATTGAGGACTGATAATGGTGGTGAATTTACATCAAATATTTTAAAATTCCATCTCAATATAAATGGATTGAGCACCATCTCACAGTACCTTATAATCCTCAACCAAATAGAGTAGTAGAAAGGATGAACAAAACTATGATGAACACGGTTGGAGCAATGTTTATTTCAAAGGGGTAAATCTACATTTCTGGGGGATAACAACTCAAACAAATGTATCTCCACAATAGGTCACCATCAATAACCCTTTAAATGAAGACTCCATATAAATTTTGGTGTAGTCATCTTCCTTTAGTACAACATCTTCAATTTTTTGGATCCACTTACTACACTTTGATTCCCAAGGAGAAAATGAATAAGTTTGACCACATGAGTTAAAAAAGAATCCTTTTGGGATATTCAAAATCCTATAAACTATGTGATGAGAAAAACAAGAATTTTTTTGTCATAAGAGATGTTATCTTATGTGAAACCAAAAAGTTTAAATCATGCATAGGTCAATAATTGATCTGACCTGAGAAATATGCTAAATTTGATGTTTTCAAGGAGATTGATATGGAGGTTCCAAATAGTGAAGAAGGGACCTCTAATTGGGAAATAGTTGAATCTTTTTTAATTCTACAATTGAAAACAATAATACCTTTGTGGAAGAAAATGAAACTTCATTAGAAGGTGATCATATGTTATAAGGAGCTTCAAATTAATAAAATCAAGCACTAGTTATTATACATTAAACTCAAAAAAGATGCCAAAATGAGTCGCACAAACGTTGAAAGATGTCAAACCTAATTAAGTTGGAAAAATAAGCACTTGAAGTACACGTATAATAGCACGTTAATCAAACAAGTTTCTATAAGAAATTAAATATAATATAAAAATGTTTACCATGTATGACCATACAAAAGAAGAAGTCAACATTGATTTTGATTGAGAACATACTTCATTCAAGCAAGCTAATTTTTTTGATGTATGGACAAAATCAATGCAAATTGAATATGATGCTTTGGTAAAAAATGGAACTTGGGAGATAGTTTTTTATTCAATCATATGTAAACCCATTGGTTGCTAGTGGGTCATTTGAAAAAAATACAAAGTATATGGATCACTTGAAAAATAGAAAGCAAGGCTTGTCATTGAGTAATTTTATTTAAAATGAGGGATACACTATAATGAGACCTTTGCACTAAAATATAAATGGACTATTATTAAATATTTATTGGATTTAATGATACAAAACAAATTGAATATTCATCAAATGGACTTAAAAGCTAATTTTTAAATGGAAATATCAAAGAAATAGTTTACATGAATCAGCCAAAAAAATTTACAGTTGATGACCAAGAACATAAAGTTTGCAAGTTGGTAAGATAGTTGTATGGATTGAAGCAAGACCCAATAGCATGGTATGAAAATATCATTGATCACCTCTTGAACATGAATTTAAAGCATTTTAGATTTGAAGATGCAACCTTGTTTTTCAAAATAGCTAACAAAATAGTTGTATTTCTAGTTGTATATGTGGATGATCTACTCCTCACCAAAAATAATGAAAGGTACACTACAAAAAATCAAATCAAAATAGATGAAATGTTTTGAAAGGATTGATATAGGTTACCTTCATTACTATTTGGGTATTTAAATTATTCAAAACACTTAAGTACATTTTCATCACACACAAAAAGTACATTGACAAAATTTTGAGAAAATTTAGAATTACAAAATGTAAACTACTTAGTACGCCCATGGAATAAAATTTGAAATTGACATCAAATGATACCATGGAATTTTTATATGTAACTAAGTATATATAACTCATTGGAATTCTAGTTTATGTAACCATATATAGACCATACATTTAATTTGTTGGTTTTGTTCTTTCCAAATTCATGTAATAACATGAGAAAGCCACTAGGTAGTGGAAACTAATGTTCTTTAGTATCTAAAAGCAACACAATTTTTTGGGTTCAGATACTCTAGGGTAGTTGGCTTTAAAGTAGTTTTATATTTAGATTCTGACTATGTAGGTGACTTTGAAGATGGGAAATCTACCTCAAGTTTCCTAATGGATGTGGAATAACAGTCATCTCTTGGAAGTCAAAGAATCAGTTAGTTCCAATAATTTATTTAATAGAATAAAAATATATGGCAAATTCATAGGCAACTAGGGAAATGATATGGCTTAAAAGTACTCTTATAGATTTACATGTAACAGAGCTTTCATCAATGCCACTCATGGTTGATAACACTTCAAAAAATCAAATGGAAAGAAATATAATATTTCATGACTGAACTAAGCACATCAACACCAAATTCCATTTAATTAGGCATTATGTGAAATATGACAGTGTAAATTGTTACATTATCCTAGTGTAGATCAACCAATAGATACCCTGACAAAAATGCTTGGAAAAGAGAAATTTGAAAAATTTAGAGACATTTTTGGTCTCACTATAACCCCTCCAAATTAAGGGGGGATGTAATATTATTGCATATAATATTAGTTTTATCCAAGGTGTAGGATAGCTTTTGTCTATTAGTAGAAGGTGAATAGTCATTGTAGAAGATGAAATGAACAACATCTCGTGGTTATGCATTTGTATCTATTCTTCATTTTAACAAATGAATACAATTTTAGTTTGAAAATTTATTGTCAAATTTATTTAATCCATCCCTGGATTGACAATAGTCAAATTCATTGGTCTTGGCTAAAAGGATTGAATGAAGCCAAGTATTTAATAGATTGGTGAAACACACAAATGTCACTTGAGCTATTAAAATGCATGTTGTTGCAAAGGTGTCAACTAAGATGAAATTATGCTCTCATGAACTAATTATGTAGTTATGATATGTATGAGAATATAGGGATAAACATGAAGTATAAGTTAATAGTATCACCTTAGAATTATTCTAGAAGATCATCAATGCATGATAGTGTATATAAATCCTTCAACATTATATTGTTAAACACGTAATTTATCAAACATGTAGACACCATGAACCATATTTCTTTGGTGTTGGGACTATTAAGCTACCACAAGGAAAAGAGGTTGGCCTAATTGTTCCTTGATTAATAACCTTTTTGATCTCAAGGAATATTTTATCATCCTCCAAAATGGACTAATAGTACAAAAAGATGTTTGGAGGAGGGGATCCTATAACCAAATAAATTTTATTCTTCATTACCTAATATGTTTTAATTCCTACAGGTTCTTCAAAGATATCCATACTATTATAATAAGTTATCAAGTTGTTATTATTGGTGTGGGTGTATAACATGGATGATGCATATGCATGCTTTATTTATTGTTTTTTTGTCTCTAGGTAGACCATATGAGTAACACAAACCTATAAACGTGAGATACAAACTTGTGGCATTTCTTGGAAAATACTAAAGTGACTTTAGTCTTTATAAGATATTCTATAATGTTGAAAGTGTGATCATTAAATTTTAATAGATTATCATTGTGGTTGAGCTTTGTAGGTACCATCACTATCATACACATATGGCTTATCGAGTATAATTTCACATACCTCCAAGGGCATAATGTTACATATGATTGAATCATGCATGAACTTAATTTTATACTTGAAAGCACACCAACAAAAAAATTGATATCTTTCTCTTATTTTAGCCATCTAAAGGAATACATATGAGGATGTGCTTTAGTGTTAATACCAAGGTACTCAAATGCACGATATGCATTGATTTTATTTATGCTCCCACTATCGATGATGGCATGAAGGAACTGACCCTTAACCCAACAGTCAATATTCAAGTGTTTTAACTAATTTTGGATTTAATGGTCTATATAAGCTAAAACATTGAGACTAATTTAGACTATAACATATATGTATAAATTAAGCTAATATGAATGTAATAGTAGATTATAATTTATTTATTAAAATTAATATTTATGGAAATGATCTAGAAGATAAGATACTTAGCTTGTTTAGTTTTTTTCTTGTCTGTGACAATGTACATTTGTCAAATAGGATCTGCAAGGCTTTGCATTAACTTAGATTTGGAAAAAAATGTTAAAATAAATAGGCGAAGTCCAGTATTGATTGGATGCTTGTAGAAGTTGGATACATAAATGCTTTATCATATTCATCCAAGAGACATGTATATCTTTGATAGTTTGGATCATTGTACTTTTGTCTACAAATGGCTCATGTAATCATATATCTTTGGATCTAAAAAAATCATTTTGTTTTCCTTTTATTTACCTCGAAACCCTAACTTGTACTCTTGAGACCAATGTGACCTTAAAAATGGGTTAGGAAGGGGTTGGGTTGACCTAAACTACTCCCAAGTGGCTAAGCATTGCATATATTATAATATTTTGAAGAGGGATCAAACCTCATGCAATTATCTCATTTAGTTGTGTGTATGTAATTACTGTAATACTATCATGTTATGCAATCCTATGTATGAATTTTAACATTTAAAAACCTATGATATTCATCTTTCAATGGCATTATTTACCCTATTTTTATATTAGTGTGAATCACAACAGGATAAAATGGAATAATTAATTCACATTTTAACATATGACATTTAAGCATAAATATGAATGTAACCAATTGAGATTGATTTGATAATGTAATTTACTATGTTTGGAAATTACTAAGGAGATTAGGGTAATTAGCTTCATTGTTTAATCAGATGACTATGGTAGTTTTCAAAAAATAGGAATTTAATAGAGCATGGCATGTGATTTGTCTAAATTTGGAACTATGTCTTTGTGTGTGCAAGGTCACTAACATTATCCCAAGTGTGAATTATTCAGACGCAAGTGGCCTAAGTTTGACATTAGTGTCCTCACATATTTTTATTCTTTGTGACCCTATAGTGCGATGTGATTGGTTGATATGTATTTGTATATGTTTGATCCTTAACTATGTGTTTAGTTCTAAAAATCAAATCCCTTCTCCTTGAAACATTAGGTCCACTTGTGAAGGATGAAAACTTATAAAAATTGAACAAGTGTAATTGGGTTGAGCTGACCCCAGTTACCCCCATTGATGATTAACCATTGTCTACATATCGAAAACATTGAAGAGGGAAGTCAAGCCATAGTTAGTTCTTTCACTTAGTGTGATTATAAAATTGTGTTCTTTGGATATATGAATTCACCTATAAATATGAATTCAATCTTGAAAATGTTGACTATTTACCTGAATTGATGTACTTTAGACTTGGATTATGACTAATCTTAGTTAAGAATTTTAAATTTCAAAAGAATAGGGCATATTTTCGTAGTGTGTAGCATTATATTTGATAAGTACTTGATAATATCATATGGATAATAAGGTTAACCTTGATTTTTATTTATATGTGCTCGATTAGGTAATCTACTATACCACTAACATGTTAGGTGAATGGGTTGACCTATGGAAATGATTTTATTTTTAAAAATAGTCATTTCTAGGCAAAAGGATGGTAACATCAACCTGAAGACAATAACATTGGTGTTACTATTTTGGATATATGAATACAAACATGTTGATTTGGAAATGTCTAAGTAGTATATTTCACTAGTTTAGCACATACTAAGAGGTTTGTGTAGGTGATTGGTAGTAACTTATAACTAGATTACAAGTGTGTGGAAATGGAAAATAAAAGTTGTGTGTAGATGCACCAGTCATGTAGGATAATTTTAGGTCAAAATTTGCATTGCCAAATTCCAAATATCAAATTTTAGTGTTTATTCAAATTTATCTCATGGCCTACTTATTTGAGGGATTTCATATTTGGTAGCCTTAGGTTAGTTCCTCTCAATGTGAGGATGGATAATAAATTAGATGTCTACTAGATAGGTATAGGAATAGGCTCAACATGCTTATATAGCTAGATTATTTGGGTGATTTCCCTTTGAATTGACATGTGAAACATATGATCCAACCCAAAGGAAGAATTTAGATTTGTAAAAATAACTATTAAAAGGCACATTGATGAGTCTAGCTAAATAAAATGACTTTAGTAACCAGATCCATTTAATTATGGTGATAGGCGTCTATAAAGTTTTAAACAATGATCTAAGATCAAGATATTGTTTGTGTAAGTTGATAAGTTATTAAAGCAAAAAAGAGGGCAATTTTATGCATGAATAACGATAATTTGGGAAGGTTGGGCCCATAGATAAGAGAATGGTTAGGAAAGAGTGTGAGCAAGAGTTAATTATATATATGCAAGTCATGTATACTAAATCTTGGTTAAAACTAACATTTTCAAGTGTTTAATACCAAATATGAGTGTCATCATTTTCTACCATTTTTTTCTGTAATGGAAGTACTAGAGTAAAAGGAAAGAGGGAGATACTTGAGTGTAATTGTGGAGGCCGTGTTTAGGAAGGTGTTGAATTTTATGCATGTTCCATATAAACCTATAATGAATCATGTATAAATTAGTGTCTACTTATGATATAAAAAATTCAATGTAAAACATTTATCAAATTTGAAAATAAAATAACAAGGAATGAATATACCTACATGCATGCAAACCAAGTTGCCTTCTAGAGTCAACAGAGAATGGGGTGATTATACCCCATAGAAATGCCAATGTTAAAACCATGGGTTGAGTTGAATATATACCAAACCTGATTGAATATGAATAAGTGCTTCAAATTAAAGTCACTCAGAACCTCAATCACACTTATAATTATATTTTTTGAGAATGAGACCCACCATTGGTTCCAAAAAAATTAAGTAAAGCTTGAGTATCTGAGTAAGATTTTTGAATCATCTGCTATAGACATATTTTAGGATTTAATTTGAGTAATGCCTGAGTACAAATGAGTAGAACCTAAGTAAATAATTTTTTATAATGCCTCACATATGCCATACATTCCCCCCTAGTTTAATAATATGTGTACTTTGAGTCATATTAAATTTTCCAAAATATCATAATATCTAAAAATTGTCAACATATGTCATCCATATGCTCCCAATCTAATAACTTATGTAGTCTAATTCATGTAATATTTGTAATAATATTATAGAATATGTAAAATGTCACTCATAATCATGTAGAATATCAGATATATGCCCTACATAGGTCCCTAATATGTGTCACATCTATAATAATTTGAGTCAAACCTATAATAATATGTGTAAAACTTATAATAATATGTATAAACTTATGCCAATCCGAAATAATCTATGCCAAAATTTTGAAATTTATGTTCTCCAAATATGAATATATCTATGTAGAGAGCTTAGTCTCTAAGACAAGCCTATTATGTATGCCACTCCTTTAAGGTGAGGAATGAAGCTTGTGAATTATTCATATAGAAAGAAAAGAGTTATATGCATCATGTTATATAAAATAAGATGTATAATATGTGATAATATGATTAGATTATATCATATTAGTAAGATTAGATCATCAAAATATATATGAAACATCTATCCTAAGGCATATACATGTCATGTCAAGATAGATATAGCTATGAGACACGTAGTGTAGAGTTAACATAATAATAAAAATATAAAAAAATAGTAATAGCTATTGAAAAAATGCATGATATGGATCACAACACCAAAATCTCTTTAGAAAATCTTAGATGTATCCACACATAACATGCAAAGTCACATATTTAGAGTATCACATGCAATGTCATGGACATGGCACACATATTAAATCATAGAGACATATAACACAATGTAAATAAAGTAAGAATCACATAGAGAATGATCAATGTCACATAGAGTCACTAAGGAAGATTCAAACATAAAAAGAGTCATATGATGAAAATACAATGTCATGCAAAGTCATAGTAACATAGAGAAAGAGTCACACACAAAATGAGGTACAATGAACACCCAATGGCACATAGAGTAAGAGTCAAATAAATAAAAATTCAAACATAAAAGGAGTCACATAATGAACACCCAATGTCATGCAGAGTAGGTTACACATAAATAATGAGTCACACAATATAATAACTAATCAATAATTACACTATGAAACATACAATAACATCAATCATGCATAGAAAAAGCAAAGATAATAAACAAAACCAATGCATATCATCATCACTTATAGAAAAATATAGTATCCAGAATATGTAACACTCTAAGTAATATGCATAAGAGAAAGTCATGTGAAATTACTATAAAATATCTCAATATGATCAATGGAATGGTCATATAAAGATGTAACATTAGTAAATGTACCAATATGACCCCAATGTAAGGATGCTTCCAATGTAGGAAAGGTAGCCTTTGGGTGTAGGAATGTCTTGTATATGAAAGTGCATGCCATAGATAACATGTATGTCATGCATCTCACTTGTGTATATTTTGAAACACATGAACATATAAAAATAGATATATAATCTACCATATGTGATAAATTATAAATAAATCATTAAACTAGCAATAAATGTCAACATAGGTCTTGGTTTTTATTTTTATGGACATTTTAATATTTTATTTATTTATTTATTTTGATTTATGTTGATGCTAACTAATGATCTCATCAATGGGATGCTCCCATGTAGTTATTGAACCATATATGTAATCATCAAATATGTTGTCTTCATCATCCTGTAACTTAGACACATCATTCAAATCATATTCTGTATCAGTGTCATGTACCTTAGTTGTAACCATAAAAGAACTAGATATCATTGCTTAAGTACTAGTTGGAGAAACATTTTCCTCTTATTTTTATTGCTCTGAGTATGTTTCATTTCCTAAAATAGTAGTATTCTAACCTTGAGCCTCCAATGTAATATAATCATGCTTTTTATCAATTGTTACACCCATTGACATTATCCTTGATCCTCCAACTATAGCACTATATGGAGCTAAATTAAGGATAATGTGGAATGTAACAAAACATGAATTGAGAGTAAGAGCTATGATCAATTCAATGAATATGATGCATACTTTAGATTAAGTAGCCTTATTGATGTTTTCAATGCCATATCTAAGAGACGTGAGAAGTGTCATGTTACATATATTGATTTCACAATTGTTAGAAATCATGACATTGTTGCATTACTTTCCACCTATGTCAAGTCTTACAATCAAAGGTTTTAGAAGATAAGTATCTTCTATGGTTTCTTCCTTGGATTCCACACTTGTAACATTAATATTCTTAGGTACCTTTTTTTAACTTCTTTGTTAGGTATATCTTTATTAGGCACACTTTCACTTTTAGCCGCTTTTGTTTTAGTCAATGCTTTTTTATGTAGCTCTTTTTTGAGAGATGGAACCACAATTTGAGTAGGTTTCTCAAATTTAGGAGTTGTGATTAAATATCATGTTAATTTTATAGATGTATCCAAAGTAAAATCATTACTATTAGTAACATCTTGTATTCTATTTTTCAAAGGTTGACATTGATTTCTATGACATTCAACAATTCTATGATAAGCACAATAGTAATTGGATATCAATAGAGTACATAAATAAGGTAATGTGATCAATTTTTTTTGAATAAAAATTTGAAGAGTTTCACTTGGAGACTTATTTAGCTTATGAAAACTTCTTAATTCATTAGTTGTAGATTCTTGTTTCTTCCTAACCTATATTTGATTTTTAACCTTTTAAAGCACATGGAATTTGAATGGAGACCCATATATGTAATTAAGTATGTGAAATCTTATCTTCAAGTTATGTGACCTTTACACATAGATTTTGGATTTGCTTTTAAAACTCCTATATGGATTGTATCATAGTAATTATTTGATGTGTAAGAATAATGACACTTTGAGTAGGTTCATTTAATGATTGAGTATTTTCATTGACGATTGAAGTAGACACACTACTATTAAAATTTTGAAAATATATAGATTTAAATGATAGCATGGACCTATTTACTAGTTATACATATTTGGAAAATAATAGGGGAGGGATGGTAGATATTAGTATCGTAAAGAGGCATAAAATGAGTCACATGATGCCCAAATACCACATAAATAAAACCTTAAAGAATATTTGAAAACAAAATTACATTTTTGTTAAATATTAGTATGTAAATGAAACCATTATTTGTTTTTAAAATAAATGTATCTTTCACATTTTAGCCTGAATTTACTAAAAATAGTAAAACCTTAATTATGGAAAAAAACTATAAAATTTTACGAAACAAAAGTAGGTTCTTTATACAATTAATATAACTAATAAAAAACTTTGAGAATTTCAAAAATATTCTTTCTTGATTAGATATGAGAGTGGACAAGCCATAGCCCTAATAGAGGAATCCTTAGTAGGAGAATAAACATGAAACCCTAGGGAAAAAGAGAGAAATTTTAGATTTGTGCATATGATAAGGGGAAATCAAAAATCATGTCTAAAACCCTAACCTAGAAATTTGAATCCTAAGAAGGTAAAATAAAACCCTAAGGGACCTAAGGTTTTCTATGGTCAAAGGAATAATGATTTCACTAATATGTTTTAAGTAATTTTGGATTTAGTGGCCTAAATAAGCCAAAGCATTAAGACAAATTTAGATTTATAATATATATCTAAATAAATAAAATATGAATGTGACAATTGAATATAATTGATTTATTACAATTTATATTTATGGGAATGACCTAGAATATAGTGTACTTATCTTGTTTAGGTTGTTTTCTAGTACGTGATAGTGTATAGTCATTAAATAGGCTTTACAGGGGCTTTGTGTTGACTTAGATTAGGTAACAAAGTTTGAAAATCAACATGATGAGTCGAGTATTGATTAGATACTTGTAGTAGCTAGATATGTTTATCATCTATCATATTCATCCAGGAGATGTTTAAAAATATGTGATAGCTTTGATTAGTGTTTCTATGTCTGAAAATAGCTCATATGTATTCATATATCTTCGGACCTATGCAAACATTTTTCCTTCTCTTTTCCTCAAAATCCTAGCTTTCACTCTTGAGACTAATTTGACCTATAAAATGGGTTAGAAATGTTGAGGTAACCTTAACTACCATCCATTGAGTGGTTAAGTGTTGCCTATGTTCCAATACTCTGAAGAGGGCTCAAACCACACATAGTTATCCCACCCAACTTTATGTGTGTAATTAGTGTAATACTAACATGTGCAATTTCATATATAGTTTTCAGCACTTGGTAGCCTAGGACTTTGACCTTGTAATCTTATCAAGACTTGGATTATGGCCTATTCCTTTGATAGGTATTTAGATTTGGAAGCTTTAGGGAAATTCCTCTCAATGTGTCAATGGTTAATATACATGCTCTTGATTAGTGCAAGATGCTTGTTAGATAGGAATAGGTTGAGGCTTGATATGCTTATACAACTGACTCTATAGGTAATTTCCCTTTGAATTTACATGTGAAACTTTAGGGCTGACACAAAGGAAGAATTTTAATTTGGGAAAATAGTCATTTAAGGGTGTGCATACTAGTTCAAATATGGTACACAAATCCATTAACCAAATCCATCTTATTATGGCTTGAGGTGTCCAAAATGTAGAAAATAATGATCTAAGATTAGGAGATATTTTGTGTCTATTGATAAACTATTCAGGTAGAAACCATATAAATACTATGTATGAATAATGATAATTTGGGAAGACTAAGTCCATACATAAGAGAATGGCTAGGAGAGAGTCCAAGAAAGAGTTAGTTATGTACAAATAAGTCATGTATATTACTTCTTAGTCAAAACTAACATTGTCAAATGTCTAATACAAAATATGAGTGTTTACAGGAAGAGGCCTTTTTATTCCCACAAAGTTTTGATGGTATAAGTGATGAGACAAATAACATCTAGATTGATTTCTTATGCTTGTGTAGAAATTGATGTAGACTAAACAATCAAGGATTGTTATGCATGACATTCAAAATCATTGTGGGTGCTAATGCAATGTCAATACCACCATTTATCACCTAGATTCTTCTTGCCTTTTTATGACATTGATGGTGTTGTGGAATTTTGTTGTGTTGGATGTTATTTCAAATGTTCTCTTAGGCACGACATATTTTACTTCTAAGTGGGAAGATTTGATATATCAAGTGTGGGTTTTCTCTTGTGTGTTATGTGGTGGATGAAAAGGAAAACTTATGTTCATCTTACCTTTGGCCTTGATCTTTAAATCTTTGTAATATACTTACCCTAGTGCATAGAGGGTCAAGAATTCCATCTTGGTACATATATAAGGAGATATTTTTCCTATGTAATTAAACATTTTATATCTCTACACTATATTTTCACACAAGCATATGACGTAGTGATGAAAATTGTTGGTGTGGTCCTATAAAAACTATTCTTTAAGTTATTAAATTTATTGAAAATTCATGTACTCATCTTCATACTTATTAAAGGGGTACTAATATTTTTACATGGTGTTGGTAAACTTGATTTATGTGTTGATAGGCATGAAGTCTTGTTCTCAATATGTGATGTATGTTTTACCCTAGTGTGCAATGTCTTGTGAAAGTGGTCTTCTTTGCATCACTGAAGTGAATGAGTGAGAAGTAGACATCTAATTGTAGAATAAAACTATCTAATGTTGTGTCTTTGATCTTTCCTTCAAACACAAGAATGTCTAAATTGAATTGGGCCTTGATATACCTTTGATACATAAATAATATCTTGATAAGTGGAGCAAAGTAGTTAGATGACATTGGTGGACCAAGATAAATTATGATTTTGAGGTATTTTAAAAATAATGTAGTATGTTACTACTATAAGGAATTAAAAGGTTTCATTTAGGAATCAACCATATTAATATTGTAGTGACGTTGTTTCAAGTACTCTATTGTAAACCAAGTTTTTTTTGCACATGTTTACATGAATGTAATATACTATGAAAAATACATCCATATTCCACATTGTTGCATCCTTTTTTATTTTTGACATTTCAGGTCAGATTCAAAAATAATGTTCTTTAATTGAATGACAAATGAATAATGTGTACAGGGCTAAAAAGGTTATGAATCAAGATTCACATGATTAGAAAGGGGAAAATGCTACCTAATTGATTTGTCGAGTCTGAAATGTGTAAATAAATATCGAATAGAATTCTATGTCCCTCTTGGGATTGAATGGTTAAAGTATATATCTAAAATAAAGCATTTGCAAAAGAAGATGTTTATGAAATGAATGGTTCAACTTTTATAACAGATATATATATATATATATATATATATATATATATATATATATATATATATATATATATATATATATATATATATGATGTTAACTATATAATATAATTATATTTATATATTATTATATAATATTGATTATTATTATATATTAATTTTAATAAATATATTATATATTTTTTGGTTGATAAAAAAGGTTGTTGCCTATCTAATGTAATATAATAATTAAAAATATTTCAAAATCAAGAGTATGAAATTTATATACCTGAATGTTACACGCAAAGTTAGTACCAAAAAAAAAAAAAAAACATCAACCTGAAGATGATTATAAATCATTTAAGGAGAAAACTACTCAATAGAGCTAGAAACCACCATAGTATGACCACCATCACACACTTCATCCTCTAGAAGTAGAGCAACAAGGGAATTTTCCACCTTGAATAGTTCAAATATTAGGGAAGGAATGTCAATCCTATCATAAATAACATCTATCTTGTACCCTTTTGTGATTCTTTGATTGTCATGATCAAATTTACTAGGTTGAATTGTCTGTCAACTATGTTTGGTAACAAGCATTTTATTAATACTTGGTAAAAATGTATAGGAGGGTGATTTTACTCTATTAACCCCCAACACTCAATGAAAACTCTATTTATTGATTTATCTTGGATTGGTAAATCAACTACTTTATAATTTCTTAGCATCTTGTTTTCATATGGGAATATTACCCACAAAATAAACTAATATATTTACTAATTTATTCAATAATATAGTTAATAACATTATTTAGAAGGGGGTGTGTTTTACACAAAGAAGCATACCCATTTATAATGTTTATTATTAACCTCTGCTAATACCAAGGACTATAGAGCATGTCCTAACAAACCACCCTATGATCCAAATTGAACTCTTTTGACACATTCTAATTGATTTTTTGAATTTTTCAAATTTCATTATGTCAAGGAAAAATATTAGTTATCAAATATAAGGTTGTGTGAATATATTAGTTATCGAATCTATGGTTAGGAAAAATATTGGTTATAGATTTTTCTTTGACACTAGCATTATTAGATAATGATACTTAATATCCATGCATTTATTATTTGTATGGAACACTAGATTATTTGACATATTGATTGCACTTTAATTATCCATACATGTGTGTGTATGCATAATCTAAAGTATAAAAATATCTTCATGAACATGTCATAGATATACCATCTCTCTAGAGGCATCTCATGCTACAATGTACTCTGATTATTTTTATGAATTCACTAATGTATCCTAGTTTTTATGACATTGTGCAACAACAACTAAACCCATATGCATAATGTAACTTGTTGTGCACACGCTTTCATCCACACAATTGCCATAATATGCATCACAATATCCAACAAATTTGAAATTATTATTTTGGTGGTACTCAAGGTCATATGTATTTGCTCCCTATAGGTAACAAAGTACTTTTTTAGCTGGTTGTTAATGAATTTCTCTAGGCTCATGCATAAACCTTGATAAAATATGCATCACAAAAGAAATATCTGGCCTAGTTTTCATAAGTATGTCATTCTACCCACTAGTTGTCTATATTTTGCGCTATCAAAAAACTCACCTTCATCATCCTTAGACAATTTCAAGTGAATTTATGTAGGTTCTAGTGTAGGTATGCACTCATTCATGACAAATTTTTTTAATAACTTATAAAAATACTTCATTTATACAATAAAAATATTTTTATCTTTCTAAGTTACCTCTATGCCTAAATAATAGTGAAAAATACCATGTTATATTTGTCATCATTTCTTGTTATAAAAAAAACATCAACATATTTCCTCATAATATTTACCTTATTGTTGTACAAACCCATCTGCAAAAAAATGTGCCTTATCTTTATCAGTATAACCATCACATTTATACTTAACACTATAAAACCACTTGCATCCGTTGGGTTGAATATGTGGAGCATGATCAACAAGAACCCAAGTGTGATTATTCATTATAACATCATATTAAACCCACATAACATTCTTATAAACTATTTTAGTAGATGCATCCTTAAAAGTAAATGTTTTTATAGAAGAAGTAACAATCATTGCATATCTTAACGATTTTTGAGAACTCTTGGGACCTTTTTTACCAAATTCATCTACTTCCAAGTCAGAAAGAGTATTACAATCCCACTTAGGATATATTTTTAAATTTTTAAGATCATGAGTACCATAAGTCTGTACATGTGAATCACCACTAAGATTACAAGTTTGTGCAGAAGAAAAATTAGCATGGATACTTAGAGACTTTTTACAATTTTATAAGTTATCACTTCCTAAAGAATCTCAATAATTAAAAGTGGCTAATTTTTTAAAAAAAAGGAAATGCAGGAACAATCTGTTAATTCATGTCAACGTCATGTCAAAATCTATGAGTTAGGTTTATTTATTAATCCTTTAAAATTTTGACACTTTTTTATCTTTTTATCTAACCTATCAGACTATAAGTAAATTTATGTAATGTTCATATTTCCAAACTCATAAAAAATTGTAATATATAATATAGTATATGTAATGTTCATATATATTATGGATGTATATATGTATATATTGATATATAATATATATAGGATTTAGGGTTTAGGGTTGAGGCAAGTATTGCAAATCAACTCATGTGTTTTGTGAATATTAATAGTACCATATATATTATAATATATGGTACTATATATAATTTTATAATATAAATTATATTATATTAGATATATAATAACATATTATAATTATACATATATAATATTTATATATTATTATTTAATATATAATATTATCACAATATTTAATTTATATCATAATATAATATATAGTATATAATATTACACACACACACACACACACACACACACACACACACACACACACACACACACAATCGATTTAGCAGCCATCAATGCTTCCACTACTTCCTGGTGAACAAAATGATGTGACATTGGAGCCACGCAACTTTTATAACGTTTGAAAAAAATATTGATAATATCTTAGCAACCAAAAATTTAGACTGCATCAACACCTAAAAGACTTACTTGAGGTGAGTATTGCAGATCACCTCATGTGTTTTGGATCAATGCTTAAAAGCATGCATTCATTTTTACCCAAGTGCATAAATGAACTAACATATATGATCACACAATTGGAATGCCTAACATTTTTTTTCACCTTGAGTGCAACTAACACTAAGTGTCCATATCTACATAAAATCATGTTATGAGCACCTCTAACATTCATGAGTAACAATTGTCATTGGAGGAATCAAAACCTAATTATAAACCTACATCCTACATTTTCATACATGGATAAAATATTTTTCATCTTCCATGAAGAAAGTCTAGAAAAAATATCCATAAAAAGGATTACTAATACATATATAGGTATTCAAACAACTTCCTAAATCTTCCTCTAATAGGTTTTAGTCGAACATTTATTACCTGATTTATTGGAAATCAAATATTCAAATGTGTGTTTCAAAGCACAACTAAGGCAATCCCAATACCATCCTTCATTGATGCACATATATGTTACCCTTATTTTATAAACACATTTCCTTTCATTTAAGTTACAAGAACATGGTATTTTAAAACTAAATGGAATATTACTTAGTGGAGAGAGAGATAAGTTCAAGCAATCATTCACATCTTCCCTCATTTCTCTTTTATTCCCCCTATTGATTCACCATCATATGAATCTATTAGGTAGGGATTTTACTTTACAAACCATTATACAATATTACAATGGACATTGGTTTAACTAGATAGGGCATTGGTACACATTGAGAACAAATAATAACTTCCTATAGTCTATGGCATATTTAGTGAAAAACTACAAAAATTGAAAACAGTGCTAAAATAAGCAGTGATGATAGTGACATATAAGAAGATGCATAAATGTAAATGGAACTACATAAATGGGAAATTTTTTCCCACATGCACCCATCAGACACCACTACAATGATTGATTTCCACATATTTTAGCTTTGTGATTTACACAACCATCACAATTAGAATAATACTAAGGTGTTAATCGACCTACACACATTAGTGTCACAATTTATAGATTTGTAGTGCACAGGCACCTGGATTACAGATGATAAGTGCTAAGCCAATCATTGTCAAATAGATTGACACATAAAACTACCTTCAAAATTAGATATTAATTTTTATGGGCTTTTTACTTACTTATGTTTTAGTCATTATCCAAATAACCTCCATGAGTAGTCATTACCCAAATGACGTTTTTCCTCATGTATTTTTTTGTAATAATCATAGGGCAAGGGAATCTACTTTAGAACACAACCACTATAAGTATTTGTTAGTAAGGGAAATAAGGAATGTAATTCACCCCTTGGGCTTCTCACCCTCTAGCCTCTTTCACCATTTATAAAGCTTTTGATGAGTATAGTGCCTAATAAAACACCCTTGTCTTTCTATCATTACCAATGTTGGATTAACCCAATTATAACCCAATCATGTATTTTAATGTTAAGTTGAAGGCTTCCATGATAAATTTTAATTAGAAATTAATTTATGTGGAATTTTTACTTGTGTATTTTTTGGTCATTATCCAAATAACCTCCATGAATAGTCATTACCTAAATGACATTTTTCATTGTATATTTATGGTAATAATCACAAGGCAAGGCAACCCACTTTAGCACACAATCATTATATGCATTTATCATTAAATGCATTCGTTAGTAACCTCCCCTTACCAACAAATGCTTATAGTGGTTGTGTGATAAAGTGGGTTTCCCTACTTGTGATTATTACCTTAAATACACGATAAAAATGTCATTTAGGTAATGACTACTCATGGAGGTCATTTGGATAATAATTAAAATATACACAAGTAAAAATCTCATAAAAATTAATATTTAATTATAATTATTCATTGAAGCCTTCAACTTAAAAATGTCATTTGGGTAATGACTACTCATGGAGGTCATTTGGATAATGATTAAAACATATACAAGTAAAACATCCTACCAAAATAATATATAATAAAAATTACTCATGAAAGCCTTCAACTTAACATTAAAATACATGATTGGGTTGTAATTGGGTTAATCTAACATTGGTAATAATTGTGAGACAATGGTGATTTATATGGCGCTATACTCACTAAAATCGTTGCCAATAGGAAAAGTGGCTAGAAGGTGAGAAGCTCAATGTGGTGAATTACATTCACCATTCCTCTTCACTAATAAAAAATGTTTATAATGGTTGTGTGCTTAAGTGGGTTTCCTTGCCTTGTAATTATTACCAAAAATAGATGAAAAAAATATCATTTTGGTAATGACTACTCATGGAGGTCATTTAGATAATGATTAAAACATGCACAAGTAAAAATCCCACAAAATTTAATATCTAATTAAAATTACTCATGGAAGCCTTCAACTTAACACTAAAATACATGATTGGGTTGTAATTGGGCTAATCTTACATTGGTAATAATTGTGAGACAAGGGTTATTAGACACTACACTAACCAACAATGTTTTCAATGGAGAAAGAGGCTAGAGGGCGAGAAGCCCAAAGTGATGAATTACATTCACCATTCCCCCTACTAACAAATGTTTATAGTGGTTATGTTCCAAAGTGGGTTCCCTTGCCTTGTGATTATTACCAAAATTACATGAATAAAAATGTCATTTGGGTAATGACTACCCATGGAGGTTATTTGTATAATGATGAAAACATACACAAGTAAAAATCTCACAAATATTAATACCTAATTAAAATTGCTTGTGTAAGCCTTCAACTTAACATTACAATACAAGATTGGGTTATAATTGGGTTAATCCCACATTTATAATAATTGTTAGATGAGGATGATTTATTAGGTAAGTTACACTCACTAAAAGCTTTGCCAATGGGGAAAGATGCTAGAGGGTGAGAAACCCAAAGTAGTGAGTTACATTCACCATTCTCCCCCTATTAACAAATAAACAAAGGTTGTGTACTAAAGTGGGTTCCCTTACCTTTTTATTATTACAAAAAATACATGAGGAAAAATGTCATTTAGGCAATGACTACTCATAGAGGTCATTTGGATAATGATTAAAACATATACAAGTAAAAATCCACAAAAAATAATATAATTAAAAGTTCTTGTGGAAGCCTTCAACTTAACATTAAGATACCTTCATAATTTTGGTAGACCATGCTCACAAAATAACATAAGCTCCACCACTCAAGATGATTATTCAAGGAACAACAGGTACATGGAAATTGTACTTGATTGGTGGCATCAAATGTAGACTAAATGGGTTTGCAAGATGAAGTAGTTCTCCCCTACTTCTCCTTACTCCAATCGATGTAACAACATTTAACATAAATGCATTAACTATATTTTTAGGTCTTCACATTCTTATCTATGAATGAAGGCAAAATGGGGGCACTAGTAATTTTCCAATAATAAATGAGACACATTGAATATGTGATCATTGATGAAATGAGTTTCATAGGCCCAAAGATGCTCATCAATGTAAATAGTTGATTGTGTGAGACATTCCCTCAAAGTAATAACAAATATTTTGGTGATTGCTCAATTATTATTTTTGGCAACCTAGGTCAACTTCCCCCTATAAATGGCATACCAACGTATGCAATGAATTCCTTTGGTCAACCATTGTGGCAAACATTTGACACATTTATAACATTGGACATAAATTTTTGTAAACAAGGGTACACCACACAACAACTATTATGCATAAATGTATTGACCAGCATCAGAAATGTAGACATGACAAAAGAGGACTGGAATATGCTCATGTCAAGAACAAAGTCTTTCATGCCTCCGTTAGAACGAGTAGCCTTTCAAATGTCAACACCTTTGTATGTGACTAACAACTTAGCTACATCACATAACAAGCAAATGTTAGAATTGTTAAACATTCCAATTGCAATATGCAAAGCATAATAGAGCAAAGAATAGGTCACACCTTACCTCAACAACACTCAACTAGATGTAATAGTACTTTTACACAAAGGACAAGAGATTATGTTGACATATAATCTATGGGTTGAAGTAGGGTTAGTTAATGGAGCCATCAAGAAAATTGTTCACATTATTTACAATCCAAATTCAAAACTCTTTGACTTACACATGGATGTGGTTTTTGCCTTCAAAAAATACTCTGGTCCCTTATGGAATCAACGATCCAACACATTTGTTAATCTCACCTATTACATGGGGTAATCATTGATAGATATTACTCAAAATGGTATATAATCTAACCATACATAAAGCACAGGAAATGACTCTCAATTAGGTAACAATTGATATTAGAAACACCGATCGTCAAGGCTTAACCTTTATTGTAATATCAAGATTAAGTTCGTTGTAGGACATGCATATCTCTCATGCATTTATCTTGTAGCCGATATACAAGAATGAAAGATAGTAAATATGTAAATTCGTAAAAGATGAAAAAACAAAACTCGATGAAAAACCTCTTCCACAACATATATAACAAATATAAAATTTCTCCATAAATTTAATAAGAGTATTTGACACACTTTGTTGCATTTATTCATACTAATCCACCAGTTTACATTCACTATCATTATAAAATATCACTTCCACCAAAATATAAAATCACATCCCTTCCGACATAATTTACACCTCTAAAACAACTCCTAACAATACATTAATCCAAGTCGAATTATGCAAAGTCAAGTTTGATGTTCAATGCCGTCTTGTGGAGAACATCTTTTGGCCTTAACCGTCCACATGGCGGGTTTAACTTTTAAATTAATAGGTGGGCTATATTTTCTCCGCATGCGCATCTTCTGCGGCGGATCTTATTGAGCCAATTAAGAACCGACAGCTGCTTCCAGAAGGCTAATGGTCACGTGCACCCACTTTGAATCTGCCATGTCGACACCAGAATCTTTTCATTTCGGACAGTTCGTACGACGACTAATCATATTAAATCGGACGAGAGTCCCCAATAAATCGGACGGACGAGAGACACTCGAAAATAATTTAAGAAATAAAATAATAGACTATAGTTTTCTGTGGGTCCCATGTTCCGAGATTTTTCCGTTTTTATTCCCAGTTTTAGCGGAGATGTGGGCCCAGCCAAAAGGCTGCAAATATATATTGGAAAAAACAACGATTATAATTATAGTGAAATTTTGTATGTTGGGCCCAATTTTTGATGGCCGTATGATTATATTAATGATTTTAAAGTTGAAATTAATACATATTATATTATATTATACATTAATATTATTATTTTTAGCTAGAGATGACTAGGTTATAAATCAAATATGCAACCATCCATTGCCATGCTCATGGCTAATAATGAGGAGATTGCCTTGTATATTGAACTTTGCTTTCAACCTTTGCCACCCCAAAAAGGGATTTAGGAACGGGGAAAGATATGTGAGGCACCTCAAAAAAGGATGGATTGTAAGTCCCGGGGAAGGGGGTACCCTGAGTGTAATCATTCTGTGCATAGATCTTATTACCTTGATTTCCTTATTTGTTGTTTAATAAGTGGTTTTATTTATCTATCTCTTACTGTGGTGGAACTCAATTCAATTAAATTGTATCACTATTTTGAACTATTTTTTCTATTATGATTTTAATTTTCCGAATTTTGATGATACCTTCAAAAGTGTATTGATAATCAGTTGAGAGTCCTCTTCTTTACTGATGGTTTTTTGTCTTTTCATCAAGATAATTTAGATCCCTTTCCACGGTGTTTTAGCTTTAACAACGTTATTGGTGTCAAACTCGATATCTAAAGAAAATATAAGGAGTGGTTGACCCTCATGATTTTAGAAGATGGTACAACAATTAACAAGGTCAAGGTTTCCTGTAGAGATGACATCAAAATTGAATTTAATGCATCTCGGTTTAGACACCTTCCAAAAATGAGGTTAATTAAATTTAATATCTGTTTCGCTAACAGTGCCATTCTTATTATTATTATTATTATTATTATTATTATTATTATTATTATTATTATTATTATTATTATTATTATTATTATTATTATTATTATTATTATTATTATTATAACAACAAGGGTGGTGCCTAATTTTAGATACATCATACTGTCATAGTGGTTGGAGAGAGTATGTAGAGTTTGGTGCTTATTTGAGCCCCGGGCTTAGCAGACTACCCAAAATTGGCAGTGCTTGTAGTCCTAACAATAACTTCACCTTTCTTCTATTCATTGAATAAAGAGAAATGAGCACTATTATTATGAATACAATGGTTGTTGTTAGTTTTAGTAAGAATGATAATAGAAAAAGCTTCGAAGTATCTGTATCCATGTGTATTTGCATTTGACATCTGACATCAGTTAATTAGACTATATACAAGGTGCCTTTCTTTTAAGAAGTATTTTCTATTTTTCATCTAAATGGTTTTAAGGTTGCTTAGTTAGGTTTTATAAGGATAAAGCAATCATAATTTTTATCTATTAAGTTTTAGACTCGTCTAAATTGACACATGGTGTATTTTCTATAATTTTAGAGGAATCATTGGCTATCTAACCGCTTTTTCATTGAAATAAAACCTATTTCAATCATTTATTGGGTAACTAAAATAGTTCAATTGAAGCTACATATTACACTAATAGATATGACATGTCACTGAACTTTGCGCCTGTATGTACTTCAGCTTCTTCGAGTGTGTTATTTGAAATACCTTGTCATTGCCCCTCACCATCACTTCCTAGCTCACCTTGAAATATTTCATTACTTTCATGTTTTGTATGTTCTTGCCCTTCCCTACTACTTTGTCATTGCTCAAGCTCATGATGAAACTAAACATCTCTTCTTCGCATAGTTCATTCCCATGTTGTATGAAGAAACATACAACTCAATTTTCCACTGTCACCTCCACCAAAAATATAATATTATTATTTTTTAACCCTTTTTCCATGAAAGGTGAGACAAAGTTAGTAGTCATGGGTTTTGAGTGACGTATGACATCTGATTTACACTCTTCACTTAGCAAAACAAAAACTTACATCTCTTCCAACGTAACTTGTACCTTTGGGGCAACTGATAGTTATAGTGAGGAAGTTGTGTGTAATTTATCCCTTGTATTTTACTAGGATACCTCAGTTACATTCAAGCTCTGAATTTGATGGTTGCATGATCGTATTTATGTTTTTTAGTTGTAAAATATAATCATTTTTTTCTGTAGATTGTATGACCTACAAGATAAAATTTTGGGTAGACCATAAAAAGATATATATATATATATATATATATATATATATATATATATGTATGTATGTATGTATGTATGTATATATGTATATATGTGTATATATATGTATATGTATATGTATATATATGTATATATGTATATATATATATATATATATGTATATATATATACATATGTATATACATATGTATATGTATATGTATATATAGATATATGTATATATACATATACATACATACATATATACACATACATGTATATATATATATACACATATATACATACATACATATATACACATACATACATATATACACATACATATATATATATATATATATATATATATATATATATATATATATATATATATATATATATATATATATATATATATATATATATATATATATATATATATATATATATATATATATATATATATATATATATATATATATAGTGTTACCCTCTTCTATCATGAGACATACTAGCACCTAAAGGGCAACATTGAACAAATAACCGTCATAAAAAAAAAATCATGATAAGCAGGGTCGACCACAAATCTAGTCCCTAGTTACATGTTTTGTTAGGCACATTTAATGAGGTCACATATTCCTATCTTTACATTTTATCCAATGTACACATGGTATTATAACAAATAACCTTTAAAACATTGATGGGGTTGTAGTGGTACCTATGATGCTATAGTAAATACATTGACTTAAATTGGGACTAAGTGCAAGTCTTGGATGACTTTCACAAAGTAGTGTCTTTGTTGTTAAGGTAGCTTACCTTAATGTAAAATGTAGAATGCAAAATGAGGATTCAAATTTGTTAAACATGTAACTATAAACAAGGAACAAGAATTCCCTAGTTTTTTAAGGACATTAGACTACGTGCATAATCTTGTGTTGGAGTGAGACATATGGTTAATATTGTATATATAATATCATGTCATTTTATAACTTAGCCAAATGTGAACATGGATCATAGAACAATGATCCCTTAGTTTACAAAGGACATTAGACCACATGCATAAGCTTATGTTGAATGAGACATATGGATAATATATAAATGATATTATATTGCTTGATGACTTGTCAAATGCTTTGAAAATTTGATGTAATTAATAATTATACTACAACCTCATTTGAATGCAATAATTGAAAACAATCCTGAAAAAAAATTAAACCAATGATATTAGATTTCCATGGAAACCCTATGCATCTTTATAAATGTAATCTTAGATATTTGTTATACATCTTCGGATTTCAATGGAATATAAGTTTTAATTTTAGTCATATGTCTTTACATTTAATATGGAATTAAAGACTTCATTTTTAGGTGTAAGTTGTTGGAAGCATAATCGCTAAGAGTTTTGGGGGGGGGGGGTTAATCAGTGACTTAAAAACTTTATTTCAAATCGTCCTTATACATGAACCATCACATCAACATATGTATCAATCAATACATAGACAAACAACCATACAAACATGAAACGAGATTACACAAGACAACACATCATATATATGGGAAACCCTCAAGGGGAAGAAAACCCACTGATCCTTTAAAATGGAATACAGTCCTATAAGTCAAAATTTTACAATTTAGTGAAGTACCAACTCCACATGGAGCACTAACCCCAACTAGCTAAGCACCAACCCAATTGGGCTTTAACAAACACCTACTTGAAAGGAGGCACCAACCCCCTAGATGCCTCAACACCAAATCAGATACCTAATTACTTTAAGCACATTTAAAAAACCTTGTTGATAAATCAACTGATGATGACTACCACTTCATCTCTTCACATTCTTATTCCTCTCAAACTGCCTCCCAGGCTTCTTTGCTCAATTTGGTCTTTTTCAAGATGATTAGGTCATATGACCTTGATCTTCATATGTAGACATGCTTTCAAATATTAATTATAGATCTTATACACTACTCTAATGGTCTACAATACCTCCTTATAATCACAATGTGATATATCATTCACATACTTTCATGTATGCATAAATAGGTCTTAAACTGCCTTGTATTTATACAAGCCTCTTACTCATATTGCTAATTAGTTGGTAAAACACCCTTAACCTCTTAGGTCGGCCATAGAATAGGTATTAGGACATCTAATAAACATGATTAAAATGAGTATTGAGTCCCTTTTGGTCTACCATAACTCTATTAGATTTTATTTCATTTTTAGGTCTCATGGAGACCTAATCCCATTAGGTCTACTTTAGAACACGTTACACTTTGCCTTTCTCAAAATAATTTTAAACTCCAAAAATGGAAATAATATATCATATAACAATAAAATATACCTCCACTAAGATAAAATTATGTCCATGGAAATTTTTATCTTCAACCATTACTTGAAGCACACCATTTGTATAGTTCACAATTAGGCCTTCTCATACACATAAAGTCTGTCTTGAACTAATGAAGATTAAACACAAATTAGATAAAAAACCATGGAAATAAATAAAATAAATAGAAAATAAATAACCTTATGGTCATTAAAAAATACTTTATACTTCACAACTAAGGGCAAAATGACTCAAACACTTCTTTGCAAATAATCCACTCAGAACTACCAAAACACTCCAAAACCCAATTATGAACAACTTGATATTCAACACATGAAAGAACACTTACCATGACCAATAATATTTTTAAAATATCATTATATATATATATATAAAGCTATAAAATACAAAAAATAAACAAGGACTAATGCCAAATATTGGTCTTGTATACTAATCTTTTGACCTTAGTACACAAAGTCAAACCAGAACTAGTCAAGCCATTTTAGATTCAACATTTCAATTCACTAAATATAAAACCTTATAAAAAGAATTTATAGTACATAAAAGTCACGAAAAACAATATCATGTGTATTATATACTTTAACTCAGATCATAGAGTCTCAAACTCATCACTAAAACTTGCTTACCCAAAATTGCTAATTTACCTTAAAGCATAGTCATGATGACTCAGAACTCTAGCACCTATGTAGACATATTCAATGAATTATGATTCATTTATATGATCCTATGATATAATTAAACCATTATTGGATAGAAATATAATATATTCAAATAACAAATATTGGTCTTGTAGACCAATCTTATGACCTCATTGTACATAGACCTCACTGAGCTAGACAAGCCATTTACGCTTCATGATTTTCACTATTGTAACTAAATTTAAATATTTATACCAAGAATTAATAGGACATATTATTCCCAAAAAACATCTCCATGCACTTGGTTTCATCACTGTTCCATGATAACACATTCTTAAACCTCTTCTCACTTCTACCTGTGTTTTTCACTATTTTCATCATTAGGCATGTTAGTGACTAGCTAACTTGGATGCATAATTTATCATAATTGAGGGATATAATATATCCATAAATATTTATGGAAATGAAACATGAGTCTCAAACTTTATACTCCATCCATTTACATACTTTGACTTGGTTAACTCTAACTGCTACAACAAATCTCTAAGAAATGTGTACTTTCCTATAGGGTCTACTCACACCCCAAACAACTCAATCACACTTAGAGGTGCCTGGGATATTTTAACACAAACTTAAATATCTTTTATATTCATTTGATACTATTCTAGGCTATTTTTAATAAGATATTTCACATCAAGTCCTTGTCAGGGTTTTAGTGAGGTTTAACATAGGTTTTGGTGTTATCAATTGTTTATAAAGGATTTCCCCGTAAATAAAAGGCCAATGCCTATAATTACTATCTATGAAAATTTTTCATCTCTCCTTAATATTTTAGGTTCCCATGCATAGGTTACATGTGCCAATGAACACCTGAAAGTCCTCGGGTTTGCATGCCTTCATTTTATGTACTCAGGAAACCTCAAAACCACTTTTCATGCCTTTTATTATAAATGATGACCTCAAAATTTGTGAACATGCTTTAAAAAACATATAATACCTATGTACATGGTCACATATGCAAAATTGTCTTAAAAACTAATCTTCATGCCTCATTAAGCCAAGCAGGGTTTAGGAGTGGTCTAGGTGCAAACTTGATATAAAGGTCCTACCCCTGTAAGCTCACCCTAAGACTCTCATGAGTGATTTAATTCCTCACATACATGTTCAATAAAACTTATACAATTTATCATACCTCTATTCATCCATATCACCAAGCCACCATGCTCAAAGCTTTTTACTAGGACTTTACATGGTGTGACTAGTGCCATGACTAGGATTCTCAAGTACTTGAAACTTGACAAATGACCTTGGAATAATTTTAAAAGTGTCTATACTTTACTTAAATTATCTCAAAATTCCAAAAAATCTCTCCAAAGATTGTGATTACTTGCTTCACCAAACTTCACTATGCACACCTTCTCACAGAGTCTAGACTAGGCTTTTCAAAACACCTTATACTCAAGAGCTAGTACTCAAACATGCTTACCTCAATGAAATAAACTAATAACATTATTTAGACAACACTCTCACATCATTACAACAATATATTTTTTATCAACATGACCTCATGCAAACCTAGAGCCTCATAATCATGCTTCAATGTTCACTTGACCATTATACCTCTTTGTGACAATACTGACAACTTGACCTAAACCTTGACATCAACCAATAGAAGAGACATTAGGTTGCCTTAAAATTATCTCACAATAGAAGAGACATTAGGTTACCTTCAAATTCTCTCTTTCCTTTAAATTATCTCTTGCATTTAAATTATCTCTTATCACATGGCTTCCTTGTCACATCAATGACATCAACCTCGACATCAATAACAACACTTCTCAACAAAATCCCCCTTTGTCATTGATGGAAAAAATAATACAACCTTATCATTCTCATCTCCCCCAATCTGGGCAATCTCCCTTCTTGAAATTTCTTCTCCTTTGACATTAATGACAAAGGGTCATGCATATTGAAACTTTTGAAACCACTCATTCTCCTTCTTTGGAAACTACTCTTAGAAACTCTTTTATGCTTGATAACAACTATGTTTGAAGCTTATGAACAATCTGAATATCTCTCCCTCAAACCAAGCATCTATCATGCTTACGCTAACTAGAGAATGTCTCCATGAATATTAATGGAGCCACCCCTATCCATAGGGCACTAAAACAACATGAAATTAGGAGATTCCTAGATATCCATGCTATCATAAGACTAAATATCTTTTAGGATCCTTTTAGGCTTGATTGGTCTCTTAGGCTTGATTAGTCTATTTGGCTTGACTTCTTCATTGTTCATGTGGTCAATAATCTGAGCTGATAATGAATATTCTTGACTTAATTTCTCATCTAAAGTATGCTCTACTATAGCAAACAGTCCACTTGGGTTTGTCGATTGATCATGACTCACATTTACTGTCTTTGGTTTCCACACATTTAATTTCCTTATCTCTTGCACTCTAGGGGATTCAAACATCTTATTTTGACTTGATGACCTTCTATCTCTATTAGGATAGAATATTGAAATGTGTCCTATATTATGACAATTATAGCAAACAACTTTATTCACACCTTTTGACTGATGATTCCTCTCATAATCCCATGCATATTCATTTTTAGATGATCTTCTACACTCTCTTACTCTATGACCAAATTGATTGCATTCAAAATAGTAACCATTGAATGAATTCATATACCTCATAGAATTAGGTTGTCTGATTGGTATTTTCATGTTGACCTTCTTGTCTTCATTATCCTTCTCCTTGACTTGATCTTCCTCCCTTCGGTATTCTTTGAAACCAAGACCTGTCTTATCACTTTCAAACTTATGACAACTCAAGATGTTATCTAGAGCATCAGTACTCTTTTCAAACTTCATAAAGGTCTTCAACTTGCTAGATGCTTGATCCCACTTAGCTTTTAAAGATTCCATTTTAGTTCCATACCTAGTGCATTCTTCCTCTTTAGATTTTAAGATAGCAGTGACTATTTCCATTTGTGCTTTAATTTGATTGATGATCTCATCCTAATACTTGGATGTGTTACTCAATCTCTTTTCAAACAAACCAATTTGCTCATCATAGTCCTTAACTAATGATCTTAGTTTATGATTTTTATTTCTTTAGAACTTCAACTCCTCTAGAAAACTCACCAATTTTGCCTCAATGTTCACCTTAGCCTCTTCTTCATCTAATTATTCATCATTCATAAGGCTTTTCCCTTTTGAACAACCCTCATTGTCATTTTATATAGCCATGAATAAGTTTTCATTATTGTCATGTTCATGTTCATTACTATCATCATCACTATCAAATGTACTTATGTCACTTACATTAGATCATTTATTATCTTCTTTGGTATAAAAACTTCTCTTGTTCTTGAATGATATTTTCTTACCTTAATACTTCTTTAAATATTTCTTGCTTTTATCAAGCTTATAGACCTTCTTATCATCACCATGATGTTCATCATGTTCTTCATCATGCTCAATATTATCCTTGTTAGGACACTTAGATGAAAATTGACCAATCTTACCATAGTTCAAACATTTGAAAGGCAAATTACCCTTGTACTTACCACATCCAAACCTTAATTTACTAAAAAACATGGCTATCAATTCATCATCATCAACATCTGAACATACCTCATCCTTGACCTTCTTGGCTTTTGGCTTCTTGTCATCTTTGAATGTTACTTCCTTCTTGGGAGGCCTTCCTTCATTTGTTCTCATCTCATATGTAGTCAAGATGCTATGAAGCCCATCCATCTCTAACTTTTCTAAATCTTGCATCTCTTCTACTATAGACACCTTAGAATTAAACTTAGGAGTTAGTTATTTCAATATCTTTTGAACAACTATAGAATCTTTCACTTATTCTCATAATCCTCTAATGACATTGAAAACTTCATCAACCTTCAATAGGTTAGATTCAATGGTTTGATATTCATTCATATTAAGACTTTCAAACTACCTCCGGTGGGTTTATAACTTGGCCATATTCACCTTTGTGTCTCTTTCATAGATAGTCTTCAATTTGTCTCATATAAGCTTGGATGACTCATAGTGCATCATCTTTACAAACTTTGCCTATGATAGGCCATATAGAATGGAATTCATTGCCTTGGAATTGCTCTCACTTTCCTTCTTTCTTATTGCATCAGTTGGTGGTGTAGGAGGTGGAGTGTATCCATCCACAACTGACTACCATATATCATGTCCTATTGACATTAGATATGTCCTCATTATGATGCTACAAAAAGCATAATTAGTCCCATTAAATAATGAAACCTTATTGGTAGATAAACCACCTTGAGCTTGCTGACTAGCCATCCTTGCTTATAGGATCTCCTTAGGTTGTTAGGTTTAATTCAGAGGGCCTAATTTGATATCAAATGTTAGAAGCACAATCACTAATATGGGGGTGTTACATCACAATTTCACCCTATGATTTATGACCTTTAAATCTATGGATTAATATGGTTTTATCTGATTATTATTGCTTTGATTTGAGCTTTATGACATATATTGTTAAGAGATAGTGATATATTGTTTAATTTATATGATATGATAGTAGTAATTTTTTATTCTATATATTGATAATGTATATTTATTAGTTTGCATCATTAGTTATTATATATGATAACTCAGACTATCTACCTACTTGTTTCGAGGTGGATGCAGGATTGATCCTACCCTTAGAGTATGACGAGTGAAAGCATCATCAGAGAGGATGGAATAGATGAGATTATTGGGGGATGGTAGAGGAATTGATGGTCACCCAAACTCACACACCATAAACTTGTTGACTCTTTTGTTTGATCTAGTTATCTAGTTAGTATGGTTTGAGTATTTGAGTATTCTTATAGTGATCATATTTCAATTTATGATGACTAATTTGTGATTGTTAAGTTATGCGACATTATTACTTAGAAAATTGGTAAGCAATATTATTTAATATATCTTATTAAAGATAGTCAAAACTTTGAACTAGTCTTTAAAGCAAATTCAACAAACGAAATTCATAGATATAACATCAAAAGATTTGAAATATAGGTTTGACAATTATTGTTATGCTAATATTTAACATTATATATAGTTGATCAAAACTGATAATGACAAAAATAATCCACACTTTAAACTAATAAATAGAATTTTACTAATTATATTAACCTAGTTAAGTGTTGCAATGATTAGTTAATAAATCTATTTCTAAAATGACTTATAAAGTACTAGTTAACATTAGCTCAGTCAAATAGTTGAATACTTATCTAATATTTGCATGAATTCAACTTTGGGTAAGAAAAATTTGATTTTATGGAAATAATTATTAATTGGAAAAGACTTTTATAAACTTGAAAAGGAACTCGAGTAGTCTTCTATGATCTTGAGCTTCTTAGTTGCATTAAAAGATTGCATGTTTATGATTTTAGAATAGTGGAGTTCAATTACTTTGAAGTCAGCATGTAAACTCAGTTAAAACTTATCCATCACCATTATTTGATAAGTATAATGGCATGTAAATAAGAGGCATGGAGAATGAAAAAGAAAAGGTTTTTATAACTAAAGAAAAGAAAGTATGCATGTTGTATAAAATAAAGAGAGCTCAACTTAAGTAAACATTAATTGATTTAAAAACTAATAGTTAAATCAATGATTTAGGGAAGAAAGATTATTAAGAATAAATAAGGGTGTACGGTGATGGGGATGAAGAAGAAGAGAAAAGGCGTATGATGAAGGGAGAATGGGAAGACAAAAATAAAATAGTAAGAAGCAACGTTAGATAAAAAAAGAACATAATAAGATGGAAATACTAGCGGTGATAAGAATAAATGGAGTTACAATACCCACTTTGCCCTTGTTGGCAGCCATATGAACATCTAAAAGTTATGAATCAGGTTGGGTTTGTTTTACCTTCATTTATTTTCTAAACTAAAATGTAATAATGGATTATAAAAGGTTCTTGCATTAAGAGTAATGCATTTTTAGTCTTGTAGTAAATCAATACAAATTAAAACCATGACTGCAATACTTTCATCTATTTATAATAGTCATTGAAATAGTAAATGTAGGAAGGAAACTATATTTTCTCTTAATAATCAAGATCAAATGTTTGGTGGAACTTTATTTTCTACCTCAAATTTGCATATTACAGTTTTTGTTGAGCTGCTTTATGAGTCGTATTACACTTTATAAATGAGTGTTATGATCATGGGATAAATTGAGCTACTAAAATGGTTGTATAAAAATTGAATACATCAATTTTCTAACTCACCTCATACCCCTTATCCTAAATCAATGTTGGAATGATTTGTATACTCAGTTCGGTATGAAATAGTAATGAACTTAGGAAATTATGTTTCTTATCTAATGCAATATCGAATGTTCAACTGAACTTTATTTTTACCTCAAATATTTTGTATGGTAGTTTGGGCCAAATTGCACCAACCTGAGTTGTGTTGTAAATCCAAAGTGGTATTGATGAGCATGATTATCATGGGATCCTTTATATATTTATTAAACCATTAAAGTATATAAATATTTTGAACCACTCTTATCTTAATTACTATAATTTTAGCATACAATGATTGTATATAAAAAAATAGTGATCCATGATAGTAGTAACAACCTATTTTAAACTTCTAACGACCTGTTTTAAACTTTTAGCAAATTGATTCAAGTATCAAATGACTATTATACTCATCTATATTTACTACTATACTCAACTGTAGCGACCTGTATTAAAAGCAAAGACAAAAATAGAAGCATGAAGTTTTTAGTGGCATCACTGAGCTTTATAAAAATGATGGCTATGAATAATGACATCACTACATGATAGAAAGACACCACTTCATAATAGGAAAAACATCATTGTCTTACAAAGGCAACACTGAGTTTATAAAGGCTGAGAAGGGGTATTAAAATTGCTAAGTGTAAATATTATAATAAATAGTTTAAATTTATGAATTTAATTATATTACAAATCCAAAACTTAAAACTTAGATAAGAGATATGCATGGTAGAGGTACGGTGTCAAAAATGACAGTTGAAGATTCAAAAGCACTTGACCATTGATTTTAGTGATGCTAGATATGCTAGAGTATACATATAATATCCAAAAAAACTCTAGAAATGATCTATTAAAAGTAGGCCCATCCATAAAAAGTGGGCCCATAAGAAGAGACCCAATTATATATTATGATTAAAAATGTTAGTTATGTTAGTTTTGTGATAGCGCTAGTGTTTTAGTTACAAGCTAATTAAATCTTAAACATCTTCTATTTTTTTAGACTTCTATCAAACAATATGAATTAGATAATTCAAAATTGAATTGCATGTGATGAAAAACCAAATATATATATGTAAAATATTATATATATGAGATACAAATATATAATGATATATATAAAAATATAAACTATTATATGTATGAGGTACATGTATATAATGTTAGATAAATATGTGTGATGCGTATGTGAAAGTGTGTGTATAGTATTTATTCTGAAAGTTAGCATGTGTTTGTACTAGCTCATAAAATGAATTGCTTAAACCTTTAGACTTGTAATGAATAAATACATGACAATAACTTTGTGGATGTCTTCTAGGGTGGTTTTAAAGTAGAGGTTGGTTTCCTCTATGTTGAGAACTATCTAAAAATGACAATAATAAAATGTTTTGTTCAAGAGAGATCTAATGAATTGTAGTACTCAGGTTTCATCTAAAAGGTACATGGAAGTTCTGTTTGTGAAATCTTGTAAACCTTGGCTTGTGTCATAAAAGACTGTTAGTATTTATATGTAGATAGTGTGAAAACTTTTACACAGTACATATTGAGAGATTATTAATGTGTAAACGTATTTAGACTTTTGATAGCATATAATAGTGAAGTTAAGTTTTAATCTAATTGATTATTTATAGTTCAATCTAGGATATACCCGGGTGATATAATACCATACTTGATTAATATTTATAAGTGTAAGATTGTTATTTATGTTTGAGTAGAGTGCCCATACACAATGAACTATGATAGTATGGGATATCATAAGACACTTTAACTTAAATTTATGTGCTCAAATGGTACATACTGTAGTTGTATGTTTAAACTCTCACCTATATTAACTGATTGAATGTATGTGTTAGTTATTACTTGAACAATATGTTTGTAACAGTTAGTAGGATATCATGTATATGAGCATACAACCTAAAGAGTGTAAACAAAAATGTTAGGTTAGACATTTATTTGATTGCATGACTTGCTCTGTTATATATACTTGCTTGAATAAAATCTTATGATTCTATGTATTAATGACTACTTTGAATGAATGATTGTGGAAAAACTAGTAGTTATGTCTTAGAATACTAGACTATGATAATATGAGATTTCATGGGGTGTAGTTGTTTGGATCTTATTGTAGTAGTTGAGAAACTACAATTTAATATGAATCTTATATAGTTGGTATAAACTATAGGTATTATTTTTGGTTTGAGATAGAAAATAATATAAGATTCATTCATGCGTTGATAGAATAATTATACACTTTGATTACTCCTATGTTTAGCATGTAATGTGATATGATTGCTAGGAGACCATAGTTAGTGTGAATCTTGTGGCTAAATAATATATAGTGAGACACTATCTTATGGTATTTATGATTAACATGTCAGTGCGATATCTTGCAATAGAATGGGTTTTCTATTATACATTGCATATTTATTTTTTGAAATCATACACACTTGGGTACATAATTGTTTTCTAGATTTATGCACCATTCTATCTACTTATCCATGAAAGGAGGGCTATTCCCTGATAAGAGATTGTGCAAGAAATCGTTGTTCCATGGTTGGTATGAAAAAGTGCTCAGATGATGCTCTCCCTCCTTACTATAGTACTTACTTGGAGACTACACTTGAGATTATCAATGATATATGAGTTGGTTCAACTTGTGATTTGAAGGGCTTGGTATCTATTTATTATATTAAGGTTGAAGGCTTGATGAAAATGTAATTATATTTTATTGGTATATACTTGAACATCAGTTATTGTATTAGTGGACTAGTCATGGCTGAGTCTTAATATATTTTACTTTCCTTACAATTGTCACAAGTTATATTACAATCGCCATTTTAATTTTGGAAATGTTATTGTCTAAAGTTTATGATTTAATATGTTGTTGAGTTTATTTCTATGGAATGAATGCTAAGTAAATTTTAAAAAAATACTACATTATTTTAAATACAACTAGAGGGATTGTTACATGCGGTATCAGAGTTATGGCTTGAACTCTAAGACATAATGAGTCCATTAGCATTTTATTACATCTTTATTTAATAAAAGGGATAAATGTGAATGTGTGTGTGGTACATTGAGTGTGTGCCCTAAGAGAATTTTTACCCCCTTAGAGTTGTTAAAGGGTTGGTTTATCGAGTGTCTCATTGGTGATGGTTATATAAGGTGTTAGGATAGGTAAGTGCATAACATAGTCCATGAGTTATGAACAAGAGTTCCTTACCATATTCTTGATCTTTAGATTAAACACCTCGAGTGTGATTATATCTTTCATGGTAACCAAATCACCTTCACCATTTGTGTTTGTGTATGGTGAGTGTTTTAAAAATCACGGAGTGCTTACCACTTAGGTATTTATGCATTAGTTTTGTGTCTTAACTATATAGATTATAGGAGTGGGAATCCTATAAGACCATTCTATATTGGCACCACCTAATGTGGTGGGAATTTATTACAGATTAAATGTATATCTCTTGATTGTGAATTCCTGTGTTAGGAGTTTTTGGATTAGCACCCTTATATTATGTAGACTTAAGAAGAAGTGTCATCTCTCTTAGTTAGCTTAGAGGTGATTTATTATGATCTCACTCTCCTATTGCATCATTTTAAGCTACCAAGAAGATTTATATTTATAGGATGTTGGTTTAGTGTTTTCTCAAAAAGAAACCTTGTTTCTGAATCATTGTTTTAATCTTATTCCCTTGAGTTTATGGGATAGTGTTTTCTACTTCTTGTTGAGAGAAGTTGTAGGATAGGATAGATTGATGCATCTTTAAGGTTATTATTATCCTTATGGTTATGGAGGTAGTTTATAATACTACACTTACAAGTTTGGTAAGTGCATAGTGATTGGCAACGTGGATTACGGTGTTTCATTTTTCCATGTGAGGGTATGTAGGAGTTTTGTTTTTAAGACATTAGCTCTTTACTTTCCACTTGTGACTTTTCAGAGTCACTATTTCATTTAACTTGTTAACTTGACCTCAAATAATTATAAACCTTGAATTTATATTAATTCTAATTGACTATAATTGTTATGTTATTATGATATTAATCTCTTTTAAAAACATGTTGTTTTGAAGAGTTATATATGTACCTTTCTTCGGGAAAAAGTAAGGTATAAGATGTACATAACATCTTGGTAGTCTGAAAGGGTTGATATAAACTTTTTAACATGTTGTGTGCTAGTCATGCAAGAAAGGAGACATTGCATCACTTATAAGGTTGTAAGGATATCATTACACCTTAGCCTTTATATGTTATGTTAATTGTGATATTATTTCCCCTTTACTATGAATATAATACTATAGGTTAAGTTACAAAATATGATACTATTTATGTTTGATTAGTAGCAACTTAATATAATTTTGGAATGATTATTTCTTGTACATATGTCAGTACATCTAGAATCATTTACCATATAATATTGCTTTCTATGATTTGTTAGTATATATTTATGTTTCATTGAACCTTGTACACATTGTGGAGATATTTAGTTTGTGGAGACCTGAGGGATGAGTGGTGAATTAGGAACACGAGTTATAAGAAATAGGATGGTATCCTACTTAGCCTCACATTGACTCAGTTGTTACTGAGTTTAAATATGATAGATGGACTTGTCAAATTTAGGATTTGACAGATAGACTTGTCAAATTCAGTCATATGGCCATACATATGTATATAGTGGATGGATATTCTATGATTTTTTATATATTAAAAGTTTAATATTTTTAGTTCCTATTCATTGTCATACTTGTCAAGATCTCCATTGAGTAGTGACAATATTGACATGTTATACTTATTCAAAGCTATGCAGAGTAGTGATAGTATTAACATATACACATCATTCTTACCAGGTTCCCTATATACTTTTTTCATAATGAGAAATAGACTCTCTAGGTGAGAGAGATGTGCTTAGGGGATGTATGGTTTTGTGTAACTCTCCCTAGTCATTTTTTTTGGCTTTTGTGATGATCTCATGTGTTTTTTGGGAAGTCAATGAAACTTTTACCAATATATTATATGCTTGTCTTATGGTTATAGACCCCGAGGTGGTCATGATAGAACCAATCAATGTAAATGACTTTCATAAAACTTATTTGTATAAAAAGAAATATCACAAAGTAGGGTCTTGTAGGACCAATACTTTAGTATTTGAGAATTTTTGTAGTGATCATATTTTAGTTTATGCATAGCTTGTTGTTAGTTTCAAATGATGATTGCTTTATAATTTTTATGTTGTGTGACATTATTACTTATCAAATTGTTAAGTGATATTATTTAATGCATCTTTTTGAAGATAGTCGAAACATTGAACTAGTCTTTAAAGCAAATTTGAAAAATAAAATTCATAGATATAACATCAAAAGATTTGAAATATAGGTTTGGAAATTATTGTTATGATAAAATTTAACATTATATATAGTTGATCAAAATTGATCATGACATAGACAATCCACACTTTAAACTAATAAATAAACTTTTGCTAAGTAGATGAACCTAGTTAAGTGTTGCAATGATTAGATAATAAATCTATTTATAAAGTGACTTATAAAGTACTAGTTAACATTAGCTCAGTCAAATAGTTAAATACTTATCTAATATTTTCATGAATTCAACTTTGAGTAAGAATGGTTTGATTTTATGAAAATATTTATTAATTGGAAAATACTTTTATAAATTTGAAAAGGAATTCGAGTAATCTTCTATGATCTTTGGCTTCCTAGTTGCATCAAGAGATTGCATGTTTATGATTTTAAGATAGTGGAATTCAATTACTTCAAATTTAGGATGTAAACTCAATTAAACCTTAGCCATCACCATTATTTGATAAGTATAATGGAATGTAAAGAAGAGGCATGGAGAATGAAAAATAAAAGGTTTTTATAATTAGATAAAAGAAAGCATGCATGTTTTATAAAATAAAGAGAGCTTGACTTAAGTAAACAAAAATTGATTTAAAAACTAATGGTTAAAGCAACGATTTAGGGAGGAGAGACTATTAAGAAGGAATGGCATACGGTAATGGGGATGAGGAAGAATAGAAAAGGCATATAGCGAAGGGTGAATGGGAAGGCATAAAGAAAATAGTAAGAAACAAGATGAGAAAAGAAACGAACATAATAAGAAGATGGAAATACCAACGGTGATAGGACGAAATGGAGGTTAAAGTACCAACTTCACTCTTATTGGAAACCATATGAACATCTGAAAGTTAAGAATTAAGTTGGATTTTTTTTACCTTCTTTTATTTTATGAACTAAAATGTAATAATGGATTGAAAAAGGTTCTTGCATTAAGAGTAATGCATTTTTAGTCTTGTAGCAAATCAATACAAATTAAAACCATGACTGCAGTACTTTCATCTATTTATAATAGTCATTGAAATAGTAAATGTAGGAAGGAAACTATATTTTCTCTTAATAATCAAGATTGAATGTTGGGTGTAACTTAATTTTCTATCTTAGATTTATGTATTACAGTGTTAGTCAAGCTATTTTATGAGTCGAGTTACACTTTATAAGTGACAATATGAATTAAATAATTCTAAATTGAAGTGCATGTGCTGAATATATATATATATATATATATATATATATATATATATATATATATATATATATATATATATATATATATATAGGTAAAATATTATATATATGAGATACAAATATATAATAATATATCTAAAAATATAAACTATTATATATACGAGGTACATGTATATAATTATATATATATTATATATGTGTGATGCATATGTGAAAGTGTGTGTATAGTATTTATTTTGAAAGCTAGTATGTGTTTGTACTAGCTCATAAAATGAATTGATTAAACCTTTAGACTTGTAATGAATAAATACATGATAAGAAATTTACGGATGACTTATAGGGTGGTTTTGAAGTAGAGGTTGGTTTCCTCTATGTTAAGAACTATCAAAAAATGATGATAATGAAATGTTGTATTTAAGAGAGATTTAATTAACTGTAGTATGCAGGTTTCATCTAAAAGGTACATGGAAGTTCTATTTGTGAAATCTTGTAAACCTTAACTTGTGTCATAAAAGACTATTAATATTTATATGCAGATAGCATGAAATTTTTTGTGCAATACATATTGAGAGAGTATTAACATTTAAAAGTATTTAGAATTTTTATAGCATATAATAGAAAAATTATGTTTTTTCTGATTGATTATTTGAAGTTTAATCTAGGATATATCAGGTGGTATAATACCTTACTTTATTGACTAATATTTATAAGTGTAATATTGTTGTTCATATTTGAGTAGAATGCTCATACACAATGAGCTATGATAGTATAGGATATCATAAGACACTTCATCATTAATGTATATTCTTGGATGGTACATATTGTAGTTGTATGTCTAAACTCTCACCTACGTTGACTGATTAAATGTATTTGTTGGTTATTACTTGAACAATATATCTATAACAGTTAGTAGGACATCATGTATGTGGGCATACAACCTAGAGAGTGTAAACACTAATGTTAGGTTAGAATTTTATGTCATTGTATGACTTGCTCTATTATATACACTTGCTTGAATAAAATCTTATGACTCTATGTATTTATGACTAGTTATGGTAAAACTAGTAGTTATGTCTTAGAACACTAGACTATGATAATATGGGATATCATGGGGTGTAGTTGTTTGGATCAAATTATAGTATGTAGGAAACTACAGTCTAATGTGAATCATATCTAGTTGATATAAACTATAGGCATTATTTCTAGTTTGGGATAGAAAATATGTAAGATTCATTCATGCATTGGTGGAATAATTGTACACTTTGCTTACACCTATGTTTAAAATGTAATGTGATATGATTTCTAGGATGATGTAGTTAGTATGAATCTTATGGTTAAATAATGTACAGTGAGACATTATCTTATGGTATGTATGATTTACATGTTAGTGCGATATCTTATAATAGAACATGTTTTCTATGATGCACTACATGCTTAATTTTAGAAATCATACACACTTCGTTACTTACTTGTTTTATATATTTATGCACTATTTTATCTACCTATCTGTGAAGGGAGGGCCATTCTTTGATAGGAGATTGTGTAGGGGATCATTGGTCCATGATTAGTGTGGAAAAGTGCTCAAATGATGCTCTCACTCCTTATTATAGTAATTACTTGGAGATTACATTTGAGATTATCAATAATACATGAGTTGGTTTGACTTGAGCTCCAAAGGGATTGGTATCTATTTATTATATTAAGGCTGAAGGCCTAATCAAAATATAATTGTATTTCATTGGTATATACTTGAACAACACTTGTTGTATTAGTGGACCAACCCTGGTTGAGTCCTAATGTATTTTAATTTCCTTGTATTTGTAAACATTTATATTACAATCAGAATTTAAATTTTGGAAATGTTATTGTCGAAGGTTTATGATTGGATAAGTTGTTGAGTTTGTTTATGTGGAATGAATGTTAAGTAAAAATTAATTACTACATTATTCTAAGTGAAAATAGAGGGGTTTTTATAGGTTGGGGGGGTGGGGTAGTGAATTAGTGACTTAAAATTTTTCTTTCAATTCCTCCTTATACATGAACCATCACATCAAAATATAGATCAAGCAATGCATAGGCAAATAACCATACAAACATGAAAGAAGATTACATAAGAAAACACATCATATATGTGGGAAACCCTAAAATGGAATAAAACCCATTGATTTCCAAAAGTGGAATACAATCCTATAAGTCAAAATATCATAATTTAGCGAAGCACCAACTCCACATGGAGCATCAACCCCAACTAGCTAAGCACCAACACAACTAGGCTTTAGAAAGCACCAACTTGCAAGGAGGTACCAACCCCATAGATAACTTAGCACTAACTCAGACACTTGATTAATTTTATAACCTTTATAACACCTTGTTTCTCAACCAATTGATGATGACAACCACTTTAGCTCTTCACAATCTTATTCATCTCAAATTGCTTTCTAGGCCTCTTCACTCAATTAGGTCTCTTTCAAAACTAATTAGGTCATATGACCTTGATATTCATATTAAAACACACTTTAATTTATTAATTAAATATATTATATACTACTCTGATGGTCTAAAATACCTCTTTCTACTTATAATGTGCTATATCATTCATATACTCTCATGCATGCATAAATAGGCCTAAAACTGCCTTGTATTTATACAAGCCTCTTTCCCATATTTCCACTTAGTCAACCAAAAACCATTAAAATATTATTTATACCATGAAATAGGTCTTTATAAATATCATAAACATTATTCAAATGAGTATTGAGTCCATTTTGGTCTACCATAACTCTATTAGACTTCATTTCACTTTTAGGTCTACTTTAGGACACATTACACTTTGCCTTCCTTGGAACACTTTAAAACTCCAAAAATGGAAGGAAAATATCATATAAAAATAAAATATACCTATAATAATCTCATATTATGTCCATGTCACTTTTTATCTTTGACCACCACTTGAAGCACACCATTTGTATTGTTCACAATTAGGCCTACTCATATACAGAAAGTCTATCTTGAACTACTGAAGATTAAACAAAATGTAGATAAAAAACCATAGAAATAAATTATTTATATATAAAATAAATTACCTTTTGGTAATAAAATTATGATTAATACTTCACAACTCATGGGAAAATGACTCAAACACTTCTATGAGAATAACCCACTTAGAACAACCAGAACACTCCAAAACCTAGTTATGAACAACTTGATATTCAACATCTGAAAGAACACTTAAAATAACAAATAATATTTTTAAAATATCATTTAAAATATATATAACACTATAAAATACAAAAAAAACACAATGTCTAATGTTAAATATTGGTCTTGCATACCAATCTTTTGACCTCAGGGCACACAGTCAAACCAAAATCGGTCAACCTATTTTGGATTCAACATTTCAATTAATTTAAATGAATTTATAGGACATAAAATTCCAAAAAAACAACACAATTTTCATTATATACTTCAACTCAAGGCATAGAGCCTCAAACTCATCACTATAACTTGTTGACCCAAAACTGCCAATTTACCTTAAAGCACAGTCATGATGACTCAAACCTCCAACACCTTTGTAAACATATTAAATAACTTATGATTAATGTATATGATTATATGAGATAATTATAAAATTATTGGATAGAATATAATATATTCAAATAGAAAATATTGGTCTTGTAGACCTATCTTATAACCTCACTATACACAGACCTCACTGAGACAAATAAGCCATTTAGGCTTCATCATTTTCACCACTATAATTGAATTTAAATATTTATAAAAAGAATTAATATGACATAAAATTTAAAAAAAAATATATCCATGCCCTTGGTTTTATCACTATTCCATGATAACACATTCCTAAACCTCTTTTCACTATTGCCTAGGTTTTTCGTTGTTTCCATCATTAGGCCTGTTACCGATTAATTAACTTGGATGATTGGTTTAAAACACTTTATGGATATAAAATATATATAAACCTTCATGTAAATGAAACATGAGTCTCAAAATTTATTGTCCATCCATTTGCATACTTTGACTTGGTCAATTCTGACTGCTATAATAACTCTCTGAGAAATGTGCACTTTCCTATAGGGTCTCCTCACACACTTGAAAACTCAATCACACTTATAGGTTTATGAGAAAGTTTAACATAAAATAAAATAGCTTTTATAGTCAATTTATTCCATTTTTGGCTGTTTTTTACAAGATCTTTCACATTAGGTCCTTGTTAGGGTTTTAGAGAGGTTTAACACAAGTTTTGGTGTTAATGATTGTTCATAAAGGATTACCCATTAAATCCAAAAAAAATTCTTTTAATTATTATATATAAACCTTCCACATCTATATTTAACATATAAAGTTCCCATGTAGAGGTTAAACATGCCAATGAACACCTAAAAGTCCTTCTCGGGTTCGCATAGCTTTATTCTATGTACTTGAGAGACCTCAAAAATGCTTTTCATGATTTTTATTGAAAACCATGACATAATACTTTTTAAAAATGCTTGAAACAATATATAATACCTATTTTCATGCTCATATATTCAAAATTATATTGAAAACTAATCTTCATGCCTCATTAGGCTAGGCAGGGTCTAGGAGTGGTCTAGGTGCAGACTTGATCTGAAGGTATTACCCCTATAATCTTACCTTGAGACTCTCATGAGTGATCCAATACATAAAATACATGTTAAATAAAACTCATAAAACTTATAATGCCTCTTTTCATCCATATCACCAAGCCACCATGCTCAAACATGCTTACTAGGACTTTACATGCCATGACTAGTGCCATGGCTAGGCTTCTCAAGCACTTGAAACTTGAAAAATGACCTTAGAATACTTATAAAAGTTTATATAATTTAATTAAATTATCTCACATATATAAACAGTATCTCAAAAGTTTGTGCTTACTTACTTCACCAAACTTTACTATGCACACCTTCTCACAAAATCTAGACTAGGCTTCTCAAGACACCTTGTACTCAAGAAATAGTATTAAAAATTGATTATATAAATGAAATAAAATAAGAAAATTATCTATATATCACTTTCACATAACTACAACAATATCTTTCTAATCAACATGACCTCATATAGATCTAGAGCCTCATAATCATGCTGTAATATTCACTTGACCATCATACCTCTTTGTGATAATACTTATAACTTGACCTGAACCTTGACATCAACTTTGACATAAAATAACATAAGAGACATTAGGTTTCCTTTAAATTATCTATCAATAGAATAGACATAGGTTTACTTCAAATTCTCTCTTGCCTACAAATTCTCTCTTATCACATGGCTTCCTTGTCACATCAATGACGTCAACCTTCACATCAACGATAATACTTCTCAACATAATTTTGGGATGAATTTAACAAAGTTTTTATCTTTTCCTTTATATTTTTAAGAAGTGTCAGGTTTTTTTGTTCCACATGTGTTTTCTCCTTCTCATAATGAAGGATGACGGGTGATGATCTAAAATGTCGAGTAAAAATATGGTATACACAATTTTTCCAAAAGTTAAGATTTTTATTATGTGGATTGTGAAAGCATAAAATATTTCAAAGTTATTATTTTTTGTTAAGGAAACATATCCCAATTTCAATGGAATAATGATTCACCTTAATCAAATGTAAAATGTGAAACATAGAACATAGAATATGAAATGAGTATCCATTCCTATCGAATTTGGACATAGAAAGAAAATACCTTAGTTTTTAGAGTATATTATATTGAATGAAAAATATTTTGTTGGGGTGGGTTAATATTGTATAGATGATGACATGCCATTCTCTAGCTTGGTTAAATGTAAATGTGGAACATAAAACAATAATCACTTGGGTTTAAGATGAAATTGGACTGCATGTATAATTTTGTATTGGGAGATATGTATGAGTAATATATAGATGATACCATGTCTCTTGATGGGAAAGAATATGCTTTGGAAATTTTATGTAATCAATATATATAGTAAAATCTAGTTTTAATGTAGCCTTTGCAAAAAAAAATTCAACAACTTTAAAATAGTGATGGTATAAATACATGGAAACCATTATCTTGTACCTTTATAAATTTCAACTTAGATATTTTTTATACATCTTTGGATCTCAAAGAGTTAAAGTTTTGACCTTATGCATATATATTTTGATTTTATAGGGTATTAAAGTCGTCATTTTATAGGTGTAAGTTTTAGATGACTTTTAAAAATTATTTCCTTTTTGTTAGGAAAACTTAGCCTAAATTCAACATGGAATGTGAAAAGAGGATTGAAATTAGTTGAACATATAATAAGGACGAGGATCCATCCTGGTCAAAAATGAATGTAGAAACAAAACCCATTGGTTTCTGGAGAACATTAAACAACATGCATAGTCTTGTGTTAGGGTGATATATGGTTAATATTGTATATATGATATTGTGTCATTCTCCAACTTATCCAAATATGGACTTAATATAAGGAACAAAGATTGCTTTTTTTTAAGGGCATTGGACTACATGCATAATCTTATGTTAGGTGAGACATATGAATAATATAAAGATGATACCCTATCATTCAATGGGAAAGAAAATGATCTGGGAATTTTCATATAATCAATAGATGTAATATAACCTAGTTTCTAATCAATCTTCATAAAAAATCCTTACAACAAATTTAGAATAGTGACAAGGTAGATTTGTATGGAAACACTTAGCTTGTGTTAATTTATATGGACACTTATAAATTGAACATAGATATTTTTTATACATCCTTGATTCTCAGTGAGATTAAATTTTTGATCTTACGCATATATATTTTTTATTTTATATGACAATTATGTAATACCTTTTTCTTGGTGTAAGATGCCAATGACTTTGACAAAGTAGTTTCCTTTGGTCAAGGAAACTTAGCCCAATGTCAACGTTCACTATAGAATGAAGATTCAACATAGATAAATTTAGAATTTGAAATATGAATTAAGGATCCATCCTAGCCAAATGTGAATGTAGAATGAGATTTCCTTCGTTTAGGAGGACAGTAGACTATGTACATAATATTGTGTTACGGTGAGACATACGGTTAATATTATATAAATGTTATTATCTCATTCTCTAGCTTAGCCAAATGTGGAACATGGAATAAGGATCCCTTGGTTTCAAGAGGACATTAAACTTCATGCATAATCTTGTGTCACATGAGATGTATGAAAATGTAGAGATGATAATTTGTTGATTCATGGGCAAGTAGATGCTCCAGTTTTTTATGCAATGAATAATTATAGTACAACCTAGTTTTAATGTAATCTTTACCAAAAAAAATTGCAATAGATTTAGAAAAATGATGGTCTATTTGCATGGAAATCCTTAGCTTTTTTTAGTTTATATTCACCTTTATTAAATTCAGCAAGTAGATATTTACTATATATCTTTGGATCTCGATGGGATTAATTTTTTGTGTTAGGCATATATATTTTTTATATGACATTTATGTTTTCATTTTCTAGTCCATTGGGTTAGTTTAATTGTTAGATAAGGGGAATCATCATGTAAATGGTTTAGATTTGAGTTAGAGTGAGCTAAGATCTTCTTAATTATTTTTTGGGAATAAATATATGTCAAAAATAAATTAGTAAGCTTGACGTTTTATATATATATATATATATATATATATATATATATATATATATATATATATATATATATATATATATATATATATATATATATATATATATATATATATATATATATATATATATATATATAACCTCCATGAGACAAAAGTACAAAGCATAGGTGAAAAGAGTATAAAATAGGATCCATATAGAGATAATATTGTAGGATAGTTATTGGAATTAATTGTTGAATATTTAATTCTAAAAACATAATCGTAACACAAATATAATGAAAAAGTACAAAGGAATGTGTTCAATAAGTCCAAGTATCCAAGCTATATATTAGTGCACAGATCACTAAAAATAATAAAATTAGATTGTTACAAGGGTAGGAGGTGTTGTGGTTTAACTACTTATGATGAAACTAATTAAATAATTAATTGAGGGATTAGTTAACTATATAATGAGCCCATGCTAATTAATTAACTAAACTAAGGACCTTAGAGGTTTTATTGATGATGGAACTCAAAGTATAAATAAACATTGACTCATCATACCTATTTAAATTATTTTCTTTAATCACAATTTATAAGGACTCATTAATCTTTCTTTTTATGTCAGTGATCTCATTGGAGATGACCTCAACCTTTTCTAAGAAAATATGACAATTGCCTCTTATTTAATTGAGGGTAAAATCTTCACCCCTTTAATTGATTAAAATAATATCTTCAGTTTTAACAATAATAGAAAATAATTTAATTAAACAAAAATATAATAATCTAGTGAGTTACATAGTAATTTATTTGACACAATCAATGAGAAGATTTAAAATTAGACTCTAAAACTAAAAATCATAATACAACATGAATTTGATAGAATTAGATATAACATACAAATCTCTCACCATCCAATATTACATTGCATATAGTATATGCTATATATTTTCTCACAAACCAATCTCTACACTATTTAAAAATTGGATAAAATTTACTATAATAACATAGTATATAATATTTTCCAATTAATAAATATCTTTTTACATGATATAAATGTATAACACATGTTGTAGAACAAACAAATATCATGCAAAAAATTGATGTGTCCTTGTCTATTTTTTTAATAATTAATAACAATATTAACAATTAAACTAGTAATATAAACATATTATTATGCTCCTTCAAAATATGGATTTATTATAAAATACCAGTTATAACCACTCTAGGTTCATTACATAAGTACGTGCATTTTTTAAGAATATTAAATTGCAACATTAATAAGATGATCTTAGCATAGGTTACAATTCAAACACTATATACATCTGAATGTAATATGATTAATTAAAACTACACAAATATTTAATGCTAATTAATCCACCAATTAAGAATGAAAAATCATTCATTTTCTACATCAAAAGAGGTTTACATAGTGCATGAACTATAAACAAATTTTACAGATCTAATATACCAACAAAGCACTACTTTCTAATGGATAAGATCAGACATTCACCAATTTAACTCAACATTATAGCCATTACTATGTACCATAATTAGATAATAAATATATAATTTCCAACAAATATAATTATGTATACAATAGTAGTACAATGGAGCTTCATAAGACAACTCATAAATCAATACAATAGAGCAATGAGTATGCATCTAGAATGGTTAATTAGATGTAGACAAGGAGAGCATCATCTGGGCATTTTTACTCCAACCATAGACCATCAGTCACCTACAATCTTCCACATTTGGAGAGGACCTTACCTTCATGAAGGGGTAGATAATGGCAATATGAACATGAAGAACTCAACTAGAACAGTGTGTAGTATAGTCACTATTACATGTAATAGTCATATAGACCATGGAATACACACTCTATCTAATATGACATCATACTCACATGCAAACTATAAACTACAATGGATATAAAATTCATATAGCTATAAAATTAATTTGTCCATAGTTTTCATTATATTTTTTAGACTTCACATGAAGCTGAGTCAAATCCAGACACATCAAGATAATACAACTGAATATCCTTCATGTTAACCAATGATGGGTGTATGTATTGCAAGGCCTCTATCCTAAAACACCCATCATCCCTTAACACAAAGGATAAAATAATTGTGTGACTCATAAAATAGTCTTGTAACCATTAGATTCTAATATTACACCATCTAACCAACTATTTATCAATAACATGTATTACATAGTCATTTTAATAAAAGAGTTAAAGACCTAATACATCCATGGTATAAGATGCAATTTTTGATAACATGCCTAATTTTATAATACCTCATAATTTATAAGAATTCATATGAAATCAATATTATTAGTATTAACTTAGTTATGTATAAGCATACACAACCCATATGGTTTCTAAGCATATTGATCTCCTTACAAATTTGTTCCCTTAACACTTCATGGGTTTCGATATGTGATAGTTATAATGATACCCAAAATAATTGATATGTAATAATAATTAAACCATAATAGGGTTCAAATTTTATTTATTATCCACTAAACGTATTATATCAAACTTATGATATTTACTTCTTATCCATACTATTTACAAAACATAGACTTATCTTCGTTCCCAATTAATTATCAAATATGAGTCTTAAATTATTCAAGATAATTTAAATGTTCAAATTTATTTATTTATCAACACAAATCACCTCTAATATAATCATAAAAATCATACATACATACATACATACATATGGGCATTCTACCCACTAAACAACCTTCCAATAAAATAATACTAGATTATGTTATCTTGAAATGACTTCTCAAAGAATTTTAACTTCTTAACACATTATTATCTCGGTTGAATCTTAAAGGGTGGTGTTATTTAGCTAGTTTGTTCTTTTTTAAACTCCCACTAGGTTCCTTTCTACTTTGTATGTTCAAAACACATCATTTGTTGTAATAAAATATCATCTACAACTCAACTAATTAAAGATTTCTTATAGTTTTAATAGAAGATTACAAGGTCAATCTTATTAGATTTACAATCTAACCTACAACTCAATAAAAATCCTAATCATAAGTCTTAAATCATGTTCGAACATCGAAAATCCTTATAAACTATTTTAGAGATCTAATCGACAATAAAAGTACTAAATATGAAAGTCGTGAACCTTCTAATTGTTTTCCTAATGGTGTTTTTGAGATTCAAGGAGAATATACCACTAATAGTATCCTAAATAGATGAGAAGGAATAAAACCAGTCAACAATCCTTATAATAGACTATAGGCATTAGTCCCAACTAGTACTCATTCTTAGGGATTTTTGGGTAAGAGCAAGCTCTCACCCCTAAATCCATAAGGATGAGTACATCCATACAACAATTTATATGTATTTTTTTAAAACAAAGGAAACAAATAACCATACCCAAACTTCTAACCTCTGTCCTAAATTGGGTAGTAATGGCTATGGAAATACAAGGCCATGGTTATCATTTTAAATGATGTAGGTTAAATGTGCATAAAAGCCAAATAAAAATGGGGTTTCTAAACAAATACACATCCTGAGAAACATGGTAAACAACTATAGCCTAATAATTATTTACAGACACAAGAAACCCACTACATTTCAACAATTTCAGTTTAAAACACCACTTGTCTAATTTTCACATAAAATGGCAATCATTTCCTACCTTTCCAACTTATTTTTACAAATTATTCTATTGTTTCTCACTGTTATTTTCCAAATTTATATCACCCCCACTTATCTATTTCCCCCCTCTTTATTATTTCTTCCAAAATTTCCTCTTCCCCATGTTTTTGCATGCCTTATATTCCCTCCAAGATGTTTGGTAATAACACATAACAAAGCTAGAACTATTTTGTATGCATTTAATTCTACTAAAGTTGAATATTAGTTCAATGAAGACCTAAATTATGGCAGCAACATGAAAAAATTCCACGCACCATTCTGTCTTCTAAAATTACAAAGTTAACAAAACCAAAACATCAAAAAGAAATCTTATTTGATACTAATAACCTATGGAAACCCTAATTCACATTAATATTATTCATGATAATAATACATATTACCATTTTCATATTAATTTATGCTATAAACCTTCAATTTATTTCTTTATGTTATCAATTTCTAAAGTTGAAGACATCTTTGAATATAAATCCAATTTGGTGATCAAACGCCCCATGGTTATTAGGGACACCAAAAAAGGGTTTAATTATATTCAAACCATTCTAATATGACAATGTTTACTCTATTTTCAAAATACACCAAAATTCTATACTGTTATCCTTATAAAATTCAAGAATTATATAAACAAACAATACTAATTATAATTCATCAAGTACAATAATTAAGCCTCCATACATCAACATAAAGATATACTCAACAATCATGAATGACATGATTATGCATGTAATATATAATTAAGACTCTAAATTAGAACTAGTTTACAACTAACAAAAACAACTACTCAAATTACAAGTAATCCTAAGAAGCAATTAAGACCATAATGACATATTACTAAAATTAATCAAATAGATAAACAAAACAAAAAAAAAACATATTCATTAACAATCCAATATTCAACCATGTTTATGTGTTTTGGGTTCATTCTATTTTGCCCCAACTACCAAAATTTTACACCCTCTCCCCTATGATACTCTCCATCTATACCAATTAATGAGGGTGAGATAGTCCTACATCCACCTCAGTCAAACAAACACTAGCTAGTCTATTATTATCATTATAACCATGAAAGAGAAATAACTAATAATAAATGATAACAATGACATTGTATCATCATTACAAGATATTCAAATGCAACTATAATTTTTTATAAATTTTTAAATAATTGTAAGTACCAAAAAACAAATTTTTAGAGTAGAAATACTACAGTCCATGTAAGCTAACATAGAAGATTACGTCCATCTATCCATATATAAACAAGATCTACCTAATATGTAATTAGTTATTTTCTTAAAATAGATATTTATTTGTTAAGTATCAGGTAGGATGTAACATCCTCATCCCCTTAAATTGGTCATCATCTTGATGACATTATTAAAATAATAATAACATATGTCTTAAAAATGTAAATTGTTTAGCAAAACATATTAGGTAAATAAATGAGAAAATAACCTTTGAAAATTTTCAAGATCCTTCCAAATGGACCTTGCATTGAGACACATATCTATTATGCAAGCTAAGTTTGCATGTTTCAAGCATTTTTTATTGGTTTTCTTATTACCACTCTGGGATCCAGAATTTAAAATGCATTCTATTAAAGTACATGTAAAGGATCAGCCACATAATTTTTCAAATAACATAAGAAAAAGATTATGAATTTGAACTATATTAGGTGGTAAATCAAGTTTGTATGCAACAAGATTAATCATTTCCATAATTTTTAAGTGTCCCACACATCTACGTGCTAGTTTGGCTGATTTTCCAAACTTGATAGAGCTCTTTTGTGGTTTAACTCGTAGAAAAACCTTATCTCCAATTGAGAATTATCTTGCTATTCATTTCAAATCAACATAGATATTTTATCTATCATTGGCTTTAGCCAACATTTACCTACTTAACTTTAATTTCTATTTCATTTTAGCAAGCATATCAATTCGAAAAACCACCCTATCTTCTAATTTATCCCAGCTGATAGGTGTTATGCTCCTTCTGCCATACAAGGCATCAAATGGAGCCAATTTAAAAACTAACTCAAATGAGTTTTTATAAGTAAATTCAACTAATGGGAGGTTTTATTCCCACTTGTATTGTTTATCCATTTAATACACTCTTATAAGGTCCTCCATAACCTGATTTATCCTTTCTATTTTCCCATATGTTTTTGTATGGTAGGCTGTATTGAATTTTAAATATGTGCCCAAAGCTATATTAAGGGTTTGAAAAAATATTGAGGTCATTCAAGGGTCTTTATTTGTAATTATTTTATTTAGAAACCCATGCAATCTATAAACCTCTTTGCTAGCACTAGTGCATCATTAGTCAAATTGCCTAGAATAAAATGTGCCACTTTGGTGAGTTTATCAATAACGACCAAAATCATATCATGTAAATTTATTGACAAAGGAAACCTTTGGAAAAAGTCCATAATAATGACTTGCCACTTCCAATCTAGAATATCATGTGGGTATAACAACTCAACATGATTCACATGTTCAGCCTTAACTTGCTAACATTCCATGCATCTTGACCCAAAATTAGTTGCATATTTATTGATGCCATTACATAAATACAAAGGTTTTATATATTTCATGACCTTGGTTACAACTGCATGACATGAATAAGGAGTGTTATACAACTCCATAAATACATCTACCCTCAAATTCGCTCTATCTAGCATGTATATTCTTCTATTAAATCTCAAAAGTTCATCATTTTCAAAATAAAATCCTTGATACCTATGATCTTGAGGATTTTTTTTATTAGGTCTTTCTCAATTTGCTCATAGTATATGTCTTCTAGTGATTACTTAAATATTTTATCTCAAAAAGTACTCCTAATAGTAGTCATTATTTTTATGTACCTTCGATTGCTAAGAACACCTGTAACCCTATTTTCATTTCCCTTTATATAGATAATGTCAAATTCATATTCTAATAGGTATTTCAACCTATGCATTTACCAAACATTTAGATTAGGTTGAGTAGCCCTAAATTATTTGTTTTGAGTTGAAACAGTTTACCCAACAAGTAATGCCTCCAAACCTATAATGCATGCATAATTGTATCCAATTCAAAATCATGTGGAGAATGATTACCTAATAAGGATTCAATTTCCTCAACTCATATGCAACTATTGAGCCTTCCTGTATTAGTAATCCACCTAAACCATCCCTTGAAGCATTTGTCAACATAACAAACTGACCATTTGGATTTGGTACTCTCTATATTGAGACTAAGGTTAGCCTCTCTTTCAGGATTTGAAAGTCTTCCTCACACTTAGCATTCCACATAAAACATTATTCTTTCCATTGTATAGAGATGACTGGGTTAGCTATTTTGGATAAATTGGGTAGAAATTTTCTATAGTACCCTGCTAAACCCATAAAAATACACACCTAATGAACATTATTGGGGGTTGGCCATTCCATATGGATCTAATATTTGATAGATATACATAAATTACCTCTACTAAAATAATATGACCCATATATTTCACCTTTTTCTAAAAGAAAACACACTTTGATAATTTTACATAGAGCTTATGCTTCTGCAAGCATTGTAAAACTGGATGCAAGATGCCCAATATTCTCTTCTTTAACATTGATCAAAATGTCATAAATAAAAATAAGTATAAATTGTTTAAGGTCATCCCTGAACACATTATTCATGAGATTCATGAACACTACAGGTGTATTCGTTAACCCAAAAGGAAGAACCATGAATTCATAGTGCCCATAACTTATCTTGAAGGTATTTTTAAGAATGTCTCATTCTTTAATTCTTAGTTGATGGTACCCTACTATCAGATCAATCATGGAAAATGTAGTTGCACCTCACATCTAATCAAAGAGGTTATGAATATGTTGTAAAAGATACATGTTCTTGAAGTTTTCCTTACTCAACACCACGTAATCTATGTGTAGGTGAAAATTTCCATCCTTATTCTTCATAAATACTACTAGTGCATCCCATAGTGAAACACTTAGATGTATTAACCATTTGGATATAATTTCTTAAATTTATGATTTTAATTTGGCTAACATTGTCATTGTCATCCTATAGGAAGCCTTGGATTGAGACTCTGATCCTGGAATGATGTCAATCATGAAGTCTAATTCTCTTTTAGGGGTTAATCTAGGTAATTCACCTAGAAATACAACTCAAAATTCATGCTGAAAAGGATAGTATTATAAGGTAGGTTCCTTTATTTCTTTTATTTCAGCAACCTTGACCAAGAAAACTTGACATCCTTTTCGTTGAGCCTTCTTTAACTCTTTGTTTTCACCTTAAATTTGGGTTTGATTTCTAAAATCATCCAGTCCCTAAACCTTATTTTAGAAATAATTAGCCTTTGTATTGTGCTTACGAAGCCAATTTACTCCTAGGATTATGTCATATGATCCTAGCATAACTGCAAACAAACCTATTAATGTGGTGCATTCTTGTAAATTCTCCTCTATCTTTACAAGAAATTTGTCTACTTTAACTTTATATTCATTCTCTTACTACACCATCCAAGTATTTGCATATTTGATATGCTAAATAATGTAAAACATTTAGTCACTCTAGTATCTATTAAAATTGAAAAAGAATTCCCAAACAAGGTACTTAACACTTCGATGGGAGAGGCTTGAAACTCATCTTAATGATTATAAAAAACTACATGGATTCACTACAGGAAGGTTCCATGATATGATGAAGATGTATAATTACTAACGAACTTGTTCCCTATCTTCCACTAAGGATAATCCATAGCATAGTGGTCTTCTCCACATGTGAAACATCGGCTAGGTGGTCTCCTCCTTTTAGACTGATTTCCTCCTTTGAATCCTTCTTTGAAATAATTACTAGGTTTCTTCTTCTTATAAGTGTTTTTAAACCTTGCATTATGATTATTAAATCTATTCTTAGAATTCTTGTTACGCTTCTAAATCTTCTTTTTGAAATAAGTTTTTGGACCACTGAACTTATTTCAAAACTTGTCTCTAACCTTTACAAGAGATTTGAGATTTTGATCTTATTTCTCAAAAATTTGGCCCATGGTATTTGTTCCATGCACATATAATTCACAACCAATCATAAGCCTTAGTCCAATGATGAATTTCCTAATCTGGAAGTCTTCATCCTTCTGATACTAGGGAACATATTTCAAGAGCGTGGTAAATTATTCCTAGTATTTTCTCATAGACATATCTCATTGATTCATATTTTTGAAGTTAGTTAATTTATGATCAAAATATAGATTTGGTAGCCATCGATCCCTAAATAAGGATAAAAATTGTTTTCAAGTGGTAGTGGAGTCAAGGCCCATTTCTAGTTTCTTATTGGCCTACTCATTTATTGTTTCACCAACAAGTTGATAATCTCCCTAACCTATCTTATTCACTTTAGATTAATTTTAAATATCAAATTAATTTTCCATCTCAATGACCCAAGATTCATCTCCATTACCTAACACTATTCTATCAAACTTATATGGATTCACCTTTTTGATATCACATAAAAGCTTTGTAGCCACTTGCATTCTTGTGGAATGTTTCTCTTCAACCTTCTCATGATCTTGAAGTACTTCCTGATTAGCCTAATGATCCTTAGGTTCTTATTCCTCATCATGCCCATGCACTTCTTATTTTAGGGCAACTAATCTACATTGATTTTCTATCAAGACTTCAAGGATCTAGTCAAGATTTATAGCTTACTCAACTACTGACTGAATGGGATCAGGTTGTTGATCCTAATTGAAAGTTACCTTATCAATATTTTTTCCACACACCATATTTTCCTACTATAAGAGGAGAAATAATTTAACTTTAGTGGAAATATTAGGTATGATTATTTAAACCTATGCTCTGATACCACATGTCAAAACCTCTTCATATTCATTAAAGAAGTACATGCAATTTAATTAAAAAATTATAACATTCATAAGATGATCCTAGCATTGGGTTATAATCCATACACTATATACATATGAATTTAATATTTTGAAAGTAAAAGTAAAACAATTAATGATAATTAATTCACCAATTAAGAATGAAAAATCTTTTAGTTTCTACAACAAAAGAGGTCTATATAGTGCATGAGCTCTAAACAGATGTTGTAGATCTAATATACCAACAAAACACTACTTTATAATGGACAAGATCAAAAATTCATCAATTTATCAAAAAATTAGTATTGCAACCATTATTTTGTACCATAATCAAATAATAAATATAAAATTGAAAAATAGATACAACTATTTATACAATAGAAGTACAATGGAGCTTCATAAGACAACTCATAAATTAGTACAAGAGCCATCATATTTAGAATAGTTGATCAGTTATAGATAGGGAGAACATCATCTGGATGCTTTTCCTCCAAGCACAAACCATTGGTCTCCCACACATCTTCCTATTAGGAGTGGCCCTTCCCTTCATAAATGGGAAAATAATGGTGATGTAGACATCAAGAACTCAACGTGAACAATGTGTAGTATAGTCACTATTACATGCAATAATCATACATACTATGGAATATAACCTCTATTTAATATGACATCATATGTACGTGTAAACTATAAATTATAGTGGATAGATAATGTATACAAATATAACATTACTTTGGCCAAATTTTTTGTTATGGTTTTTAGACTTAACATGAAGTTGAGCCAAACACACACATACCCATACTCTCTACTAATATAAATCAACATCCTTCATGTTAATCAATGATGAGTGCATGTATCGTAAGGACTCGAGCCTAAACCACCCATCATTCCTTAACACAAAGGATAACATAGTTGTGTGACTCATAAAACATTTTCACATTCATTAAATTCCAATATTACACATCTAACTAACATGATGGCAATAACATGTATCACATAGTCATTTTAATAAGAGAGTTAAAGATTTATAATATCCACGGTATAAGACACAATTTTTGATAACATGTCTACTTATAGAATACATCACAATGTCTAAGAATCCACACAAAATTAGTATTAATTTAGTTATGCGTAAGCATGAACAATCCATATGGTTTATAAGTATATCGATCTCCTTACAAATTTGTTCTCTGAACACATCACTGGTTTGGATAAGTGATAGTTCTAATGATACCCAAAATGACTAATATGTAATAATAATTAAACCATAATAGGGTTCAGTTTTTTTTTCACTATCCACTCAAGGTATCATATCAAACGTATGATATTTACTTCTTATCCTTGCTATTCACAAAACATAGACTTGTCTTCATTCCCAATTAACTATCAAATATAACTCTTAATTTTTTCAAGATAATTTAAATGTTCCAAATGTTTTATTTATCAACATAAATCACCTCTAATATAATCATAACAATCATGTGTGTGTGGGTGTGGTGGGGGGGGGGGGGGCGCATTCTACCCACTAAACAACCTTCCAATAAAATAATACTAGATTATGTTGTCTTCAAATGACTTCTCAAAGGATTTTAAATTGTTAAAACATTATTGTCTCAGATGAACCCTACACGATGGTGTTATTTAACTAGTTTATTCTTTTTAATACTCACACCAAGTCCCTTTCTACTTTCTATGTTCAAAACACATCATATGCTATAACAAAACATTATCTACATCTCAACTAATTAAATATTTTTCACATCTATAATATAATATTACAAGGTTGATATTCTTAGATTTACAATTAAACCTACAACTAAAACAAATCCAAATCACAAGTCTTAAATCATGTTCAAACATCCAAAATCCCTATAAACTATTTTAGAGATGTAATCAATAATAAAATTACTAAATATTAAAGTTGAACCTATTAATTTTTTTCCTAAATTTATTTTTGATATTTGAGGAGAATATACAACTGGAAAGTATCCTAAATAGATGAGAAGGAATAAAACCACTCAACGGTCATTATAATGGATTATGGGCACTAGTCCTTTCTAATACTCATTCTTAGGGATCTGTGGATGAGAGAAATCTCTTGTCCCAAGATCAATAAGGATGAGTAAATATTTAAAATAGTTTTATAAGTATTTTTAAAAAAGCCAAAGGAAACAAACAACCACACCCCAACTTTTAACCTCTATCCTCAGTTAGGCAGTAATGACTATTGAAATACAAGACCATGACTACCATTTTATATGACCTAGGTCAAATATACACAAAAACCAAATAAAAATGGGGTTTCTAAACAAATATAGAGGATAATAATGATGGTAAATAATTACAACCTACTAATTATTTGTAAACACTACAAACCCACTATATTTAATACAATTTCAATTTAAAACACCAATTGGCTGATTTTCATAGAAAATAACAGTCATTTCCTTCCTTTCTAACTTTTTTTTTCCAAATTGTTTTGTTATTGTTCACCATTAATTTCCAATCTTATGTCTCCCCCATTTATCCATTTTTATCATCTTTATTATTTCTTCCAAAATTTTTGTTAACAACTCATAATAAAACTAGAACTATTTTGTATGCATTTACTTCTAATGAATTTAAATCTTATTTCAAAAAATACATACAATATGGTGGAAACATACAAAAATTCCATGCACCATTATCTCCTCCAAAATGTTGAAGTCAACAAAACCTAATCATTAAAAAGAAATCCTATTTGTTGCCAAAAACTTATGGAAACCCTAATTCGCATTAAGATTATGCATGATAATAATATGTACTAATATTTTCATAATAATTTTGAAAACCCTAATTCACATTAATATTATGCATGGTAATAATATGTATTAACATTTTCATATTAATTTATGCTATAAACATTCAATTGATTTCTTTAGGTTACCACTTTCTAAAGTTTAAGATATCGTTGAATATAAATCCACTTTGATGATAAAATGCCCCATGGTTTATAGGTCCACCAAAAAGGGGCTTGCTTGCATTTGATCTATTTTAATATGATAATAGTCACTCAATTTAAAAAACCCACAAAATTATTATAACATTATCCTTATCAAATTCAAGAATGATTTAAACAAGCAATTATAATTATAACTCATCAAGTACAATAATTAAGCCTTTATATATCAACATAAATATACACTCAAAAAGAATGAATGATAGGATTACATAAGCTATATATAATGAAGACTCTAAGTTTAAATTATTTTTCAAGCAATATAAATAAATACTCAAATCACTATCAATCATAACATGTGTTTAAGTTTGCCATGACAAACTATTAAAAGTAATCACACAAGTATTTAACATTCCAACATTCAAACTCATGTGTGTGTGTTCTGGGTTCATTCTATATTCTCCCAACTTTTGAAATATACCACCCTCCCCTGTATGATACTCTCCCTGTATACCATTCAATAAGGTGAGACAACCCTGTATCCACCTCAACCAAAAAAAAAAAAAGTCTATTATTATCATTGTAACCATGAAAGAGAAATAATTAATAATAAATGATAACAATAATATTGTATCATCATTCGAATATATTCAAAAGTAACTACAAATTTTTATACATTTTCAATTAAATACAAATACTAAAAAACAAAATTTCAAAACAGTAATATTGTAGTCAATCTATCCACACATAATCAATAAATAACTAACCCATAAGCAATTGTTTGCTCAAAATATATACTTATTTTTTGTGGATCAGGTAGGATGTAACAATACCATTCTTTACACTCTAAAAAATAGACAAAATTTTCCCTAATATAAAAATATCTAATATTGTCAACTTATAAAATATCATTTTACATGATAAAATTTATAACATGTTGTAGAATAAACAAACATATTTAATACAATGATATGTCCTTGTCTCAAATGTTTATAATTAATAACTATATTATAACTTAAACTATATCTATTTACATATTATTAAGTTCCTTCAAAATATGGATTTCTTATAAAATATAATGTAACGACTAGTAGGTCCTTATCTAGACAAGGAATATAATCATAATAAAAGTTGTAAAATTACAATTCAATGCATGTGTATGCAGAAATAATATAAATTAGATGTGGTATAATTTATAGACACATCACATGAATCAAATAGTATTTGATAGTTTGTAGTGGCCATGCACATCTTACATGCGACAAAGACAATTGTGTACTCATTTAGCATATATGTACGAACTGAAGGGAAAATTGAATCATTTTAATTAATATGATGTAAATTGTAATTCACTTCACTTACCTCAATTGAGGACCATAAAACTTAGTCATATACATGTTAAACCACTAATCACTACATAGACTTATTTAAACACCACTTAAAAATAAGACTTTAATTTTTTATAAGTGTCAATTTTTGTTGTAGTTATTGATTAAAGGATCCCCACTCTATTTTTTAAAGGTTCATAAAAAATATCTATCATAAATCATCTTAAATTTGTCCACATATCTGTTTTGAATGTCATTATATGTTCATCACTCCATGATGAAGTTCCTCTATGTCTTCACTGCACTTGAGGTGTATAATAAGCATACATCTCCTCCCATTCTTATTAAGGTATCATCTATCCCTAGATTTCATAGCTAATTTGGTGTGAGTTGGTCCTAACCTAGGCTATAAGCCTCTTTATTTTCCACATGATGTTCATTCATAAGTAAGATTTGTGTTTTTGTTCATAAGTAAAGTAAAATTATTTTAAACAATATTCTCATTTATACCTAATTTGATTGTCCAAATATTTTCACCAAAATATATCTCATAATACCCTTGTATTTGGACATTTGTAGAAGGTGATTCCCCTCTATGAAACCATATTCTATCATGCATCATGTATGCACCTCTATTTTTTCTCAATTCCTCTTTAATTACTACTTTGGGTTATTGAATAGTCTCTTTACCTTTAGCCTTTTTGAGGTAGCATAATTATTGGATCATAATCATTGTTTGCACAATAAAGGTGCATATTTTTATAACTATTGTCAAGTATGGGTTTATAATCTTAATTTTAAAGTTATTTGTGATAAAATGATTTGAATATTCTATATTTTTTTCTATTTCAAACTTTGATATGTTGTTAGCTCAAACTTAACATTTATAAAGGAACATTGATGCGATAAAAAAATTAAACAAAGCTTTAATGGTCTTCTCATCCCACACTTTTACATTCCAACATCTATTTTAAAGTGAGTATAGTACCCTTCATCTTCCATCTTTTCTCTTTTTTCTAGACATGTGTCTTCCAACAAATCTTACCATGGAAATTGTAGGCACCTCATTTATTCCACTTTGGTGTCATCACTATTCACTGAATCACTTTCCTAGATTATTGTGCAGATTCACCCCAATTTCTTCCAATCACCTGAAATTGTCAATCCAATCATCATTTTTATCCTTAATCACAATGATTTAACTTTAATCATGTTTTTTCACTATATCACATCATTAAATTCATTAAAATCATCTTAATTAGGTTATCACTTGACAATGTTGCCTTTAGTCATTTAATTAATTGAACTAAATATGCAATTAAATTTATCCCATCCCACCAAATATGAAATATGGGTTAATCAAAATAATTAATCATATTCATTAATTAGTAAGATAATCCATGCACATTTCATATTTTAATAAATCAAACAAATCTCATTTTTCATCTCAAACCTATGATGTCATCAAAGGATCCACTTGACAATTTAAAAATCATAAACCAAAGCCAAAGTTTATTTTCTAAGGAAAATTTAATGCAAGGAACAAAAAGTGCAAGAGAGATCTATGGCATGCTCTTACACACTCCAAACTTTCAGAAGAGGATCTTTTACATACTCTTACACAAGATTAAAATGTGTAAATTTTATTTTTCAATTGTAATTGAATTTATTTTATCTTACTCAATCTAAGGACACATGCTTAAATTAGTTAGATATTTCAATTCTATTTTGATTAATGGTAACCAATACCAATCTTTGTTTCATGATGTTACATATAGAAATCCCAATGGGACCTTTCACACCCCACAATCCCTTTTGAAGTCTCTCAACCTTGAATATCTAACCATTCTACACTATTTTAGTTAAAATTTCTCAAAAATCATTGAAAATTTTGTTCCCAGATTCCTATTTGAATCATCCTACAAATTACTAGAATCATCAATGAAATTATTGGAATAGACCTGTTAATTAGTGGAATTATAGCTGGTTAAAATCCATGTTTTCAAACTTTAGTACAATAAGAAAAACTTTGGCAAAAATGTATTATATTTTAATGAAACTATTTATGTATGTATTTTTTTGTAAAATGGTAGAATCATCCTAAATTTAAGTGAAATAGTTCAATTTTAAAAGAAATTATCTCTATTTTCTAACAATTTGTGTTTGCATGTTGGTAGAATCAGCCTAAAATTTGGTGAAATTATTTATATTTTAGTGAAATCATCTATATTTTTTGATAGTATGTGTTTATAGGTTGGTAGAATCATCCTACATTTCAATAAAACCATTCATATTTTGGTGAAATGGTATTTATTTTTTGATAATTTGTGTTTTCGGTTGGTAGAATCATCTTGAGTTTTAGTGAAATCATCTGGATTTTAACAAAATCATTTATATTTTCTAGTAGTCTTTGTTTGTAGATTGGTGTAATCATCCTCACTTTTAGGAAATAGTTCATATTTCAGTGAAATCATCTCTATTTTTTGACAGACTAGTTTTGTAGGGTAGTGGAATCATTTTAAATTTAGTGAAATTGTTTTAATTTCAACTAAATCATTTTCTATTTGTTAACTTTAATTTTTTTAGAGTGGTAGAATCATCTTGTGTTTTAGTGAAATCATTTTGATTTGGGAAGAGTCATTGGTAGTTTGTGATCTAACAAGTTTGTAAAATATTTTGAGCTTAACAAAGTTATACAAAATAAACTATGGATCTATAACTTTTACGTTTTCTCTCGTCAAAGTCTTAAATCAACCAAACAAATATCACACCTATTTTTGGGCTTAATAATTGAACATATATATATATATATATATATATATATATATATATATATATATATATATATATAACTTAAAAAACTATTTGCTTTGCTTTTTTCATTTGATTGTGTTTGTAGTTGTGAAATCTAAGACTCCATATGATTTTCCCTTACATTTTGAGGTGATTCTTGGGAATCATAAATGAATTAGATTGATTATTTTTATCTTAGATAGATGCTACATATGGTTTTCCCTCACACCTTTGGGTGATCTTGGGAATTAGAAATAGTGGACTCTATTTTATTTTGTCGTTGGACCTTAATTCTCAAGCATAATTCTTTAAGGTTTGGTAACTAGGATTTTATCCCCCAACATTAGAACCAACCTCATGTTCTAGTAGGGTATATAAATTAAGGGAGGAGATGTCATTACTGGTGAGGAGGGTACATGTCTTAAGCACACCATGAAGTGAAGGAATTTCATGCTCAAATATAAAGGCCCTAAACAACAACCCTTGAGGGAAAAAAATGGTGGCACTCTACTAAAATCCTATAAATGGAGTGGGCACGAAAGCACTGGACCCTCTCTTACAACTTGTTAATCAGCCCCTTCCATGGACTTGGTCCCCATTGTACCACACGATATATAGGGAATGCACTTATAAATCCTTGTTTATGTTTAGCATAAGACATTTCCATTGTAAATAAATATCAGTGTAGGGTAAAAACATCCCCAGAGATTACTCACCACATACAATTGCAGAGTGAGGCTTGGGAGACCAATCTAGTCACCACTTTATGCAAGTAGATCATTGGGTTGTTAGTTACATTGTACACCTATTATACTAAACATAAGGCTTGTCATTTTTGTGATTTTATTTGATTATTTTCAAGACCTATATTGATTTTAAACCTTAAACATTTAAAATAAATTAAAACCCATCAAAAGTCCAATATCAAGTTAAATTAAATCAAAATTTTAAATTCATATAAAAAATCAAAGTTAAATCAATTCAACCTTCCAAATTTAACATTTCAAAGTCAAATCATGTCAAATATAAATTTATAAGTCAACCTTCAATATCCAAATGTTAAATCAAGTCGAGCTTTGAAAGTCAACCTTGAAAAGTCAAATGTTAAATCAAGTCAATTTTTAAAAGTCAATTATTCAAGTCAAATTAAGTCCATAATTGAAAGTCAAACATCAAGTCAAGTCAATTTCCATAATTCAAACAAAGTAACCTTCAAAATTCAAAGTCTAACATCAAGTTAATCAAAGGTCAAATATCAACTAAAGACAAACTTCTAAAAACAAGTCAAATATCCAAGTGTACCTTGAGTCAAACATTTTAAAAATTGAAGTCAAATATTTTGAAAATATTAATTCAATGTCACATAAAAACAAAGTCAAACATCCAAATTCAACAAGAAAATAAAATTCAAGACATCAAAGCAAACCACCTCTAAATAAGCATACAAGTCAAGAATAAACGAAGCAAGTTCACAAAAATTTGATTTTGATCCAAAATAGTTAAACTTAATTCAAAGATCAAGAACATCTAGCATCAAAAAAATTTAACATCTAACTTTATTTCAAATCAAATATCAAGTTGAAGTTAATTCAAATCTTAAATCTAACTTCAAAATAAAGCAAATCAAACTTTTAGCATCATACCTTATTATATGTGAAGTGGAACTAGCTATAATCCTAACTTTGATGATGATTTTGATGGAAACCTATTTCATTTTGACCAAAACCAAGAATTACATAATCAACTACACTCTAAGGGAGGGGTGGATGTAAGTGTTCATAAAACTAAAACCAATATTAACCCACTCAGACTTGACTTGATAATATCCCAATTCAAAAACAAAATTTTGAATGAAAAGATAAATTCCTCTTATGATTATTAGAGCTATGTGCTAATTTTCCTATTGGTTACACCCCAAAAAAATTGAAATAATTTATTCTTACACTAAAAAAGGATGTGCTAACATAGAAGTGAGACAAATCTTCTTCTATCATGACCAAAATCAAGATCACAATGTTGTTGAAAATCCACTTCCAAATATTGAATCCTCTAGAAAAGGAAAGAGTGTTGGAAAATATGAGGACCAACCCGGAAGCACACAATTGATTACCAAATTCAAGCAACTTAATATGCGGAAATAACCAGAATCAACAAGTAACTAGAATTTAGAATAACACAGAATATGAGAGACAATACACAACTTGTATTAATACTCATACAGAAAAGAATACAATAAAGAAGATGCCACTTCTTCTCCACCACCTTACAGAGGTTTCCCACACCTCAAGTGAACATTAATTCTCTCCTCAAAGCTCTCTCTACTAGGTCTCAACACCCAACTCATACACTGAGTTGGTGTTCACCTTACACCTGTGCTCCACGCACTCCACAAGTGCTCCACGCACTCCACAAGTACTCAAGGTACTTCAAGTAGATCTCCCATGAACCTGCAATAACCTGAACTTCAACAGACCATACTTATGGAAGGAACTCCCTTGCCTTCCTCTTAGCTCTATCCGAGTACACCCCTGTACTCCAAGTAGATCCTGCTTGATACTGCTCCATGTTGTGTTGCTGTCTATATGATCTTGCACACCTGCAAATCAAACACGGTTCTGCACACCTATGAACCTTGACCTTGCACACACATACACCTGCAGATCAATGATCTTACTTACCATGTAGATCACTCTACACCCTGAAGAACCCTTGTCCTTGCCTCACCAAGTCCTTATGATTCTCCAACCAGTACCAAACTTGGCACTGATAGGGAACTAGGAGGAACACCCTTACTCACTTCACACACAGAAGGAGCAAACTTTGCTCAACTCAAACTAGAACACTTTTCCAATACAACCATGAGTCTATTATACAGATCTCATCCAAACAATAATTAGACATCTAATTACAATAATTAGATCCGCAGCTATGAGTCTAAAATTAGCACTCATCATGCAAACACTTGGTTCGTTAGCTAACTGCCTGTAATAAGCGCAGTCCGAACCACACAGGCGACCGACGTCGGTTCCTGTCTGCCTGGGGGTCACCGATGCCGACCGATCCATGACCGATGTCGGTTGCTTCCTGTCGCCTACCTGCCGACGTCGGTTGGCCAGACCAACGCCAAAGACTTCTGACACTCAGCAACTCATCCTGCAACCTCCTCCATGTCTGCATCAGTGAAGCTTTTAGCTCCACAACCTAACAAAGAGACCAATGTAGAGCCACTACCTCAGGATACTAATCAGGTTATGATTGAACAATTATAAAATGTGAGCCAAATTTTTAATACTTTGGATTCTAACTTAAATACCACTCAATCTAATACACAAAAATAGTGAATCCTGGTAAATCAACCACAAATCCCAGCCATTCAACATCAAATCCTAACCAATCAGTAATAAGTCTTATCCAATCAACTAATCCCACCTAACAAACAATAGATTCCCATCAATAGTGTCAGGCACCTAGAACAACAAACATGCTTTGATACAACTTGTTGGAAATAGGACCAACCCGGAAGCACACAATTGATTACCAAATTCAAGCAACTAAATATGTGGAAATAACCAGAATCAACAAGTAACTAGAATCCAGAAATAACACAAGATATGAGAGACAATACACAACTTGTATTAATACTCATACAGAAAAGAATACAATAAAGAAGATGCCACTTCTTCTCCACCACCTCTTCAGAGGTTTCCCACACCTCAAGTGAACAGTACTTCTTTCCTCAAAGCTCTCTCTACTAGGTCCCAACACCCAACTCACACACTGAGTTGGTGTTCACCTTACACCTGTGCTCCACGCACTCCACAAGTGCTCCACACACTCCACAAGTACACACCTGTACTCCAAGTAGATCTCTCCTGATACTGCTCCCTGTTGTGTTGCTGTCCTATCGATCTTCAAACTACAGATCAAGCTGGTTCTACACACCTGTGAACCTTGACCTTGCACACACATACACCTACATATCAATGATCTTACTTACCATGTAGATCTCCTATAGAAGCCTTTCTCACTTGATGACTAAGATCATACACTCCTGAAGAACCCTGCTGATTCTCCAATCCAGCACCCACCTTGGTACTGTGGCACTAGGAGGAACACACCATTGCTCTACCTCACACATCGAAGGAGCTTATAAAAATTCTCTCTTACTCCCTAGCTACACTTTTACAATACAACCATGAGTCTATTATATAGATCTCATCCAAACAATAATTAGACACCTAGTACAATAATTAGATCCGCAACTATGAGTCTAAAATTAGCACTCATCATGCAAACACTTGGTTCGTTAGCTACCTGCTCGTAATAAGCTCGCAGTTGAACCACACAGGCGACCGACGCCGGTCCCTGTCCGCCTGGGGGTCACCGACACTGGCCGATCTCTGACCGACGTCGGTTGCTTCCTGTCTCCATCCTATCGATGTCGATTGGCCTGACCGACGCCAGTGTCTGTGGCACTCAGCAACCCTTCTGCACCCTCCTCCATGTCTGCATCAGTGAAGCTTTTAGCTCCACAACTTAACAAATAGGGTGATTATTCCCACTAATTCCATCAATGATATTTATTCCACTAAATCTAACATTAATTCACCAATTAATCATAATCCTAATAATTTTTTTTTCACACATTAAGGTAAGTGCACAAAGTTGGGGGATAAAAAAGGCCTACCCATGGACATGTTTTTATTGAAAATTGAAAAATATAATGTTATATAGATAATTTGAGATGGATACACTCAAACTTAGAGGATGATGTAGAACATGAATTGTATAATTTTGATTCAAGTTTCCAAAACACTAATCTTTTTAAAAAATGGTTAAGTATAACTAGGTCAAAAATCTAAAATTCAAATATGAACTCTTGTTTTTAGGAAAATAGAGTAGGGAGGCAACCATGCGACCCCTCATTTTTAAAGCATCATTTAATATTTTTTAAAACTATTTGGTTAAATTTCAGATAATATCATCCAGTTTGTAACCTTTATTTTTTATAATTTTTTGAAGAATAGTTTTTTAAAAATTAACTTCACAAGTAAGTAGATCTTGAAAACTGACCCAAGAAATGGATAGTCGGTCATGTGGTCACCCCTAACTACCTCAAACAAATGAGAACTAGTTTTTTTTTAAATGCATGTAGAATTAGGCCTAGTTTGTAATCATATATTTTTTTAAAAAATTTGGATCAATGAAAAAAATATATGCAAACATATATAGACATGTATATTTTCAGCATGTAATGGTCTAAAAAAACTATAGTTAGAAATAAACATAGATTAAAACCTTAAATTAGTCAAAAAACTATAAAAAACATATATTTGGAAAGAGGAGAGGATGTTCATCATTGTGGTAATAATTTTAAGAATTGGCTCATTAAATTCATATTGTGTTTGGTGATGGAATTTTTATTTTTATTTTTTCTTAATACTCTCAGATTAAGTTGTGTGTTGACAGGTCCAAACCTTTAGCTTGAGAATCCAAGCCATTTTCAATTTAAAAGGCTTGGTTTTGAATTAAAACTCACCATAATGTGTACATATTTTTAGCTTATGCATTATTATGTGTATAAATTCAAACTAAAAAATGTGTGAGCTCAAAATGTAAAACAACCAAAGTATGTATGTATTATTAGTGGTAATAATGTGTATGTGTTATTAGTGGCAATAACACACACACATTATTACCACTAAGTATAAGTTTTTTTTAATATTATTACATTACATTCCCTATGATTTGGTTTACTAAAATAAATTTTAAGTATAAGTTTACATTTATATTATTAAATTTAAGAAGTTAGGGTCACTCTACATCTGATAGAGTTCATCTCATAGTTACACGTATTACGATGTGGAAGATAGTTTTTTGAAATATAATGTGGTTAGTACTTAGGAATTTTTCAAGGTCTTAATATTGAATTTAGATATTTTAGGGCATAAAATTTACAATTGATGTCCATGTTTTGTAAACATAGTCATTTTTAAACTTTTTGTGCCTTTTGGATTGCTTCCTGACATTTCTATGAGTCCTAAGTTTGTAAAAATTGAAGTTTAAAAACCACTTACCTTGAAATAAAGTTAAATTGGTTTTATTGAGTCAACATAGGTCACATTGATGACCTTCACACATAAAATTACCACTTTGTGTTAATTTCACTTACTCATCATCCCTCTCTCATCCTTAATCACTTCCTCTTCATCCGTCATCACCCCTAATCACTCTCTCCTTGTTCACCATTGTCCCTAATAACTCCTTAATTAAACCTTACCATCATTTAATACCTACAATCACTCCCTAATTATCCTTAATCACTACCTCTTTGACCCTCACCATCCTTCAACATCCCTAATCACTCCATCATCCCTCATCATCCCTAATCACTCCCTCCTCTTCCATAATAATCCTTAATCACTCCATCCTCATGAGTATTTATCCCTAATCACTCCCTCATTAACCCTCACCATCCCTAATCATGTCTATAATCAATCCCCCATCATCCCTAATCACTCATTCATCATCCCTCATCATCCTTCATCACTCCCCCTCATCCCTCATAATCCCTAATCATTAAATCATTAACCCTTACCATCCCTCATTATCCCTAATCACTTATTCATCATCACTCATCATCCTTAATCAATCCCCCTCATCCCTCATAATCCCTAATCATTCCCTCATTGGCCCTCACCATACCTCATCATTCCCTCATTGACCCTCACCATCCATCATTATCCATAACCACTACTTCATCATCCCTCATCATCCATAATCACTCCCTCCTCATCCCTCATCATCCCTACTCACTTCCTCATTGACTGTCTCCATCCCTCATCATCTCTAATCACTCCCTCAGTATCCCTAATCACTCGCTCATTGGCCCTTACCATTCCTCATCATCCCTAATCACTACTTCATCATCCATAAATGATCGAGATGAATATCTCTAATTTTATTAGAGTCTAATTTAATTATCCATTTCCCCATCCAATCCATATAGAGTATATTTTTATTAATTCCAACTATGCCCATTTGTCTGACCATGCTTATCTATCTAAACCTACCTACATCACTAATCCCAGTTAGGCCAACTTGAATGACATGGTTAGGGTAGCGTTCTAGTCCATCAACTATAATATTCTATATGGGATAGTGTTATGGTCTATAAACTATCTAATAATAATTTCAACCCCATTAATCAATCACTTGGTCACATTTGGTGGACCAAAATTTGGTCTTCTTTTTCCTGGGGTAGTAAGGTTCAATCAGGAATAAGGTGTTCTCTCTACCCTCAACACCTCACCCTTTGGGTGGCCCTTTTAATCTAACATGACTTGATTAAATACATAGAGATATAGTCTCACTATAGACTCACTAATGACATGAATCTATGGTATGGGTAACATGAGTCATTATAGGGGATAACCCATGGGATGGGTAACATGAGTAAGTTAACTATATACATAACATGACTGTAGAGGAAGGAAAACATGATTAAGTAGATATGATATATGTGAATTGTTATATGTGTGTGTGTGTGTGTGTGTAGGGATCAATTTTTGACTTGATTTCTTCTGTCAATTGATTCCTTGCTCCCCTCTTCTAATGTTTGGGTTAGTTCTCAACTGGGTTCTTCTAACCCAACTATAGGCTCAAGATCTATATTGGAAGGGTGGGTTGTTTGCCGAGTGCCAAATTAAACTATTGATGTGATTGACATGACATCTATATAGGTAGATATAATATCTAATTAGGCCACCCAACCCTATCCATAGTGCGTGTGGGTTAGAGGTTACAAAGGAGATATGACATTTCTCCTATCTATGGTGTTTGGGTCCTCTTAATCAGGCCCAAATGACCAAGAAAATATGGTTTTTTTAATCTCCCTTATGTAAGATAGACTAACCTCTCTTGTGTTTGAGCCCTAAGTCCCTCCTTTCTTTGTTATATTCCAACCCTTGCTTCCAAGCCAAGCCATGCAACTAAAGGGATAACTCCCTCATTTATTTTTAAAAAAAAGTTTTAAATTTTATAATATCAATTGGTTGAACATGCAAAAAGGGATCCTCACTTAACTATTAAAAAAAAAAACTTATAATCTATAATAAAAGCCACATACTCAATGGTAAAGAAAATGTCAAAAAGTAATCATGCAACTAAAATTGAATAACTAATTAGTTGGGTCAAAGGTGAGTTGAGTGGGGTGAAATGGCATGTACTATGGTGAGGATGTTAATATTAGAATCAAACACTATTTATTAATAACTATAAACCATCACAAATCCACTTGGTGTGTGAAAATAAGACTCTACTCAATTAAATTTAGATGATAGTTTGAACTATAACTTGAATGATGAAGTAAATAGCTCAAAATGGAAAGGAGAATATTTACATGTTATGGGAACTAAATATAGAAGATAATAAAAGGAAAAAATGAGAGTAATAATTAGAATAGAGGGATGATGTAAAATGGATATAAATATATGCGTTTAAGGAAAAAATTAAAGTATGTGATCATTTTTCAAAGAGTGTGCACTTTGGGAGAAATTTCTTAAAATATAGAACAACATGGACAAGAAAATGTTTTGGTGGCATCATTTATTATGTAGGTTGCTCCTTGTACCAATTTAGGATGTATAGCAAACTCTACTTATGATATTATGTTTAAATATTTTTAGTAACATGTTTTACATCCCATATGCACTATTTATATCAAGCAAAAGCCTTAAATACCTTTGATCATGACTTGACCTCAAAAGGGCTTCTTATGAATTTAATTGCACATGATCAAGATAGTACTATAATATTTTTATTATTCAAGATCCATATGTTTGGTATTTAGATCCAAACTATGCTAAAAATTTATTAGACCTGATTCACATTGTAAAAAAAATAAAAATTTACAAATATAAAATTATTGTCAAAATCTTTCCCTAGGGCTGTTGACTCAAAGTTGGTCATGATCACAATTTTACCTACAATCACTTGGATCTCTATCGACCTTTTTTACCTATAGTCAATCTCTATCAAATGTAGTATGATAATAAACATATAACAATTATTATGATGTATATGTATTGAATAATTCTAGGTGGTAGAAATCCCTAGTTGAATAATGGGTCCTAATTGTTTTGTATTTAATTCAGAAAAAATGAAAAAAGTAATAGCCCTCTCTATTTTCTCAATATAATGTGCATGAATGATATACTTTATGAGTAGAACATCATTCTCAATAGAACCCAATTTTTAGACCATAGATGGGGGTAGTATAAATAATAAAGTATAAGGAACATATTTACCAAATTAATTTAGTATTTATATTGATAATGATTTTTATATTGTTTTAATCCCACCATCCCTCATCATCCCTAATCACACCATCATCATACCTAATCACTCCTTCATTGACCTTCACCATCCCTCATCATCCATAATCAGTCCATCATCCCTAGTCAATCCCTCCTCATCCCTAATAATCCCTAGTCACTCTTTCCTCATCCCCCATTATCCCTAATCACTCCCTTATTGAAACTCACCTTACATCATCATACCTAATCACATCCTCATCATCCTTAATCACTCATTCATTCACCCTCACCATCCCTCATAATTCTTCATAACTCTTTAATCATTCCTCATTATCCCTAATCACTCACCGCTCATCCCTCATAATCCCTAATCAGTCCCTCTTCATTCTAACTAACCCTCACCACCACTAATCATCTATAATCACTCCCTAATCATCCCTAATCACTCCCTCATTGACCCTCATCATCCCTACTCACTCCTTTGTCCCTCCTCATCCCTAATCACTCCCTCTAATACCTTGATGGTGGGTACAGTGGCTTCCCTCTTATGCCTGATTGGGTTATGTTCTAATTATAAATTTTTATCACTCAAATAAGGCCCAAGGAAAATATTATTTAATTCATCCTATTTCACTCAATAAGGAAGTCAGATATATCATATGACTATTTGGGGCATAAAATATTTCTACTTGTGTTAGATCAGGTTAGGTGTAAATCAAACTAGGTTGGAAAATGCACTCTATGAGATTGGTGATTACATATCTAACTATCTAAAAATCTAGTCTACTATGGAAATAATCTCAATAACATTAATAAAATGAGAATAAACTATAGGGTTGGGATTGAAATTCTCAACCAGTCTCTAAACATCCTATCTATATAGATATAAATTTGGATTTTTAACTCTAGGATTGGGATTCTTAGATGCCCAAATCCAAATATATATATGTAAGTAATAAATTTTCATCCCTCCATTTTCTCACTTTCATACCTATTTATTATAGAATGAGGCTCTGGATACACACTCTCTCCATTGTCTAGGCATCAATCACCATATAAATCTTTGAATCCCACCAAATGATCAGATGATATTTTTGAGTTCCTTATTTGTGTGAAAGAGGATGAGTGAAAGAAGAGTTCCTTTGGGCCTTATTTGAGTGAGTAAAATTTAGAATTGGAACATAATGCAATCAAGAACAAGAGGGAAGCTACTATACCCACCATCATGGTTCTGAAAGGAGTGATTAAGGATGAGGATTTTATGCAGGGTAATCCATGGTCTTGAATAATCTTACATCATAAAGAATAGAGTACATTATTATTTTTGTTGTTTGATTTTTTATCTCAATTTTGGTGTCTTCATTAGGGGAGTTGATTCCTCAATGTCCATGTTGGCCATTCTCCTTATGGATTATTCATGTTGGTGCTTGCAACTTAGTTTTCACCATTTATTCATGCACAATTATGTTTGTCTTGGGGTTTTGGTTGAAAAACTCCACCTTTTATGTTGGTTGGTTTGCTCTTTGGTGAGACATTATGACTTTTGACTTTTTTATTTAAATTACATTGACTTATTTGGTATTAGTGAAACATTTTGTTTATTTCCTATGTTATTCAGTTCATGATTCCTCAATTGTAACTTCGAATTTTATTTTTAGACATGTGTCTTTTGCATAATCCATAATGTTATTCGGTAAATGAAAACTTGCATGGGTATGAAAATGCCTTTTTTATTACTTGATATTAATAATCAAAGTGGTGAAGCCCGCATAAGTCTTATAAGCTCCTTATTATATCTCTTTTATTGATTGTATTTGTTCCTTTGTTGGAGTCTCTTGATGACTCAAGTAACAAGTGATTATTCTATTTGAGAGTGAACATCGACAAAAGTATATATTCAAATATAAGTCTTAAATTAGTGATTGATCAAATCTTAATTCTATACTAAGCCTTAAATGTGCTAAGTTATTTCACATAATGGTATGTAGTAAGGTAAGCCATGGTTGGGTTATGAGGAATCATTATGGTATTTGACTTAGTTGTTCAAATTTTGGAAGCCCACAAACCTATTCTACACATAAAAGTTTTTTCCCAATGGTAAATTGGTTATGTAAAGCCTAAAGGAGTTATGATAAAGAAATATGTTTTGATGCAGTGTTATGCATTTTCTAGAATCAATTGGGTCTCATGTTTTTTCAAATTGGCTATTAGTGACCTGATGAAACCTGACAAGTATATATTGTGTATAATACTTCAAATTATAATTTTGTATTATAGTGAAAAATATATTCATTATATTTTATTATGCTCTATGTAAAACTTAATTTTAACCACTCATGGTTGAGTAATGGGTTTGGTCTTTCCTTTGTGTCATGAGGTTTTGGTAAACACATGTGATGATATTAAAGCATTCTGAGAAGATAAAGGGATGGGAGGATAATTTCATTGGATGCCCATTCTCATCCTTATAATCAAATAAACATTTCATTGGAGGGTTGGCTATAAAAATAGAAGAGAAGACTATAATTTCATGATATTTTGATTATCTTCACCTTGGAGGTCTGTTAAATTTCCATTACAAAGGTAGAGGTTGATGTTTAACATGTAGGTGTTTGTATTTTGTTTTCCTCCATGTTGTGTATGTAATAAGCCCAATAGTGGAATTGATTAAATCTAAATTCCATTGTATTGATGCAAGTATTTTGACCTTTGCTATGTGAATGTTAAATATTTGAAAAAATGCATGTGTTTTTGTTTGTGTTATTGAATCCCTACAACATGGGAGTTAATGGTAGGCATTAAATGGTATCCCCATCCTCATTTATGATTTAGGAAGGATGAGGAGTGAGTGAGTAGGGATGGTTAAGGATAATGAGGGAGTCATTAGGGATGATAAGGGACAATGAGGGTTAGTGAGGGAGTGATTAGGGATGATGAGGGATGGTTAAGCTCAATGAAGGAGTGATTAGCAATGATGAGGGATGAGGATGGAGGGATTAAGGATGATGAGGGATGATGAAGTAGTGATTAAGGATGATGAGGGATAGTGAGGGTCAATAAGGGAGTGACTAGGGATGATTAGATATGATGAGGGATGGTGAGGGTCAATGAAGGAGTGATTAGGGATGAGGTGAGATGGTGAGGGTCAATGAAGGAGTGACTAGGGATGATGAAGGAGTGATTATAGATAATAGGGGATGGTGAGGGTCAATGAGGGAGTGATTAGGGAAAATGAAGAATGAGTATAGATTCATTAAAGATGATGAGGGATGAGGAGGAATTTATTTGGGATGGTCAAGGGATGATGATCAATTTAAATTAACACAAAGTGGTCATTTGATGTGTGTAGGTCATTAATATGACCTACATTTCCCAAATCAAAATACTTTGGCTTGAATTCAAAGTGAGTGGTTTGTAAAATTCAATTTTGAAAAACCTATGACTCTTAAAAATGATAAAAAATAATTTAGAAGGCACAAAAACCTAAAAAATGATTATATATTTACCCAAAATGGACATCTATTGCAAAATTTATGACCTAAACTCCCTAGGTTCAATATTGAGACCCTAAAAATGCCTAAGTACTGACCATATTAGATTTTTAAAAACTATCTCCCACATCATAAGGCATACAACTGTGAGACCAACTCTATTAAATGTAGAGAGACTAATTTTTTATATTTACTAAAATAAATTTAAAGTATAAGGAATATAAAAGTAACAATATAATTGTAAACTTATATGCATTCCTTTCACATATAATATATAGCTATTTATTGCTATTTTGGGGCAATGTGAAAGGAACACATACATGTTCCTTTCACATAGAATAAAATATGCACAATCCCCTTCCAATTATCTTTTTTTGATATGATGACACATTATATGGTCATAACATGTACACATTATGTATTGTTAGGTTGTGGAGCTAAAAGCTTCACTAGGATGCAAACAAGAGAAGTTACAGAGGATGCAGAGTTGCAGAGAGTTGTTGAATGCATTGCAGGGAAACTGACATCAGTCTGATCAACCGACGTCAGTCATATGGCAGTAAGGAAGCAACTAGCATCGGTTACCAGTCGGCCAACATCGGTCATGGAGGAGCCAACGTCGACAGCCTATGCGAGAATAGGCAGTTTGCATGTTGATCTCGGAGAGTCTATTTTTGGACTGTTTGTTTGCATGTCAAAGGTTAGTTGTAGTCTTGAGTTGTGCATCTAATTATTGTAATTAAGGTAGTCTAATTATTGTAAGCATGAGATCTATATATGGACTCATGGGCTATATTGTAAACTTATAGCTAGTGAGTAAGAGAGCAATAAGCTCCTTTTGAGAGAAGAGAGCAATGGTGCGTTCCTCCTAGTGCCACAATATCAAGGTGGGTACTGGTTTGGAGAATCAGCAGGGTTCTTCGTGTGTGTATGATCTTGGTTAGCATGTGTGCATGAATTTTTATAGGAGATCTACAATGGTGAGTAAGGTCTAGTGATTTGTAGGTAGCAGCAGAGAGCAGGAGATCTACTTGGAGTACGATTGTGTACTTGGTGAACTGGCAGCATGTTACTGACTGGTTGGAGAGGTGAACATCAATTCTATATTGGAATTGATTGTTATGATCGAGAGAGAGAGGGAATAAGATCTTGAGGTGTGGCAAACCTTTGAGGTGGAAGAAGTGGCATCTTCTTTATTGTATATTCTTCTGAGTGATTATTAATACAATTATGTATTGTCTCTCAATTCCTGTGTTGTTTCATATTTCTAGTTACTTATTGATTCTGGTTAAATTCTGTGTTTAGTTGCTAATACAAGAAGTAATCATATGTGCTCTAATTGGTGGAGCAAGATCCTGACTAAGTAGGCATCGGAGCATGTTTATTGTTTTAGGTTCCTGACAAGTGGTATCAGAGCCTTGGTTGTAGGTTCAAGAGCTGATACCATCAAGTGGTATCAGAGCTTTTGTTTGGGTTGACTAACAGGTGGTTTTAGATCTGGCAGTGTTTTTGATTACAGGTCACTCATTGAGGTTTCAAATTGAGTGGGAGTATAGCAATGGCAGAAGATAGTAAGCTACAAATGGAGAAACTGAATAGCATGAATGGTCTGATTGATGGAAAGAAAGAGCAGGTAAAAAGAGATTGTTGGTTGGTAGAAGATCAGCACGTAGAAGCATATGTTGTGAGCGATGTTGCACAGGATGTTCTGGATAAAGTAGAATCTTTATTTACAGATTCTTTTGCCTCTTTCCATGCAGCTTGAAATAGAGCATCTTTTCATAGGTATGTCTTTAGAGACTTTGGAGAGATTTATTCAGGGGTTGGAGAGCCTTGTTAGATGAATGACAAAGGGGAAGTGAAGCTAAAATTGTAGATGGATGACACACAGGTGTTGAAGGAGGTCATGCAGGTTCCAGTCTTGGAGATGAGTCTAATTTCTTTAGGAAATTTGGGTGATGAGAGATGCACTGTAACTCTCACAGTGGATATACTTGAATTAGATGGTGTTAAGAAAGTAAGTATCCTTTATCTATCTAATTATATTACTGATTCACCTTCTGTTACAGAGATGTGGCTTCATAGGCTTGGTCACATATGTAGAAGGAGAATGTAGGTTTTGAAGCGGAAGTCAGATGTCTTTGACAAGCTAAAGAACTAGAAAGCCTTGGTGTTCATGGAGGAGATGACAGATAGAGATCAGGTGAGGAGACTGAATTATTCTACATAGAGCTATGTTGATTTGATCAGGATTTTGATACATGGAGAGCTCGTGGGTAAAAAGTTATCACTCACAGACGAACATAGGTACCGGCATCGATCAGACAGTAACCAACATCAGCATAATGAAGATTGACATCGATCATTAAGGAACTAACGTTGGTAGAAAGGATATCGGCGTCAGCCAGGGAAATGATGTCGACAGTCAGGGTCAGTGCAGGGAGCCGACATCAGTCGGGAATAGACTAGGAGATGGATGAGATCAGTCACTGGTACAGATGGTGGGCAGACAGTAAGCTATCAATAAGTCTCAAACACCCATATGGAGGTTAGAAAAGGTATGTGAACCTCATATTCATTGTTCACCTTCTTTATATTGCTTACTGATAGTCAAGAACTAGGAAGATAGAAGAAGCAATGCAGGTAGAATCCAGATATAGTGGGAGCTTGGCATGGATGAGGAGTGTGAGTCCTTGGAGAAGAACCAAACAAGTATTTGTTGGTAGAGTTATCAGCTAAAAGTAAGCACTAAGAGAGGGAATGGATTCCCAAGTTAAAGAAGAGAGTGGATGGATACGTGAGACAGAAGGCCAAGGTATATGGTCTTGAAGAAGCTGCAGGACAGTGGTACAGGTTTGACAGGTGGATGACTAAGCATGGCTTCAGTCAATGTCAGTGTAACTATTGTGTTTATCTTACCAGGTGGATAATGATTATAACATTATTCTGTTACTATATGTGAATGGTATACTAGTTATAGGTTTAGAGATACAGGGTTTTACTGAGCTAAGGGTAAGGTTAGTTTAGAGGTATGTCAGGAAGAATTTAGAGCAGTGAAATTCTTTGGCATAAGAGACATGGAGATTTGATCTCCAGTGGGAGCTGATGTGAAGATGGTGTTGGTGGGGTTCATGATGCAGGATGCAAAATTAGAAAGCACACCAAGGGCTGGACAGTTCAAGCTTAGCTTGAAACAGGGTTCAAAATCACATGAGGTCTAGTGTAGACCTGAGTTTTCCCAAGCAGTGGGGGTTGTCAAAAAGTATAGAGCCAATTCGAGGAAGGAGTACTGGAGGGTAGTTTAGTGGGACTAGCAGCAGGGATTCTTATTATGCAGGGTCAAGTTCTTCACTACATGGATATGTAGGTTCGGACATAGCAGGTTACTTGGATGATATGTATAGCATCACAGGTCGTGTGGTGGTTAGTCTTCAGGGTTGATCTTGAAGAGGGATACAAGCCAAGGAATAATTTAGATGGTGTGTAGGTACAAGTACAGGTGCAGCTGTTTATCTCCAAGTGGGAGATTGTTAGGTTATGGAGCTAAAAGCTTCACCAAGATGCAAATAGGAAAAGTTACAGAGGATGCAAAGTTGCTAAATGCATTGCAGGGAAACCGACGTCGGTCTGATCAATCGACGTCGATCATATGGAAGTGAGGAAGCAACCAGCATTGGTTACCAGTCAGCCGACATCGGTCATGGAGGAGTCGACGTTGACAACCTATGCGAGAACAGGCAGTTTGCATGTTGATCCTGGAGAGTCTATTTTTGGACTGTTTGTTTGCATGTCAAAGGCTAGTTGTAGTCTTGAGTTGCGCATCTAATTATTGTAATTAAGGTAGTCTAATTATTGTAAGCATGAGATCTATATATGGACTCATGGGATGTATTGTAAACTTGTAGCTAGTGAGTAAGAAAGCAATAAGCTCCTTCTGAGAGAAGAGAGCAATGGTGCGTTCCTCCTAGTGCCACAGTATCAAGGTGGGTACTGGTTTGGAGAATCAGTAGGGTTCTTCGTGTGTATGTGATCTTGGTCAGCATGTGTGCATGACTTTTTATAGGAGATCTATAATGGTGAGTAAAGTCTAGTGATTTATAGGTAGTAGCAGAGAGCAGGAGATCTACTTGGAGTACGGTTGTGTACTTGTTGAACTGGCAGCGTGTTATTGACTGGTTGGAGAGGTGAACATCAATTCTGTATTGGAATTGATTGTTGTGACTGAGAGAGAGAGGGAAGCAGGTCTTGAGGTGTGGCGAACCTTTGAGGTGGAAGAAGAAGTGGCATCTTCTTTATTGTATATTCTTCTGAGTGATTATTAATATAATTGTGTATTGTCTCTCAATTCCTATGTTGTTTCATATTTCTAGTTACTTATTGATTCTGGTTAAATTCTGTGTTTAGTTACTAATACAAGAAGTAATCATATGTGCTCTAATTGGTGGAGCAAGATCTTGACTAAGTAGGCATCGGAGCATGTTTATTGTTCTAGGTTCCTGACACAATGTGAAAGGAACACATACATGTTCCTTTCACATAGAATAAAATATGCACAATCCTCTTCCAATTATCTTTTTTTGATATGATGACACATTATATGGTCATAACATGTACACATTATGTGGTAATAATGCGTATGCATTATGTGATCATAATGCATATGTGTTATGTTTCCATAATGCATACATATTATGGATTAGGAATCCCAATCCTAAATTCAAATAATGTGTGCATGTTATAGCCATAACATGTATGAATTATAGTCATAATGCATACATGTTAGGGGAAATATATACATAATTATCCCCCAACTTTGTTGACAGTATGCATCAAATTCATCTAAAATTAATTAAAATGATCAAGAGTGGTAGGAAATGAAAGATGATCTTCTAGGACTATAAATAGGGAATCAAATTAAAAAGTTTAAATTATGAGGAACTATGTATTTATCCTTTTGACATGATAATTCTACAAGTCCCTTTCCCTCCTCATTTTAAGGCACCAAAATTTGATAAGTATAAAGGTAAAAGGGACATAAGAGAACACATCAAATATTTCTTCATGGAATGCCAAGAAATAACATTTAATGACATCTATCTACTTAGATTGTTTCTATGGTGTTTGGTTGGCCAAGTTCTATAAAGGTTCATTCAATTACCGAAGTGATTGGTCACTACTTTAATTTACTTATTATAATGATTTGTGAAGCATTTGCCATATAATATGGAACATGAGTTGATAATGATGGACCTTTACAACTCAAAACAATGAAGTGGGAGAGAGAGACTTTCAACCTTTTTACAATAGTGGAGAAGTTTAGCCAACAATTCTCCTCATTCTCTCCCAAAAAAATAATTAGGTACTACCTTCACTTCAAATCTCAAAAATTAGTTTCATTTGAGATGACTTATTGCAAATACATTTGATGAAATCATCAAATAGGGTGTGTATATTGAAAAATCCCTCTTCTAAAAGGTTTGATCAATATACTCTAGGTATTCTCCACACCCACCCCAAGCTAATGTCTAATCACAAAATAATAAACCCATAGTTTTTAATAAGATACAATGTTGTGGGAAATGGATTTACAGAGTTTAATCATGTGCAAACTGGTCAACCAAGACATGTCTAAAATTTCCAATCCACACCAACGATTACTCTTCAAATAGCACCACCTAAGACATAATATCAATAAAGGACATTTTACCATCTTGGAGAAACCTTAAAATTTAACTTTCAAAAGTTGTTTATTTAAAACATGGTTATATGGCCTATCACTAAGAATTTTGAAGAAGGTTATCTTAAACCAACATGGTACAAAGATAATGAATATTGTGATTATCATAAAGTCAAATGCCATGCAACACATAGATTCATACAACTCATCCTTTATATTTAAGATTTGCTTAACCATGGAGAAATTGAGCTTGATAGCAATATATCATCATCTAATCACAATATGGGTATATTTAAAGACCCATTCTCAAAACACAATTAGAATAATCTAAACAATCAAGGTAATCAACAATAATTTCATCACAATAAAATTCAAGGTCAAAGCTCTTGAACTAACCATATTGACTATAACAATGTCCAAAACAACTATGATAACATTGTGCATAGGATCGTATATAATCATGTCATCATTATCAATATTGATTCCCATCATACCCTTAATACCAATCAGTATGATAGGACCACTATCCCAAGACATTTTCCATCACCTTTTGTTAATCCTAACCAAGTTTGAGAATGTGTTGTTACTACTCAATACTCAAAGGTTGTCATATACGGTCCTTCTACATCATAACCCAATAATCAATTCTAAGGTACCCCTCCTTCCAAATCAAAATCATCCACATCCTTAGCTAAAAATCCATGTGACCTTATCAAAAAGTTGTAAAAAACTACAACTCAGATATCTAACTTAGATCTTCTGTGAACATACACTCTCCATAATGATATTATATATAATTTCCTTTGGTAGGAGAAGGTCCTCAAAGATATTAACACCTCATAGTTTCAGGCACTTATAGGAAATTTTTCATCAAGGAAACAAATCATCTTTGACACAAGTGACATTTCACCTATAGGTCCATCCCACAATGACCCCCTTTATATTGAGGAAATTATTAAAAGACAAAGTTAAAAGGGTACTTTTACATAATGGCTCTAGGATGAAAATTTATACATTCAAGGTGGTCAGACATTTATGGTACTTAGACATTCATTAAAATCAAGGGTTATGATAACATAGAGAGAGAATCAACTAGCACCATTTATTTTCCCATCATTATTGGGATTTTCACCCATAAAACTCTTTGCCATGTTATTTAAATAAGACTATCATATAACCTTCTTATTAGGCATCCATCTATTCATGATATGTGTTCAATACCATCCACTTTACATCAATGCTTTAAATTTTCACATATTGGTATGGAAATCACAATATATGGTGATACACAACCCTCTCACCATGTATGCCAATAATAAGGATAAAATTATACTTCTTGAAATTCTTAAATCATCTTACATCCATCTAGACAACCTTGCATCCACATCCAATAATCTACCTTCAAAATCATTTTCACATTTCATAATCAAAGATAAAGGTTGTAGAGAATATGAAGTTAAATATGCTTTTCACATCACCAAACTTCCCACATCCCCTAGAACCCATGGCAGGCCCAAACAATTTGGCACAAAAAGGTTAATTCTTATAAAGTGAGAGACCTCTCCTTCAACAAAAATGGTGATCTGTAAACTAAGTGGATATTCCACACTAAGTTTCACCAACATGGACCCTTTCAAGCCAAGGTGTTTCCCTCAAGTTTTATGCCATAGAAAACACCTAAAATGTTATTTTAATATGTATTCTAACTCTTATGACTACCATATTCAACATACAAAATAATATCTCCACACTCTAAACATAATACTACTCCATACATGACTAAAATTATCATGCTTGCATAAAGGTGCAATGTTAAAATGTGAAGTTATTTAATCATAGGGTTGAATCTTGAGCTGTCTTAAATGTTTGTGTATTAGCCTAGTTTCAAGGAATACAAATATGCAAGAAAAAGAAATAAATACAATAACCACAAAGAGAGATAACATAAGACATACCCTAGATAAAATCAATGTGAGAAAACACCAAAAATAGTGGAGCCCCGCTTCCTAATCTCCACTATGTTTTGTAATTTACAAGTTTTTTTGCTTCTTGGGCTTTCAAGGAAACTAACCTCATACACTCATAATGATATTTTTAATTTTTAGTTGAATATTTTGTTATAAATAAAAGAATAAATACTAAACTCAACCTCTTTCAGCTATGTGGTCTTCAAAATAGTCATATACAACCAAACAATAATGAGTAAATAATAACAAGGACTCGAACCTTCCCATACATAATGTGAATCCTAGTAGAATACATCCCATTGCACTTATTATTGTTTCTAATATGTCTCTGCCCCTTATCCTTAGTTATCCATTTTGAATAGACTCTATAGGTTCATATTTATACACAAGAATATCTCTTGGGCACATTAAAGGAGTCAAAGAGTTGGAAACTAAAGTAATACACCTCATGTCCTTTCATCTTCCTTTGCATCTATCTCTTTTAATTTGCCTTCTAATACATGTATTTAAGATCCCATATTCTTGGAATACACCCAAAACCTAAAATTAACCAATAATAAGCTAAAACATCAAAAAACACTTCAAATTATTATGGCCTTGGCTAGCTCCAGAGTTCAACTGTCCAAGCTCCAGAGTTGAATAGTTGGCCCCTAAGAGATCCCAAAACTTAAGTCTACCAACTTCAAATGATCATAAATTTTACATACGACCTCAAAATGACATGCCATTTTTTTAAACTTGTCTATTTTTTTGAAGGGAATCTAAATATGTAATTAAAAATTACTTTTAAAACCAAACATATGCTTTTTTATCCTATACAATAGAAACTAGCAATTTATAGGTTTCAACATTTTATAAATTACACATATTTGACAGTTGGTTTTTTTACCAACTAAGTTGGATGATAAACATGATCAAATTTTTGATCATATACCCAAAAATTTAAGGATTTTTTGTCTCATAAAATGTATAAAAATAAGATGAAAATTTACCTTCTATCACCTAAGTAAAAACCCATCTTATCATCTTCTTGGACAGTACCCATTTCAAGTTCAAATCTAATCATATTTTTGACAATACCCTTTTCAAGTTCCAATAAATATCTAATTATCCCATTTGAATGTTTTTATTCCCACTAATTTATAAACTCAAGTGGTTATACATCCTTACCCCACTTCTTTGAATTCCCTTTAGAATAACTTGCACTCCCCATCTTGATGTTCTTTCTTTCATTTATAAAAAAATTGTCCCACTCCTCTTGGCCAATAGGAGCAAGGACCTACAATCAAAGGTACAAAATAACATATTTATTCCACATTTAATGCTAAAATAAATGTTAGTTTTAAAATAAAAATAAAATGAGATATATCCAAGTAAAAAAATTCATCCTCAAACTTCATAGTGTTACCTTTGGAGTATTTTATTCACTCAAGTATAGACATACCCTGCTATCTCAAGGAAACTACACTAAAATTGATGTTTAACATGTATTTCTCTTCACTTTGAAACTCTCTTAACTATTCTTTCTTTAGAAGAGTAATTTTTGCTAAGCTGAATGCTCAACCTTTTTCATGTCCCTTCGATGACTGGTCCATTAAAATCTTTTGGTAAATACCATCACAACATTAAAGCCCATAATGTCCTACATAAAAAACAAAATTAGTGGAGATTTAAACCACCTTACTACCAATTAATCGAGATAATCCTTCCACTAACACTTGTTATATAGGTAATGGGAAGCATCTGCACAATGGTCACCACAACAACCACCCAAATAGAACACAAGTAAAACTAACACATACAAAAGTATGTTAGAAAACCTTTTATGGTCAAAAGTATAGCTTTTGTTATGATACCAATATTATATGTAAACTAAGTGGATATTTCACAATATGTTGCATAACATGGACCCTTTCAAGCCAAGGTGTTTCCCTCAAGTTCTATTCCATAGATAACATGTAAAATGTTATTTTAATATATATTCAAGCTCTTATTATTGTCATATATATCATTCAAAATAATATATCCACACTATAAACATGCTACTACTCTATACATGACTGAAATTTACATGCTTGAATAGAGGTGTAATGCCAAATGTGAATTTATTTAATCATATGGTTGAATCTTGAACTCTCTTAAATGTTTATCTATTAACTTAGTTGTAATGAATGTAAATATGCAAGAAAAAAAATAAACACAATAACCACAAAGAGAGATAACACAAGACATACCCTGGAGAAACTCAATGTGAGAAAAATCTAGCAAGAATGAAGCCATGTTTCCTCATCTCGACTATGTTTTGTAGTTTACAAGTTTTTTCACCTCTTGGGCTTTCAAGGAAAATAACCTCGTACACTTATAATGATATTTGAAATATTTATTTGAATATTTGATTCTAAATAAAGGAATAACTACTAAACTCAACCTCTTTCAGCTATGTGGTCTTCAAAATAGTCACCTACAACAAAGCAACAATTAGGAAATAATAAAAAGGACTCAAACCTTCCCATACACGATGTGAATCCAAGTAAAATACATCCCATTACACTTGTTGTTTCTGATAAGTCTTTGTTCCTTCTCCTTAGTTATCCATTTCAAATAAAATTTATAGGTTCATATTTATACACAAGAATACCTCTTGGACACATTAAAGAAGTCAAAGAGTTGGAACTGAAGTAATACACCTCAAGTCCTTTCATATTCCTTAGCATCTATCTCTTGTAATTTGCCTTTTAATACATGTATTTATGCTCACATATGCTTGGAATCCACCCAGAACCTAAAATGAACCACATAAGCTAAAACATAAAAAAAACTTCAAATTATTGTGGTCTCAGCTAGCTCCAGAGTTCAATAGTCCAAGCTTTAAAATTAAACAGTTGGCCCCTGAGAGATCTTGAAGATTAAGTCTGCCAAATTCAAATGGTCATGACTTTTGCATATGACCTCAAAATGACAAGTCATTTTTTTTAACTTGTATATTTTTTAATGAGAATCCAAATATGTAATTAAAAATTACTTTTGAAAAAAAAATGTTGTTTTAACTTGTATAATAGAAACTAGAAATTTCTAGGTCTCAACATTTCACAGATTACACATATTTGATAGTTGGTTGTTTTACCAACTGAGTTGGATGATAAACATGATCAAATTTTTGATTAAATGGTCTCTTAGACAAAGATCAGTTTAACAATCCTAGATAATATTGGTATTTTGCATTATGTTATCAAAGTAATAAATATATCATTCCCAAAAAAATATTGGAGCATCTATCTTACACTTAGACAAAGATCAGTTTAACGATCCTAGATAATATTGGTATTTTGCATTATGTTATCAAAGTAATAAATATATCATTCCCAAAAAAATATTGGAGCATCTATCTTACACTTAGACAAAGATCAGTTTAACAATCCTATATAATATTGGTATTTTGCATTATGTTATCAAAGTAATAAATATATCATTCCCAAAAAAATATTGGAGCATCTATCTTACAAAGTAAAGGCTTGGGGGTAAATGACCAAATAATTATTGAGCCAGTTCCCCCTACTAAATAAAAAGTAAATTGAGGAATTAGATTCAAACCACCTAGAGGTGACCCTTTTGATCTTAAAAATGATGGCACTATGATATCTAATGAAAATTTTCCTAGTAACGATAAAGAGTCATTTTATGGTATTTAAGATGAGTTTACTGACACTAATTTTTTTAATAATAATGTCATCCTTACCATTCACCTATACATCCACTATCTTAAACTCATTGACTAAGACCAACATGATTACGTACCATTAGACATATTCCATAATGATGAGGATATTACATAATTATTGATAATTTATAATGGTGCCTCACTTGGGGACCATACAAATGGATTTGAAATAAATTTGGACTCTGTTGCCTACTTTGGAGAGTAGGTGGCCTTACTTGGTCATAAAAATCAATAAATCCAATAATTAATGTCCTTTAATGGAAACCTCTTTGAGGCACTTTTAGACAGTCAAAATTATTAAAAAAATGTGTTAAGTGGTGAAAACCCATTTGTGGTGCCAAAAAATAAGTTCACTCTCTTCATGCGGAAGGACAGAGTTCCCATAGTCCTACAATCAACACTAAAGCAGTCCATAGCCCCATTGAGGAAAAAACATTTGAATAATTGGTATAGGAACTTCTAAATACATTTCAAAATTATATTTTACCTGAGATGGATGATTTAAATTCTTATTTTATGGGTTATCTTTATGAGCCAATTGATCCATAATCGTATAATAATATCAACTTCCTTAGGTGCCAACAATCTTAGAAGATGGTTCCATGTTTCTTGTGGAAGAAACTATCAATGTTAACATCAGTACTAAAAATAATCTTTCTATCATCAAACTCAATGCTTCTCTCATAGAGGAGGAATAAAAACTCATCATTACACTCATTAAAGAATTAATTGACATATTTTCATGGTCATATGCTGACATGCCTAGCCTAGACCCATCTATAGTGGTCAATCAACTTGTAGTGTATCTCGAAGCCAAATTAATCAAGTAGAATATGTATAAAATACATCTACACATAACAATATTGGGAAAAAAAAAATCTTGAAAAAATCTTAGAAGTAGGATTCATTAGACCAATTGACTATTTTGAATGTATTTCCAACATAGTCCCTATCATCAAAAAACCCACGAGCATTTTTCTTTGCACAAATTTCCATGATATTAATAAGGCTTCTCTTAAAGATGAATTTACCTTACCAAACATTGATATGATCATTGATTCTATAGTAGGTTATGAAATTTTATCACTCATGGATGGATTTTCCGGTTATAATCAAATAAAAATAGCACTCGAAGATTAGCATAAGACATTCACCACTCAATAGAGAACATTGTATTATAATGTCATGATTTTTGGCCTAAATAATGTAGGTGATACTTACCAAAGATCCATGACAATTATTCTTAATGATATATGCATAACATCATGGAATATTATGTAAATTACATCATGGAAAAATCCAAAATAATATTCGAACATCCAACAATTTTACGTAGAATATTTGAGTGACTCTAGGAGTATAAGGTTTACCTTAACCCTAAGAAATGTGTACTTGGGGTTACATTAGGGAAACTCCTAGGATTCATTATATCTCTCATAGGAACTAAAGTATATCTATCTAAATTCAAGGCCATAACCAACATTCTTCCTCCACCAAATCTCAAGCAATTATAGTATATAGGGAAAGATCTAGGGTATCTGCATATTTATTTCATAGTTGACTGATTGTTATCATATGTTCACACATCTAAAAAAGGGCATAAATTTTCATTAGAATAATGATTATATGAAATATTTTGATTAACTAAAATATTACTTGGCAAATCCACCCATGCTAGCTCCTCCAACACAAGATAGTCATTGTTACTTTGTATTTTGGTTACTCAACATGCATTGGGGGTAATTTTGGCTCAACATGATGCAAATGGATAGGAATTGAAAGTTTATTATTTGAGCCAAAATTTGGTGTCATATGATCATAATTAATCCTCCATAGAAAATATTTTCTTAGCAGTATTCTTTACATCTCAGAAATTATGGCATTACATGCTAAACAATAATACTATCCTCATTGCCAAATTGGATCCATTAAAATTATTATATCAAAAGTAATCGTAATAGGTTAAATGACAAAGTGGGATATATTATTAATTCAATTTGACATAAAATATATAATTTTGAAGGCTATTGAGGGGTCTATCCTTGCCAATCAACTTGTAGAAGCCCCATTATCTGTCACACAACTGCTTATCAAGGAATTTCCTAATGAGTTACAAAAATATAATCTCTATTTATATGGTTCCTTCACATCTCAAGGATCAGGGGCATGAATTTTATTTATAACACCACAAGGGGATCTTATCCCTAAGGAATTTCATATTGGTTTTCCATGCACTAAAAACATTTCATAATATGAGGTCCTCATAGTAGAACCTCACCTTTTCATCTAATGGAATATTTGATAGTTGTCTATCTTTGGCAATTCTCAACTCATCATTAATCAAGTTAACAATCAATATTAGATGAAATATGATAAGATTGTACCCTATAAAACAATAGTGGATAAACTCAAACAATACTTTGAATATATCTAGTTTGAGCAAGTACCACTAACTAACAATAGATTAACAGATGTAATGGCCATTATTGGGTTACTTATAAAAATTTCCTCCAATGTCTGAGAATATCACTTTGAATTGATAAGCTCATTATACCAACATAAAATCATCTAAATTTAGAAATGGTATGTGAAATTATTTTCCCTAGTTCCTCTTATACCATGACATTTACACATACCTTCATGATCATACCCTTCCAAATGAATTATCATGAGACCAATAAAAATCCTTCATCCATAATACTTTTGGATATACCTTACTCATTGATATGCTTTATCGTAGGGGATATGATGGGATATTTCTTATTTTTTTAAGTTTGAGATAATATTATTTAGTTATCTAATACATTCATAATGGGATATGTGGGGCCAATACTATTGAAATTCTCTTTACTAAGAAACTCCTTCACACAGAGTAATACTAGCCAACTATAAAGGTTGATGCAAGCCCCTATGTCCATAGATGTATTACTTGTCAGAAGTATGGCGATTTGAATCATGCTCCATCACATGAATTGCATATAATCATAACTCCTTAGACATTTTAAACATGGGCAGTGGATCTCATATGGAATATAAACCCCACCTCATCCAATTGCCATAAATAAATCCTAACTACTACAGATTATTTTAAAAAGTGAATCAAGGCCATTCCCCTCACCTATGTAATCAGGAAACAAATTTCCATATTCATCTGTAATTATCTAATTTTAAACTATGGTGTTGGAAGCATAACCATTGAGAGGGGGGGTGAATCAATGTCCTAAAATAATCCTTTATTTCCACTTAACATGATTAACCTTTTAAACCAATATAGTGATAAAGCAAATACATATAGAAGCAATCACATAAATTTTAAGCCCACTAACACACCACTTTTACTATAGTCCTATAAGTAATGGATCAACATTTAGTGAGGCATCAACCCCTTACTAATCAACCACCAACTCAACTAGTCCTTTAGCAAGCTCCAATTTGAAAGGAGGAACCAACCCCCCAAGTGACTCATCACTAACTCAACCACTTCAAGGAGACTTATCTAATATTAAGCCTCCAAGGCATCTCCTAATCCCTCTTGGCTAAGCACCAACTCAACCAAGATAACTTGATCACCTCAAGACACCTTGTTGCTTAATCAACAGATGGTTACCTGTTCATCATCTCTTTATCTTCTCTATCCTCTGTCTTACATCAAGAACACATATTTGATGTAGATATGATGGTATCTCAACTAAATCAACAAACTTATCTCTCCTCAACCTTATACTCTTCTTCACACAAAATAGCCTTTGCACTTCTTCACTCAAACATGCCTTTTATTAGGCTTATTAGATCAACTAATCTTGCCAGCTACATGTAAAACTTATGATGGTTGTTCATGAATGATCCTATGCTTCCCTTTGATGGTCTACATGACCTAATTATACTCCTCAAAGAGATATTTTCTTTTCTTGCACTCTCATTCCCCTTACTCACCCAAATAGGCCTATTATGCCTTGTACTTATACCAATCATTAGAAAACATACACTCTTGGTTAGTTAAGACATTAATACATTAGGGTCAGACCCAAAACATGTTTAAGGATAATTTAAACACAATAATTATTCTATTTAAGAAAACTATTAGTTATTCCAAACAAATTTATACCAAATTCTCTTCTTAGACCTAATTAGAGACCTAATGCATTAGTCTATTTTCTCCCTGAACAACTGTTGACCAAATTTGACTATAGGCTAAATTTGGGCACCTCTAGGTAAGAAATTGAGTTTTAAGTGTTTTATGGGATTTAATGTTTGGTCATAAGGTATATCATAGGTCATTTATTGTTATTCAATGTTATATTAGCCTTGGTCACTTTTTTCATTAGCCAACATGTCCTTTTGAGTCATTTTAGGGGTTAAAATTGAACATTTAATGAGTTGTATGGATTTATTGGGAAGTGTGAAGGTTAAAAAAATTTGTTTCATTCCCCATGTGTCCACTTAAGTATTAATAAATTTAAATAACTAAAAATTGATAGGTTCTTCAGTTAAAAGGGTAGTTTTCTTGGGAAAAAAGGAGATTTTAGCACTTGTACAACTCTTTGGGAAGTGTGCCACATGGGAAATGATCAAAAAATGACTATTAATCTTCTCCAAGATAATTTCCATGTTTTTTTAATCTATAATCTCCATTTCTTACTCAAAACCATTTTACTCCCTTTTCACCCTTCTTGGCAAGCAGAACTGACCTTCAAGTTTTTTTGGTACGAACATCTCAGGTAGTTTCCAGGAAAATTATTTTGGGAGGTTTCTATAAACTTATATACCTTAAATATAATTAGTTTGAAAATTTTTGGTGTTTTCTTCATGAACCATCCTCTTGAAGTTGACCTTTCAAATTTTCCTACTAATCTATGTACCCTATAAGTTTTACCTTGGTTTGAGAAGATCCATACAATCCACTTGATGATATTTGTTCCAAAATATTTTTATTATATAATATAATGTGTTATATTATTATTTTAAATTTTTAAGTTTATTTTATGGGTGAAACATCTCATATTTGTAGACAGGTCTTATGTGGGATGACAGGCCTATTTTTACCATTTCTAGATCTTCATGCTTTGAAAATGTCTTCAATAGGTTATGATAGGTACTTAACTATGTATTATTTTCCCACTCCTCATTTAATTTCATCCTTTAAGGAAAAATATCCATTAGTTTTAGTCATATGCAACATTCACACACAAGGCAACCATTAATGAGTAGGTACAGGTGCTCTCATGGATGATTTCAAGTTAAGAGGGAGGTGTTGTTTCTTGTTTCACATCTAAAATAGAGTGAAAATTATTTTTAAGGTGTTATTATAGGCATGAAATTATTTTTATATCCAAAGGAAATGCATACTTCCCAAGTTGTACTCACTGCCTATATCATGAAAACATTCGCCTACAGGAGGTATTGGTAGAAATCTAGAAGTGCTTGTATGGAGAAAATAATATTTTTTGAAAGAATATTTGATGATATATAATGTTATGTATATCATTAAAAACATATTTGAGGTTTTAATTGGTAAATTGAGGTTTAAAATCATTCTCAAATCCTAAATGACTATTTTAGGCCCATTTTCCCTAAAATATCAAAAAAGAGGTCCAAGGGTTTCTTGTAGACTCCCTATAACATGTTTGCAAACGTTTCTAAGAATAAAAATTAGTGATATTTGTACAAATATAATATATTTGTCCATGAAAATTTTTAAGGGAAGAAATCAAATGGATATTGGTCTCTTAGATACCCAAACTTGCCAATTTATGATTGTTCTTAGACAGTGATTACTTATAGTTGTGAGCTATAAAAAGACCTTTCTTCAGCAAGATTGAAAAGTGGACTTTGTCCAAATTATTTTAGGGTTTTTAATAGTTTAAATGGAAAATTTTGACCTAATTCACCATCAATTAAGCTCATCAGATAGGTTTTGACCCTTATATGCACTTCTAGTCCATACAAGTGGCCTAAATGAGCACCTACAGCCAGTCAACAGGCAGTGAGAAAAAATTTGCTTTGGTGATGTTTTAAGGTTATAAAGTGGGTGAGGGTATAAACATAAAATTTTTATAGATTCAAATAAATCCTTAAACACCAAGACTAGGGTTATTGAAGTCCAAAAGTGACCTATAGGAGTCAAAAGGGTAGGGGTCACAGTCCTCATAGAGAAAGCTTAGTTTTGTTGAGATCAAGGGATAATAAGGGGTTGTAATGCGAAAAAAAAATTAATAACACCATTAAAAAATACATTATGACTTCCATAACCCTTATAAATTCAAATGAATCTTATATGGGTTCTTTAAGATCCTATGAGCACCTACAACCATTAGAAATCTTAAGTCGTAGACAGTGAGGAGTTTTGGGGTTTAAGGTGATTAAAAGGAACTAGATAAGGTGAATAGGTGGGTCCAAGTACTTGTCATATGAAATTGTAAGGTATAAAAATTATTAAACATTTAAAAAATCTTAATCCATGCAAATGGCACAAACAGGGGTCTTTCTCAAGCTAAAACATAGTCTACTATTAGTTGAGCTAGATAGTGAACAAGCTAGGTTATTGAGAGTGTGTAAGTGTTAAGAATGAGGTATATGGGTTAAATACAACATAAAAAATATTTATAGGTTATATGGGAGACTATAAACATTACCTTAAATCCCAATCAAGAAAACAACACCTACAGGTTCCTCTCTGAGACACAAAACACAGTTAGGCAAGATATGACAATCTTGAGAATGTAAGGTGTATGAAGGATAAATGAGTGTATAGGGTGTTTAATTAAGATGAGAGACACTTTATCATGACATTAAAAATTTAAATATACCTATTACATTGGATACAATAAAATAAAGTGTCTTCAAACAAGCAATACACAGTCATTTCTGACTATCACATATAGAATCAATTGCCTAAAAGTCTATCTTGAGTTTCTAGTGCATTTGAGGGGTCTATACATAGAAAAAAGGGATGAAAATTTATGGATAAAATATTTAAAACTTAAATAATCCTCTAAAATATTCATATATCTTGATAAAATATGGTAAGTTCCCCTATTTTATCTCAGATAGGGGTGTTTCCCCTTATGCAAGACTGACAGGTTTTGGTGAATGGAGTATAAAATATGAACTATGGGCTAAGGGGACCTAGTTGGAAAGTGTGAGAGGGTGAAGTGAATATAAAAATATATATAAAACACCTCAAAAATTATGGATACCTAATAGGATGATCTAGAATGCAAAAGTTGCAGGTAGGCCTAAAGGGTAAGAGTTTGGCCTAAGGACTAAACATGAGAATAATGACACTTTTAGCCCTAGGGGATATTTAAACCTTATTGTATCATGTTTTTGGGATGGAATTAGAAATTTATAATATATTTAGATCCAAGGAAAACCATCATAAGTCACTTGTAGCTCTAGGGTGAAGTCATGCCTATTAGGCACGTTTAGGCCTAAAAGACTAGATGTGAAACCAACATCACTTACAGCTCTAAGAGCAAATTAAAATGGGCTAAGACATGTTTTTTTAGGTTATATAATAAGTTTAAAATCTGGTATAAGGAAAAAAAACCTTTGAGAAAGCCATTTTATGACCTTAAGATAGCTCAAGCATTTAGGAAAGAAGAAAAGGAGCTAGCTAGGTCAAGTTGTGATACTCATATCTTATTGGAGGATTTTCATGGATGATAAAATAGTTCATGGATGTTATCAGGGGTCTTAAAGTCCATGTTTTTGTGATTTTTTTGTAAGTTGGACATATGGTTTTTATGAATGAACCTTAAGAGGTCAAATAGGCCTAAAACCCTCCTAAACCCTCAGTCAAGACCAATTTAGAGAAATGGAATAGGATAGATAATATAATGAGATATTTTGACTATTATGGTGATTTTAAGTTGTAAAGGACTCCTTCAATATTCTCCTCATAATTTTTATCTATACGGACTTATACAGATGGGCTAATAAATAGGGTATTTTTGACTATTTTTTGTGTTGTGTAGGCTATAGGAGAAGTCTAAATATGAAAAAAAGTTTTGAGGGAATTTTTAGATTTTTATAACTCCATATTGCCATTTTATTCTAATAAAATACTCCTAATTATCCAAACTAGGTGCTTCATCTCAGTTAGTCAAAATTGGCCTATTGAACAAGCTAATGAGAAGGGAGGAGATATTGAAGTGAGATGATTTTAATGGTGTACCTAATGATTAAAATTAAATTTAGGGTATTTACACTTGTTATTAACTCCCTCCCATGGATTTTATTTATCAATTAATGTCAATTTTAAGGATAAGTGTGCAGGGTGCATGAAGAAAAAGTTTTATGGATTACAGATTATGATATATCCTTTCTAGGTGATTCTAGAAGATTAATCCTATAAAAAATTCATAGATAGTAATGTATTATGTCTTTAAAATTCATCACAATAATTTTATCTAATACCAATAAATTATAAGGCACTCAAATAGGGCTAATCAAATGGGCAATTTTTTTTGGCCAAAATGAGGAGTTTTATGCCACTTTTCATGAAGTTTATGACTTGAATTGACACTTGTGCCTCCAAATATTTCATGGTTCATTCCAAAACCTTATATAATTAATAATTAAATAATTTTATCAGCTTTAAAAGTGTCCTTTTGACCCTTGGACTTCTCTTTTGTCCCCTCTCTCTAAAGTTCTATAAGAACTAGCCTTTTTGGCATTGTAACTTATGCTTCACCTAAGTTTGGTGAAGCCCTGCTCATTTGTATACATTTTGATAACTAATACTACTAATTATTACCTCTTACATAAATATTATTAGTGTGTTCATTTGGAATTTTTTATTTTTCATAAATGATAACTCTTGTTTATGTAGCATGGTTGTTTTATTCTATCATCTATTTGCAGTTGGAAAGCTTCTTCTTGTAGGGCATGTGAAGTGTTCTGGAAAATTTCAAGGATTGAGTGATTTATTATATTCATTCATTACCTTATATTCCTATTTTATATTCCTCATATATTTACACATTCATCCATAACCTCACAATGTAACATTGATGTGAGAAGATGAAAATTGGAGAAGTGTATGTTTTGTTTATCTCTTGGTTTCAAACATAACATACAACTAGTTGGATGTCATCATGTTATTTTGTGTATAACCTCCCTTATAATAGTTTTATTTTAGTTATATTTCTCCATTTTCACCCCCAAAGTTAAGTGTAGTTGCAATCCAATGTGGTACATCAACGGAGCTAGCCCTATCTAGAGATTCACCTCATCCTTAGGTTACCCACGAGCTTAGAGGTGTTTCCATTATGCCACTTGGATGAGGAAAGATTTTAAATATCATAAAAGGTTTAAAATCTAAGTGACAAATTTTTTTGGCATGCTCAGTGGGACTCTTGGTCCAAGAGATTGGAAAATTTTAGGTGTTGTCTTTCAACAATCAGCCTTTAGAGGCATTTATTCAAGCATCAATGGCAAATACAAAGCTTTATAATCTGGTCAAGCAACCTAGGTTATCAATTTAATATTATTGGTAAAATTTTACTTATTGTTTTTTATTTTAATGAGGTTTCATGGATTATTTTGGTGTTGAGATTTGCCTTACATAAGTTGGTGAGACATTGCAAGATTGTGCCATTCCCTATCAACAAGAGCAAGTTATTAACCATCCTTGGGGGGATCCTTACCAGTATTTTTATGATCCATATCACCTCCCACATGTCCATTATCAACCTTCTCATGATTCTTATTAGTCATACAATCATCCTTCTCCATGTCTTACTCTTAGTCAACCTAGCCACTTCTCGAGTAAATCCATTTCTACCTTCAAGAAGACTCTTTTGGGCTAAGAGAGGTACATGTTAGATCTTGATACTCTTAGAGGATGTGTTCAAGAGGTTCCTAGGAATATTATTCATAATCTGATATATTCATTAGAGTTGTTCAAAAGAGAGTGGGTACCTATTGAAATAACTAAGTGGCAAAGGCTCACACGTGAGATGTTTGATGTAAGTGGCCTAGTTTCTTCCTTAGAGGATGGGATAGGAGTTCAAGAAAGACAACCTCACCAAACCTATCAGCCTTCATACCCACTTTCAAAATTTTCCTATCATCCATATTTTATCCCTAATCATGAGCCCAATCAAGTATATAAGAGCCATCCTTTTCCCAATTAGTTGGAAGAGAAAGTTGAGAAGAAAAACCTTATGTTTAAAGCTAACCTTGATAGGTGGATTGAGTTAGAAAATATGCATATGAATCAGTCCATATTATCAGAAAAGGAATTGGAATTAAATCCCTCATTTTTCTCTCACATTTCATCCCCACCACCTCAAGAAGAGACTCATAATCCCAATACCCTAAGCAGATCAAGATAGTGGAGTCATGGGGAAAGAAAGAGGAGAAAAGTCTTAACAAAGAGCGTGAAGTTGAGAAGATTCTTGATCCTATACAAAATCCTCCTACCCTTCCTCAATAAAAGACATCTAATCATAACATCCTAAGCTGGATTAAGATAGTGGAATCATGGGGAAAGAAGGAGGATAGAAGTTTGGTTGGTAAGGAGTGTGAAGTTGTGAATGAATTTGATCCTTTGCAAGTTCCTTCCACTATTCCCCAAGAAATTTCTTATGTTACATGTCAGCCCTCATGAATTCCTTGTCCTCATGAATACCTCTATGAAATTCAAGAAATAATTTTCTAAGATAACCTATCCAATCAAATTGATGAGTTAGAGGTAAAGATGAGATTGTTAAGTCAAGGTGTGATGGAAGGTTTAAACCCAAAAGAAGATCCTATGCCTAAACACACTTCATCCACCCTTCCTCAAGAGATTACTCAAGATAAATCAGATTTGAATGAAGTGGTTGTTAAGTGGAGGTTATAAAATCAAGTTTTTTTATCCCAAAGTCTGCCTCCCCTTCCTCAAGAGCTTCCAAAAGAGCCTCCTACATTTCACTCTCAATCCGATTTTGAGTATTATGTGCCACCTCCACCAACAAGTGCATCTTGTCCTCACCCCATCACCCTTTGCCTCAATGGACTTTTGGTATGGAAACCTAAAGAGGAGTAGTTGTTTGAAAAAAAAATAGAACTCTTACTTGAAGAAAGCCTTCCTCCTTGGCATCCTCATTGGACTAAGTCACATGACTTCAAAATGCCTAGTCTCGGAGCCACAAAGAAGGAAATGGAGGATCTTGAAACCCTTAAAAATAAAGGTCCTATTGTAGAGTTTTATATATAATTTGAAATCCATCAAAATATTCTAAATGCTAAAGAAGAGGTGGTCTCTTATGTTGAAATTTCTAATTGGGTTGATGAGGAAGAATGTTCTCCTTTTGCCAAAGAAGAGGAAACCTTCATTGATTCTTCCACCACTTTGCAAGATGTCATTGATGGTAAAGGAAAAGTTATTAATCATATTTTGGATGATATGTTTGAAATAATTAAATCAGGCTATACTTCTCTTCAAGGAGGTTATGAGCTAATCATAAAAGGAGAAGGCAACTTTGGCACTAAGTGAGTATGCAAAGAGAAGGTCACCTTTCAAATTTGTCCTTTCAAGAGACATATAAATTTCATGATGACATGTTTGAATTCATCATGATGGATTACCCTCTCAACTAGTTGGGAGAAACACATAAGCTCTTGAAGGATGGAACAAGATCATATTGGCCTCAATCTTCTAAGGAACATGAAACTAATGCTCTTGAAGCTGTGCCTACTAAGGAGATACAAATTGACCATAAAATGAAGAGTGGACAGCAATATAAAGTATGTGAACATGTTCAAGAGGAGTATATATACATTAGAGACCTATTTAAGGATGATCCACTTAAGGTCAGATCAAGTGAATTAGTAAGGAATAGGTCTAATCTACAAATCATCTATTTCAAGGAGAAACATGCTTGACACTATGTTTAATCTCATCATGAAGATGATTCAAGAAGTTTTAATTTTGATCCTAAAAAGGAGGTATGATTAGTATCTATTTGTTAATAGTAGTTTATTTTTATATTCACCTAAGTGCCTTGAGTACATGTGTGTGTGTGTGTGTTGTTAATTTGTTATCTTATTTTATGTGTGTCCTTTGCTTTGTGTGGTGGAGGTAATTAGTGGTATTTTTTTTATGTTAAAAGGTTTCCTTATTGATCTCAAACTTAAAATGGCTCCCTAATCCCAATGGATTGATAAGAATACTAGTCTAGTTAGTATAGCAGGTATACTACCCCTATGAGTCACCAATTTATTGACCAAATTTAACTTTTAGGCCAAATTGGGGCACCCCTAGGTAAAAACTTGATTTTTAAGTGTTTTAAGGGGTTTAATGTTTGGTCATAAGTTATATCATAGGTCATTTATTTTTATTCAATACTATATTAGTCTTGGTCATTTTTTTCATTAGCTAACATATCCTTTTGAGTCATTTTAAGGGTCAAAATTAAACATTTAATGAGTTGTAAAAATTTATTGGGAAGTGTGAAAGTTCCAAAATATTATTTAATGCCCCATGTGTCCACTTAAGTCTTAATAAATTGACATAACTAAAAATTGGTAGGTTATTCAGTTAAAAGGGTAGTTTTATGGGGAAAAAAGGAGATTTTAGCACTTGTATGGCTCCTTGGGAAGTGTACAACATGGGAAAAGATAAAAAAAATGCCTCTTCAGATTCCCCAAGCTTAGTTACACATTTGGTTTGATCTGTAAGTGCCATTTGTTTCTCAAAACCATTCTACTCCCTTTTCACCCTTTTTGGCAAGCAGAAGTGACCTTTAGGTTATTTCTTGGTACGGATAGCTCAGGAAGTTTCAAGGAAAATTATTTTTGTTAGGTTGTGAAGCTAAAAGCTTCACTAATGCAAATAGGGGAGGAGGTTGGTGAGTTTCACAGACACCGGTGTCAGTCAGGCCAATCAACGTCGGCAAGGTGCAGACAGAAGAGCAACCGACATCATTCATTGGTCGGCCAACGTCGGTCACCTCCAGGCAGACAGGGACCGACGTCAGTCACCTGTGTGGTTCAAAATTGCCAGTTCATGGATAGTTAGTTAATGAATTGGGAGTTTGCATGTTGAGGGCTAATTATAGTCTCGAGCTGTGGATCTAATTATTGTAATTAGATGTCTAATTATTGTTTGCATGAGATCTATTTAAGAGACTCATGGTTGTATTGTAAACTAGTGCTAGAGAGTAAGAGAGCAAAACTAGCTCCTTCAGAGTGAAGAGAGCATGGTGTGTTCCTCTTAGTGCCACAGTGCCAAGTATGGGTGCTAGTTTAGAGAATCAGAAGGATTCTTCATGTGTGTAGGATCTTGGTCAGCAGGTGTGCAAGGCCACATTTGGAGATCTACATGGTAAGTAAGATCATTGATTTGCAGGTCTTTGTGTGTGTGAGATCTAGGTTTACAGGTGTGCAGAACCAAATTGATTTGCAGGTGTGCAAGATCAGGGAGGTCAGCAACACAACAGGGAGCAATATCAGGAGACATCTACTTGGAGTATGATGTGTACTCGATTGGAGAGTAATAGAGGAAGGCAAGGTAGTTCCTTCCAAAGTAAGATCATTTGAGTTGCAGGTTATTGCGAGTTCATGGGAGATCTACTTGGAGTGCGTGGAGTACTCAGATTTGGAGTGCGTGGAGCACTTATGTACTGGCAGTAGTGATACTGACTGGTGGTACTGGCAGTAGTGGATACTGATTGGTTGGAGGTGAACACCAACTCTGTGTTTGAGTTGTGTGTTGGGACTGTAAGAGAGAGAGTGAGCTCTTGAAGAGATATACTGTTTATGCCCTAGAGGTGTGGGAGACCTAAAGGTGTGTAAGGAAGAAGAACTATGGCAATCTTCTTTGTTGTATTTCCTTCTGGAAGAGTATTAATACAATTGGGTATTATTTCTCATATTTTGTGTTATTTATGAATTCTAGTTACTTGTACTTCTAGTTTAATTCTGCATGTTTAGTTACTTGGTAATCAATGGTGCTTTCGGGTCCTAACAGTTGGTATCAGAGCTAAGGTTGCAGGAAGCAGGTTTGTGTTTGATTACAGGTCACTCTCAAGGGTTTTTGATTGAGTGGGAGTAGAGTAATGGCAGAAGAAAGTAAGCTAAGAATGGAGGAATTGAAAAGTATGAATGGTCAATCACGGTGTTATGGAAAGAAAGAGCAGGTAAAGAAAGATTGTTGGTTGGTAGAAGATCAGCATGAAGGAACTGAAGAAGTAGATGTGCAAGTGTTGTTACACATGATGCTCTGGGATGTTCCTTGGATAAAGTAGAATCTTGTTTTATAGATTTTGTTGCCTTTTTCCATGCAGTCTGAAATAGAGTATTTTTCCATGTTAAGGTCTTTAGAGACTTTGGAAAGATTTATTTAGGGGCTAGTGTGCCTTGCCAAAGAATTGACAAAGGGGAAGTGAAGCTAAAATTACAGGCGGCCAACACATGGGTGTTGAAAGAGGTCATGCAGGTCCCAGTGTTGAAGATGTGGCTAATTTCTTTAGGAAAGTTGGGTGATGAGAGATACACAAAAACTCTCACAGCGGATGCACTTGAATTAGCTGGTGGTAAGAAAGTAGGTATCCTTTATCTATCTACTTATATTACTGATTCTTCTTTTGTTGCAGAAACATGGCTTTGTAGGCTTGGTCACATGAGTAAGAAGGAGATGCATGTTCTTAACAAGAAGTTAGATGTCTTTGACAGACTTAAGAACTGGAAAGCCTTGGTGTTTATGGAAGAGATGGCAGACAGAGATTAGTGGAGAAGGCTGAGTAACTTTGAGCAGAGAAGTTTGGATAGGTATTTGATTCAAAGAAAGCTCACGAGTAAAAAGTCATCACTTACAGGAGAACACAGGTACCGGTGTCGGTCAAGGGGAACCAGTGTCAAACAGACAAGTGCCAATGTCGGTCATGTGCAGACCAGAGCTGATGGTGTCAGGCAGGGTAAGATCGATGTCAGTCAAGAGGATCAACATCGGTGATAGTAAGACCGATGTTAGCCAGGAGGACCGACATCGGTAGCAAGTAGACACTGACATCGGTCAGGTCGATAGTCAAGACATGCAGATGGAACTAATGTCAATTAGATGCAGACTGTGTGGTGACTGAGGTCGGTCACTGTAATGGATTTTGGGCAGACAGCAAGCTATCAAGGAGTCTCAAAAGCCCATATGGAGGACTAAAAGGGTAAGCCTCAAATTCGTTATTCCTCTTCTTTATACTCATTGCTCACTACAGAGCAGGAAGGATCCAGAAAATAGTGGGAGCATGGCATGAATAGGATGCAGAACCAAACAAGAGATTTGGTAGGGTTGCCAGCCAAAAGAAAGCACTGAGAGACGAATGGATACCTTAGTTAAAGAATATAGAGAATGGATACGTGAGATAGAAGGCCAGGTCATATGGTCTTGAGGTAGCTGCAGGACAGTGGTACAGGTTTGACAGGTGGATGACAAAGCATGGCTTTAGTCAATGTTAGTGTAACCACTGTGGTTTTATTTACCAGGTGGATGATGAGTCGCGACATCATCTTGTTACTGTATGTTGTGTGTTTGCTTGATGTAGGGTCATACATGCAGGGTTTTTGAGCTAAAGGTAAAGTTAGTTTAGAGGTATGTCATGAAGAATTTGGAGCAACAAAATTCTTTGGCATAAGTGTGTTCTAGAGACATGAAAGATCACAGGTTGATTTTGTCTCTAGATGATTGTGTGAGACCGGTCAGCACACCGATGGTTGGATAGTTCTATGAACAGTGTCCTGATTCACATGATGAGGTTAAGTACATGCATACTGGACCTGGATTCCCTAGCAGTGGGAGCTATCAAAAAGTTTGGAGTTGATCCAAGAAAGAAGCATTGGAGGGCAGTTCAGTGGATTCTCAGGTATTTGAGAGGGACCAGTAGCAGGTTAACATGCGATGTAGGGTTAAGTTCTTTTTTACATGTGTTTGTAGATGCAAATGTGGTAGGTTACTTGGATGATAGGAGGTTCACCACAAGTGTTGTGGTGGTTGGTCTTCAAGATTGAGCTTGAAGAAGGATACAAGCCAAGAAAAAAATTAGATGGTGTACAGGTACAATGCAGCTATTTATCTCCAAGTGGGAGATTGTTAGGTTGTGGAGCTAAAAGCTTCACTAATGCAAATAGGGGAGGAGGTTTCTAAGTGTCATAGACATTGGCATCAGTCAGGCCAATCGACGTTAGCAAGGTGCAGATAGAAGAGCAACTGACGTCGATCATTGGTCAGCCGACGTCAGTCACCTCCAGGCAGACAGGGACCGACGTCGATCACCTGTGCAGTTTAGAACTGCCAATTCATGGATAGTTAGTTAACGAACCAGGTGTTTGCATGTTGAGGGCTAATTATAGTCTCAAGCTATGGATCTAATTATTTTAATTAGATGTCTAATTATTGTTTACATGAGATCTATTTAAGAGACTCATGGGCTGTATTGTAAACTAGTGCTAGAGAGTAAGAGAGAAAAATTAGCTCCTTCAGAGTGAAGAGAGCATGGTGTGTTCCTCCTAGTGCCACAGTGCCAAGTATGGGTGTTGGTTTGGAGAATCAAAAGGATTCTTCATGTATGTAGGGTCTTGGTCACCAGGTGTGCAAGGCCATGTTTGGAGAGCTACATGGTAAGTAAGATCATTAATTTGTAGGTGTTTGTGTGTGTGAGATCTAGGTTTACAGGTGTGTAGAACCAGATATATTTGCAGGTGTGTAAGATCAGGGAGGTCAGCAACACAATATGGAGCAATATTAGGAGAGATCTACTTAGAGTATAGTGTGTACTCGATTAGAGAGTAATAGAGGAAGGCAAGGTAGTTCCTTCCAAAGTAAGATCATTTGAGTTGCAAGTTGTTACAAGTTCATGGGAGATCTACTTGGAGTGCATGGAGTACTTAGATTTGGAGTGCGTGGAGCACTTATGTACTGGCAATAGTGGATACTGACTGGTTGGAGGTGAACACCAACTCTATGTTTGAGTTGTGTGTTGGGACCGTAAGAGAGAGAGTGAGCTCTTGAAGAGATTTACTGTTTATTCCCTAGAGGTGTGGGAGCCCTAGATGTGTGTAAGGAAGAAGAACTATGGCAATCTTCTTTGTTGTATTTCCTTTTGGAAGAGTATTAATACAATTGGGTATTGTCTCTCATATTCTGTGTTATTTCTGAATTCTAGTTACTTGTACTTCTGGTTTAATTATGCATGTTTAGTTGCTTGGTAATCAATGGTGCTTCTGGGTCCTAACAATTTTGGTAGATTGTTATAAAATTATATACCTTAATTTAAATATAATTATTTTGAAAAATGGTGGCTTGTGCTTCATGAACCATCCTCATGAAGTTGACCTTTCAAATTTGCCTACTAATATGTGTACCCTAAGGTTTTGCCTTAGTTTGAGAATCTCTATATAATATACTTACTGATATTAATTCTAAACATATTTTTACTCTCTCATATAATTTATTACATGATTATTTTCAATTTTAAATTTTATTTTATGGGTAAAACATCTCATATTTGTAGACTAGTCTTATGGAGGATGATAGGCCTGTTTTCACCCTTTCTAGATCTTCATGATTTGAAAATGTCTTCAAGAGGTTGTGATAGGTCATTAACCATGTATTAAATGTCTTATTTTTTGCCTCCTCTTTCAATTTCATCCTCTAATGCAAAATCTCCATGAGTTACAATCATATGCAATAATCACACACAAGGCAGCCAATAATAAGTAGGTAAAGGTGCTCTCATGGATGATTTCAAGTTAAAAGGGAGGTTTTGTTTCTTGTTTCACATCTATTATAGTGTGAAAATTATTTTTAATGTGTTAATATAGGAATCAAATTCTTTTGATATCCATAGGCAATGCATATTGCCCAAGTTGCACTCATTGCCTGTATCATGAAAACATTCACCTAAATGAGGTATTGGCAAAAATATATAAGTGCTTGTATGGAGAACATGAGATTGTTTGAAAGCATATTTGATGACATATAATTTTATTTAGATCATTGAAAACATATTTTAGGTTTGAATTGGTAAATGGAGGTTGAAAATCATGCTCAAAACCCAAATGACTATTACAGGCCCATTTTCCCTAAAATGTCAAAACAAAGGTCTAAGGGGTTCTTGTAGACTCCCTATAACATGTTTTCAAACGTTTCCAAGCATCCAAATGGGTGAAATTTATATCCCCTAGCATAGATAGGATCCATTCCAATTTTTAAGGGCAGAAACCAAACAGAGATTGGTCTCTTAGAGACCCAAACTTGCCAATTTATGACTGTTCTCAGACAATGATTACCTACAGTTGTGAGCTATGAAAAGACCTTTCTTCATCAATATTAAAAATTGGACTTTTTCCCCATGATTTTAGGGTTTTTAATAGTTTAAATGGCCATTTATGACCTAATTTACCATCAAGGAAGCTCATAAGCTATGTTTTGACCCTTATATGCACTTCTAGTTTGTACAAGTGGCCTAAATGAGCACCTACAACTAGTCAATAGGTAGTGAGAAAACTTTTGCTTTGGTGATGATTTAAGGTCAGAAATTGGGTGAGGGTATAAACATACACTTTATACAGATTCAAATAAATCCTTAAACACCAAGACCAGGGTTATTGAAGGCCAAAAGTGACTTACAAGAGTCAAAAGGGTAGGGGTCATAATCCTCATAGAGAAAGCTCAATTTTGGTGAGCTCAAGGGCTGATAAGGGGTTTTAATGAGAAAAAAAACTTACTAACACCCTCCCCAAATCCATGATGACTTTCATGAACCCTTATCAATGCAAATCAAGCTTATACAGGTTCTTTAAGACCCTATGAGCACCTACATCCATTAGAAATCCTATGTAGTAGACAATGAGTAGTTTTGGGGTTTAAGGTGATTGAAAGGAATTAGAAAAGGTGAATAGGTGGTTATAGATAATTATAAAATTCCCTTGTAAGGTCTAAAAAATTTCTAAACATTTACCAAAGCCTAATCCATGCAAATGGCACAAACAAGGGTCTTTCTGAAGCTAAAATGCAGTCTACTATTGGGTGAGTTAGATAGTGAACAAGTTAGGTTATTGAGAGTGTGTAAGTGATAATAGTGAGACATGTGGGTTCAATAAAATTTAAAAAACATTGGGAGGTTCTATGGGAGCCTAGAAATACTTCATTAAGGCCCAATCAAGCAAACAACACCTACAAGTTCCTCTCTGAGACACAAAACACAGTTAGGTTAAAACTTCTAGGCAATGGACTCTGTATGTGACAATCTCTGAGATGGTCTTTACCACTTAAGGAATCCTCTCAAGTATTCATATATCATTATAAAATATGGGAAGTCCCCCCTATTTTGTCTTAAACAAGGGTACTTCCCCTTATACAAGACTGACAGGTTTTGGTGAATGAAGTATAAAAGATGAACTATGAGATAAGGGGACCTATTTGGAAGGTGAAAGAGGGTGAAGTGAATCTAAAACAACATAGAAAACACCTCATACAAAATGGAGACCCAACAAGATGATCTATAATGCAAAATTTCTAGGCAAGCCTAAAGGGTAAAAGTTTGGCCTAAGGTCCAAACAAGAGAATAATGACACTTTTAGCCCTAGGAGAGATTTACACCTTGTTGCATCATGTTTTTAGGATGTAATTATAAGTTTATAAGCTATTTGGAGCCAAGGAAAACCATTAGAAGTCACTTGGAGTTCTAGGGTGCAGTCAAGCCTACTAGGCATGTTTAGGCCTAAAAGACTATATGTGAAACCAATATCACTTCCAGCTCTAAGAGTGGATTAAAATGGGCCAAGACATGTTTTTGAGGTCATATAAGAATTTTTAAAGCTATTAAAAGGAAAAAAACCCTTGAGAAAGCCATTTTTGAACCTTAAGATAGCTCAAGCATGCAGGAAAGAATAAAAGGAGCTTGATAGGTCAAGTTATGATACTCATATATTCTAGGAGGATTTTGATGGGTGCTAAGGGAGTTCATAGATGTTATCAGGGATATTAAAGGCCATATTTGTGTAAATTTTTTCTCAATTTGGACATCTAGTTTTTATGAATGAACCTTAAGAGGTCAAATAGGGCTAAAACCCTCCTAAACCATTAGTTAGGACCAATTTGGAGAAATGGAGTTGCATAGATAATCTAATGAGCTAGTTTGACTAAGATGGTGAATGGAACTTGTAGAGGACTCCTTCAATCTACTCCTCATACTTTTTAATTGTATGGAATTGTACGGATGGGTTGAGAAATAGGGTATTTTGACTATTTTTCGTGTTGTATAGGCTATAGGAGGATTCCAAAGATGAAACCAATTTCGGAGGGAATATTTATAATTTTTCTAACTCCATGTCTCCATTTATTTCAAGAAAAAAAACTCCTATGTGTCCAAAATAGGTGTTTCATCTTAGCCTGTCAAAACTAGCCTATTGGACAAGCTAGTAAAAAGGGTGGAGATCTTCAAGTGAGGTGATTTTAAGGTGTCCCTAATTATTCCAAGGATATGGAGGTTATTTACACTTATAATTCACTCCCTCCCATGAATTTTCATGAGAAACTAATGTTAATTTTTAGGACAAGGGTGCAAGGTGCATGAAGGAAGAGTTTTCTAAACTGTAGATGATGATAGCTCCTTTTCAGGTGATTCCAAAAGACTAGGACTAAAACCAATGCCTGAAGAGTCATGTTTTATGTCCTTAAAATTCATCCCAATAATTATATTTATTCCTAATTAGTTATAAGGCATTCCAATATGGATAATCATACAGGCATTTTTTAATCCAGAATGACGAGTTTTATGCCACTTTTCATGAAGTTTATGCCTTAAATTGACACTTGTGCTTCCTGATCTTGCATGGTTCATCCCACATCCGTATCTTATACATAAGTAACTAATTTTATAAGATTTATAAGTGTCCTTGTGACCCTTGGACTTCTCTCTTCTCCTATTTCTCTCAAGTTTTATAAGAACTAGCCTTTTTGGCATTGTAACTTATGCTCCACCTGAATATGGCAAAACCCTACTTATTTGTATACCTTTTGATAAATAAGACTAATGATTGTTACCTCTTCCATTACTATTATTAGTGTGTTAAATTTTAATTTTTCATTTTTCATAAGTGATAACTCTTGTTTCTTTAGAATGATTATTTCATTCTATCATCCATTTGTAGTTGGAAAGATTCTTCTTGCAGGGCATGTGAAGTGTTCTAGGAAATGTCAAGGATTGATGTAGTTAGTCTATTCATTAGTGCCCTTATATGCCTATTTTCTAGTCCTCCTAACTTTTCAAATTCATCTATAACCTCATAATGTAAAATTGATGTGAGAAGATGAATATTGGAGAAGTGTATGTTTAGTTTATCTCTTGGTTTCAAGTGTAACATGCATCTAGTTGGATGTCATCATGTTATTTGGTGTATCACCTCCCTTAGAATAATTTAATTTCAGTTATATTTCTCCCTTTTTACCCCCAAAATTAAGTGTAGTTTTAGTCCAAAGTGGTACATCAAGGGATCTAGACCTATCTATAGATTCACTTCATCCATAGGCTACTCACGAGCCTAGAGGTGTTTCCTTTATGCCACTTGGATGAGGAGAGCTTTGTAATCTCCTCAAAGGGTGAAAATTCAAGTGATAATAACTCAAATAACTATGGCCCAGATAACCCTCAAAAAAGTCCTAAAACCTTTTGAACACTTCATTGGAAACCTCAAATGACCTCCTCCATGCTCAATAATTTACACATACTTCGCTTACTTCATGAAAGCTCAATTAGTCCTTAAAGGCCTATTAGGCCTAATTACTCAAAAAACACTATTCAAAGACACAAATTAAACAACCTATATAAACACATTAAAGGAAAAATACACATATTGATGGAAAATTTATTACTTATGGTTCATTATAAAATCCATTAGGCATCTTTATATAAATCTCCAAACACCTAGAAACACTTCTACAAAATGCTCACTCTATTTTGCTAGAAAGCTTCAAAACACAGTTATGAATCTTTGACCATTAAAAACTATACAAACACTTTTCAACACTAAAAATACATGAATAATATCCAATGGAACCTATAATACATAAAAAAATGATCTTTAAACTTCCAAACTGATCAAAATGACATAGTAACATCAAACTTACTGACATACAGAAAACTACCTGTAGCTCCAAAAACACAGTCATGAATAATGTTGTCTTTAACACTTTTAAGGGAATTTAAATGAATTATAATTCACATTAATAGTTACTATGTGACATATATAACATAATAAAATAGATATATCATTGTTTTTAGTGTCAATCATTAGTCTTATAGAACAATTTGTTAAGCTTCTCTTTCATTGTTCTAACACAGCTAGATAAGCAATTTTGGCTTCCATTTATCAACTCCTAAAGTGACTCTCAACCTTATATAAATAATTTATAGGTATTTAAGATCCTAAAAAACACCATCATATTCATTATATTCATCATATAAGTGAAAATATCCTCCAACTCATCAATCTCACTTACTCAGAATTGTCATTCTGCCTTGTGAACCAATCATGGTGAACTTGCATTCCAACACCTATGTAGATACAAAAAATAAGTATTTATTAATGATTATTATCCTTATAAATATTTATAATATATAAAAACACAAATTTATAGAGGTCTAATGGAAAATATGGAACATATAGACCAATCTCTAAATCTTACACTTCCATTATCTCATCTTCACTAGACAGGTCATCTTGTGAACACCATTTTCAACATTTTCAATGATATTAATAGCATATAACCAATATATAAATATGTTATAGGTCTTAAAAAAAACATAAATCAATTGGATTCATTCCTAATCCACTTAAACATATCCCTAAACTCATTCTCACTCCTTATTGGCTTTTCTCACTGTCTTCACAATTTGACTTTTAGCAATAGGCAAACTTTCGTGACTGGTTTAGAAATTTTGAATTATATAACCTACTCATAAATCATAATGGTAATTAATTAAAAGTCCCAAAATTTTTCCTCCAATGATTTGCATTCTTTGACCTGGTCAACCCTTCTTACTATACCAAATTTCTAAGAAAAAAGAATTTTTCTATTGCTTCCACTCACTCTCCTAAACACTCAATGCCACCTTGAGGTGCCTATAAGAGTTATATACAAGATCCAATAATAAAAATAGATTTACAAATCCATTATAGGAACTCAAAAACAAAATCTTCACCATCAAGTCACTATAAGGGTTTAAGGAGGGTTTTAAACTAGTTTCCATTCTTAATTTTTGTTTATAAAAATTTGTCCCTAAAACCAACTCCTAATGCTTGGAAATTTTTTTAGTACCCTTTTACATCTCTCCCTAAGATATAATATTCCCATGTAATAATCACATGTTCCAAAAAGCATCAAAATTTCCTTCTCGAGTCTATAACTCCTCACTCTACACATACAAGAGACATTCAAACTAATTTTCATGCTTTCACCTTCAACTCAGGACCTAAAAATTCATGATCACTCTTGAAAAAAATTCTCACACCTCAATACATGATTACATGATCTCACATGCCTCCAAACCTGATCAAGATACCTCATTCTGCCACCTGTAATCTTAAGACAAGGTTTATGAGAAGATCATCAATGAAGAACATACCCCTCTAGCTCACTCTGAGAGTCATGTTACTGATTCAAAACCTTTCTCACATACTCTAACACTTAATTATACACATTAAAGATCATACAAAAATATATCACCACCATCATGCCTTTACAAGCCATATTCATGCTTAAGGACTAGTCCATCATATAGACCTATAATGCATCATACAAATTTTAGACCTTCCTATCATTGTAGATGCACTCTAAGACTCGTTATCATGCCAAAAAACCTCATGCCATGCTCAAATAGTTCCACACATCTTCTCACAAGCTTATCAGATCACAACATTATACCAAGACCTTATGCAGAACTTAAGAACCTACTAGACCATGCTTAAGCCATCATGAATGCACACCATGCAACATCATATGAACATATATGGGACACAAATGACACTTAATTACCTTTGACATCAATGAAAACATCAATGTCTCAACACACCAATAGGAACATACCTCAACAATCTCCCCCTTTGTCATTTATGGAAAATACTCCAACAAGGTAGATCATTCTTATCTCTCCAAGCTAGATTTCCCCCAAGCTGATATTTCTCCCAATCAAGTCTTTCACCCCATTTGACATTAATGACAAAGGGTTACTACTGATCCTTGGATGTTGAGTAACTAAAAACACACCTTTTCTCTCCAAACAATATTAAACTTCCTTTGATCAATCCAAACATAATCTTAACACACCTTAGGCTCATATTTACTGAAATAGATAACTTCTTAATCATAGAGTTATAAAGATCCCCCTAAGACCATGCTCTCCTTTTCAAGTTTGCCCAAACCATCATAGGCCTTCATGAACATCACTCTCCTTGTTTGATATTTAGTAACACCTAAAAAATGGCCTCCCTCTTTTACAAAGCATCTTCTTGGAACCATCTTCAATTAGATCTTATATAGAACTACACACATTAGGCATGTCTGCAAAGAATAGCATTATTCAAAAAAAACAATCTTAGTCATCTATATATAAACATACTCATCATCCACATGTCATACCAAAAGATTCATTATGCAATAGTCTATCCCTTTTAAGTTTCACAAGCCATCATGGTTCAGATTAGCTCAGAATAACTTCTATATAGAAAACTGGTAGTTAGGTCTATGAGACCTAAATCTCTATGGCATTACTTTGTCAAATAATCATCAAAATATATCAAGACTATTATGTCATATCAAACCTCTGAGTAAGAGTGCTCTAATCACTCTTGTACTTAACACATATTATCAAGGTCCTCATACATTATCCATATGCATTACTTGATCCTAATGTCATTTTGACACTCACCAAGATCACTCAACTCCACATGGTTTGCTTCAAGACATTCCATATGATCTTCATTTAAATTCACTAGTCTTTACAAGTTTATTCACTTCATGAAAGCTCTTCTGGGTTATGGGGTCATGAAACCCTCATTATATTCCATTCATGTCATATACTTCAAACACCTACATCATCACCCAAACTGGCCTTATCCACCATTGATCATGCTCATAAGGTATAAACATATTCTTAGGTCTTTACACATTTAGATGTATTTTTTAAAACTAAAAATATTGAATTGAACAAAGTGAACATACAGTAAGTTCCCCCTTTGTTCATATACTTGATACCCTCATAAGAGCACTTAGAAAATTAAACCCAAACTCACTATGCATACTGGAAAATTCACAATCTTGCATAATAAACTATCTTCTCATCTCTGCTCTCTACCCTTTCTCAGCTATGAATCACATGATCATGGCCTCATAAACATACTTAGGCCTTTAACATACCTTTGCTTCATCTATGATAGCTCCATAGACTCAACGTAGCTCCTCTAGGTTGATGATTAAATCATTCTTCATTTGTAAACCTCTAAATTTATAGATACTTATGACTTACTTGCAGATCTCTTTGTGATGTTTCATCATTGATATAGATCACATGATCATATGTCATGGCTTAGATCACTTCATAGCATCTTCATGGAGACAAAAGATCAAACATACTCTTTAGATCATTTTTAGTCCTTGAATATTATGGATAATACCTCTACCAAGAATGGAATTGGTCTTATAGACCAATAAACAACTCTCATGAGTATTTTCTTACTTCATCAAGATACCTGAAAATACCTTCTTGCAAGTCTTAGAACAAGGTTCTACAAGACACCTTGATGCCTTGACCTAATTCATCAATGTTAGAACATCAATCAAGAAAATTTGGAATTGTACATTTCTTTCAACATGTCTTCAAAATCCTTAGGTTTTATTTTTGACTTGGCTTCAATATAATCCTTCTTCTTAGTCAATCTTTCCATTACTATCATGTAGTCCTCTATGAAAACCTCAACCATGACCTTCACAAGCTTAGCCATTTTGTGCTTCTAGGATCACCTTAAAGCTGTCAAACCTCCTCCAAAGGATATACTCTGAAACCAATTGTTGGAATCACAAAAACTAAGATGGGGGGTGAATCAGTGTCCTAAAACAATCCTTTCTTGCCACTTAACATGATTAACCTTTCAAACCAATATAATGATAAAGCAAATGCATGTAGAAACAATCACATAAATATGAAGCAAGATATCAACACATGAACACAAGAGATATGTGGGAAACCCTCATGGGGGATAAAACCCACTCAAACACCACTTGGATTAAAGTCCTATAATTAATGGATCAACATTTAGTGAGGCACCAACCAAACAAGTAGTACAAACCCCTTACTAGTCAAGCACCATCTCAACTAGTCCTTTAGCAAGCTCCAACTTAAAAGGAGGCACAAACCCCCTAAGTGACTCAGCACCAAATCAGCCACTTCAAGGAAACTTTTCCAAGCTTAAATGTACAAGGTATCTCCCACTCCCTCTTGACTAAGCACCAACTCAGCCAAGATAACTTGATCACCTCAAAGCACCTTGTTGCTCAATCAATAAATGGTGACCTCTTCTTGAGATCTCTATCTTATGTATCCTTTTTCATACATAAGAAACACATATATAATTCATCTCTAATTTTATCTCAACTTAAAATAAATTAATTTATCTCTCCTCAACCTTCTACCCCTCTCAAAATAGCCTCTAGGCTTCTTCGTTCAAACATGCCTCTTACTAGGCTTATTAGATCAACTAATCTTGTCATCTACATGTATAAATTTTGATATATGTTCATGAATTATAATATTATTCCCTTTTATGTTCTACATGACTTAATTCTTCTCCTCAAATATCTTTTTTCTTCACTTGGACTCTCATTCCCCTTACCCAAATAGGCCTATTATGCCTTGTACTTATACCAATCATTAGAACACTCAAAATATTGGCCAGCCAAGACATTAATCCATTAGGTTCAGACCCAAAAAAAATTTAGGGACACATTACACACAATAATAAATCATATTAAGATCACTATTAGGTCATCCAAACACATTTAGACCAACTTCTATTCTTAGACCTACTTAGAGACCTAATGCATTAGGTTTATCTTCTTCATGAAACAACTTGAATCACCATGGACCAAATATCCCTAAAAAAAGTTCTAAAAAATTTAAAACACTTCATTTTAAACCTCAAATAACCTCCTCTATGCTCAATAATTCACACATTCTTCACTTACCTCATGAAATATCCATTAGGCCTTAAAGGCCTAATTACCCCAAAAAAATTGTCTTCAAATACATAGATTAAACAACCTATATAAACACATGAAAGTCACAATAAACATATGGATGTAAATTTTATTACTTTATGGTAATTATTAAATCCACTAGACATCTTCTATCAAGCTTAAAACACCCAAAAACACTTCTACAAAAGGCTCACTTTGTTCTGCCAAAAAGCTCTAAAACACAGTCAACAATATTTGACCATTAACAATTGTAAAAACAATTGAGAAAAATCCAAATGAATTAATAATATCCCATTTAACCTATAAGACATCACCACATTATTTTTACACTAAAAAACTGATCAAAATGACATAGGAACATCAAACTTACTGACATACAAAAAACTGCCTATAGCTCCAAAAACATAGTCTTGAGAATGTTGTCTTTAGCACTTGTAAGGGAATTTTAATTTATTATAATTCAAATTAATAGTTACTACATGACCTATATAACATAATAAAATATATAAATCATTTTTTTAGTGTCAATAATTGGTCTTATAGAACTATTTGTTAGGCTTCTCTTTCATAGTTTTAACACAGCCAGATAAGCCATTTTGGATTCCATATATCAACTCCTTAAAGTGAATCTCAAAATTATATTGAGAATGGATAGCTATTTTAGGTACTTAAAAAAAATATTCATTATATGTATCATATAAGTGCATATATCCTCCAACTCATCAATCTCACTTACTCAGAACTATCATTCTGCCTTGTGAACTAGTTATGGTAAACTTACATTCCAACACCTATGTAGATACAAAAAATAAGTCATGCTACATGATTATTATCCTTATACCTATTTAAAACATATCCAAACACAAATTTATATAATTCTAATGTAAAATATGGAACATATATACCAATCTCTGAATCTTACACTTTCACTGTCTCATCTTCACTAGACAGGTCATCTTGTGAACACCATTTTCAATGATATTCATAACATATTACCAATATGGACATGTGTTTTGGGTATTTTAAATAAATAAATAAATTGGATTCATTCCTAATCCACTGTAACATATCCCTAAACTCATTCTCACTCCTACCTAGTTTTTCTCACTATTTGACTTTTAGCGATATGCCAACTTCCATGACCGGTTTAACAATTTTGACTTTTGTAACATAATAATAAATCATCATGAGCATGTTCAAAATTTTTCCTCTAATGATTTTTATTCTTTGACCTGGCAACCCTTCTTACTATACCAAATTTATGAGAAACAAGAATTTTTCTATAGCTTCCACTCACTCTCCTAAACACTCAATGCCACTTGGAGGTACATATAAGAGTCCTCTACATGATCCAATCATATAAATAGCTTTAATAATCCATTATAGGCACTTAAAAACAAAATATTCACCATTGGGTCACTATGAGGGTTTAAGGAGGGTTTTAAATCAATTTTCATTCTTAATGTTTGTTCATAAAACTATGCCCCTAAAACCAAATCCTAATGATTGGAAAAAAATGTTAGGACCCTTTTAAATATCTCCTTAAGAGCTCAAATTATTGTGCAATATTCACACGTGCCAACAAGCATCAAAATTTGTTTTGCGGGTCTACAAATTTTCATTATGCACACACAAGAGACCTTCAAACCAATTTTCATGCTTTTTCCTTCAACTCAGGACCTAAAACTTCATGATCACTCTTTAAATGACCTATCACACCTAAATACATGATCTCAAAAGCCTCCAAACTTGATCAATATACCTCATTCTACCACCTAGGGTCTTAAGACAAGGTTTATGAAAAGATCAATAATGAAGAGCATACCCCTTTGGCTCACTCTGAGAGTCATATGACTGAATCAACACATTTCTCACATGTTATAACACTAAATTATACACCTTAAATCTCATACACAACTATATCACCACCATCATGAATTTACAAGCCATATTCAAGCTTAAGGACTAGTCCATCATACAAACCTACTATGAAATAGACCAATTTAGAACTTCATATCACTTTATATGCACTCTAAGACTCATTATCATGCCAAACAACCTCATGCCATGCTCAACTACTGCCACACATCTTCTCACAAGCTTGTCACATCACAACATTGTACCAAGACCTTATGTAGAACTCAAAAACCTACTAGACCATGCTTAAGCCATCATGAATACACAACATCATAAGAAAATCTATTTGACATTAATGACACTCAATTACCTTTGAAATCAATGATAACATCAATTTCTCAACACACCAATAGGAACATACTCAACATATGGCATTCCCTCTACTATCATTTCTAAAAATTGAAAGTCTTTTAAAAATAAGGATGTAAAGGACTTTCGCTCCCACTTCCATATCAATCATAAATGTCCATCTCCTTATTATCCCAAAGGCAATAGACAAGTTGACACATCTAATAAAATCATTTTTAAAATCCTCAAAAATATTATCAATGTCGTTGGTCGTGATTGGAACTTCTATTTTTTCTAGCCTTATGGGCCTATCGTACAAACACCCATACCCCCATAGGTGTATCTCCATATTCCTTCATCTTTGGATTATAATCCACCCTCCCTATCTAGATCAAGTTATTTTCCTTATGTATTTCAGTGTAGGATCTTATTGTTGATGATAAGTATCAAGTAGCTTAACTATAAGAGCTAGAACTCTTGGATTAATAATATCAAGCTTCCCTAAATAACCTCAAAGTATATCAGAATCAACTATATCATAGCTATGATAAACACATCAAATCATGAGAGTTTGAAGTTGGTGATCTTTTTCTAAAATAAAATAAGAAAAACACCAACATTGACCAAGAAAAGAAAGGAAAGTTTGAGACCAATTAGCTAGGTTTGTACATCATAACAACTAAATATGTGTATAATGCTTAACAATTGGCTAGAAAAGATGAAAAAGTGTTAGATGAAACCATGAATATCATACATTTAAATAAATTTTATGCTTGACACATCAAAGCATTGTATATGTGTACCTTGATTTTGAGGCAGTTTCACATCCGTTCATATCCTTTCACCCATCCTTGTCATCATCCCAATATCCCTTTCTCATTTTGACCTTGATGGTGATCTATAGGTACTTCAAGATACATTAGATTGGGCATGGTCAGAATGTGATAGCATCCTTACAACAAGACATCAAAACATAACATGGATAGTTCCCCTAGTTTGCAGTCCTTGATGAGCTTTATTTAGCTCCATCCATTTTCACATTATGTGTCACCCTTATTTGCATCTTGTTTTTTTTTATATATTTCACTACTTGCATCATTTTATACATTCACTTCTAGAGTTGCTCTCCTTTGTTACTGGCTCATTGTATATACATTTAGTTGGTTCCCTTGTATTTACATTTGGTTTCTTTATACATAAAGTCAATTCCCTTTGTACATACATCCAAAGTTTTCCTCGTATATGCTCAAACTCCAAAAATCCTAAAAATCAAAAAAATGTTAATATCCTAAAAATAAAAAATCCACAAAATACCAAAAAGAGATATAAATATACAAATTCTTTCTATAGTTTATCATCATGTTCAATATTGGATTCTTCTTTTTCTTCTATTCAGAGCAAGATCATTATTTTTTAAAAGAAGCATGTTACTTGCCCATTTCTCTCCTGTGTGCTTGCACATTTCTTGAGGGGTGTCTTTAATCTACTAAATCTTATTTACTAACATCATCAATTTCATCTTCCTTAAGGGGAAGACTACAATGACTTGAAGTCCACATGGATTATGTAGGTAGCATTCAGTTACATGGAGTTTTTGAGGATAGATCAGTGTATCTTCCCATGTCCCACTCTTTTTGTCTTATCTTCCACATCCTCAACCACTTGTTATAATAATCATTGTCACATATATCAATCAAATCCATTTGATCCATCATCTAATTAAATCTTGCAACATTTTCTCCCATGCATGTGTTACTGCTTGGGGGAAAATTAGGCATGCACTTCATTAAATACTTAATGCAATGGTGCTTTATTTTACTTATTTTTTTGAAAGTTGTGTGTGTATATGTTTTCTTGCTTTTTTTGTTTACTTTAATTGTTGAGTCTTCAATTAGTTCATATGTGTCAATAATACCATCATGATACTTTATATCATGTTGTATTTTTTGTACACTTTTTACTTGAGTTAGTATTTATGCGTATGGCACTAGTGTTATCATGGTTTTCCTATAATCATAGTGCATCCTGTCAAATGCTAAATCAAAAAATCAAGTTGCAAAGTACATGTGGAGATGTGCTAAATATGTAGTATATCCCCTTGTAAAATTTATCTACATCATCATAATTCATCAACAATCATTTATAATCATCATGTTTACATATGCTAAACAAGATAACATCATACAAACAAGCATATCGTATAATCAATTACAAATAAACATTAAAATTTAATCACATCATATCATGAGCAATAATTAAAATTACATAAATAATCATCATCACATCACATCAATATATACATCTATCAAACACCATATAATCACTGACATATAACATGTATTAAATAAATCAAATCCAAGTGGACATCATATAAATAATACCCATCAAATGTACATATATACATAAGAATGTTCATGTAAAAAATCTCCATCTCTACATCATATGTGCATGTACATAAAAACTATGAGAATACACAATGTTACACTCAACTCTAACTATGACCCTTAGGAGGTGTACTCCCTTGAGGTGATCTCTATCCTAGTCTATAAGGATTTTATGGATGACCTTTGTGAGGTGGTGTCATTTGTGGTGGTCCCATAGTACCTATTGTTCACTTCATAGGGTGTTAAACTGATCTTTGTGAGATTATAGTCCTTTCTATCCTAGAATAATTCCCCAAGCTCTGACTGACATGATCATCATAATAAGGTGCCCTTTGACTAACTGACACTAATCTATCATACATGATATTTTAATAAGTCATCTAAATCATCACTCTCATAGTATAAGATAAGGCCTTGGATAGGCCCTATTGAGTCATAATCTGAAGAGTTGTATCTCACTCAACATATATCCTCAATGCATCTACCTATGTTGAATCATGCTTCATGTGTAATATCTAGTTATCCCCATCACTTGTTAGTTTTTATGTAATTTGAGTTACTTTAGGTGTAAATCAAGTAACCTTGATAATTGAAATGGTAATCTCTTGGTCTCTTGCCACTACCTACACCTACGTCTATGCTAAATAACCATATTTGACTACTAATTCTCCATATTTACCTTTCACACATCCTTGTAGGTAGGTTATATTCCCATACCTAGCTATCCCCTATGCCTTTAAGGTTGTTATCATGGCATGGCATAGTAACTGAAAACCTAACTATCTTAGTCTCCTTGAATGTTATCTATTTTTGAAGGCTCATAATAAAATCCTCATCTATTACAAACCATGCTAGTTGGTGATATCCAACTCCATCCCTATAATTATCCATAGTAATATTATAATAGCTAGCATCACCTATGGGTTCAATCATGTCTATACTTATAGGGCAATCACTATCATCATCACCAGAGAAACTATCTATGTTGTCTACACTGGGGAGTCCGTAGTCACATTCTGGGTCCCTCCTTTATCTCTTCCTCTTCCATCTCTTCCATATCCATCCCCTCCTCCTAAAAATCCTCCTCCTCCTCCTCCTTATCCTCCATCCCTAAGCTTCTCTCATGCCACGATGTCCCTTTGTTTCCATTGTTGTGGGATTGCCTATAATGCAACTTAGATCCTCCCCTATTATTCACATGCTATTGGTATCAATGGTATAGTCAAATACACTTGTATATGTTGAATCCAATAATTTTCATATCCATTAGTAACTCCAACATCTATAGTTCCACCTAAAAAATCCTAGTCAATAGGTTGAACCATAACCCAGCTAGGCACAACCTCTTCACTCAACACTGGAGGACCACATTACCCTATTTCTATAGCTACATTAGCAAACATATGAAACCTACCTAGCACATATTTTTACAATCCAAACTATCATTATACCCAGTCAATTATTTACCTATCAACTATGTACTCATGATAGCCTGTAATGTAGTAGATTATGGTGAATTATCTAAGATAATATTTGTCCTCTAGTCATAAGAATTGTCTCTTTAAAAAATTACACCATGTCACACCCTACTTTACCAATTCATCAATATAATTACATTAAAATTTGATGTCACTTATGTGTCCATGTTGGCCCCTACCTACCCATTCAAATGCTACATGATCATCGTGAGACCTTTGTCGTAGTTGACCTACTAGTCCCTCAATAGCTATATGCTCCCACGACCATACTTGTAATAGTATCAAGGAACCAATGCTATATCCCACATGGTAAACAAACCTATTAAATTCCATATACATCTATTCCAAAACAATGAGGCCCCATGCAAAAGTTGATATGCTATCAAACATTTCTAAGATCACCCCACCCAATTCCATTTGAAAAAATTAGTTGCTCTCATCACGAAATAAAATTCCATTGACAATGGCCATCAACACAGGGGTACCCTATCAATAGTTGAATAAACTAATAATCCATATATGTCCACCAACCCATTTTGCATCTCTATGTCTATAATGCCCATCAATAATGCTAATAAATCTTATCGATCCCTAGTCACCAAGAGAGGGCATATCTAATAATAGGTATCCATAAAATACGATAGACATCCTTAAGTGTTACTATCATCTCCCCATTCAATAGGTGTAAAATTCTAGTCTTTGATTGCCATATCTCTGTGAGTGTAGTTAGTATCACCCAATTAGCTCAAATCATTGGCATCCTAAAAACATACAATAATCCTATTGCTTCCAATAGCTCCACCAGCTCATCATCCCAAATTTACATATCTATGAGGGCACATAATCATTGCTTTCATGTCATGATCACATAAATGGACTCTTTTAATCATCAATGTTAGCACATATAGTCTTTATTATCATTAAATCAATCAAATCAATTAGATAAGTCATCAAATTAGTCATATTTGTCAAAAAAATCCATCACATCAAAAACAATCAACACTTTGGTGATTCTACCACTTCCCATGACAAATCAACAATCCACATGGTGATTTTACCATTTTATGCATGAATCTATTTCTCCTCATGCATTTTCCATCCAATAGGCAATTCCACCAATTGATAGGATGTTTTCACCACTTTGTGAGTGATTTCGGTGCCCTATACACATTTCCACCATTTTGGTAATTTTGGCACATTTTTACATTTTTGTCAATTTACATATGTTTATGTTATTTTATAGACATTTCCACACTTAATTATTTCATCACGTTTACACATTTTCACTATTTTTTGTGTGATTCCACTAATTTGTGGACATTTTCACTAATTTGTAGATGATTCCACCATTTTTATGGATGATTCTGCTATGATGGAATTTTTTCCTCATGGTGAAATCACCAAATTGGCATTTTCTACAATAATAAATACATTTAAAAAGGTTTTTTTTTCAAAATTTTAGCCTACTTACCACTGGGCCACTCCCCTATGATCTTTGGTAATCTCAAGCTTGTTCTCCAAGGTATGTGTGGATTGGAATGCACACCATTTTCTCTAAGGGTCTCTAGTACAAAACTAGAGCTAAAACTTTTTAAGGATAAAGGGTAAAAATGAATTGTTTTCACCCCTCAAGGTCAATTTATAACCCCAATTTGAATTTCACCCCCTCCCTACTCCCCCTCTCTGCATTCAATTTTTATCCTGGCTCTTCTACCTTATTTCATGTTGTTTTATTTATTTTGAGTGCTCCATCCATCCAATTTGTTTTCTGATAGGTCCTTCAAGAGAGAATCCCATCCTCATTATTTTCATCATGGGCATCCCTGTGAGCCTATTTTTAGCATTTTTTCTTAAACATGTCCCTTATAATTAATTTTATCATCTTCACATCACTAGAAGAATCTTGTTATGCCCATTTTGTTTGACATTTTCATTCTTTGAAAGGTCATTACTTCACCAATGTCTTGCAACTCCCTTTCAAACATGGGAAAAATGTAGAGACCTCATTCCTTCCACTCTGGTGTCATCATTGTTCACCAAATCACTCTCATATTATTATGTGAATTTACCCTAATTTCATCCAATCACCTGAAATTGTCAATCCAATGATATATTTTTAATCATGGTTATACACCATATAACATCAACAAATTCATTAAACACATCATAAATTAGGTTATCACTTTGCAATGTTACCCCTAGTCAATTAACCCATCGTATCAAATATGCAATTAACTTTATCCCATCCCACTAATAGAAAATATGGAGTAATCAAACTAATTAATCATATTAATTAATTGGTAAGATAATTCATGCACATTTCATATTTTAATAAATTAAAAAAATCTCATTTTCCATCTCCTAAAAATATCCACTTGACAATAAAAAAATCATAAACTAAAGTCAAAATTTCTTTTCCAAGCAAATTTAATACAAGGAAAATAGTGTGCAATAAAATTCTTTGACATCCTCTTACACATTCCCATATTTCATGAGTGGATATCTTACATGCTCTTACACACTCTAAACATGGCATTAAATGAGATGTAAGACCTCTTCTCATCCACTGATTTTGATCTTCATCCAATGGTCCACAATCATTCAGGGAATGTATAAATAGAGGACTTTCTCTCGATTTTTAACAATCGTATTTTGTGCACTGAAATGTTATTAATTATGAATCAAAGATTCAACCCATGTCATCAAGTATACAACCAAATCATCTATTTACAAGGGGAGGTGTTGTTGAATTGTCTACACATCTCAACCCACCTTTATAACTACATCACATCTGAGTTCATCCAAATTCGCCAAGAGGATAACAAAGGTATAACAAGTATTATTTTCCAATTATAATTGCATTCCTTTTGTCTTTCTCAATCTGATGACACATGCTTAGATTAGTTAGATATTTCTATTTTTTTTTGATTTATGCTAATTGATACTAATCTTTATTTCATGATGTTACAGAAATAAAAACCAAAGTATTTATATTCTACCAAAAAAATCATTTTCAAGTTAAAAGATATATGTTGTCTTTTTTGATGATTTTGGAAACTCTAAGATATCATACTTTGTCAATGGTTTTTTATATATTAATCAAATTTTTCTTTTGATCATCATTGAATATATTTTCTGGATTAATAATAATAATAATACTAATGCATTCTAATTATAAAAGAGCTATAGAAATGTCAAAGAATATTTAAAGTTGTGAGCATTTTTTGCAATTATGATGTTGACATTAGATTTTCACTATGTAGATGATCATGAGATTGTAAAGTGAAGACTTCCACCTCCTAACTTATTTACCCACTCCAAGTTATTAATTCATTGGCCAAATAATTTGGAGGACAATGGAAAACTCTCTCTAAAAAGAGTTATAGAAATATTAAGGAATCGTTAAAGTTGTGAGAATTTTTTTCAATCATGATGTTGAAATTAAATTTTCACTATATAGATGGTTTTGAGATTGAGATTGTAAAGTGAAAAGCTCCACCTCCTAACTTATTTATCCCCTCTAATTTATTAATGTGTGAGCCAAATAATTTGGAGGTCGATGGAAAACTCTCTCTCTAATATCATATCACTAATAGAAATTAAATCTAACATAACCTGTTACATTAATTAAATATATAAGACAAGTAAAAGTCCTCTAATAATTATTAGAAATTCATATACACAATTTTTCCTCTCATTACCTATGTTTTTGTTGTCACTTTGGGTACGGACTTGTCTATCATGATTTTTTTAATGATAGTTATTTGTTCAACATTGCCATTTAAATGCTAATTGTAGGAGGAAACATTAGAGAATACACACACACACACACATAATTTTTTGATAGTATAGATCTAAAAATTTATTTTGCATTTAATACAGTCTCTTAAAAATGATTGTGTTTTACGACTAAAAAATGTAAATACGGCCATATGTCTATCAAATCAAGTGCAAACTCTAAGTGATAGTTTTCTCAACTTGTGCACTAGATATTCTCAAATTAGTTGTGAACCATCTAATATTACCTAAACCAAATTGACATATTTTACATTAAATTGCTAAAACCAAGACATCAACATCTAATGCCATGTCAGCACTAGATTTTTTTTTTATTGTATAACCTATCATATTGAAGAACATTTATATGTTAAAAATTTTATTAACATTTTTATTTATGAAACAAATTTGATAAAGAAGAAAAACTTAGAAACAAAGGCCACCAATCCTTGCCTATATATTGTAATTAGGGAATTGAAATAGATAAAGATATAAAGATGATTGTAAATGAGGGTCATTTGTAATAAACACATTGTATGACCTAAACAATAAAATTTACGAATGATAATTATGTTTTCTTAATATATGTTCTACCTTCAACCCAACTTAATAAATTAACATATAAATAACTAGAATACTTAAATTATATTATGACTAGATTTAAAAGTAAGCTAGGTAGTAATGTGAGGGGTAATGGCATATTTTTTGTATTTAAATATATCAAAGAAAGATTTGTATAAAAAATCGTAGAAAAAATTATAAGAAATAAATTATAAAAATCAATTAACAAACACATTTTATTTGAAACAAAATATTTCTCAATAACTTTTGAAAGAATATTCTACAATTTTTACTTGTCAAACTTTACAATTAATAAAATAATATATCAATTCAAACTTTTTAAAAAAAAATACTTTAACTAAAATTATAAACCCTCCCAACTACATATTTGAATTTACCAAATAATTTATTAAAAAAAAAATTAATTAAATTTTAAATTCTTTTTTACAATTTATATAGTCTTAAAAAAAAATGTTTCATCTCCATTACAATTTTTACAATTATAATATCAAATCCTCAAACGATTATTTTAAAATAAATTTTAATGATCACACAATTAATTAAATGTAAAATTAATACATTCATGCTTTTGTCCTTACACTAAACTTCTCCAAAATAAAGATTTTAAAACTTACGGGTACATGGAAAGAGCTCTCATTATGTTATGGTATCATTGGTTTTTAACATCATTCTATTAAATCATCAAATCCAAAATTTAAGTAATAAATAAAAATTAAAAATTATTGATATATATAATAATTATAAAATTAATGATCATAAATATATTATTTTAAAATAGAAACTTTTTTTTAATATGAACAATAATTGCGAACTTTTATCCCTCATCTTATAACATTAACAAAAAATCATCTTTTTAATAATAGTTGATCTTACTTTTTTAAATTAAAATTCTAAAATTTATATATAATCATATTTCTAATTTTATTATAACTACTCTATAATAGTAGAATGAGTAAACTCCCTTTAATTTAATCAAAGTATTATTATTATTTTTTTGGATTTAAAAAGAAAATTAATATTGTTTCTATTATTATCTCATTCTCTATTAAAATTTTGATTATAGAAAGCTAATCTAATATCCTACTTCTCCTTAATAAACATAGTCTAAAATGAGGGATACCCTTTTATCATACTACTACTTTAAAACTTTTGAACTAAATAAAAAGTACTTCAAAAAAACATTAAAATTAAAATTAATTAAAATTAAAATTAAAATTAAAATTAATTTTCAAAGGGAACTACAACAAAAAACACTTAAAATTTATTTAATGATGTTTACATTAATATAATATTCGATGATATGAAGTTTGAGAACTAAGAACCATAATTATATGATCTCATAAGGATGTAAGCCCATAAAATTTAAGGTTAGGTTGCAATCCCCAATTTAAACTTCTACAAGCTAAAACAAACTTTTAAAATTTAAGGTTGCATCACAACTTTCATAGTTTTATTTTATTTTCTAATTTTTTCATATAAATCTTATTATTTTAAATTTTAAAGTTTTTTTAGCAAAAATTTATTTGTCCCTTCAATAATCTTTTTTAGACTTTAAATTTTAAAATTATCATTAATTTTAAGAAATTTAAGTAAATATTATAAAATATGAATAATTATAAGAAGAATCAATAATAGTCAATCTTTATTTTAAAGTATCAATTATATTAATAATTGCAATAATAATTTTATTGTAGTTTTCAAATTCAAAAACAAAATATAAAAGCTGAAAAACATATAGAAATTAAAGAAGTTTTGCAAGCTATATATTTTAAATCAATACAATACAAGATTACATATTAATTAGAATAATAATACCTTTTTAATCATTAGTAAAAAAGATTTTTGTGAATATTTATTTTATATAATCTTTATAAAAAAATAAAAAATAAATATTATAAAAAACATAATGAATATAAATTTTTTCAAATTATAATTATGATAAAAAAATATTAATTTACTATAAAGTAATCTGAATTTAAAATCTTATAAAAAAATTTAACTTAATTTAGTTAGCATTTAATAGTACTATCACACAAAGCCATCAAAGTGCAATTCAGTATTTTATATTTTTTGTTTGGAGGTTGAATTAAAATTGTTCAAAGGATTTAAACATTACTTAACCTTCTTGTTAAGTGATAAAAACATGCACACAATGATACCATTGTGAATGGCTTTCACATGAGCATTGAATGAGAGGTCTATAATTTAATACCAATAGATAAAAACTGGGCCAGCATATAGAGCATAGTATTCAACATATAGAGTATATTATTCTTTAATGTGTTTTTTTATAGTAAAGAGTGAGTTGAATTGAAAATTCTCTATACTACATCTAAAAGCATGATTCCATATTGAAGAATAAACTCTTCTTGTTAAGATTGGTGGTTGTAGAATATGTTTCAAATAGCTTAATATTATTTAAAGATATTAAATATTTAAAAAAATGAAAAAAAAATATAAATTTAAATTTACCAATTATTTTTAAATATGATAAAATTATATTTATATATCTAAAATGTAATCTTTATCATTTATTGTAATGAAGAGTTACAAATTTAAAAATCAATTGTAATTCATGCATCACTAATTTTGTAGCTTAAAGTATCTTAATATTTTATATTTTATATAGATGTCTAAATATTTTCATGTAACATTATAACCTAAGACCCCTTTTTCCCATAATTGAGATATTTACTTTTATTATAATAATATTTTTTAACTATTTCTTATAAGATGTTAATAATAGAATTTTATTTGTGAATTATGTTAGAGGGTTAATAGATTTTGTTTATTTATTTGAAAGGTTTTTTCATTTTCGATATTAAATAAATCTTATTTAATTATATTAAAATATATATTTATATTTAATAAGATCATATTAATGAGATGTGGGTGAATTGGTTAAAGTGGTTTAGTTGTGTCCAATTTTACCCAGGTTTAAATCTTCACAACATGTTATGCCAGTTGTGGTCGATGGATATGTTTATGGGGATTATAGTAGCCAATAATGATGTTTGTGGGGCCCATAATGACCATATTGATATTTTTAGGGATCATAGTGGCTGTGGTGATGTTTTTAGGGCCTTTTATAGCCATTTTAAAGGAGATCTAGGCCTCTCATTTGTGTTCCAGACTTGTTCATAGCTTCAGTTAAAAACAATCTTGTTCATAACTCCAGGTTCTGAAAAAACATTTACCTAAAATAAAAACATTAACCCAAAATAAAAACAAGGCCATCTATAAGTGGATATATGAATAAAGGTTGGTAAAACATAGATTTTCAAATATATTTAAGATTAATTAACATTAATTTATAGCATTAACATTTTAATAAAACATATTTTAGTTTCCATGTAAAGAGTAAGATTGAGAGACTTCCTTTTTCAAATAGCATCGAGATCAATTGTTATTGAGCCCAAAATTTGAAGGAAAAAAATGTGTTTACACGGAAAAGTAAGTAGAATACTTATAAAATGATATTTAAATAAAGAGTAGTTTGTAGTTAAAAAAACGAGGGTCACGTAATGACTAGTCCCTACCTTTGTGTCAAATAATATATTATATTTGATCTTTGTGTTGTTGAAATTAAAGTAATAACATGAAATAGGTAAAAACAATTTTATTAACAAACAATGTGACAAAATGCCAACTTCTAAATAAGTTTAGGTACTGAAACTAGAGTTAAACATTAATATAAATGATAAACCAAAATTAAAATTGAAATGTTAAATAAAAATTAAAAATTAATCTATATAAAATTTTAAAATATAATTTTATTTAGATACTATTTGTTAACAGAAATAAAATTATAAAATATGAAAAGCAGTTTATTTTGTTGACAAATATAGAACAACATAATTATAAAGTGTGACAGTATTTGGTAATAGTAAAAAAAATTATAAGTCTGGGATGTGAGTCTTTGAGTATTAAGATATATAAATAATCACTATTGATAATAAAAAATGTATTGAAGTTTAGACCAGATTCACAAAAGCCATTTATATTTTGTAATAGAAACAAAACATAATTAAGTCTTAAATGTAAGTCCTCCATAGGCATAAGAAGTGTTTATCTACAAAATGAGAGATAATGAGTAGAAACTAATTATTAGTGTGTGGTTTTACAGTTGGAAAAAGAAAGAAAAATTTGGAAGCAGATTATATACCTTAGTTTTTGTTCAATTCCTCAACATGTAGAATGACGTTTTGCTCATAAAGAGTAAATTTTCCTTGCAATAAAAATCCTCTTAATAAGTAGATAGTAGCCACCTTGTCTACGAGATATTCATTGTATGGAATTTATGTGAATGCATGAAGGATTGTTTTCAATAGCAATTTTGAAAGACTATATTGTATATTAGTATTTTTTATAGTTTTTAGATTACAATTCAAGTGATGTTGATATGCATATGGAGTGTCTTGATGGTATGAAAGATAATTAAAGGTTTTGGCATGGGTAGCTTGTGTTGGTTGAATTATGGAATTGCAGTTGTTGCAAGTGAGTTGGAATAACATTAAATATATACTGATAATTTTTAATGAACCTTCAACATAGAAAAGCTCAGATTAAAGGTGTTATAATTTAATATCTTGAATTCAACTACATGTTGAAAAAGCAAATGCAAATTACTAACTTGAACATTAGTCCTAGGAGCTTTGACAAAATCTAATAGTCTCATGTCCACGACAGCTCGTTACGTCACCATGTTGGTGATGTCCCAAGAGCCCATGATTACCAGGGACTTCAAATAAGCCAATAGTTCTATGGAACTGAGGCATTGATAGGTCACCACATGGGACATCCTAGGAGTCTAGTAAAATCTAATAATCTTATGGCCTCAAGGCCCCGAGAGGTTGCCACATGGTAGCATCCTAGGGGGCCACGAACATGGTGAGATAAGCCAATAGTCTCGTGGCCCCAATGCCCTAAGAGGCTGCCACATGGCAACATCCTTGGAGGTTAGGACCATGAGGAACTGTGGGTGAGGCAATAGTATTGTGGCCCCAAGGCCCTGAAAGGACATCTTGGGAGGCTGAGACCATGGGGGAATGTGAGCAAGATAATAGTCCCATGGCCCCAAGAGGTTGCAATGTGGTGACGTCCCTAGAGCTTAAGAGTATGGGGGACTGGGACAAGATAATATTATTATATCACCAAGGCCATGAGAAATTTCCACATGGAAACATCCTAGGAACCCAAATTGATAGAGGCTCTAAAAAAATCAAATAGACCCATCACCCTTAAAAAGAAGCACTAAATCCCCCTTTAAATGGTGAAAGTACTTTTTGGTTTAAGTATTCTAATTTTGTGTTGAGGAGGGCCCTTTTTGGTTTATGGGGCTCACATAGTCCTTAAGTGATTTTAGAAGAGGAATTCCCTTATGACTATTCTATTTTCCTTCCAAGTGGAATGCCCCACTCATGGAAAGGTATTTAAGGAGTATGAGGGATTATTTGAAAAGGTGATGTTATGTTGGAAAATTGAATTTATGAGTTTAATCATGAAAACGCTTAGCTTAGACCCCTTGGAGATGAAAATCTTCATTGGGATTGAAGTTGAAGATGAAATCTTTCAACATTCAACTAAGGTAGCTTCACATATAAGTTGTAGTAAGGTTCAATGATCTAAATTTGAAGTTATTTCATCATTTGTGGGAAATTATAGCACATAACACCTACCAAGAGTGTGGCGACTTCATATTGGGAGAGGCACCTTGTGTTGGGATGTCAAGTAAGGCTGCAGTTGGAATATTTTATGGTTGGAGCCCATATATAAGGCAATGACTTGTGTAAGGGTAGTAATTTGTAGGTTTAATGCAACATTGAGTCTTAGAATGAAAGGAATTGATCTTGAAGGCATCACCCCTCCTTGGGTTTATTATCACATGTTTTTAAGGCTTATTCATGGCCAAATTGACTATTAAAGGATCAGACATGTTGTTGATCCTTTTATATTAATTTATAGATTGGAATTGATGTTGGACACCCTCTTATATGGTTTTATTTCATGGTTTATTAGGGATAATTAACCCCAAACTATAGGTTAGAATATTAAATATTATTGTCCTAATTTTTATGATATGTTACAACCCTTGTTGATCCAAAAATTTAGAATCTTGAGGTATTTATCTAACTATATTTTTTTTAGTATTTTGGTGTATATTTGATAGATAATTTATGGATAATTATGCCTTAATTGTTCATTTCCATCATTCATAAGGCATGACTAGGGTTGATAATTTAATATTTATAATTTGCATAAGTGGTGTTAGGGTTTGAATGTTATTTTATAGGGTTTTGTTGAAAACCCCCATTTATTCTATTTCTAACTTAAAGGAGACATTTCAGTGGTATCAAAGAATAGATCTTTCCAACTTTTGGGTTAGATCAAAATCTTCATGCGGCATGATGGAATAAGTGGGGAAAGAGAAGCTCTACACAACAGGGAAGAAGCTAGATCATCCATGTCAACTGGTAGGTGACCTAATCAAAATCTTGGAAATATTAGAAGATGGGTTATCCAAGTTATATTAGTCACAATATGTGACAATGGAATGGGTGGTACAACCCTCAATTAATCATTTGGTCCAACACCAATTCCTGAGACACACAAATAAAAAGGTAAGGATTTTAGTTACCAATTGTGTTAGTAGAATTATAACAATTACTGATCGTAAAGTTATTTACATCAACAAAATCATGAGGGAGGTGTTCAGTTGATTGTGGAGAGTTTTTAAGGTCTAGGTGATACCAAAGGATCTTCTTTGGCTAGGAAGGTTACAATTCTAGAAACTATGGAAAAATTTAGGTCTTGTGTTTTGATGTTAGATTTGGAATGTGATGAACTTATTTTTGAGATGTTTAAACATTTACTTGCATATATTAGGGAAAATCACATAGAAAATTTTGTAACTTATATGCAAATAATTATGACTTTGATGCTAAATGAAAGTGATGATATTTTCCAGACATTGTTATCTATTTTATTGGCAGGTTTGAGGTAAGAGAAGAATATTTTCCCAAATGCACATGTGTTGTTTGAAATGTTGTAAAAAAATGTGAAGAAAAATGTAAAAAATAAGAAGAGAAGATTGTGCTTCAAATGGTGTACAAAAGTGCAGTAGAGCCAAGAATTTTGGGACAACAAAGTGTTGTAATTTATGAGTCTCAAAAAAAAAAATTAAAGTTGTTAAAGAAACCAAAATTGAGGAAGAAGAACATAAACTCTATCAAGTAGAAATATTTTAAAATAATTCTATGGAAAGGTATATTGTAGAAGAGGATGTGTAATTTTGCATTGACTCTAACAATAGTTCACTTTCATTGTATGTGCTATATTGTGTGATGGATATTGGAAAAAAGAATTGTTAGTAACATGTGAGAGGGAGGTGCAAGTCCTAACAAGGTGGGACAACACAAAAGGGTTCCTTTAAGGATTAATTCAAAATGTGAATATGGAACTCTTGAAGGAAATTGTCACCATTGTGAATTTAGACATACTTAAGGATGTAATAGATATAACAAAATTATAATATATTCATGTGGTTAAAAACAAGAATGTGGCCATTGAATATGCATATGAGGCCTTAAACACATCTAAGGCAACGAAACTTAAGGTTGATGAGCTCACCCTTTAGCTTGAATCAATTAAGGGATCCTTAGAAAATAATTGAAGGGCACTTCTTGAGGCCAAAAATCATATTGATGTTGTAGAGAAGTTTAGGGAGAAAGAGAATGAAATAAGGGCAAGGGAAATGAAGCAAGTAACTAATGAGCTTGTTAGTATTCAAGAAGATTATGATTTGGGGTCTTTTTTGGTAAAATTAAAAGTTGATTTTGAGCAACAAGAAGGCTAGTTTGAACAAAGGGATAGAAATAACTTTCAATATTTTGACAATCGACTTTTTGAGATGGATTTGGAGATAGTTCAAAGTTCATATTTTATGTGGGACCCAAGTGAAACTTTCAAACCTTGGGAAGAGGCTACAAATTTTGAGTTGGGATATCCACCACAACATGGGGGAATCCATCCCATACCCTGTTCGCTAAGCACAATAAATTCTAAAAATTATTGTTTAAGACAACCCTTTCAAATTGTAAAAACTTAGACCATTTCCTATGACAATAAGTTTGAATTTTTTTAATGGGAATAGCCCCTTAAAAGTATGAAAGTTCAACCTATTTCTATTGCAATAAATATTGGAAATGTGGTGATGAGGAAGCTACATTTAAGAGCATAAATTTATCTCTCTCTAATCATGATAAGTGTCCTAGGATATGTAAAGTCTGTGTTAGGGTAATAGTATTTAGGTATGAATGTTTACTCATTTTTGAATAAGTATACCTTGGATGGAGAAATTCTTAAATTGTTTTGCACTCATATGCCACTTTGGAGGTATAAGGGGAAAGGGAATCTTGGAAGTGAATTATGGGCTAGACTGGCACTTCATTGGGCTTCACAACAAGGCTTTCTTATTTAGGAAGGTGTTCACATGGGCATTCAAGAAGTAGGCACTTAAGTGGTTTGAAAAAAGGGTAAGGTTTTACTTTGGTTCAATATTATTGATTTATAAAAATTAATGAACCATATCATGGGTTGGAAGAGAGATCCCTAAGGATTATTAGAAGCCATAATTGGTGTTTGGATCCCATCAAGGGAGGAGGATGGCACCTCTCTCAGGTGCATGTTTGGTTGAAAATGACCAAGGAATCCATAAGGGGTAGAAATTGTACAAATTTATACCATGCTACCCATAATAGTTCCAACTCCTTGGATATGAGATTGAAGGTCACCAAAATTATTTTGAAGGTTGGTTACAAAAGGAAACTTCAAAAAGGTAAGTTGTTAAAAATTCTCACAATTAAGGTTGATGACAAGGCTGTTATGCATGATTATAGCCCACTAATTATAGGATCCATGGTTTTACATGTCATTTATCTCAGAAAATTGAATGGTTATTGGTTAATGAGAAAGGAGGAGTGGATTTAAGAGATGTTGGGAGAGCTTCTAGAAAAAGGAATGTTCAAAATTCTAAGCCTATAAGTAAATTGGAAGTATATTATCAGCTATCTCATGCTTGGTGTTATTGATTACATCAAGGACAACCCATTGTTGGAAACATGGATAATAATATACTATTTATATAACCATTCCATCACATGTGAGTAGCACTCTTTCTATAGGTACAGTAGTAGCCATGCTTGGGATAACATAAACAAACCCTTGGGAATATGTGAGAGGATAAATTATAAGTAAAATTCAAGGCATAGAAGAGGATTTAATGTCATGCTTATAATGCATGATGAAGTGATCAAAAAAGTGTTGCTAAACACTCTTGTTTCCACTAACATGTTTATTCTATGTGCAAGATCACATTTTGGTACCATCCAAAGGAGCACCCACTCTAAGTTACATATATGGAATAAAGTTACCATGAAGGGTAGTGATAGTACATCCTTCTACCATGTCATTCATAATAGTCCCAGTTCATTTGAGGTGGGTTGGAGGTTCATCACATGCTCTTGGGAGGAGAGGTTCAAGAAAACATGCCCAAAGGGTGAGTTGGGGATGAATACCTTCTCATTATGGATAATTGCAAGGTTGTAGAGCATAATTATAACCCCTAAACACCAAGTGTCTATTTTTTTTTGGGATCTTTCTCACCAAGGTGAAGGATCATATGAGGATGGGAACTAAGGAATGGATTGAAATCATATTAAGGGAGTTCCAAACCAAGGAATGTGCATAATTTTGAGCTCAAAGGTTATTTAAGAGTGTGCTAGCAGTGGTTTTGTGTTTGGCAATAAGGAATACATCTAGGGTAGCCTTTTGTAAGGGAGAGAACTAATAATACCTTGATGTCATATTGATTCCAACACATGTGGGAAGTAATCATCTTACAGGTATAATATTAAAGGACTTATAATAAGACCTTTCCATGGGAAGAGGCTAGAGACGAGTTCTATGCGAAGCTAATTATTGGGGCATCCCCCTGGATGTTGTAATTGCTTGAGGACAAGCAATTTTGGGTAGGGAAGATTATCATGTCTCCATTTGGAGCATAAAGAAAATGAAGACCCTTAGCCTTGTTTTCGGCATTTCTCATAGGTTAAAGGGAAAGAAGTACAAAAACTAAGCACTAAATCCCTCTTCAAATGATGAAAAATGTACTTTTCAGTTTAAGTATTCCAATTTTATGTTGAGGAGGGCCCTTTTTGGTTCATGGGGCTCACATAGTCCTTAATTTATTTTAAAAGAGGAATTCCCTTATGACTATTCTATTTCCCCTCCAAGCGAAGCACCCCACTTGAGGAAAGGTATTTAAGGAGGATGAGGGATCATTTGAAAAGGTGATGTTATGTTAGAAAATTGAATTTATGAGTTTAAGCACCAAAATGCTTAGCTCATACCCATTGGAGATGAAAACCTCATTGGGATTGAAGTTGAAGTTGAAACTCTTCAAAATTCAACTAGGGCAGCTTCACATAGAAGTTGTATTGAGCTTCAATGATCTGAATTTGCATACCCTATTAGGAGGTCAAATAGGGTTGCAACTAAAAGATTTTGTTGTTGGGGCCCATATGTAGGGAAATGAATTGTGTAAGGGTAGTAATTTATAGGGTTTGGGGTAGCGTTGAGCCTTAGAATGTAGGAACTTATCTTGAAGGCAACACCCCTCCTTGGGGTTTGTTATCACATGTTTGTAAGGCTTGTTCATGGTGAAATTGACTGTTGAAGGATCATACATATTGTTGATAAATTAATATTAATTTAAATCTTGGAATTGATGCTGGGAGACCCTCTTCTAAGGTTTGATTTCATGGTTTAGTACGATTGATTAACCTCGAACTATAATTTATAATATTGAATATTATTCTCCTAAGTTTCATGATATGTTACAACCTTTATTGATCCAAAAATTTAAGATCTTGAGGTATTTATCTAGTTGTAATTTTATAAGTATTTTGGTGGATATTTGATAGATCATTTATGGAAAATTTTTCTCTAATTGTTCATTTCCAGCATTCATAATTTATGATTGGGGTTTGAAAATTTAATATTCAAAATTTGCATAAGTGGTGTTAGGGTTTGAATGTTATTTTATAGGGTTTTGTTGGAAAACTCTATTTATTCTATTTCTACCCTAAATGGGACATTTCATAAATAGGTAATTAAAAAGTGACTCCTATAGTCTCCTACCTTGGTAGGGACTAATAAATAAGGGAATACAATTTTTTAGGGTATTTGATTTTTTTAAGGAGAAAATGTTTTTAGAGTTGATTTCATTAAATTATTTACATTTTTAGCTAGCATAAAATGTTTTATGTAGGATAGCAGAGGCATTCATGGCACATATATTTATTTGAAGAGCCTTCAATTTTATGTATAAAAATATGTTTCTCTACATTTTAATGTCACTCATGATCAATACATGAAATTGGCATGTTATAAGGCCATTAGGATCTAGAAAATTATGAAACTTATAACTTTAGATTTTTTTGTTTAGACATATTTTTAATAATATTAAATAGATATAATATTTATAATAAAAGTGTGTACTATAAATGAACCTCTCATTATATTGATAGGCATCTTACAATCGCAGCCAAGGGATGGTGTTAGGATTTAATATCTATGAGTGCATAACAGTGAATGGATGACCTTAAATTTGATGTCTATTTGAGCAGCATAAGGCAGTATTTCTTAATATCTAGCATCATTTTTTAGATAAATTTATTTAAGATATCTATACTTAGATATGGAGAAAGATATTCTTTTGGTTTTTTGGGCAAATACCCCAGTTTTATAAAAAAAATATTCTTCCCTTCTTTTTATGGAGAAAGAAGTTGGTTATAGGTATATGGTTGGAAAATGTGTGGGGGCTAGGCTACCTCCTATAGAGTGTATCAATTGGTCAAAATTAGTTTGGATCAATGTTGATGAGCCTTCTTTTTCCTTGACTAATGGATTTTTTCTTGTTGTCTTCCAATATGTTAAGTCAATAAAGATTTTATCTAATCTTCTGGGCCTTGGTTCTTTGGCAAACATTAATTAGTTTTCAGCTCTTGGACCCTCTTCTTCAATCCTTCAAAAGCTAAAATCACAATAGCTCCAATTTGGCTCAAATTGTACCACCTTCCCTTGGTTATGAAAGATATACACCAAATAAAATTAGATGAAGAATCACTAAGCAATAGATTTGTGTGAGTTTGTGTTTTAGTGGATATTTCCAAACCCCTCTCATATTTGGTTAAATTTGTATCTTATTTTGGTTCTTGGTTCTAATTTCTCTACTATGAGGGGCATCCCTTCCAATGCATCTGTTGCAATCAAATTAAACATCAAGTGGCAGTTTATTCCTCTTAGGTCCCTTCAAATTTTAGAACCACGCATATTTGGAGAAATAAAAATGGTTCCCATGATGCTAATTTCATATGGCATAATCACATGAATTTCTTTGTAGATAATTTAACGTCCATTCTATGTGTAGGACCATTTATCACTTCACAGACGGTGTTTCATTCTCCCCTTTCTCTTAAAGGAATGGAGCTTAAGTAGGAGGCTCAAGTTGACAGGGAGAAGATTGATGGGTTTACAACTAATAATAGTGGTTTGTTTTAGTAGAATCCAATTGGTTCTAGTTTACTTTAGACTAATAACACCTTATCCAAATCTAAGCAGTTGTACTACTAAGCATAGAGGATGAAAGAGGGAGACAGAGCATCTGAAGATGGATACAATGGATGCTATTGATGTGGGGTACATAGTGGACATTGGAGGATCTTCTCTCCCATAAAGTGAGAAGATTGATTCCCACTTACGAATAATTCCACCCCGCTAGTTATCTTCTTGTTTCTAAATCTCCACTTGATTTGAATTGATGTTGCTAAACTAAGGTGGGAACATAAATTATGATTGGTGATGGCTCTCAATGGATAGCTTATTCTCTTCTTCTGAAAGTTTTCTTTTTGTTCTTTGCATTTTTTTCTTACTGTATCTTTACTATTTATTTATTGTAGCTTGTTGTTTTGTTATAGATCTACATCCTTATTTCAATTTGAACTATTGTTTAGCCCACCTTTGATAATTGTCCCTATTGTTTAGATTTTAATGTTTAAAATGTAACTTATTCTTGTAAAAGGGTTGGACCCTAAAACCCACCTTTATCACGAATAAAAAAATTAAGTTATATATATTTTATTATGATATATATTTTTATTAATAATGTGAAAAATGTATGCTTATGGAATACTACTTAATATTGATATTTGTAATAATATTAAATAACTTTAATTTCTATAATAAAAAATGTGTGTCATGAGATGTTGCTTGTTATGGGAATTGCCCTTAAGGAAGAGTGAACCTAGTGTAATGCTTTAATCCACTTTGCCTTAGTGGCCAACAAATGCTCCAATATTTAATTAAATCCTTAGCCTTTAGGTTTTAATTTTTAGGTTAGTCTTAGTTAATAGATACATGATAAATCAACAATAAAGTGATTAGCCAATGATTCAAAATAATATTACTAGAAAGTATAGTTATAATTGTTTATGTAGCAAGTAGTGTTTTTAATGCAATAAAATCATACAACTTGCATCTCTATACGAGGCCTTAAATTTTCCCCACCATGTCATCTTGTGTAGCCTATTTACAATGATATATACCACCCTTTGGAATAGATGTAAAAATGCACTATTCTTATTGTATAAGATGTCCCCAGTATCAATTTGAAAGTGTACTATTTTGAATTTACCAAATAGTTTATAAAGTAAATAATTTAAAACTATCAAAGTTTTATATTTTTGCAGTCCATATAAAATAATATTATAACTTTCTAGGAATAACTATGTTTTTTTATTAAATAATCAAGAAAAGAGGGTCCTGAGCCCTTTACAAAGCTGCCCCATGGGCTCAAAAAGCCTCCAATGAGGCAAAAACAACACACTAACAGCACATACACAACACTACAACAGAAAATAAGAACAAAAAAACATAGGCAAACACACAGAACCAACAAAGCCACTATGGGCTATCAGTGGTCCCATATTTGGCTAAGAACTCAATGATTTCCTTACAGTCACCAAGTTTAATCACACGCACATCCCTTAACTTGTTGTCAAAATCCTTCACCACAAAAAACATGGAAGCCACATGATGATGAAACTTGGTGGCATATTCAACCATTACTCTCCATTTTTTATGTATTTTGTCTTTTTTGGCCTTGATTGTCATGACTTCATCCATCGTTGTGACACACAGTGATAGGACCTAGGAGCACAGTTGATTACTTTATAAGCAACTAAACACAAAATTTAACCAGAAGTAACAAGTAACAAGAAATAAGAAATAACACAGAATTTGAGAGACAATACAATCTTGTATTCAACTCATCCAGAAATAAAATACAATCAAGAAGATGCCACACTCTTCTCACACTTATGAGGCTTCCCACACCTCTAGTGCTCCCAGTAATTCTCAATCAAGAGTTCTCTCTCCCAATTACGGTCACAACAATCAACTCAAACACAGAGTTGTTGTTCACCTCCAACCAGTTAGTATCAATACTGCCAATACACAAGTACTCAAAGTACTTCAAGTAGATCTCCTTGATCTTGCAACAACCTGCATATCCCGGATCTTACTTACCATGTAGACCTAATATGATCATGCACAACCTACAGATCAACCTGGTTTTGCACAACTGCAAACCTAGATCTCACAATTGGAAGGATCTCTTCCTTGCCTTAATTACAATATAGCCCCATGAGTCTATTATATAGATCTCATGCAAACAATAATTAGACTACTAATTACAATAATTAGACACATAACTCAAGACTTAAAAATAGCCTTTTACATGCAAACAACCGGTTCAACAAACTAACTGTTCGTGCACTAATAGTTTTGGAACTGCACAGGCGACCGACGTCGGTCCCTGTCTGTCTGGAGATGACCGACGTTGGCTGACTCCCGACTGATGTCAGCTGCTTTGTAACAGGATGTGACCGATGTCGGTTGTGACTGTCAACATCGGTTTCCCTGTAACTCAGCAACCTCCTCCATGTCTGCAACTATGAAGCTTTTAGCTCCATAACCTAACAATCTCTCACTTGGAGATAAATAGCTGCATCTGTACCTGTACCTATACATCGTCTAATTTGTTTCCTGGATTGTATCCCTCTTCAAGTTCAATCTTGAAGACCAACCACCACACAACCTATGGTGAAACACCTGTCATCCAAATTCCTTGCCACATCTAAAGTGCTTGACCCTGGATAGCATGTTAACCTGCTGGTGGTCCCTCTCAGATACCTGAGAATCCACTGAACAACTTTTTAGTGCTTCTTTCCCAGATTGACCCTGAACTCGCTGACAACACCCACTGCTTGGGCAAACTCAGGTCTAGTACATACCATGCACTTAACCTCATTATGTGAATTGGGACACCATTCTGTGAACTGTCCATTCATTGGTGTGCAAACTGGTTCTACATCCCGCATCTTGAACCTCACCACTACCTTATTCACACAATCATTCTGAGACAACATCAACCTGTGATCATCCCTATCTCTGAGAATACTCATGCCAAAGAATCTTGCTGCTCCCAGATTCCTCATGACATACCTCTGAACTAACTTTACCTTTAGCTCAACAACACCCTGCATGTGTGACCCTGCAACAAGCATACACACCACATACAGTAATAGGATAATGCAGCTAATATTATCCAACTTGGTAAAGTAAACACAATGGTTAAACCTCCATTGTCCAGCAGCTTTCTCAAGACCATATACCCTAGCCTTCCGTCTCACGTGTCCATTCTCTCTCTTCTTTGACCTGAGAATCCATTCGTCTATCAGTGCTTTCTCTCTAGCTGGCAACTCTATCAAATCTCTTGTTTGGTTCTCTTCCAAAGAATTCATGCCATGTTCCCACTGTTTATGGGATTTTACCTGCTCTACTTCTTTAAAACTTCGTGGTTCTTGACCATCAGTGAGCAATAAGTAATCTAAAGAAGGGGAACAACGAATTTGAGGCTTACTTACCCCTTCAACCCTCTTCATGGGCGTTTGAGACCCCTTGATAGCTTGCTGTCTGCCCAAAATCCATTCTGACAGTGACCATCTTCGATCACCTCCCAGTCTGCATCTGATCGACGTCGGTTCCATGCGACTGCCCTGACTGCCGATGTCGGTTTCCTAACCGACGTCAATCTTACCATGGTCACCGACATCGGTTCCCTGACCAACGCCAGTAACCACCTGCCCGACACCATCAACTCTGGTCTGCACATGACCGATGTTGATACCTGTCTGTTCGACATCAGTTCTACATGACTGACATTGGTAACTGTGTTTACCTGTGAGCGATGACTTTTTACCCGTGAGCTTACCTTGGATCAAAACCTTGTCCAAATTGCCTTGCTCAAAATTTTTTAGCCCCTGTGACTAATCTCTGTCCGTCATCTTCTCCTTGAACACCAAGGCTTTCCTATTCTTGTCAAAACCATCAGATTTCCTCTTTGTGCAATAGACCCGATCCTTTCTTGTAGCATCAAGAAATGTCACTTTCTTCTGTTGCTTACAGAAATCTCGATCTATGCTTTTTGGATCTGAACTCTTACCCTTTGACTCAAGAACATGCATTCCTTTCCTATTCATGTGACCAAGCCTACAAAGCCACATCTCTGAATCTACACCAGAAGGAGAATCAGTAAGACAAGTAGATAGATAAAGAGTACCTACTTTCTTACCTCTTGCTAAAACAAGTGCACCCTTGGTAACTTTTCAAGAGTCCGCTGTGAGGGTTACTGTGCATCCCTCATCACCCAACTTTCCTACAGAAATCAAGTTCTGCTTCAGGACTGGGACATGCATGACCTCCTTCAACACCCATGTGTTGCCCGTCTGCAATTTCAGCTGCACTTTTCCTTTGCAAACCATCTGACAAGGCTTACCATCCCCTAAATAAATTTCTTCAAAGTCTCCCTGGACATAATCATGAAAAAATTTCCTATTTGGGGATGCATGGAAAGAGGCACCGAAATCTAAAACCCAAGATTGTACTTTATCCAAGGAACATACTAGAGCATCCTATGCAACAATACTTACAACATCTGCTTCTTCAGTTCCTTCATATTGATCTTCAACCGACCTGCAATCTTTCTTCATGTGCCCTGCATTTCCACAATTCCAGTAGATTACTCTGCCATACCTGGACTTGGATCTCCTGCCTATCTTGGACCTTGATCTCCCATGCTCGATCTTATCTCTTTGCCTTCCCCTGCTTTCAACACTTAGCATTTCCTGATGATTCACCTGTGCTTTTCTTGTGAATTTCTTCATTCAAGATTACACTAACAACATCATCCACTTTTAAGATATTTGAAGCAGACGCAGTATTACTAACTGCCATTACCAAACTATCCCAACTTTCAGGTAATGAGCAAAATATTAAGAGAGCCTTAATTTCATCATCAAAAATAATATTGACTAAATTTAACTGGTTTACCAAACCATGGAAATCACTAAGATGACTATGTACAGATCCACCTTCCAACATTTGCAAATTAAATAACTGCTTCATAAGAAATACCTTATTCGAAGCGGAGGATTTTTCATATAAACTTGCCAAAGATTCAATTAACTCTATCGTTGTCTTAGCCTGTGATAAGTTGAAAATCACAAACGATGCAAGGCTCAACTTTATAGATCCCAGAGCTTTCTGATCAAAAACCTTCCATTCTTCATCTTTCATATCCATGGGCTTGCATGCAACCCCACCCAACAGTAAGTACAGATCTTTCTGATACAGATAATCTTCTATCTGCATCCTCCATAATTGATAATTCTTGCCGTTAAACTTCTCCATTCTAAGCTTAATTTCTTCTGCCATTGCTATACTCCCACTCAATCAAAAACCCCTGAGAGTGACCTGTAATCAACAAACGCTTAACACACTCTGAAACCAAGGTGTTAGTAAACCTGCTCCTGCAACCTTAGCTCTGATACCACTTGATAGGACCTAGGAGCACAGTGGATTACTTTATAAGCAACTAAACATAGAATTTAACCAGAAGTAACAAGTAACAAGAAATAAGAAACAACACAAAATTAGAGAGACAATACAATCTTGTATTCAACTCATCCAGAAAGAAAATACAATCAAGAAGATGCCACACTCTTCTCACACCTATGAGGCTTCCCACACCTCTAGTGCTTTCAGTAATTCTCAATCAAGAGTTCTCTCTCCCAATTACGGTCACAACAATCAATTCAAACACAGAGTTGTTGTTCACCTCCAACCAGTCAGTATCAATACTGCCAGTACACAAGTACTCAAAGTACTTCAAGTAGATCTCCTTGATCTTGCAACAACCTGCATATCCCGGATCTTACTTACCATGTAGACCTAACATGATCATGCACAACCTGCAGATCAACCTGGTTTTGCACAACTGCAAACCTAGATCTCACAATTGGAAAGATCTCTTCCTTGCCTTAATTATAATACAGCCCCATGAGTCTATTATATAGATCTCATGCAAACAATAATTAGACTACTAATTACAATAATTAGACACGCAACTCAAGACTTAAAAATAGCCTTTTACATGCAAACAATCGGTTCAACAAACTAACTGTTCGTGCACTAACAGTTCTAGAATCGCACAGGCGATTGACGTCGGTCCCTGTCTGTTTAGAGATGACCGATGTCGGCCGACTCTTGACCGATGTTGATTGCTTTGTAACAAGATGTGACCGACGTCGGTTGCGCCTGTCGACGTCAGTTTCCCTGTAACTCAGCAACCTCCTCCATGTCTGCAATGATGAAGCTTTTAGCTCCACAACCTAACACACAGTGAGCAGCTACCTTTATTTTCCTAGCCTCAGACCTCTACAACATCCTCCTCCATCTCATTCGAGTAGGGCTTATTCATTTATAAAAAATGGCTCATGCCCTCAGCGTCTTGCTCCAACTCTGAGGGAGACCCATCTTCACCAGCCTTAGAAGTGTCTTCAAAAAATTCAGAGTCATTAGAGATGACAATGCCTTGAGAGTTTCGAGATGGGATTCCAGTAACACGGTTGGCCCTGTGAACACTCACACTACCCCCAACCTCATTCTCAACTAGATTAGGACCCAAGTCTAAAATGTTTCCTGACTCCTTAGCTCCCCTAGGATCCTCCTTCGCAAACTTAACCTTTTTAGGTTGAATGTTGCCTTCTTCCTCAGCGACCTTCTTGCCCCTTTTAGCAAACCCCTTCACAGTCCCTTGGGAATAACCATGTTACCAAGACAAAAAACAATAAATTATAATACTAATTTAGAATTAATTTTCAAAAATAATACATGTTTGACTTTTTCAATTTGTGTAAGTATAACAAGTTTTTTTTAATATAATTATGAAATTATTATTGAAGTTTACAGTTAAATAAAAATTTGAAATTTAAAATAACATGTCAAATTATTAATGCTCTAATTTTTTTTTAAAACTATTTTATTATTATTGATTTAAAAAAATTGATTGAAAAGCATTTTTCTATTAATTTAAAAGAAAAACTAATAGTACAACGATAATCATATTAAAAAAAAGGTGGAAAAGTCACACCCTGAATAGCAAATTGAGTTAAAAACCTCAGGGAAAACTAAAGTGCAAAATAATTGGGCACAACCGGCCGATAACAACAATTAAATTAACTCAAGTACATCTCAACCAAACAATAATAATAGAACAATACAAACATCAAGGAACAAACCAAGTAGCAGTTGCAAACATAGCGATCGGAGGAGGTGGTGGAGGCGGAGGAGGGTCTTGAGGCTTCCCTCCCCAACGATCCTGATATATACATATTTGTTAGTCAGATACTATTTTAAATGATATGGGCACTAACCATATATAAAATATGGAAATGATTTTTAATTAGACATCAATTGATACTAGAAATTCTGATTGTTAAGAGTTAACTTTCATTGAAATATCAAGAGTAAGCTCGTTGTACTACATATATATCTCTGATGTATTTACTTTCAACTGTTATACAAAAATATGTACAACTTAGAAAAAAAGGAAAGCAAGATTCATTAGAAAACCTCTTCTATAATATCTACAATGAATGTAAATTCTCTTCGAAATTTTTATAAAAATATATGATACTTTATTTCATTTATTCGAAATAATCCACCACTTTAAAATCACTCATCCCTTTTCCAAAACATAAAATCACATCCCTTTCAAAATAAATTACACTTATACCCTTTTGGAAAAACATCTTTTGGCTAATTCATCATCTCCCCATAATCAAGTGTTAAGGCGAATCAACTTCTTCCAGAAATATGCCAACTTTTTACCCATAGAAAAACGTGGCACTGAAATTAACATTTCCCAAAATATCTAGCCCATACCATCCAGTGTAATGCAGTCAACAATTGTTTTATTTTTATTTATTGTAAAGATATTTTGCCCTTGGCCGGTCACATGGCGGATTTAACTTTAAAATTAATAGGTGGCCTATCTTTTCTCCCGAGCCCGTCGCAGACGCATCTTCGCATCCTCCGGGGCGGATCTTATTAAGCCAACTAAGAGCCGACAGCTGCCTTCAAAAGGCCACTGATCACGTGCACCGACTTTTACTCTGCCACGTCGACACCAGAATCTTTTCCTTCCGGACTGTTCGTACGACGACTAAAGATTTGGTCGCCTACCAAACTTTTACGCTAATCATACTTCCCCGATAAATTGGACGGACGAGAGTCCCAACAAATTGGACGGACGAGAGTCCTAACAAATTGGACGGACCACAAACACCTGACCTGACTATAATTTAAGAAATAAAATTATAGTCTGTCTGGGTTCCGATATTTGTTGCCAGTTTTGGTTGCCAGTTTTAGCGAGATGGTCTCGTAACAAATAACCTTTCCAAGAGTGAAGGGGTTGTAGGGCCCTATTGTGCTAAGCAAACTCCTACACATCAATTGGTCAAAATGATATTAGATTTGCAATCCTATTCACCATTATAAATGTAAGCTTAGATGGAACACATATTTATAGTTGCAATACAAAATCTGGAAATTCCTAGTTTTTGGAATAGTACACATCTTTGGAATGTTCTACTTTCAATCTGGATTGTTATGCTCTTTGCCTAGATTGTTCTATGGAAGACTCTAGAAAGTCTCATCTTCTTGGCATCTTCTAGACAATTATTAACATTCTAACATCCCCCCTTAAGATTGGCTAGAAGAATACAAAGAAAATATAAAAGAGAGGTGAACATTATATAACTATCCCTCCTTAATGTTCACCTCAATCATGACCAGCATATCGCGTAATTTCAGAAATTTGGCCTCAAGCATACTCTTAGTAAATATATTTGCTACTTGGTCTTCACTTGGACAAAATTGGAGATTAACAAAATTTTCTTGAACAAGATCCCGAATTTAGTGAACATCAATATAACGATATAACGATGATACTATATTGTTCAACGAGCAAAAGAAGACTTGAGAAATTTGATGTAATCAATAGATGTAATATAACCTAATTTTAGAGCAATATTCACAAAAAATCCTTACAATAACTTTAGAAGTGTGACTAGGTGGATTTGCATGGAAACCTTTAAATTGTGTTAATTTATATGCACCTTTATAAATTAAGCTTAGATCTTTGTTATACATCTTTGATTATTATTGAGATTAAAGTTTTGATCTTAGGCATATATCTTCTACTCTTATATGACATTTATGTAAGACCATTTTCTAGGTGTAAGTCATGGATGACTTTGACAAAATAAATCACTTTTGTCAGGGTAACTTAGCCCAACGTCAATGTGCACTATAAAACGGGGATTCAACATAGATAAATATAGATTTTGAAATGTGAAATGAGGATCCATCCTAATCGAATGTGAGCATAGAATGAGAATCCCCTAGTCTGTGGAGGACACTATAATATATACATAATATTGTGTTGGGATTATACATATGGATAATATTATATAAATGATATTGTCTCATTTTCTAGTTTAGCTGATGTGGAACTTCGAATAAGAATCACTTGGTTGCACGAAGAAATTGGATTTTATGTATACTCTTGTGTTGTATGAGATGTATGAAATGTAGATATGATACTTTATCGATTGATGGGAAAATACATGCTTTGGTATTTGATGTAATCAATAGCTATAGTACAACCCAATTTAAATGTAATCTTTACCAAAAAAATATTGCAGCAAATTTAGAAAAATGATGGTAGATTTGCATGGAAGCCCTTAACTTGTGTTAATTTGTATCCACCTTTATAAAATTCAACTTAGATATTTGTTATACTTCTTTGGCTATCAGTGGGATTAAAGTTTTGATCTTAGGCATATATCTTTTGATTTCATATGGAATTTAAGCCTTCATTTTCTAGTATAATGGGTTGGGTTAATTCATAAATATGGGGCATCATCATGTAAATGGCCTAGATTTGAGTCAGAGTGAATTAAGAGTTTTTTTTCTTTTTGGAATAGATATGTGTTAACAAGAAATCAGTAAGCTCAATATTTTGGATCTATATATTAACCCTTCATTGAGAGAGAAGTATAATAGTATAAAGTATTTGTGAAAAGAGTACAACTAAAGTTGCATATAAAGATAACCTTGTACGATAACTATTGAAATTAATTATTAAAGCTCTAAATTCTAAAAATACAATCCCAACAAAAATAAACAATAAAAAAGTATGAGGGAATATGTTCATGAAATCCAAGTATCCAAGAAATTTATGAGTGCATTGCCCACCAAAAATAATAAAATAAGACTATTAAAAGGGTCGGAGATGTGGTTTAACTCAGGAGGTAATTAATTAATTTAAGGGATTAGTTAACAAATTAATGATCCCATGATAAGTATATAACTAAATTAAATATTTTACTTAAAGAATTTATTGATTAGGAAACCCGAAGTACGACTAAATATTAACTCATCATCTTTATTTATATTATTTTCTTGAATCACAATTTCTAAGAACTCTTTAATTTTTTTTCTATGTCATTGATTTCGTTGGAAATGACCTCAACCTTTTCTAAGAAAATATGAAAGTGGCATTTTATTTAATTGAAAGTAAGAGCTTCAACCCTCTAATTGTTTAAAATAATATCTTTATTTTTTAATGACAATAAAAAAATATTTAATTAAATAAATATATAATAAGTTGGTGAATTATATAGTACAAAATTATTCACACAGTCAACGAGAAGACTCAAAACTAAACTACAAAACTAAAAATCATAAAACAACATGAATTAGATATACCATACAAACCTTTCACCATCCACTATTACATTACAAATTATATATACTATATATTTTTTCACAAACTAGTCTCTACACTATGTAAAAATTGGACAAATATTGCTATAATAACACAATATTATAATATTGTCAAGTTACAAAATATCATGTTGTAAAAAAAACACTATGTAAAACAATGATGTGTCTTTGTCTCACATTTTTATAATTAATAATAATATTAAAACTTAAATAATAAATATTAACATATTATTAAGTTCCTTTAAAATATGAATTTTATGGATTTTTTATAAAATACTAATCTCTAAAATATTTTTAAAAAAGGGGTGGGGGGTAATAACACAGTATGTAATATTGTCCACTTAAAAAATAGCATTTACATGTTAAAATGTAAAACATATTGTAAAACAATCAATATTATGGAAGACAATGATGTGTCCTTATAAGTTTTTATAATTAATAACAATATTAGTTCTTAAATTATAAATATTAACATATTATTAAGCTCTTTTAAAATATGGATCTTTTATAAAATACCAATCTCTACACTATCTAAAAATTGGATAAATATTTATATAATAACACATTATAAAATATTGTCCACTTACAAAATATCATTTTACACAATAAAATGTATAATATGTTGTAGAATAAACAAATGTTATGTAAGACAATGATGTGTCATTGTCTCAAATTTTATAATTAATAACAATATAATAACACAATATGTAATATTATTCACTTATAAAATATCATTTTACATAATTAAATGTATAACACTATTTAACCCTTTTTGAAAATAAAGATTAACATGAAAGAGTAGCCTAATCAAGCAAGGAGTAAGCTATTCTAAAAATTAAGATAATTAAATGAATTTAGATTTTACTACTATTCTGATGAGATATACTAAATCTAAGCATATGCCATATATGAAATATATAGCTTTTAGTATTTTGATAATAGTAATATGAAGAAGAAATTATACTTAGCTTATGCAATGATGCATAGACAAATCTAAGTAGTGTAGGAGTAATAGTAGACAGGCTAAAGATTCAAATCTCGTTGTCAGATTCTAGATATTTTCTTTCTATCAATTTGGACACTTGTGTCTCCCTAGAGACACTAGCATCAATGCTAGTGTCCTAATTCTACCACTAGTGTCTTGTACAAAATATTGACTAATTCTACCACTATCATTTTTCAGATTCTCTGTTTGGATTGCATGCATAGGTTCTCGATATTAGTGTATTGATCAAAACCCTAGATCCTCCAATTAGGGCATGCCACCTTACAAAAACATGGGTTAGTAGGCTCAAAAGAAGTCAAGCTAACTTAAAATACCCATTATATCAGTGAGTGCTACTTACATAGCCATATACTCCAAAGAGGGCCTCAACCCAATGTAGTTTTCTGCCTTATGTGGTGCTCTATGTGAACAATTGTGTAATATGTTATATGCAAGTGCATGTAGTGATCCAGCTTGTAACTTGGAAAATACTAATCATGGGCTATTCTTTTGATGCTTCAGACCTACATTAAGATTGTTCCAATGACTTATTTGTAAATAGGAAAGAGTATGAAAAAATAGCTTAATTGTGCAATTATTTTTCAATAGTGTAGTGTAAGTTGGAGAGGTGTTTACTACATAATGAATGGTCTTTGACATGTATTTATACAACTCCTTTTGAAATGTTTATCATGCAAGGGTTAAAGTAAATAAATAGGATGACTCACACATATTGAAACATTTATAAATTTGAGTGTTTTTAAGGTACACATACTACCATTTGAACTGGGACACTAGCATCAACGCTAGTGTCCACATCTTAACATAAGTGTCTAGGAAGATATAAATTTTTTGAAGTTGTGTAACTGATAATGAAATACATATATATCAAGTTTTAGGAAAATTATGAAATATAGGTGATCTGGATAATCAAAATATCAGTGTCAGACTATAAGATAAACATTTAAGCATAGTGAGATGATGAATAAGAGCCTTTCAGTTACAAGGTAGGTTAAGAATTGAAGGGTAGAGCTACGACTTCTATTTTCTAAGTGAACAAGACTAGTTTAACATATAATTCTAGATTTGAGTATCTACATTTACCTCCTATTTAATCTAGTAGTGCATAATGATGAAATTACTAGGTTAAAGGAAATAAATGTGTACCATGGTATGTACAACACATCTTACTTTGCCTTGATCTCTATTTGAATTTTTTATATGTGTATGAGCTATAACTAAGAGCATGTTACAAGTGTAATTAGTGCATATAATCTGAAAATGAAAAATTCAAATTGTTTTAAATAAAAAAGGGCAAGGAAAGAGTACATTTAGGTGTCAATACCACCATGTTGCCCCATGATAGTTTACTTTGGTAAAGATGATTCCTAGCTGAAGCTTGGAGAGAGATTAATAATTAAACCTGGATATGTGAAGAGGGGAATTAGAGGGTGATCATGCCCTCAATCTAGTATGAGGGTAATTTGTGTCCAAGGCCATTTAGAGCACTAAATCTCAATTGCACAATCAAATGTAAACATAATATATCCAATCTCACTGGATCCAAATAATGTAACCACATCAACACATAAAATATAAGTAGTGTTAAGTCCATCGAGAGTGTTTAATCTTGACCACACTAATCAAAAGAGATAACTTCTACAAAACATAAAATATCAAACAATGCATCTTGGTAAGGTTGGTGCATGGACAATGTAACTATAATTAGGTGCATTTGCATGGCATATGCACCTCAAATGTGTCTCAAGCTAAAGTATATGTCAAAATGTAAACTCTACTATGTAAACTATGTATAATATGTGTCACAAATATGAAAAACTCTATCTCAAATGCATGCCAAATGTATAAGATTTTTTCTGAAGTGTTTATATGAATCATGTAAATTGTATTAAATTATGCCAAGTCCACCAATTATATGTATATGGACTAATGCCTCTATGACATGCCCCCACTAGTATGATTCCCCTTTTGAAGTGAGGAGAATGAAAAGTGATAGTCACCTTATCTCAAAAGGATAAGGTAACCATGTTATATTTGTATCAATCATGTACTAAAGAAGCATATAATAGTATCATGTCTAAGTATATGTCTCAATTAAGCTCGAAGTATCAAATCACAATAAGCCATAGGATGCATGATATGGATCATGCCAATGTCTAGAATTAACAAGCTCAAAAAATAATCAATCACACACACAAGAGTATTAAATGTTATGCAAAGAGGGGTCTAAAGAGATTGAAAACAAGGGGCATGTTTGAATGTCACACACTCAATGGGAGGACATATTGAATGTCCAAACACTAAATAACTAAGGAACACTCGGTGAACTATGGCCAATACGTAAGGAACATGTTCAAATGTTTTGCAGTCAAGACAATGAGAAAATAAGTAGTACACTCAAATAATCTATTTTAAGAGATGAAGTGAAATATAAACAAATATCATAAACATTTCATACTAGTCCATAAAGACATATGTTAGCAAAATATCTTATAGAATAACATATCAAGTACATTGTGTAAGATAAAAACATGAGCATAGGCATGTCTAAATGTTAGTATACAATCTCAATGTGATAATGGAAAATGATCATAAAATAATAGAACCTTATCAATTGTGATCAAATAGAAGAAAGATGTCCCTAATGTAGTGAGTCATACAGGAAGAGGAAAGGTCCAACATTTGCATGTTTTAGGTATCAAGGATCTAATGCATATATGTATTACACTCAAGTACTCATGAAACATATGTGTGTATATAAATGATATGCTATCTAATAACATAAAGTAAACAACATATGCAAAAGCTAGAAAACATATGAAATGCTAAATATTTTTAGATTTTTGATTTATTTGAATGATTTTATATTTTCTTGATTATTTGATTTTTTAATTTAATTTTTTTTAATTTTTAACATTGTAAGAAATGGATCTATGTACAAGTAAAAGTGATACTAGAACCCAAGGAGTTCATCAAGGGGATGCCTTTATGAAATCCACGTATCACGTGTGTTACAACCCTCCATTATATTTTCATATTCATCTTACATATTATCTGTGTCATTCCTATCATCTTCTACATAATCATAATTATCATAGGAAATGTTGGGTTATTTTAGTTAATTCATGCTCTAGTGTTGAAGTTCATCCCAATGGGCTCATGTGTTGGCCCTATCATGTGCAAGTTCGGTCTCGTGTGCTCACCTGAAGTGTCCAATGAAAGATTGGTTCTCGAAGGTTTTGTAGCACAATGATATATGTTTGTTCATATCTTTATTTATGTAGTTCCAAAAAAGAATTATTTAATAGAACAAATATACTACTATGATCCTTCTAATTCCAAATGCAACCATTACTATTACTACATAGATCACCATCATTATCTAACATTAGTGACTTATAAAATAAAAGATACCAATAACAAAACTAAGAAATGAATCATATCTAAGTCTAGCACTTAGTGTATTTATTCATTCAAGATACAATTTGACAAAACCTGATATCTCATATTAGATGCTTAATGAATCAAAAGAGCAAAGATTCATCATCTATTCTTCAAAATATCATCCTCAAAAAAGATTTTAATAGGGGTATTTATACTTGTTTTACCCTGACCAAGTGTTACAATCATTAATGGTTTGAGTGAATGAAACACAGACTCTCAACAAATTGAGAGACATGGCACTTATAATAAGTTCTTCCTAAGGACCTAGGTCCCTATGCCTGTCAGGGGATCTGAAGCTCTACCAATTAGAGCACAATTGATTACTTGCTTATATGCAATTAAACACAGAATTATACCAGAATGATAAAGTAGCTAGAAACTTGAGACAACAAAGAATTTGAGAGACAATACACACTCTTGTATTAAATACTACTAGAAGAAAATACAATAAGGAAGATGCCACTTCTTCCTCCACCTCAAAGGCTTGCCACACCTCAAGACCTTCTTCCCTCTCTCTCTTGCTCAACCCAACAACTCAAAAGCCTGAGTTGTTATCCCTCCTTGAATGCTTCAGCTGATCTCCTTGACCTTACACCTGTAGATCTCCTTGACCTTGCTAGCTTCAATGCCTTTACTTGCCTTAGAATTACATTACAATACATGCCTTATGGGTCTATAAATAAGATCCCATGCTTACAAAAATAGAAGTCTAACTACTAAAATTAGACACACAGCCCGCAACTTAAATTAGCCCCTTAGCATGCAAACACTCGGTTCAACTAACTGACTGTTCGTCAACAGTAGTTTCAAAAATACACAGGCGACCGACGCCGGTCCCTGCTGGTCTGGTGCTGCCGACTTCCTGCCATCGCCGGTCTCCTTCTCCACTGCACTTGACCGACGTCGGTCATACTGCCGACGCCGGTGCCTCTGGTTCTTCAGCATCCTTCCTTCTAGTGTCTGCAAACAATTGAAGCGTTTAACTCCACACCACAACAATCTCCCACTTGGAGATAAACAGCTGCAACCTATACCTGCACTTGTACACCATCTATTTTGTTCCTTAGGCTCTGTATCCCTCTTCAATGTCACTCTTGAAGACCAACCACCACGTAAACTTGTGATGCAATCCCTGTATCTTATGCCAAAAGAATTTTGCTGCTCCCAAATTCTCCATGACACACTTCTGAACCAACTCTACCCTTAGCTCAGAAAACTCCCTGTATATGAAACCCTGCAACAAGTAACACAATATAGTAATAGGATAATGTAGCTAATATTATCCAACCTGGTAAAGATAAAATACAATGGTCAAACCTCCATTGTTCTGCAGCATAATCAAGACCATATACCATAGCCTTCTGTCTCATGTATCCATCCACTCTCTTCTCTAAAACGGGAATCCATCCCTCTATCCAGTGCTTTCTTCCAGCTGACAACACTACCAACAAATACCTGTTTGGTTCTCCAAGGACTCACACTCCTCATCCATGCCAAGCTCCCACTGTTTCTGGATTCTACCTGCATTGCTTCTTCCATCTTCCTAGTTCGTGACTATCAGTAAGCAATATAAAGAAGGTGAACAATGAATATGAGGTTCACATACCTTTCCTGACCTCCACATGGGTGTTTGAGACTTAGTAATTCACCCAACATCCGTTCCAATGACCAATCTAGGCCATCTCCCAGTCTGCTTCTAATCGATGTCGGTTCCCTGTACTGACCCTGACTGTCGACATCATTTCCCTGGCCGACGCCAGCGTCCCTCCTGCCGACGTCGGTCCTTATGACCGACGTCAGACTTCTCCTGTCCAACCTACCAACCCTGCTGGTCTGCACATGACCGATGTTGGTATCTGGATGATTGACGTCGGTGCCAAGCTGCCGACATCGGTGTCTGTGTGTTCCTGTAAGTGATGAAATTTTCATCCGTGAGCTCTTCTTGGATCAAACCTCTGTCCATGCTACCCTGCTCAGACTTATTCAGCCCCTGTGATTGATCTCTGTCCTTCATCTCCTCCATAAACACCAAGGCTTCTTTATTCCTGTCAAAGGCATCAAATTTCCTCTTTCTGCAATGAACTGTATCTGTGCACATACCTTTTGAATCAAGAACTTCCATTCCGTCCCTGTTCTTATGACCAAGCCTATTAGGCCACATCTTTGAATCTACACCAGAAGTGGAATCAGTAATACAAGTAGACAGATAAAGGGTATCTACTTTCTTACCTCTTGCTAGAACAAGTGCTCCCTTGGTAACCTTCCAAGAATCCGTTGTGAGGGTTATTGTGCATCCCTCATCTCCCAACCTTCCTACAAAAATCAGACTCTGCTTCAGAATTGGAACATGCATGACCTCTTTCAACACCCACGTATTGTCAATCTACAATCTCAGCTGCACTTTCCCTTTGCCAACTATCTGACAAGGCGTACCATCCCCTAAATAAAGAACTCCAAAGTCTCCCTGTTCATACTCGTAGAAGAAATCTCTGTTTGGGGATGCATGAAAAGATGAACCAAAATCTAAAATCCATGATCCTACCTGACTATCTGAAGAAAGTATGAGAGCATCCTACATCACAATATTTGCATCCTTTGCTTCTCCCATACCTGCATGCTGATTCTCTTTATCTCTCAACCAACACTCCTTCTTTGTATGTCCTTTCTTTCCACAAAACCAGCAAGTGATACCTTTGGACTCGGATCTCCTTCCCGACCTTGATTTCCCTTGCTCAACCTTCTCCCTTTGCCTTTCCCTGCTTTCTGCACTCAGAGCATTCCCTGATGATTCACCTGTGCTTCTCTTGTGTATTTCTTCATTCAAGATCACACTCACAACATCATCAACTTTTAAGATTTTAGAAGCAGATGCAGAGTTACTGCCATAACCATACCGTCCCAACTTTCAGGCAAAGAACATAAAATCAAGAGAGCCTTTACCTCATCATCAAAAACAATATTGACTGAAGCTAATTGGTTTACCAAACCATGGAAATCACTGAGATGAGTATGTACCGATCCACCTTCCTGCATTTGCAAAGTAAATAGCTGCTTCATAAGATATACCTTATTAGAAGCAGAGGGCTTTTCGTATAAGTTTGCCAAGGACTTTATCAACTCTTTCGTTGTCTTACACTGTGATAAGCTGGAAATCACAGATGATGCAAGGCTCAACCTTATGGAACCTAGAGCCTTCCAATCAAGAACGTTCCATTCTTCATCCTTCATATCTGTGGGCTTGCATGCAACCCCACCCAACGGTAAGTACAGATCCTTCTGATACAGATAGTCCTCAATCTGCATCCTCCAGTGTTGATAATTCTTTTCGTTAAACTTCTCCATTCGTAGCTTACTTTCTCCTGCCATTGCTAAACTCCCACTCAATCAGAAAACCCTGTGAATGACCTGTAATAAAAAACAATACCCTGCTTCCTACAAACCGTAGCTCTGATACCACTTGTCAGGGGATCTGAAGCTCTACCAATTAGAGCACAATTGATTACTTGCTTATATGCAATTAAACACGAAATTATACCAGAATGATAAAGTAGCTAGAAACTTGAGACAACAAAGAATTTGAGAGACAATACACACTCTTGTATTAAATACTACTAGAAGAAAATACAATAAGGAAGATGCCACTTCTTCCTCCACCTCAAAGGCTTGCCACACCTCAAGACCTTCTTCCCTCTCTCTCTTGCTCAACCCAACAACTCAAAAGCCTGAGTTGCTATCCCTCCTTGAATGCTTCAGCTGATCTCCTTGACCTTACACTTGTAGATCTCCTTGACCTTGCTAGCTTCAATGCCTTTACTTGCCTTAGAATTACATTACAATACATGCCTTATGGGTCTATAAATAAGATCCCATGCTTACAAAAATAGAAGTCTAACTACTAAAATTAGACACACAGCCCGCAACTTAAATTAGCCCCTTAGCATGCAAACACTCGGTTCAACTAACTGACTATTCATCAACAGCAGTTCCGAAAATACACAGGCGACTGACGCCGGTCCCTGCTGGTCTGGTGCTGCCGACGTCGGCCGACTTCTTGCCGTCGCCGATCTCCTTCTCCACTGCACTTGACCGACGTCGGTCATACTGCCGACGCCGGTGGCTCTGGTTCTTCAGCATCCTTCCTTCTAGTGTCTGCAAACAGTTGAAGCGTTTAGCTCCACACCACAACAGTGCCCCTAGATCCTTGCTCTATGCTCTATACTAGTGGCCATGTGTTCCATTTTTTGTAGGTTGGTACAAAACCTTTGATCAATAAGGTTGAAGTGTCCCATATGAATCATTATTCTAACTACTCCCACTTCCCATGCACTCCCCTAGTCTTTCGATTTCATTTCGAGTATAATGTTCTCAAGTTTTTCGTGACTTGTTCTTCTTTGATCGGGTCCTCTTACACTGGTCCCTTCTATGCCATTATCCTTTCACATCGTTATCCTCTTACACCTAATAGGTTTTGCACCATGGTCTTCCCACGCCATGGTCATTCTATGTCATACACATTTCATGCCAAAATAGGATAATACTTAGTCAAAATTATGGGGCCAACATCACCCCATACTATGCCCATAGTCCATCCCAAACTAAGTTGTGCTAGCATCTTCCAAAAATTTGGGCCCCTTTTGCTCAAGTTCTTTTTTCAGACCATCCCAATGGGACAATGCATCAAGGACCTTCATGGTTATTCCTTCAATGGCCTCTATCAATGCTTTTGACTCCTCAGGTTGGGTTAGAGTCTCATTGGTCTTTTTACCTATTCATCCAAGGCTGCACTAGCATCTTTATAGACGTCTTCTAGTGTGGAAACCTCCTTATCAACCTGTCCATGGAGGGTTTCAAAACTATTATTTAGTTGTTGATGATAATTATTAATAGCATCCTCCATCATTTCTACATCTTTAAATTATTTCATGTGCTCAACATGATCTTTTATAAGGAGTGCAACATCAATTGATTATTTCCTTAGGACTTCTTCAGCTTAGAGCCAAGCCTCCAAGGATTTATTAGGTTGTGTTAGGCATGCAAAAATGCCATCCAAAATGAGTATAACATCCCCAAATCTCTCTAAGGCACGTTTGTAGATGTCAACGGCCATGGTGAACTATTCAACAATTTGTGTTCCCTTCTCTCTTGGTGCAGGTTGCTCCTTGCATTTTTTGAGCAGTAGTTCAACCAGGGTCTCTAAATTTCCAATGACATCCCTGTCTAGAGGTAAGCCATCTACAATGGCTACATCTTCCTTAAAAATTATTTTGTAAAGGGTTAAAACCCTTACTTTTGCCTTTGTGGCCTGTTAAAACTTTTGTTTCATTGAGGCCACTTCCTCAACGAGTGCTTACTTCTCTGCAAGCACTTTATTATACATGTGTAGAACTTGGGCATGTTTTCTCTATGTTATATGTGAATTAGAGTCCAAAAGAATGCTCTGGTGCATTATTTCCATTCCAAGTTTCAAAAATATAGTGCTTGTTATCAGGGGGAGAACTTTTGTATATCTACCCTCATTAATTTTGATAGCGCTGGAGCATTTGGACCCAAAGAGATGCTATCTAATAGGAGCTCAAAATCATATTCATCATTGTACATCTCAAGTAAGAAGGAAACTTGCTTCCTAGTTTTAGGAGTTGCTTCCTTGGGATGGAAGTATGGCTAAAGATATATTTTTTCATCCTCTAAATCAAACTAGAAATGTTCACACATTGTGGTCATCATTCTTTCTTATTTCTATAGACTCAGTCGATACCTTTCCCTTATTGAGGTCTCATTCAAGCTAAATCTCCTCATGGCCGCTAGTGTCCATCTCACTATCTTCCTCCCCATCCTCATTATACCCTATTATAGTATCAAGCAGGGAATCACTGGATGCAGCCTTCTCATGGATTGGGGAGGGAGTTCTCTTGAAATTTGATCCTAAACTATAGATATACACCTAAGGAGACTATTTTTGGGGTGCTTGTCTTAGAGGATGTAGTTGGGTGGTTTGTGAGGTAGTGGCAATTGAAGGGGATGGTGGTGTGGGTGGAGAAGGTGGACGTGGAGGTGGAAAAGGTGGGGGAGAAAGGGGAGGAGTAGGTTGTGGAGATGATGGGTCAGGAATAGATGAGTACAAAGGCATAGAGTGAGAAGGGGATGGGGAAGTGTGAGGAGGTGATGGAGATGGGTGTGGTGGTGAAGGTGAGGGGTGAAGTGGAGGTGGAGGAGGCACGAAGGGATGAGAATAAATGGGTCTAAAAGGCTATGCCTCTACCATATTTTGCCTCTTTTGGGGGACCTAATACCTAATTAAACTCGCACCCACCTCTAGTACCTTTTCTTATTTAGCTACGATGCTTGGGGGATTCTTTCCTTGGGGAATCCATCTTATGGGTTCCTATAGGGTTGAATCATATAGAACAACCTATGAGGTTGTTCCTTGATCAAGGTCTGCTTGACCTATATATCAGTCAAGTCAATCTTCAACCTCTCCACATAGGCCTTGTTGCCTAAATATACATAAATTTTTTAGAGGGTGTGGAGCTCCATGTTGATCCTCTTTATCTGCAAAATGATAGGCTATGCATCATAAATCTGATTGACAAAATATATGAAGTACCACATGGAGAAGGCATAGGGTAGTTTGAGCCATGTTGTAATCTCTCCTGATGGATTCATGCGGATCCATGTAAGGGAGAAATGTTGATTTAAAATAAACTATGCTTGATCTACAACCAAGGTGAGCAAGTCCAGCAAAATGCACCATTCATTTCTGAATGTTGCCTTCATCCCATCAAACCAATACCTCATCTTTGTCTTTTATGAGGAGGTGATATGCTGGGGGGTAAGTAAATGCCTAGTAGCACTTAGAAGGGGACTTGTGAGTGGGAGGGTACACCCACTTCAATAAACCCAAACTATAATTTGACACTCCAATCTCATCGAAGACCAAAAAAAGAAGGATTACTCCCTAGGGGAAATTATACTTGGGTATTTGATGAGCCCTCTCCACATCTTCCATAATTTTTTGGATAAAGTACAGGGCCCAATTATACTTTAGTCCCTATGAAACTTGGTGAGAAATATACAAGTGTGCCATATGCACCTCCTTTAAGTGATCAGTCCCTCTGATCTTGGTGGAAATGATTCATGTCGTGACTTAGAGAGTGGAATCTTTTAGGTTCTTGATGTGTATTGCATGCTCCTACTTTTAATAAATTAGCATCATGGTGATTTTATGTATCTTTTCTATGTTGGGCAAGTCATCAATCATATTCAACCCCAAGCACTGTAGTCTTATGACTTTGCTAATTCTCTCTAGGGTGATCTTCATGCTACACCCAGTGAAGTAGATATAGTCCTTATGGATGCATGAGAGGAGGAACTATAATACCTCTGTAGGTTACTAAAATAAGGTAACTAAAAGAGTTGAAAAAATCATGTGGCATCCAGCTACTTTTTGATGGTCAAGTCATAGACCACTTAATTTCTTGTGTTGGTGGTCTTGACCTGGTAGTCATTCTGGAGCTTGACTTTATTTTCCAATTAGTGATGGTTATAATCAAATATGGTTATTATTGATACTTTGGAGACCTAGTTCTCCACATGTAAAACCTAATCTAGGTATTACTTCTCTTCTATTAGTAAAGATAGAGGTAGAGATGTTGGGGCCTTCTATACTACTAATACATGTGCTTTCTTTCTTTTCTTCACCATATTTTTCCCTTCCACTTCCACATGTTCTCCCTATTCTTATTTTGTTCTCTATACTTCTTATTTTGGGCACTACTTTGGAGTCTCTTCTATAATGGGAAACCAGTCTCCACCGCTCACCTCTTCTTCTTCTGAGATATTTGGTAACTTTTTAAGTCTCTTGGCCTTTTTCTTAGGTCGTATTACCCTTTGAGGAGCTCGAAGGTTAATACATGGCCATCCCACATTCCCAAATGAATATGTGGCTACATACCAATTTCTTTGGCTTTTTTATCTTAAGAACTTCATTAATGGCATCCCTACAACCTGTAACTTCAAATATTATCACTTCTTTCCACCAACATGGACTTAGAATATCTCTCTTCAACTAAGTAACAACCTACATGTCTCACCAAGGATATAAATACTCTACTCTGCTCAAGATTTGGTTAGTGTGGCTCTAATATGATCACTTCTTTTTGATCTCTAGTTGATCGTTCATTCTCAGCTCTTGGTAATTCAAAAATCAATGCAATGTAAAGCATCAAATGAATTTAACTTACCTATTTATAAGATTCACATGGGGGGTTATCCTCATTAATTCTTCCATTTTCCCCATCACTTCACAGCATAAATGTGTATCTTTTAATGACCATAATATTTTAAACATTACCTTATGTAATTAATTCCTTAATGGTTTTATCCCATCATGCCTTTGGCATACTTCTTGCCATAACTAACATCATCACATTAATACCATGTCCCATCTTGTACCTTTTCTTGGAAGTGGGTGACAATTGTATCCCACTCTTTCAATGTGGTGGAAGACAGCTGCCCCATTTTAAATTTTTAACATATGGTGAGAACTTTACCCCTTAGTGCCTTAAATGACTACCACAACATTAATAACTTTCACGTCATTATGACTTGCATGCCCATCTATCTCACACACCCAACTTTTTATTTTTAACCTTTCATGTGACTTCTTACCCAACAGTAAAACTATTCATGGTCCTCCATGAAAACAACATAAAAATAAAATTACAATAAAGAAAAGGGGGTGCACGCAACAAAGATAATAATTTTATTAAAAGCATTAAATCCTAATCTAATGCCAAATGACTTATTGATTATAAAAGTTTCAATTATTTTGATGTCAAATATGATCAAAGTTAACTTCTATTATAGTGCCCTAGGAGGAACTGACCATCCATTCTTTGTAATTGACATATCCTAATAGGTTGAATGATATGTATGCTAAATGGGCCATCCCAGTCTATGCATAGCTTTCTAGGGTGCTGTGAAAACTTAGATTCATACAACAAGACCTTCATGCCTAAAAAAAAAGTCTTTTTATTGATATGGTGATCGTGCCATGCCTTTTGCTTGCATTTTTATACATCCTAGTTCTAATGAGAGAGGAACTGGGTCTCATCTAATTGTATTAAAATATCTAAGTGCACTTTCAAAGATGCCTTATCATCTATTTGTCTTATGCATGTGATATAGAGTGATGACACCAATAATTCTACTAACATCATGAATTCTTTTCCATACACTTAATTGAATGGTGTACTTTTATTTAGGTGCTTGTAGGTAGTTCAGTAGGTCCAAAGTACTATAAACACCCTATCATCCTAGTCAGTGCAGTGTATATTATAGATTTTCATTAAATTGGTACTTAAGATCTTATTGAAAGCTTTAATAGTTCCATTGGCCTGTAAATAGTATGGTTTTATTTTCTAGTACACAATCATGAACTTGGCCAACAAAATGTGAATGATTTCATTCAAAAAGTGGGTTCCACGATCACTAGTAAAAATCAAAGGACACCTAAACCATGTTATCATGTTCTCCCAAATGAACTACTTAATAGTAATAGTAGTGTAATCCTTTATCAGTACTACTTCATCCCAACACATAAGGTAGTCGATTGCTAAAATGATGTATCGAGACCTCGTTCATTGTCTTACTAGAGCGATGGGCCCTAAAAAATCAATAACCTATTTTTCAAAAGGTTTTTGAGAGGGGATGGGTCATAAAGGAATAACATCTTTCCTGTTAGGTTTACCAAATATGTTGGTAGATGTCACATTACCTAACATATGCCTTACCATCTTGGAATAATGTTGGCCACCAAAGCCTAGCTAGCAAAACCTTACGTGTTGTAGCCTCTCTAGCATAATGTATGCCTGCAATACCTTCATGAACTTTATGAAGTACATTAGGGTGCTCATGTTGCATTACATAATAGTGAATCACCTCATCATGGTCTATTTTATAAAGATCACCAAATATGAGTTGAAAGGGTGTGATGCAGACTGCAAGTTCCTTTTTCTCCTATGGAGTGAGAGACTCAAGCACAAAGCCAGTGTTTTAAAATGTTTCAATATATTTTAGTTCTTTAGGTACCCATGTAACTCAAAAGAGTTATATGTCAGGAAGGTCATCCTCTATGGTGCATGGGGGTTCTCCATTATCAATCTAGGATAGATGGTTAGGTCCATAGTTAGCCTTTTTAGGTTTCACCATTACAAAAAATTAGAATTCCTTGAATAGCACAATCCAGTAGTAAATCCTTCTATGCAACATAGGTTTTTTAACTAGGTTTTTTAAAGCCTCATGATTTATATAGAAAATAGATGGAGTGGATAAAATGTACCATCAAAATTTTTTCAAGGTGTAAACTAATGACAAGGATTCATGTTCTATGGTGGGATAGTTTTATTTAAATAGTGTGAGCTTTCTACTCACAAAGTAAATAGGGCGATCCAGGTGACCGTCACCCAGTTGTGTAAGGGTTGCACCAACAACCATGCCAAATGCATCCACATGAACATGAAATGGATTTATCTAATTAGGTAACTATAGAACAGGAGTAGTGACCAAATTTTCCTTAAGTGTTTTAGAAGCTTCCCTACAAAAACTAGTCCATATGAGCTGCTCATTATGCTTTAAAATTTCTTCCAAGGGTGTGGTAATCTTGGGATAACCACAAATGAATTTTTTGTAATAACCCATGTGTCCTAGGAAGGCATTTAATTCATGTTGAGTAGGCAAAGAATCATAGATACCTTTTCTAGGTCCACCTGGAGTCCTCTCTTACAAATAATATGTCCCAAGAGCACACCAAAAGGGGTTATGAATAGGCACTTATTCAAGTTTAAAGAGATTTATAGCATTCAAAAGTGCTCAAACATGAGTCTAAGATTAGAATAATGGTCTTTGATCAAACCATATTCCATCCAATCATCCAAACAGACTTAGAGGAACTTATGAATGAAGTCCTTAAAGGCCTCAACTGTTATGTGTGAGAGCACTGCTGGAACATTTTTCAATCTAAAGGGCATAACAATATATGCAATTAATCACCATTCAATGGTGAATGTTGTCTTAGGTTGATCTTCCTTAGCTATTTTGACCTGATGATATCCTAAGAATCCATCTATAAAGGAGTATACTTCACAACTAGCAACACATTTAAGGATTTCCTCCATGAATGGCACTAGAAAAGGATTTGTCACATAGGATGAATTGAGCACTTGGTAGTCCACACAGATATAGATATCTCCATATTTTTTGATATTGATCACCATGGGACTGACCCAATTAGATTTGGTAATAGGAGTGATTACTATGGCATGGAGAATATTATCAATCTCTTCTTTAATGCATGCCCAGAGATTAGGATTCATTCTGTATGGTCATTTTTTTCACTGGTCAAGTTCCCCATCAACTAGTTTGATGTGCATTTTCACTAAAGATGGGTGGAATCCATTTCAACATAGTTCCTCAAGAAAACATCTTGATATTATTTTAGCAACTCAATTTTTTTTTAAAATTTTTATATCAATCAAGTAGTTTCCAATTATGGCCTTCTTTGGTTCTTGTTCAATGCTAATGTTGCATTGAATAGTCTGAATAGGTCCCTAATAAGGGTTATCCATTTGAGGCATTATGTCCTAAATAGTTCATGTACCAATGATTATAGAAACATCTAAATTTTTGGTCAGGGGGTTGAGTGAAATAGATCCTTCACCTTCATCTACTTGGAAGATGAAATTTTAGTTTCCCAAGTGAATCTCTTCTTGTCATGCTTCATCAAGAACTAGAGTAGGCAAAGAAACTGGATGTGTTAAAGTCTCAGTGAGAAAATGTAAAGGTTCCTTGAGTTCTTGATGGATATTCCATAGGCATTCTTTTATTGGACTTGGGTCTCCAAGAACTACTTCATGCATACCCTGGAGAGTTAGGTGAAAGTCCATCCTTGGTGAGGAATAGGAAAGTGTCGATGTCATGTTCTCCTTCAGTAACTTCCAAAACCTAGTTCCCATGTGTCATTCTTCATTAATAACTAGGACTATGCCCATATGCATAATGTCCCATATAATGCATGCACCCATAAATAATCTGGTAAGTATGTTTCCTCATTTCTCTTTATTGTCTCACAAGCTTCAATGTGAGATTTAGGTGCTTACATGCCACTATAAATAGTTGTTCCCTTGACCTTATTATCATAATATAATTTATGGTGTAGATCATAATGTACTTTATCCTAGTACAAAAGGTGCTCTTTATGGGTATGCCACCACCTTGCAGTGGTACCATCAAAAAGGTGATCTAATGACCTCATTCAATCATTTTTAGTGTCATAAAAATGTTTGAGACATTAGACAAAGTCACATACCTCTATTTGTCCTTGGAACCATGGAGCTTCATTAAGTTTTTTCTAGTGGTGGTCTTATTTGTGTCCCTCTCATCACTAAACTTGTGAGGTGAACAAAATTGTGACATTTATGGAGTGGGCATGGGAGGTTTTCATGACTATTGATAGCATTACATATTCTCCTAGTGAGATCACAGTCACCACGTGCCCAATAATTATAAGCATTTCTTGTAGTGTCATAAATAGATTGGGTATCTTTCCATCATAGAATAACATCTAGGGTTGGATCATGTTGCTCATCATTCCAATTAGTGACATTCTATAAGTGGTTGATGTCTTCATCAACATTGATTTTCTCTATAAAAGGAGGTCCTTATACTTAATCTAGTGGTATTACTACATGTTGATCAATGTTCTAAAAACTAATGTAGCACTTTTTAAAGCTCAAATCTGCATTCTTCTCATAACACCAGGGCCTTCCTAATAGGGTTGGGTAATCATCAACATCAGCCAACTCTAAAACCTTAAAATCCATTTTGAATGGTACTCCAAGTATGTCAACTATGGCATTATTGAGGACCCAAATAAGGTGAGTGTCAGCCTTATTTTCCATACATAAGACATGATGTGAAGGTTGTAGCACTGGGCTAGACATTTTTCACCAAGCATCCTTGGTGAGAACATTAACTTCTATGCTAGTATCTACTAAAATGTCCCTGATTACCCATCCATCAATGGAGATGTTACACAATATTTCTCTGTCTTATGGTGGAGTAGATTAACTACGAGTGTCCTGATGTTGGGTATGATTTAAACAATGGTCTTTACTTTATCGAATGCTATGAGGGTGAACTCCACTTGGTATTCAGGCTTGACTCTTAAGTTGATCATTGAGCTATGGGAAAATATCCACATCGAACATCCACTTACATAATTCTTGGAAGTCATCCCATGCCACAAATCAGAGTTTAGCTTCCCTTTACAAAGTAACATGTTGCATTACATCTTTATATTTGAGGAATTGAATCTCACCATAAAGTTCTCATAATATTTCTATCATATCTTATAGAACATCCTTTTTTTTTTGAACATTGGGGTACTTTCTATCTCGTGGTTCTTCCCATTCTACCTTCTTGTTCAGATTAGCTATTGACTAGGTTTATCCTCCACTACAGGTGGAAATGTTACTTGTTAAACTATAGGGATGGTTGGGCATGCACACCATTATGGTTTATCAATTTTAATAATACCATTTCCCTTTTCATTTCACTCCTTGGCGATAACTACATATAGGTCAAGACACTCTTCCAGTTGATGGTTCTTTTTGCAAAGTGCACACATTAGGTTCTATGGGAAATCCCTTTGATATTGGTGTAGAGATCCACATTTATAATAGGTTATGGGTGGGAAGAAACCACCTCCTCATCCTCATCCTCTCCTTCATATATGGTAGCCACCGTTATCTTGAGTATTATCGATTGAGTTTTGGCATGTGCCATGTGCTTGAGCTTCATGGATATAACTGATCAATCGGTAGTTATTGGTGTCATGAGTATAGGAATCACAAATTTTAAAATAATTAAACACTTTAGTGTGCATAGCATACTAAAAAATAGGGAAAGATCAGACATCATGCTCCTCATAGTAGATTTCACATGCTTTTTAAGTACCGCATGAATGTTCTTACATGAGCAGTTAATCTTTATATGTCCTTTAGTTTCATAGTCAGTACACCAGACACCACTAAATGTTTCATGTGCATTATTGGCTATTAAATTTTCTAGTTGTGATGCCATTGAATCTATCTAGGCCTCCATAAATGGACTAATCTTAGTGTCAATCTTCTAACTTCTTCAACATGAAGAGTAGCTTCCAAGGCCTCATGTAGGCTAGTGAAGGTTTGTTGTGATAGGGTTCACCAAAAAGGTAGTAATAATCCTCTAAAAAACCATTGTGCATGATGGGAAACATTAATTTCAAAGGATAATTTAGACAATAGGGTTTTAAACCTTGCATCATAATCACGTATGCTCTTTGTAAGTCCTTGCTTTATATTCTTCATCACTGCTATACTCTACTGCTCAAATTCAAGAATGTCAAACTCTTGAAGGAAGGCCAGATGATCAAAATCAACCACTACTTGCTAAGTATAAAAATTCTAGTACCACTTATACATGCACTCTAAGAGTGTATTTGCAAATTGTGTGGCCTATGTTCAGAAGATGTGATACCTCATGCCCTCTAAATCAATTCATACTTATGGATAGGCTCAATTGCATTCTCCACCCCTCAGTATTCAGGAAAGTGTAATGTCATTTTCTATTAGACCATGGTTTAAGGTGTTTGGGTGGGTAGTTTCTGGGAACCTCTAGGCCTAGTTCTTTGAGGTGAGACTCCACTTCCTCCTGTGCCACCACCTAGTCCTCCAACACCTCTAGTAGTGGTGCCCATGGTATGAGGTGTGGTCGCTGATTGGTTAACTAAGGTTGGGCCTATATTTTGTCCTTGAAGGTCAGACCCACTATGCATCCCAAGTTGTGCCATAGAATTCCCTTGAAGAGGCAAAGATAGTGTTAAATATAAATGAGCCTCAACTAGTTTAGTTTCAATATTCCTTATTAGTTCAACTTCTAACTCTAAGCTATCTGTATCCCAATTTCAAAAGTGTACTCCATCTAAATCAAAGGCATGAGCACACATAATGTTGGGGGATGTTAAGAATAAAACACTTATAAATCTAGATTTACTATTACCATAAACTAGATCTAAATCTATGCAATAAAATGTATCATGAAAACATTCTTTAATTCACCATTAATATCAAAGCATAAATGAGAGTAAGATAATAATAACATAGATAACATAGATTAACATGGTTCACCCAATGTGGGCTACATCCAACAATGAAATTACTCAAATAAATCAGTAATCTAAAACTAGATTATAATGAACTCTCATAGAGATAGAAAAAATCTCCTATAGAAAGTGTTGCATAAAAAGCTACACTTTCACCTGCACCTGCACAATTCTATATCTCATAAGTTGCTAAACCACACCCTATAATGAACACCTACACTTTGAAAAACACCCGCACTTTGACTCTGATCCTCAAAGCCACACCCTGTAAATAAACCATCAACCTCTAAAGGCCACACCACACCTTGTATATATATAAAAATGAATAAAATCCATAAAAAGAGGAGCAAATATGCAATATTTTCCAAGATAAGCATTATCCAACATCTGACAACCCTTTTCCACCTCATCAAGCCTATCTAAAAGCTCTCCCAAGGAAAAATTCACCATATTCATCTTTTTCACCTTCTAAGGGCACATTTTCCCATGAACATGTGATCACAACCAACTCCACTCAACAATGAGTTACCTTTTCTAAAGCACAACTAGCTTCCTCAAAACAAGGAAGTCAACATGGGAAAAGGCATCTAATAACTAACTCCATGAAATATGGAATACATAGAAATTAGGAGTACAAGGAATATTCCACTCACATGTGGAGAACATGAAAATTACACCCCCCACATCCTTGGAGCTCTTTAATCCCACAAAATTTATTCCTATGGTCATGTGATAGCTCCAAAGGGTTCCACACTCAACAATCTCCCACTTGGAGATTGTTTCTCTTGAACAAAATCTATCACTGATCCATGACCCCTAAGGCCAACCAAATCTAAAAATAGTCTCAACTTGTCCAATGTGACCACCTTGGTCATCATATCCATAGGATTATAGCTAGTATGATTTTTCTCTAGCTTCACTAAGTTCTCTAAATCTATCCTAATGAAGTGATAATGTAACTGAATGTGTTTTGTCCTCGAGTGGAAAGTAGAGTTCTTTTCTAAATGAATAACACTCTGACTATCACTGTGTAGTCTCCTAACTTCATGTTCATGTCCCAACTCTTAAAATAACTCTTGTAACCAAATCATCTCCTTGCTAGCCTCTGTGGTAGCAACATATTCTACCTCTATGGTTGATAAAGACACAACATTCTGTATCCTATAAATCTAACTAACCACTGTATCTCCAATAGTAAATATTTATCCTATCATACTTCTACTATCAATATCCCCTACCATATTTGAGTCCACATAACCATGCAGACTGGTATCTGATCCACCATAACATAATGCAAAGTCCATGGTTCCTCTCAAATATCAAAGAATTTATTTCATTGCCAGCCAATGGTCATAACCTAGATCACTCATATACCTGCTCATAACTCCCACTTCTTAAAAAATATCTAGCCTAGTACAAACCATGGCATACATCAAACTATCAACTACTGATGAGTATAGTACCTTGGACATCTTATGCTTTTTAGCTTTTGTCTTGGGACATTACTCCTTTGATAATCAAAAGTGGCCTGTCAAAGGAGTACCAACAAATTTAGCATCCAACATGCTAAACCTTTCCAATACTTTATTCACATACTCTGATTGGGATAAGATCAACTTCCTCTCCTTCTTGTCATAAGAAATCCTCATACCAAGGATTTGCTTTGTAGTACCCAAGTACTTCATAGAAAAAGAGTCACTAAGTTATTTATTGAGCATATGAATATGTTGTATGTTCTTTCCTGCAACTAACATGTCATCGACATACAAGCATAATATAATAAAGGAAACATCATCAAAATGTTTGATGTACATGGAATGGTCAGGATGACACCTTTGATATTCTTGTTCCAACATAAAATAGTCAAATTTCTTATGCTATTTCCATAGATCTTGTTTCAAGCCATACAAGCTCTTCTTTAGTCTGCACACATAGTTCTCCTTCCCTTTGACCTCATATCCCTGTGGTTGCTTCATATACAACTCTTCATCCAAATCAACATGAATAAAAATAGTTTTCACATCTAGCTATTCTAAGTAAAAATCCTCAACTGCAACTAAACCAAGAACAATCCTAATAGAAGTCATTTTTACAATAGGAGAGAAAATCTCATCAAAATCAATACCTAATTTTTGTACAAACCCCTTGACCACCATCTTGGCCTTATACCATTTTCTCCCTTCATCATCTTCTTTGATTCTGAAGATCCATTTGTTTGGCAATGCACTCTTGCCCTTGGGTAGCCTAACCAAATCCCATGTTTGGTTTTTCATGAGAGATATATGCTCCTCATCCATGGATTGTTCCCATTTTAACTTGGCATCTACGTGCATTACTTCCTCATAACACTCTAGTTCTCCATTATCAGTGAGTAATAAATAATTCAAAGAAGGAGAAAAATGTTTAGGTGCTCTTCTTACCCTAGAAGACCTTCTTACCATAGGAGTTTGGGGTCCTTGTGTATAAGGTTTTTGAACTAAATCATTAGATACTTTACCATCTATAATGTCATCCAATACTATGTAATCTTTTTATTCTTGATCCTATTCTTGCAATTGATCCTTATGCATGACTTTTTCATTAAAGACTAAATCTCTAAACCAAAATATTTTCCTATCTTTAATGATCCATAAACAAAAACCAAAGTCATCCTCACCATAACCAACACATGTGCATTTATCTGATTTATCCTCTAGCTTGGTCCTATCCTCTTTCTTGATGAGGGCAAATGCTTCACATCTAAAGACTCTAAGAAAAGAATAATCAATATTCTCACCAGACCAAGCTTGTTATGGAATGCCTTCATCCAAAGGCATAGAAGGTCCTCTGCTAATAAAATATACTATCGTGCTAACTGCTTCTACCTAAAACTATAAAGGCAACCCTAGATGTAACCTCATGCTCCTAACATGTTCCATTATTATTTTGTTCATCCTTTCAAATACCCCATTTTGCTATGGAGTTCTAGGAATCATCCTTTGCCTAAAGATTCCATTGTTAGAACAATAATCAAAGAAAGCATTACTATAATACTCACCTCCATTATTTTATCTAAGACATTTCAACTTGAGACCTATTTCATTCTCAACCAAGGCTTTCCACTTCTTAAAAGTGTCAAATACATCAGATTTATTTTTAATGAAATAAACCCAAACTTTTCTAGTTGCATCATTTATAAAAGTAACATAGTAATTGGATCCACCAATATAAGATACCTGAGCTGGTCCCCATACATATAAGTATAACAAATCTAACTTGTGATCTTTCTTTATGGGTCCAACCTTCAGGAACTTAACCTACTTCTATTGACCATACACAAAATTCTCACAGAATTCTAGAACTAGATCTTTCAAACCATGTAACTTATCTTTTAAGATCTGCATACCCTTATGGCTTATATGACCAGTCCTGTAGTGCCACACAGTTACATCTCCATCTACAATAACTAAATCAATAGAATTAACACTACTAGTCAAATACAAATTACCAAATTTATTAGCTCCTGATACCATAAAAGCACCTTTGGTAACATTCTAAGAATCTATAGTAAATAATATTGAACATCCCTCACTACCCAATTATCCTACTGAAAATAAATTCCATCTCAACATAGGCATGTGTCTACCATCCTTAAAGATCCATGTGTTCCCATTCTGCATCTTAACCTAAACACAACCTTTCCATACTATCTCACATGGTTCATCATCACTAAAATATACATGTCCTAGATTATCTTAAACATAATCAGTAAAATAATGCCTATGTGGGATGGCATGAAAAGAATTTCTTGAATGTAATATCCAAGACTAAAAAAAACTATCCATAGAAAGAATTAAGGCATCTTGACATGATTTACCTAATGTGACATTTACCTCATTCCTTTCCTCTTTATTGGCATTCTTATCCTGAAGTGACCAACAATCCTTCTTTGAGTGTCCACTCTTCCCACAATGCCAACATATCATGTTGGATCTAGATCTACCTTTTGACTTTCCTCGATTGCCTTTGCTCTTGTCCTTTTGCCTCCCTCTAGTATCAATATATAAATCATTACCTGAAGATGATTTACCAGTGCTTTTCCTTTGCATCTCCTCGCTAAGGATCACACCTACAACATACTCAACATTCAAACTTCCCTTGGTAGGGACTACATTACTTATAGCCATAACCAAACTATCCCAACTATCAGGCAAAGAATATAAGATTAGTAAAGCTCTAACTTCATCTTCAAACTTAATTCCAACTGAAGTGAGCATACTTACAACCATACTAAATTCATTAAGATGATTAGTAATTGAACCATTCTCAGACATTTTCATGTTAAACAACCTTTTCATAACAAAATTTTTATTAGAAGCTCAAGGTTTCTCATATAAATTTCTAAGTTTATCCATGAGATCATTTTTAGTTATCTAATCTACAATTTTAAATGTAACAAAAGATGCAAGGCATAACCGTATGGATCATAATGCCTTCCTATCAAGTAATGACCAATCTGCATCACTCATACTTACAGGTTGTCCTCCTTTCCCCTTTAAGGGGAGTTGAAGTTCCTTCTGATATAGCTAATCTTCTATTTGAATTTTCCACAAACCAAAATTCTTACTATCAAAATTCTCAACTCTAAATCTAATTTCTTCTCCCATAGCTCCCACTCAAGCTAATAGCCTTCTTGTGATTTACCACTTCAGTAAAACACACAACCAATGGCTTTGATACTAGTTGTTAGGAATAAAACACTTCTAAATATAGATATACTATTATCATAAACTAGATCTAAATCTATGTAATAAAATTCATCATAGAAATATTCCTTAATTCACCATGAATATGAAAGCATAAATGAGAGCACAATAATAATAACACAAATCTAATGTGGTTCACCCAATGTGGGCTACATCCACTAATGAAAGTTATCAAATAAATCAGTAATCTAACATAAGATTACAATAAAATCTCATAGAGATATAAAAAATATCCTATAGAAAGTGTTGCATAAAAATCTATACTTTCACCTACACCTGCACAATGCTATATCTCACAAGTTGCTAAACCACACCTTGCAATGAACACCTGCACTTTGACTCTGATCCTCAAAGCCACACCTTGCAAATAAACCATCAACCTTTAAAGGCCATACCACACCCTGTATATATATAAAAAAGAAGAAAATCCATAAAAGGAAGAGCAAATATGTAATGCATATCCAAGATAAGCATTATCCAACATGTGACAACCCTTTTCCACCTCATCGAGCCTATCTAAAAGCTCTCCCAAGGAGAAATTTGCCATATTAATCTTATCCACCTTGTAAGGGCACATTTTCCCATGAACATGAGATCACAACCAATTCCAATCAATAAAGAAGGAGTTCCCTTTTCCAAAAAACAACTAGCTTCCTCAAAACAAGGAAGTCAACTTGGGAAAAGGCATCTAACAACTAACTCCATGAAATATGGAATACATAGAAATTAGGAATACAAGGAATATTCCACTCATATGTGGATAAAATGAAACTTATGCCCCCCACATCCTTGGAGCTCTTGAAACCCCCAAATTTATTCCTATGGTCATGTGATAGCCCTGAAGGGCTCCACACTCAATAGGGGAGCCAGGTTGGTTCAAATTTGGTTCCTCAATTCCTATCGACTAGCTTGTTTCTCCTTCGTAAGATAGAAGTGGCATAGAACATGGGTTGAGAGTGATGGGATACTCATGTTTTTTTTTGCTTCCCTGTGGCTCCTAACAACACTTCGTGAGTCCTCCCATTCTTTCCTTGCACTGCTAACTCCAATTATTATTTATCAAGCTACATCATACTTCTATTTTTGTAGTGCATGCTAGCTAGTTACAATTTTGAACCTATAATCTTCAATAAACCTCTACTCTCCCCTTCTAAATGTGTGGTTCATGCACAAAATGATTTATCCATGCATTGGTATGGTTTCCAATCTAAGGTCAATAATTAATTTCTTAATTTTTAAAGCAAAAAGTATTAGATAGTGACGTTATGGTTCTCAAAAGAATTAGAATTTGGCTTCTTCAGGATATGAATAGGTGGTCACATTGTACTCCAAGATGTAGCTATTTCAAACTCATCTCCACCAAAATTTGACTACTTGCATCCATGGGACTCTAAGTCATGTAAGATCCCTTTGCCGTTCTAGTGTCCAAGACTTCTTCCTTTCGAGATTCATTGATCATCCTTGAGCATATGCTAATAGCCAAACATGTAAGAGAACTAGGAGCTCTAAAAAGAAAGTTTCATACAAGAGACTGTAAAGATTTTTCTCCACCCACTATCATTTAGAGATTCCTAGTCTAAGATATAGAACTACAAACTTATCTTCAACACTGATAACCCATTCTTCTATATTTTCTAATGTAATATGCTTAAACATTTTCCCATGTCTATGCTTCAAGTGCTTCAGGTCTTGAAAATAGAACCAAAATGTTGGGTTATTTTACTTAATTCTTGCTCTAGTGCTGAAGTTCATCCCAACAGGCTAGTGTGTTGGCCTTATCATGAGAGAGTTCGGTCTCACTCACTCATCTGAAGCATATAGTGAAATACTAGTTCCCAAAGGTTTTATAGCACAATGATATATGTTTTTTCATATCCCTCTTTATGCAGTTCCAAAAAAGAATTATTTAATAGAACAAATATACTACTATGATCCTTTTAATTCCAAATGCAACCATTACTATTACTACATGGATCACCATCATTATCTAACATTAGTGATTTAGAAAATAAAAGATACCAATAATAAGACTAAGAAATGAATCACATCTAAGTCTAACACTTAGTGTATTTATTAATTCAAAACATAATTTGGCAAAATCTGATATCTCATATTAGATGTTTAATGAATCAAAAGAGCAAAGATTCATCTTCTATTCTTCAAAAGATCATCCCCAAAAAAGATTTTAATAGGGGTATTTATACTTGTTTTTCCCCGACTAAGTGTTATAATCATTAATGGTTTGAACAAATGGCACATGGACTCTCAAAAAACTAAGAGTCATGGCACTTACAATAAGTTCTTCTTGAGGACCCAGGTCCCTGTGCCCCTAGATCCTTTCTCTATGCTATATATTGGTGGCCATGTGTTCCATTCTTTGTGGGTTGGTGTAAAACCTCTAATAAATAAGGTCAAAGTGTCTCATATGAATCATTATTCTAACTGCTCTTGCTTCCCATGTGTTCCCCTAGTCTTTCATTTTCATTTTGAGTGTAATGTTCTCAGGTTCTCCATGACTTATTCTTCTTTGACTGGGTCCTCTAGCACTGGTCCCTTATACACCATTATCCTTTCACATTATTGTCCTCTTGCACCCACTAGGTTCCATGCCATGGTCCTTCCATGCCATTCCAGTTTTGTGCCAAAATAAGATAATACTTAGTCAAAATTTTGGGGTTAACATGAAAGGACTAACATCTCAGGTTATTTTTGAGCTTATAATGTACCAATTTGAGAATCTACATATGAAAAAATCATGGCACCATAGATTGGAGTTTCTTTCATGAAAGTTTATTTTTGCTGATTATGTTCATCATTTTCAAAATGTTACTTCTCATTATGGAGTAGTAAAGAGTTGTGTATCATTTCTTGAACATAGGGAAAAGACGTAGTTTTTGCTTTGAATTCTTGATATGTTTGTAACATTACTTGCTATAGATTTTATATTTTAGTATTTTCTTACTGTAATTGTGTATTTAAAATATTTTCTTGCTCCAATTTTTGCATTTGTAACTATTTTTCCTCTTAATCATCCTTTGGTACCCATACTTGTGATTTTTGCACTTATGCTTTAGAGGATGCATTCATAACGTGAGTGAGTTGTTTGATTGATATATCAATGATAAGATCCCCACTATCACTTATATTTTATATTTTGTTCTTCAAGTCAAAATAACATTCTATTATATTCACAATATTATTTTGATCTCATCAAAGGATGTAGAGGGGTAGTATGATCAACTTATTTTTAAGCATTTCTATTAGAATCTCACTTAAACTCTTATTAGCCATTTGTTCACTTTTTTAAGCTCTAGTTATATATGAATTTGATTGTAGCTTTCTATTTTGATATGATACCTTGTTGGGCATAACTTTGTCAGATGAAGATGCAAACACATGATTAAAACTAGTATACTTTGGATTTTTCATGTATATAATGTGATTTTCTAATGATGTGATCTTTGAAATTAATTGTTTGTGCAACTCTTCTATGATTCTTCCCATAGTGATGATTTGATATTTAAGGGCTTAAAAAATTCAAACCCTAGGTACTTTAGATTGAAAATGCATACACACACCATCTAGGGGAGATGTGGGAGGTGGAGGGGTTTGAGAAAGGGTATGTTGATTACCTTCATTTGAAACTATAGGGTTGCTCAACTTATCTATTGGGATAATGATAACATGGACCTAGTTAGAGGGATGGTATTTATCACCCTCTAGGGAGTTAAGAGGAGATCTTACATAATCTTGAAGATATGATTGATTTTTTTCCCATGTCCTACTTGGTTTTACATAATTTTACATTAATGAAGCTTGTGTAGAGAGTTAGATAGTTACTGTATCTTGGTCATAAAAAATATCTATATCATCCATGACTATAAAAATAAGATAAAGTGCAATGTGATAAATAAAAGCATAGAAAAGATCCAATAAAAAGAGCATAAACGCTAGGGAAATAAGGAGAACAAGTGTCACCTAGAATATTCCCCAACAATCAGATTTGGAAAATAAATGTTGCAATATGAAAGCATAAAAGGTTGCAACCGTAGGGCAAGCTAGGGTTTATTCAATTAGACTCAAATTTTGGGTTCACGAAATGTTTAACTCTTTTTAGAAAGAAGTATTAACATGAAATATTGGCTTAATCAAGAAAGGATTAAGCTACTCTAAAAAATAGGCCAATTAAATGAATTTATATTCTAATGCTATTTTGACAAGATATACTAAATCTAAGCATATGCTAAATATGAAAATGATAACATTAAATATTATAATATAATAATATGAAGGATAAAATGTACTTATATTAGACAATGATGTGTAAGTAGATTTGAGTAGTATATGTGTAGAAGTGTATTGTCTAAAGATCTAAATTTTGTTGTCAGATTCTGCATATTTACTTTTTATCAGTATGGACACTTACATATCCCTATGGAAAATAGCCTAAATGCTAGTCCCATGATTTTTACATTGGTGTCATGTACAAAGTATTGACCCATTTTTAAAAATTCCACCTGTGCTTGTTAGTGTTAAATATCACCTTTCATAACTATGTTTGGATCATGTACATAAGTTCTTACTATTAGTATTTTGATCAAAACCCTAGATTATCTAGTTAGGACACACCATCTTATATAAATGGGGGTTAGTGGATTCAAGTGAAGTCAAACTTGCCTCAAAAGACCCTCTATCAATGAGTGTTGCTTGCACAGGCATATAGTTTGAAGAGGGCCTCAAATAGATATATTTCTCCCCATTATGTAGGATTGAATGTGAACACTTATGTAATATGTTATATAAAAGTGCATGTAGTGATCTAGCTTGTAAATTGGAAAATACTACTCAAGAATTATTATTTTAATGCTTTAGACCTACAATAAGACTACTCTTATGATTGATTTAGAAATAGGAAAACATAGGGAAGAATAACTTCATTTTGTAATTTAATTTTAGTAGTGTTGAGTAAGCTTGAGAGTTGTTTTATACTCCAAAAATGTTTAACACTTTTTGGAAATAAGGATTAACATGAAAGAGTAGCCTAATCAAATAATGAGTAAGATACTTGAAAAAGTAGGCCAATTAGATGAATTTAGATCCTACTGATATTTTGATAAGATATATTGAATCTAAGCATATGACAAATATGGAAAGTACAACATTAAATATTTTGGTCATATCAATATGAAGGATAAATTATACTTATCTTATACAATGATATGCAAATAAATTCAAGTAGTGCAAGTGCAAAAGTGGATAGTCTGAAGATCTAGATCTCATCACCAAATTTTGGATATTTACTTTCTATTAACCTAGACACTTACATCGGCTTGTGGACATTAGCATCAATGCTAATGTCATGATCCTACCACTAATGTCTACTATATAATATTAACTCATTCTTATAACTTACACCTATACCTATTAGGGTTAACTATCACCTTTTAGATTCTTAGTTTAGATCACATGCACAGGTTCTTGATATCGATATTTTGATCAAAAACATAGATATTATAATTAGGGCATGCCACCTTGAAAAAATAGGGGTTAGTGGGCTCAATTAAAGTTGATCTGATCTCAAAGACCCCTCTGATAGGGAACATTAACTACATATCCATGTAATCTAAAGAGGGCCTCAGACCGATGTAGTTCTTCCCCTTATGTGGGTTTGTGTGTGAAAAATTGTGTAATATTCTATATGCAAGTGCATGTAGTGATCTAGCTTATAAATTGGAAAATACTACTCATGGGTTGTTCTTTTGATGCTTCAGACCTATAATAAGATTTCTCCTACGATTGATTTGGAAATAAAAAAGAGTAGGTCAAAATAACTTAGTTGTGCAATTGATTTCTAGTAGTGTAGTGTAAGTTTGAGAGGTGATTGTTAGATGAATAATGAGTGGAATTTAACTTGTATTTATACCACACCATTTGAAATGTTTCTCATGAAATGGTTATAGGAAAAAAATAGCCTAACTTGTACATATTAAAATATTTTCAAATTTGAGTGTTTGGAAGGTATAGACACATGTGTTGGTGTAGGAACACTAGTGTCAATGCTAGTGTCTAAGTATTAACACAAGTGTCCAATAAGATAAAAATTATTTATTGTTATTGAATTGAAAATGAAGGACATATATTAGGTTTTAAGCATACTATGGGATACACATGATCTGGATAATCAAAATATCATGGTTGGACTATAAGATAAGCATATAGGCAAAATGAAATGACAAACATGAGTCTTTTAGCTATAAGGTAGGTTAAAACTGAAGGGTAGATCCATGATTGTTATTTCCCAAGTGTACATGAGTAGTTTAACATATAAATCTAGATTTGAGTATCTACATTTCTTCCCCCTTTAATCTAGTAATGCATAAGGGTTTTATTACTATGTTAAAGGAAATAAATGTGTAACATGGTGTGTACAACACACCTTGCTTTGAATTGAGCCCTATTTGAATTTGGCATGTGTATACCCTGTAACCAAGAGCATGTTACAGGTGTAATTAGTGCATATAATATGAAAATGAATAATTAAAATTTATTTAAATAAAAGAGTACATGTATGTCGATGTAACCATGTTTGCCTTTGATAATGTGATTTGGTAAAGATGCTTACTAGTTGAAGCATTGGAGAGAGATTCACAACTGAACTTTGGAGTTGTGAAGGGGGAAACTACATTTTGTTTCCTCAACTTCTCTCTTTACATTACAATCATATACAATCTCCAAGATTTTAAATGTAATTCTCAAAGTAAAATGGATCAACCCAAAATGTAGATTTTATTTTTATTTTTGTTTAATTAATTATGAAACATATTTGCAATGTTAGATTATTAATTTTAACCTCAAGATTTTTTTGAAAATATTTTTATAAGTCTAATTTAGCCCTTTGAAAATTTAGTGGTCTCAGTGTAATAGGGTGTATGGATTTAAGGTCTATAGAACATGCCACACCATGGTTATTATTATTTTTTATATTGCATTGAAATTAGGCCAATTGGGTTGGTCTTAGTGACTAGTGAGTAAATATAAAACCTTAGATCATTATTCTTGGCATGGGTCATCATCTATAAAAAATAACAAATGAAACAAAAAAAAACAAGGTGGTTGTCTAATTCAATCTAAAAATTTATCTTGTTGTTTATGTTTATGTAGTGAATAATGATAAAAGGAATGAAGAATAGTAAATTTATATTAATTCAAAAAAATGATTGGTTCACTGAAATTACATAATAGTAAATCATATATAAATATAATTAAAAAAATTGAAATTCATTTATTTTGTCCAAAGATTTGAAAATATATTAACTTATGCATAGAAATGGGAAGTGATTTGATATAGTCATACAAGGAAGAAAAACTTAAGTTTGCATCGTGTTGTGACAATATAATCAAGGTTGGTAAAAGATTCAACCTTGATTTCAATGGTTCAAATGGATGTTACAAATTTAATACATAAATAATAAATTTTTGTAAAATTTGGGAATATATAAGACATTATTGATATAGCCATCTTACATCTAAATAGTTCTAGATCCCAACACATCAACTCTAGAAGAGATATCCACTTCAATCTGGGAAGTTCTATAATTTGAAAAAGAAGAAAAAAGATCCTAAGGATGTGTAAGGTAATGAGAAACACTAGAATCAAGAATCTAATTGTCTTGGGATGTAGTGAATGCCCTAGCAGGGAGTATTTTCCCTTTGCCTATTAAAGGTGATAAATAAGGAGTAAGAATAAAAATATTATGTTTCTTGATAGCAGCTTCCATCTACTTGAAACATCTAGACTTATAATGATTGGCCCCAACAAAAAAGTTATATGGACCATAAATATTCTTTAGTTTAGACTATTGTATAGGTTTAGATATCTTAGAGGATTTAGTAGGCTCAATAGGCTTAGAAGTTTTAGAAGACTAATAGGCTTGAGAGGGCTCTTCTGCTAGTTTGGTGGATGGTACAGTGTTTATCTTTAGTTTGGGTTTGCCTTTGGAGGAGCTAGGGAAAAGTGCATGACTATGGATAGGAAGAGTGTCAAGTGTCATTATCTTGGTTTACCCCTTAAAATAACTCAAAAGTGCACCACTGAAATTGGTCACCCAAGGCATCCATAATGGAGGATAAGGTGAAATCAAAGACATTAAAAGGACTATTTAGCTTAGACACTATGAGAAATATGGTCTCTTTTTCAATATTTTACTTAAAAACAACGTGCTATTAGGACCTACTAAATTTGAATTTTGTCATAAATTCTTCAACTAAGGGAAAGTTAGAGGGTGAACTTGAAAATAGTTCTACATCAAATGATAGTAGTTTGAATTCATTAACTTTACCAAATAGGGTAATAAACTTGTCTTAGGCTTCTTTAGAGTTTTGACATCAACAATGTGAAATATAAGGGTACCAAAGACATTAATTCCAATCAAACAAATTTCCTCTTCTTGTTTACATGTGAAAAATTAATGGCCCTTCTCTAATGTGAAAGGTGGAATGGTGTTCGAAAGGACATGCCAAATACCTTTCGATTGGAGGAGTTGTTGCATCATCTTCAATTTCCAGATGGTGTAATTATAAGTTTTAAATGTCTCAAATAGGTGTGCACCCATGGTGGAGGAGGTAGTCATGAAAATAATGTGAAAAAATAATCTTGATGGACATTAGGTACCATCAAAAATGCATTCACAATTGTACAAAAATGCCTTTAGGATGTTAGGTACCACTAAGAATGGGACCAAAGGTATTTTTAAAAATGTGTCAAAAATAACAAACCCAATATCCCCCCCCCCCCAGGGCATGCCCCACCCGGCCGCCCGCCCCCAGACAATTTTTTTAGCTATATCGCCAATACAATTTATAATCCTATATTTATAACTTTAATGTAAGAAAGCCTTCAAATATCCCCACTTGATAATGAAGCTTTAAACCTTATCATACTTTTAATAGCCATTTAAATTATTTAATAAGGAAAAACATTAGTTTTTATTAATTGAATTTTATATTTTTCTTTATTTAACTAAGAAAGGCATATTCCTTTGTATTTTTTCTTAATGAAAAATTAAATTTTTGTTTAAAAAAAAATTAAATTCAATCTTTCAATTTTTATAACTTGATGATACTCTTGTTCAAAATGTAATCAAAGATGAATGTATTCTAGTGACTCTGTCTTGATTATGATGCACATGTCATGTATTCCATTAGCAAACAAGGTTGGCAAATATGTGGTGGTACAATTCAATGTGGACCAACTACTGACAAACACCCATACATCATATATATAATCAATAACACTAAGCTTATCTAGTTAAAAGGAGCTATGTAAATCCATAAATAAAGGATAATGGAAATATTAATTCCTTTAGTAGCTTTTACAATGTTCTAGGTGTAGAAGTATGAGTGCACATGTCATGATATAAGTGCAAATTGTTCAACAATAATAACTTGTAAAAGCTCCTCAAATACAACAAATGTTTGAAACACTTATTTTCCCAATCCTAAATAGTTATACATGTGAAAATAACTTTAGGAAAACATTGTGTATTTTTTTAGTTTAGTAGAATAAGCTAACCATAAAAAGATTAAAAAAATAGTGACAAGATCTATCCAGAGAAAACATCTAAAAATAATAGTTCAATTTCCATGTACAACACTCAAATAAGACAAGGGAAAGTGATTGAATATTATTTCTTTAGAATAATTACATACAAGTTCTCTCTCACTCTTCAACCTACCCCTAGAAGGATCCTATGACAAACATCACACCTAAAACATTTCTTATCTAGAATGTGCTCATGATAAGCATTACAAATTGGAACATTCTAAATTTGAAGTGTGAGAAGTGTCACACAAATAATAAATGCACTTAGTTATTTTGTGCATAATATTAATTACAAACTAATTAATAAATACTTCTTAATTAGAGCTTAGAGCTATTAAAGTCTAGTCTAATACTTTAATACATAAGTGGGATAAATACATGTGGTTTAAGCCCTCTTCAGAGTATCAAAATGTAGGCAACACTTAATCATTTAGTGGGGAGTGGTTGGGGTCAGTCCAAGCCATAATATTAACCCCATTTTAATTGTATATTGTGGTCAAAATCATAATTAGGGTTTGGAAAAAAGAGACACAATAAAAACATTTCAACATAGGATCATATAGGTGCACATACATAGAATCATATTAAAACCATAACAGCATGGCTTCCAGAGATATTAGATCCCCATTTTACATAAAAATATTACTACTAAACCCTAATAGTTTTGGATATGTAGGTGTGACTTTTTTGGAACCATCTAGGCAAGGTTTTAGCTCTTGTCTCTTATCTGAATGGTTGACGAAACACATACAAATAATTTCTAGATTCGGTGATGTGATTTATGAATAAAAAATATGTAAATATAGCTAAGTACATCATCCTTCTCTTATTTTTTCCATTCTAAATTAAGTAAGAGCAATATATACCAATCTATTTCAATTTAAATCAGTGTGTTATATGACATATTTTACATAATCTAAATCAGTGCATAGTTTTCTTAATTTTAACCTTGATAGTTTTGGTTAACATAGGTGTCTGAATTTTTTGAAACCATTTAGACAAGTTTTTAGCTCTGATTTATGATCTAAGTAGTTGATGAATCACATACAAATAATTTATAGATTCAATGATGTTATCTACGAGCAACAAGTATGGAAATATAGCTAAGTACATCATCCCTCTATTGTTTTTCCTATTCTAAATTAAGTGAAATATCTACCAAACTATTTCAAGTTAAATCAGTGTGTTATATGTCATATTTTACGTAATCTAAATTAGTGCATATTTTTTTATTAATTTGAAATATATTAGGTGTTAAATAAGTTAAACTCTTTATTGAGATGAACCATTGTTTTGAATATGAAAAAATACTAAATTTTATTCCACATTAGGGTTTCAAAAAAAACATTAAGGTTTCATATTTATATGTATCAGGGTTTAACTTCCAGATCTGATTTTTGATCTCCCCTTATTACACAAGTATTTTATTTTATAGGGTTTATATGTCTTCCCTAATATTAGGTTGACTTGTGGTTTTATTTTTTATCCTCTTAGGGTTTTGATTGTTTTCCATGCTTGCACATCTTTGAAACCCTGTTATGTCTCATTCTATATACTCATTGTTTCTTACACATGATATGCCTTATGCTTATACCAATTAATGTAGAAATGATTATATAAATGATGATATAGAAAATAATAATGCCAATATAAATAATGAGCATGCTAGTGATGTATATTTATATGATGGTAATATAGATAAACTAGGTGAAATTAAGGTCGTGGGTTGAAAGCAAGGGATTGGTCTTTCTTATATTTATTTGGATACATCCAATACTCAAGAGGTATAAGATATACAAAACAAAAACACATCAACATATACACTTCTTGACACTATTAATATTATGCAGACAAATGTTAAATTTGTATGGATACATTAGAACAATGGGCAGATGAAAAAAATGCTAGTTCTAAAGTTCCTAAGGACTTTTTTGTATCTCATGATTCTATGCATTGAAATAATGTTTCTGATGATATACCATATAATATTATTTCAATTAATAGGAAATTTGATATATGTTTAATTCCTATATAACATAGTTCACATATACAAGATACCATAAATAATGTGACTCAACATTTAAATGAACTTCAAGAAGACATTATTATACCTAGGCATGAGGTAGACACTATGAAACATGCAATAAGAGACATACAAAGGGAAATGTGATTTTTGTCCCTTGAACACCCATTTTTTTAGGGTTACTGTAAATAAAATATAAACTATATGCATCCTATTCAAAAGGACAAATTGAACATGCCCCTTTCACATGACTTGATTATTCCAAAATTTAAATTGTTTGATGGTCATGGAGACCCTTAAGAGAACCTTTACACCTTTTTGACTTATATAATTGATTGAAGGGGCCATCCTTTGATGATGCTTAAGTTGTTTCCTAGAAATTTGGTTAATGATGCATTATATTAGTTTTATTCTTTGACTAGTGCTTCCAAATATTCAATGGGATGGTTACATAAATTATTTTTAGATAGGTTTATCAACAACATGCGACCATGAACTCAATCTCAAAAAACTCAACATCTCAATGAAGACTCCAATGAAATAATATGTGATTTCACCTTGAGGTTTTATTTTCATATTCATTCATTGGTATATCAACCACGTGATTTAGAAAGACAACATATTTTTATCAATGGTCTCACACAATCTATTGAAAGAAAATTATCAGAAAAAACACACAAGTCATTTTATCATCTCACACATAAAGTTATTGATATGAAGGCTAAAAAACTACAACCTAAATGTCACACATTACATCTTAAGAGAACAACTAATAGTCATACAAAAATACCAATTAAAAATATATTAAAAATGAAATGGAATATATTATTCAAGTAGCAAATGATCCTAAAGATAATACGAAAACTAAAGTTTAGTTTAATGTTAAAACTGAACAAGCACCAATCCTAGACATAGAGTATATTTCAATTAAGCATACACACTTTTTTAACAATAAATACTATATATTAAAATTATTGATGAACAAAGACATGATCAAATTTTCTCCTAAATATCGTAGGTTTTCAAACCATAGGTCAATGTATCACAAGGACCAATATCATTACTCATCATTCAATAACATGACATTTGACAAACATATGCATAGATCTAAGAGATAAAATTCAAGAGCTCATAATCAAGCTTCATCATAAAGCTTCCTTAAGGAAAGGGCATTATCCAAAAAAAAAAAAAAATCAATCTCTTGAAGATGTTTCTAATAAAAAAAATCCAAACTTAACAACCAATTCCAATGTTATCAAAACTTGGATGAAGACGGTCAGTTATTTATGATGAAACATATTTAATAAATACTAATTTCCCCCTTGTCACTCACCCAAAAATAATGTTAAATGCCAAATATGGCATGTCATGAGCCTAATCAAATATTATAAATAACTTATAATTATTTTCTTGCATGATCTTATTATTATGAATAGACTTATTTATTTATCCATTTTCCTATATCAAAGTGTACATATGTGGTTATTATGATCAATCTTCTATCCCTTGATTTTTAATTAATTACCATTTTTTGATGTTTATTTATCTTACAACATTTTGATTTTAGTTTATAGTTCTTTTGTGGTATGTTACATTTTGATGCAACATATTATTTTCCCACTTGTGCATGTATTGAATATCCATACTTACTTTTGCCATGGCACATATTAAGCTTACACAATCACATATGTTCTATGCTTACACACATTATGATATTCACACACTAATTTTTTCTTAGTAGCAGTGTGAACTTATTGTGAGTTTTAATTCATATTCCTTTGAGACATAACTTTACCATATAGTAGGGGCATATCACTTGCATTCACCTTATTTACACCACTTTGTAACTACACCTTGTGCACACTATGAGTTTACATATGTTGTTTATTGTCTATATGCTTCTATTTTTCAACCTTTCATATTGGCCTTGTTTCATTATTGAATGCTTGTTCAATTAAAATATTTTAAAAAGAGCAATAAAAATTTAAATATTTCAAAAATTGTAAAAACATTCAAAAATTCAAAAAAATACAAAACCATGACCTACATATGTCTTGATTTGATGGTACATATATTTGTTTGATGTCATTTTTCATATACATAGTGAGTTACACATCTATTTTATATGCACATGCTTTGCATGCTATAAATGAACTAGATGTAGGACATACAGGTTACACATGAGATATGGACATATAGATGCGTGACATTTATCACACCTACGTGCAAACTTTCCACATTTTGAAGGCATGCCTATGCTGGGGAAATATTTTTACATGTTTTAGGTTGTTTATATTTATGTCATTCCATTAATTGTATTTAGCTACTTAGATTGTTTATATTAGAGTGTTATGGATATCGTGTTTTGCTATAATAGATGATGACATTTATTGATTATGCAGACTAACATTGCTTGTTTCATACTTATTTGATCTAGATAATTGTGATATTATTTGATCATTATTATTTTCTATACTTTGTGATCTATTTTTTGTGATTACATTGACTATGTCATATCAAGTCGTGTGTTAGTTGTGTCAAAGGATCCTCTTGTCCATGCCAGGTCAATGATTTATAATTTTTATGCTTGTGTGTTTATCAATTATTCACTATGATGTTGTGTGTTTGTGTGCATTTACATAGATTTACATATCTTTCTATGGAATAAATTGACTATTATTGTGTTTGGTGTTGTGATTTCTATCATGCATTTTTATACTATGTGTTATCTATTTGTACTTGATGTTTCCATGATTTATATCATGCATCTATTACAATTCTAATTATTGTGTATTTCATTGGCTATCTAGCTACATCTAATAGTTTCTTTCAAATAAATTATCATTATCATATCTTGTGTGCAAATGGCATACACCAACCTTTGCCTTAGATCACATGTTTCTTACATGCTTACAATTTTTAAAATATCTATATGAGGACATATATTATAATTTGTTTTTACATATACTCTACATGATTATACTTTTCTATATAACACATGATACACATAACTGTATTTTGAGATGAGTTGTTCAAATTTTGCATCCCTCATATCAAAAGTAATGAATATAATGAGCTTATTCAAAGAGTTAGGCCATGCCAGATAAAACATTTTGTATTTTGAGACATATTATATGTTAAGATGGATAAAATTGAGCAAATTGAGACATATTCTACATGATGTTGAAGAACAATTGAGACATTTTATAATATTTTAGGATATATTTTGACATTCTACATCATTTTGAGGGACAAATGGATCATATGGGGCATGAAATTTGTGAATGCAAACACTTTTCTTTATTTTATATATTGAGGAATAATGGAACGATGGGGAATGATGGTACTTTGTGAGCACTTTGGTCTCTATCCATTTATAATAGTTAATTCTTTTACATATGCCCTTGATTTTGGGGTTCCATAAAGGATTTTTTGTTATATGTGGCATTTTGGTTGAGGTTATAAGTCATTCAACTTATAACAAAACCTTTTCAAATTATATTTTCAAAAATTACATCTCTTTGGGGCATGTTGAGCCTATGGTTTTTTATAGTCAAGTTTAACAAGTGTTAGCTTGGTTTGCATACTATCAAGTGTATTCATTCCTTAGCATTTCAATTTTAAGTTTTTCAATTATTCAAACTATTTCAAATTTATTATTGTAAAGAGACATTGATTTATGTATTTTATCCTTTTAATTTAGCATTTGTAATACTAAATTAAAAGTGGGGCATTTGTAGAAACTTAAATTTGGTATTTGGCACTTTGGTAACATCAACTTTGACATGATTGGATATCACACATGTATTTGACTCTTGAGTACACTTTCCCTCTATCACTTTACCCATATACTGTCTTAGTCACCTCAATTCCCCATATACATTTATTCAGTATCAGTTGAGTCTATACAAAAAACTTCCAAAATCCTAGACATACCATGTCCATATTTCAGATCTCTATTTTACGATTCTAGAATAATACTAGTAAACCCAAACATTGTCGATGATCACAGATGTTGCCTTTTGTCGATTAATGTTTAGGGATCCTCAACAACTATTTTTAAATTATAAAGTCTTCATTAGGCTTTCCTAGACATGTTTCACGGTTCAGTTATAACATGTAATAACAAATAGTCATCTATAAAAAAAAATCACCACTAATGTCATTCTATACTTGAGCATCACTTGGCACACTTGAGGATAATTGGGCAAACACATAGCATTCTCTTGAGACATTATAAAAAAGGCATACACATAATGGAGAACTACGTATGGTTTGAGTCCTCTTTGGAGTATCGAAATATAGGCAACATTCATCCATTTAATGGGGAGTGGTTGGGGTCTGTGTAACCCCAAAAAACTAATCCCTTTTTAATGACATCTTGAGGTCGAAAGCATAATTATGGTTTGGACAAAAGAGACAATACATATATTTCTGTGCAAGATCAAAGAGGTGCACACACACATAGTCCCCTAAGAGGCACATGTGCAAGGCTCACAAAAATATTAGACCCCCATTGTGTGCATGAACATTATCGATAAACCCCAATAGTTATAATTGATAGAAGTGTTTGACTTTGTCTGTCATGTCCAAACATGTTTTTAACTCTTATTTCTGATCTAAGCAATTGATAAATCACATACAAAACATTTCCAAATCTAATAACATTATTTTTGAGCAAGAGACAAAGATAAATAACTAAGTACATATTTCCTCTTCTGTTTTGTCCTTTCTAAATTAAATAAGTGCAATATCTAGCAATACGAGTCAATTTAGATCAATGTGTTAAATGCCATATTTTTTATACTTTAAACTAGTGTATATTTTCTTAATTTTATGTCTTTTAGATGTGAAATAAGTTAAACAATTATAAATATATTTTTAAAAAAATGTATAATCATTTATAATTATTCAAAACTTACACAAACATAAATTGTTTTACTTATAAATATAAATCCACATTAAACATTTAATTAAAAAAAAGATATGTATATATAATTATAAAAATAATTATTCAAAAATTTGATAATCAGATTTGGATTTAAAAAAAAAAAAAAAAAAAATTGAAATTATTTTAGAGAAGACCATTATCAAATAGAGAAAATTTATTACCACAAATTAAGAACACTTGAATAGTGGCCCCAAGTTCCTATCACTACGCCCCGCCCTCAAAGTCAATAATAAAAAATTCACAATTTATGAGGTGGATTTTGTTGAGCCAACCAAGAAGTGACAACTATCTTCCAAAATTTGGAAGTCTATTGTGCAATGAGAAATTTTGGTTTGGAGGACTCTTTTTCAAAATAATTTGGACAATAGGGAGCTGTTGAAATAATGTTAATTTAGCATGTGTATGTGGTCCAAGATTTTCATATTATCGTTGGTAATGTTGAGACACGTGGGGACCCTTCAAAAGGGGTGAAAATAATAAAAATGGTAATGATTACAATAACTTTGAGGATGTTATCTTTCAGTGGGACACCCCATGTTAAAAAGGTTCATAAACTACCTTGCCATGTGGGCACATCTCAGGGGAAGTCAATCAAAATACCTCGATAATGTTGGAGGAGCTTTTCTTTGTGTTTTCGATAGTCATTTCATTTTTCAGGGTTTGATAGAGGTAACAAAGATATTGGAGTTGGAGGGTGGAGATTTTTTTCATAGGGTAAATTTCTATGGTTGGTGTTGGGTATCTCTCTTCTTCACTAGAGTTTTCAGGGACAACATGATAATGGGTATTATAGGAGGGAGACTTTAACAATTAGGTTGGTGGAATTCATTTCTTATGTTGAAAGAGTTTTTATATAATGTTGGAGGAGCTTTTCTTTGTGTTTTCGATAGTCATCTCATTTTTCAGGTTTTGATAGAGGTAACAAAGATATTGGAGTTGGAGGGTGGAGATTTTTTTCGTAGGGTAAATTTCTATGGTTGGTGTTTGGTATCTCTCTTCTTCACTAGAGTTTTTAGGGACAACATGATAATGGGTATTATAGGAGGGAGACTTTAACAATTAGGTTGGTGGAATTCATTTTTTATGTTGAAAGAGTTTTTATTAGGATTTTTAAAATTTCGAGACATCAAAGTATCAAGAATAAATTTTTATTAAAAAATAAGTCGACAAAAAATTTAAAGTCAACAAAATATGATATGGAAAGGTAAAAAGTATATATATAGAATGAAGTGTTTATGTAGGATCCTTTACATTGAGAAAAGATTTTGAACCATTTCAAGTAGGATAAAATAATATGTTATTAGTATTCTCTTGGAGAAGAAGAAGACATTAATATTTGCAAAGCACTCATACAAAACAAAACACTTTATTCGTATTGAAGATGTCAAGGTGATTGCCATGAAAAATCGTTATTAAAAACGTCAATTGAAAGAGCTCGTTGAGATTGATAAGCACATTGAAATTTTCAATAAGTATGAATGCTTAAGTTTGAGTAATGCCTTAAGGCCCATGTTTGTAATAATATTTAAAAAATGAATCTTTATTTTAGTAGAAGGAAATTTAATGGGTGAATATTAGTTATTTATAATTTAATATAAACTGTAATTATTTGCAAAGCACTCTACAAAATAAAACACTTTATTCGTATTGAGGATGATAAAGTGATTGTCATCGAAAATTATTATTAAAAATATTGATTGAAAGAGATCGTTAAAATTAATAAGCACACTAAAAATTAAAATAAGCATAAGTTCTTAAGTTTGAATAATGTCTTAAAGATCATATTATTAAAAATATTAAAATTTAAATCTTCAATTTAAAATAAGGAAATTTAATAGGTAAATAATAACTATTTATAATTTAATATAAATTATAATATTTATTTGTTGTAATTAAATTTTATTATTTTTAAAATATTTTTATTTAATATTATACTTAAATTATATACATAATAAATTTGAGTATGTACTTTCAATATACAATTCTTCTTAATAATAGTGTATTTAAAATATCAATAAAAATATTTCTGTACATAACTTTTCTTAAAATTATTATTTTTATATAATATGAATTGTAAAAGTCTTAAATTTTAATTATATAAATTTTTATTTGAAAAAATTATGACACATTTAAACAAATAACTTATATAGTAAATGAAAAGTTAAAACCATACAATATTCACATGAACAAGTGGAATATTAAATTAAATAAATTTTCAAGTTATAAAAATAAAATAAAAATTAGATCAATTACATGAAGAAAGAATTTGAAAGAAACACCAACACCATTTTAATAAATGTAATTTTAATTATAAGCATCAAGAGAAGGATTCAAACATTTAGCCAATTCAAATATATGAAAAAGTAGTAGTTGTTTATCTTATTCCCTCAAATTAGATTGTTCTATAGTGTAGGTAGTGTATAAAAAAGGATACAATCTTATATTTACATATTATATCGCATCATCACACATCACAAAATATTGAAGTTTTCAAAATATTAACTTTTAACGTTTTCAAGATTTGTGATGATGAGTATTTGGAATAAGAAATTGAATATTTAAAAAAGGTCTTAAAGAAAAATAGTTATATAAAAAAATAAATTGTAAGATGTTTTAGACATGTTAGAAAGAAAATATAGGGAAGGTGGAGATTCTAAGAACAGGTTCATACAATTTTTTATCGTATATTAAAGAGATATTAAACCCAAATTCTGAGATACTAATTTTTTAAACTTTTTTTATTTTGAAAAGCAAGTTAAAAAATATTTAAAGCCAATAAAAGACCCGTTGGAACTGAGTTTAAAAAGCAGTGTTAAGTGAAGTTGAGGTAATTTCCTATATATAAAGAGGGGTTAGATATTTTTGCCACGAGATATATAAAGTGGGATTAGGGGCTACAATTTATATATAGAGAAGCCCTCCTTATATAGATCTACTCTATATATTGGGGCTCGATGTTAATCGAGTGGGAGATTGAGATAAACGATCTCATATTTGATTGGGTGATGTTTGTGGAATCTTTTATGTTAGAGAAACAAAAAGATTCATCTCGACGATAATCAAGAAACATGTTACATGTATCTACCTAGAGAATAAGGAAGAATCGACGTTAGAAAAATACAGTAGCAAAAGTAAACATTCTATCTACATTGAAGATGCTAAGATGATTGTTATGAAAAATAATCATAAGCACCACTTAAGAGAAGCCATTGAAACTAGTAAGTACATGCACAATTTGAATAGAGATGATGGCTAAAGTTTGAGCCATTCATAGAGGTTGATTATTATTAGACTGAAAAAGATTAAACATTTTAAGAAATATACATTTAATGTTTTGGAGGTAGTTGATACAATAAATATTGTAATGATTAAAACAAGTTAATTAATGTATAGATATAATGAGTCTCTTACTAGTGATTAGAAAATTTCCCCCTCTTCACTTTCACATTCTATTAAGAGATTAGATTTATCATTTCAAAATAAAATGCTTAAGTTCTAGAGATGATACATAATTCTATTTCACTAGTACATTTGTTTAAGATAATTATAATTTATATTTAACATTTTTTTTTTTCGTTTTTACGATTTCAAATTATAACATATTTAAGGTATAAAAGGGCATTGTAAATGTAGTGTAAAGTAATAATTTAATAAGATTTAGATTTATGATAATTTTACATTGATCATATAATATATTTATGATGTTTATAAAATATTTTTATGTATTATTCAAGTGTAATAAATGTGATATAAAGGTGTTGTAAATGTTTTAAATGTGTCATAAATATGTTTTAAGGGTATTGTAGATTTGAATCTATCATAAATTTAACTTAAAGATATCTTAAATATCTTTTGACACACACACACATTCAAATAAAATATTACATTTTAAGAAACAAATATGAAGAAAATTATATATAAATGACTGTTCTACATGAAATAATAAGATGAGAAATAAAGAATTTCTTATTTACATACAATAACATTAGATGGAGTGAAAATCATATATTATCTTTTGCAAAATATAAGTAAAAAAGTTATGACTATCATCTAGATCCTAGAGCTCATAGTGATTATCATCTTCCATGACATTAGCAAGATCATCATCTATCATGATATCATTAAGATCACCATCTATGTCACATTCATACATCGTCTCATAGTTGTAATTAATATCATCTTCATCATATTTTTTGAAGACATGACCATCAACTATAATAGATTGGTTATTGACGTACGATGACATAATTTAAATAATTATTAAAATGCTTGAGGTTAAAAATTTGTTAAATAACTCATTACAATATAAATAAATTAAATAATTGGATAATAATTTTTCACAAATTAAAGATGACTAATGTCTTACAACTAAAAGCCCCTAGAATGAGCCCGCTTGTTGAGTGCATTAGTGTTCCATCCAAGATATTTCAGTTACTCTCAAATTTGATAAGTGGCCCTTGTCATAACACTTCTCCTACAATAAAATGAATTTGATTAGTAACCCTTAAGTCATAGCATTTCTACTATCTATTATATTAAAATAAAATTTTAAATTTGTGCGCAACCTAATCTACACTCATTTGGCCCAAATAATGAGTCACCAACGCCCCCAGACTTAGTTTCAATTTGTGGGCCTTGTCATAGATACTTTTGATTCTTACGTTAATTTGAAAATTTATAAAAAAATTAATTAATCATATGTAAAAAATGGAATGCCATGTTTTTTTTTAAAATATTAACTACATCCCATTTTATAGTCCATTTTAGCTAATCATCACATAATTTACTCCAAACAATTGCATTTACATTTAGAATTTATAGTATTCACCTCTCCTCATATGTATTTCTACTAAATATTTAATTTTTGTGCAATTTATTATAAACCGATGTTGGACCCAAAATTTTATAATAAAATACTCAAGTATTTTGGTAACACGATGTAAAAGAGCAAGGGCACGAGAACAACATGGAGAACCACAGTGTAGGAAAAGATGACACAGAAGAGAATGACATGAGAGAGAGAGATTGAAGAATAATGCAAAATACCTTGGCATGGAAGGGAGAGTCATGAAAGACAAGGAAGTGGAGAATGAGTAGAAGATGTAGGACTCAGAAGTGCAAGACTAGGACAAGAGTGTAGGGAGCAGAGGTGGTTACAAAGTAGTTCATAGAAGCAACAAAGATTAATGAGAGTGCAAGTTTATCACTGATCCATGAAATAAGAAGAACACAAACACATAAGATCTAGTATAGAGAGGGAATATAGGAGTGGTTAGCCCTGAGTCAATAGGAATTAATTATAATAGCTCTCCACAACTCATTGCTATTAATGGTTATTAGTTAGTCATCACTTTTTTTATTATTGATGTAACCAAAGGCGAGGGGTTTACTTGTGTATAAATACCCCTTAGCTTTATTTAGAAAGTGTTATTTCCATGGTTGGAGTTGATATATTCATTGCTGATGCCATTAAATATAATTGTGATGTGGTTATGAATATAGAACTGAAGAGATAGTGTAATAAAGGAAGTACCTTATAATCTTATTCAATGAAAGCAATTGAATCCTTTGACTACAAATTGTGATGAGTTAAACTCTATAGAGTTAAATTTGCTTTTATGATAATAGTTATATGCATTGTATGAATTCAACAAATGATTGATTCTAGACTAATGTTCGTAGTAACAATGACTAAACGTAGTAACTCAAGCACCTAAGTAAGATACATTTATCTAATCACCATCACGTGGTAGAATCAATGGGGACTAATCCAAGTTACATGCCTTGGGTGAGTGCACGAGGTTACTCCTCACATGATTTGCTAATATGCAAGCTTGTTGGAATCTTCTATATATTGGGTGCATAACTAATACTTATGTGAAGCTAAGGAAACATACCTAACAACCTATAAATATTTAAAAATTTATACCAACTAATGATGAAACCTTACTCACATATGCCTCCTCATCCCTATATCCGTATATGTCATTTTTCTTAAAATTATATGCACATTATAATGGGATCTGTCAATGTCTCTTTTAATTATATTAATCAACCAGTTTTAATTCTAAATCAACATCTTATTGAATTCATGGTAGAAATTTCTTAAAATAATTCATTATTTTTGAAAACTATTCTTTTTAAAATTACCTATAACAAATTATAAAAATAAATAAAATTCATAAAATTAAAAATTATATATATGATAATATAAATGAACTTAAGTAATTTAAATAATTATACTATATCTATGATAATATTCTTACTTACCTTGAGCATCTTGTAAAATATACATTTGATCATACATAGAGTTTGACTTTAAGAGTGATCGACACTCAATGTTTGTACTCATCTATTATGAGACAAAATGATAAATTGTTGTTAGACTCGGTCAGACGAACATTATCATCCCCCTAACCTTGAAGGAAGAATCTCATCAAGGATTTTGGGGGGCATGTTTTCAACTCAGTTGATAAGCATGACAATTAGAATGAGGAGCTTGTGTGATGAAGGCACAAAAGACCTAGATATGAAATTAAACAAAAAGGTTACAAACTGATAAATTTAACAATTAAATTTAAATAAAGTGACTAAAAATATTAAAAAAATTATGTAAGTTGTCATGTCGTTGAATAAGTTGATGTTCAAAAGGTGATGTTGTGTTATTCCATGTCATCACTATACAATTACACATATGTTGTAAACTTGTCATCAAAATTGAAAAAAATGTTTTAATAAATATATATGATATAAAGTAATAAATAGATATAATTTAAAAATTGTTATACTTTAGGGATGGTTCATACCCTTTTCTACCAACAAATATTTTTAGAGGTGTGGGACTCCTCTCCTCGACATGTGAATGGCCGAAGAGGCTATGAGGGGTTGTAGAACTCTTCCTCTACATCTCAATAAGTGAGTGAATGATGAGGTTATGAGGGGGTGTATAACTCCTCCTTTATATATAATTTTTATATATCATCAACACTAGAGCTGCCATAAACTACACTATACAATACCCTTTTAAAATTTTAGAAATCGGTGGGATTGTCAATTTTTACATCCTTAATTTTAGATTAAAAATTGATTTATAAACTATATATTTAAATTTATGCTAGGGTTTTTCCCCAAGATTTATTCCAAGGTTTTTCCTAGGGTTTTATGTCAGGGATTGCCTAGTGTTTATGTTAGAGTTTTTGACTTGGATTTATGCTAGGGGTTTTATTTACATTTTCTACTAGGATTTTTGATAGGGTTTCAACTAGGTTTTTTCATTGGTTTTTTGTTAGGGATTTTGCCTATGGTTTTTTATTAGGATTTATGTTAGGTTTTTTTTACAACTTTTGTTAAGGTTTTGTTCTACAATTTCTACCTGAATTTTCTTTTTGGGTGTTTACCTAGTGTTTTTACAACTATATGTTTCTTCATGTGCATGTTTCAATTTGTATTTTGCTTTGGAAATTAAAATAAATATAATTAAAAAATCCATAACAATGTCCTTTGATTTATGAGGGGTTCCATATAGTCTTCTTCTTCCTCTTTGACTATGTTAGTCTATTTAGATATATGTAACCATTGTCTCCACAACTCTCTTATTAAAAGATTATACCCATCACACAACAAAATCGATAGGGACTAGTCCAAGATATGCATCTCAAGTGAGCGCACAAAGTTACTCCTCATATGATATGCAAGTGTGTAATCTTGTTAGCATCTTATTTCTATTAGGTGTGTAACTGATACTTATACGAAACTAAGGAAAAATACTCAACATTTTTGGTTTCATTATTGAGACATGTTACATTTTTTAGAATGATGGTAGAAATATGCTCGAGTGGATATCTTTAGAAAATGTTGAGCACTGGGTTGGTACTGTAGAGGATAACTTTGTACTTCATCATATTGAACCAGGAATTTCTACATGCACATGGGTGGAACAACAACTATATGATTCTATCCATGAAACATTATTTTTAGAATTATTCATTCAATTACATCCTTGGCTTTCAATATATATGTAATACCACTCAATAAATTATGAATGTAAGGCTCCTAGGTCAGTAGAGTGATAAATGGCCTTAACAAAGTTAAAAACTACTTGGACACATCCAATGGAAGTGTGGTGGAAAATAATGTTCAATAGCTACATTTTAGAATACATTTTCTTTACATGCTCTTATTCAGAAGAAACACGATTCAAATTTTAGAGGGAACCACATGGGAGGTATCTCCATAAATTTTCTTTAGAGATTAAGAAGATTATGGTTTATTTTGGGCTTGATAACTTCCCCATGCAAGACTAAACTCACTCGTGCATGAGTAGCATGATTGGTTTGGAAATGGAAGGGAATAAATTGGTATGAGATTGGTAGTTTAGCATGGAAGTTAGACAGTGAGAACTGTGGAAGCATAAGTATGATGAATTTAGGCATAAGGCTATGAGAGGAAGTGATCCTAGAGGTAGACATGAAGATATTGGAAATGCCATATGAATCCACATGAGGAAAAAAACACGGTGAGTGCTCCCTAACCATGGGTTCATGCCATTCACTAGCACAGGTACATGTGGAATAAATATGACAAACATTGATAGCAGAACCCAATCTAAATAGAACCAATTCCCCCTCCATAATGTATGCTCATGCATTTGAGTTTTATAGAATTATTGTTAGAAATTAGGATACTAATAACATGGAATAGGAATTTGGATCTGAAATTGAAACCATAGAGGAGTCTCTAGAATTGAAAGATCAAGCTAATAATTTACCATTGATTTCTACTTTCTATTGCAAGAATGACCTATGGCTTAACTTGGAATGCCTGGTGGACCAAATCTAACTACTGGGTAGACCACCACCTTAGGTTTTAAGAGGAACCAGAGGAATGACACAATAAGGCACACTATAACCACCCAATTCATGTACAATATACTATGATATGAAAATTCACTTTCTTGAATATCAAGGTGTCAAAAATGTAGCAAAACATTTTCACAAGTGTGAACTCATTTGGTGTATGAGGTATCACTTCTTCTGAGTGAAATGAAACTTAGTTTGCCACTACTTTATTAGATCATGCACATAATTTGGTATCACAAATTTGATCCCTAATAAGTGTTTGTGAATTTTGAATTATTAAAGGCTATTTTTCTCCAAGAATTTAGTATCCCTGAATTTGAGCAACAAAGTATTACTGCCTTAAAAGATATCAAACAAGATCTCATTAAGAGTGTGTGCATGTTTGATGCATATTTCAAAATTCTTATTTCAAAGTTATCATTTAACATTAACCTAGCACATCATGCTCATTAGTTTCTGGGAGGTTTATTACTTCCATTCCAATGAGCCTTATCTCAAAAGACTTTCATTGAGCCGTGTGAGGCACTAGAAGTCATCCTCTATGTTGAATCCATAGGAAGTATAGATATGGGGAGTAAACACTTTATAGAGGCTCAAATTACTGTAATGACTTCTCAGCTAGATAATATTATAACCAATAATGCTCATGACACCCACAATGGCTTGTGGTACATTGATTACAAAGTGGAGGGTTATAACATGAACAACTATCCATGGAAGAATGTTCATGATGTATTAAAATAATTTTGTGAGATTTATAACACAAATAATGATGTAAGGAGTTGTCCCTTACATCAGCATGCCACCCAATTAAAGTGTCACTATACTGTAAAATATGTGATGCATATATGCATGATACTAATGACTTATAGGTCATTAATGAGATTCATGAAGCACACACATGAGGTACATGCCAAAATTACATAGATAACAACTAGGAGGCTAGTGGGGGTTGATATTTCAGAGGTTGAGGGCATGGAAATAGATGTAGAGGTGGTCATTTTTTAACAAGGACATGTTACAAGTTTGGTTCTCTAGACCACTACCAATATGACTTCACAATTTATTCAACCTGTGCCTTTCATAAAAATGAAAATCACCTAGAAGAATGTCTCAATTTGTATGATGTCATTACTAAATAATTAAATGATAAGGGTGATGGGATGTTACATGTTGACAAAACTCCTAATACTCATTTTAGAGAGGATTACAAAGCAAGTTAGTTAAGCATTACTCCATAAACAATTAAACATGCATAACTAACTAACTAACCAAGCCTATCTATTCCTTTGGGAATTACAAAGGATAGAAAGAAACAAATGAAAGAAAACAACAACATATTAGCTTCCCAAATGGATTCACCATGCCCATGTGGTTCAAAAACATGTTTTCCCTTGATCAAGCATCCTTGTCTTTGTCAACAATGGTGGTAAGCTCCTCCAATGCCTCAAGAACACTCTATAAAACCTAGGCTCTTGATTGTCAATCACTAAACTAGCCTATCAATGAAGCTTTGTGTAAATAATTTAGCATTATAAATTTGCAATATTCAAGTTTTGAAGATATTTGAGCATAATAACCTTGCACCAAAATAACTTAGAAATGATGTTCATTGCCTCTCTATTTATGGATTTTTGAGATTGGTTAGGATCACCCTGAACCGTCCATCTTGAGATGAAGATGTGTGGTTGAGGATAATCCTAATATTTGGAATTAAATCCATAATTATCTTCATCATAACCTTAGAAGAAGGGGCATTGAAGAGGCATGGGAGGCATTAACTAGGCATGGGTGACCCATAATCCTGATATTTTATGCATTTATGGCATGATGGATGCCACCCCATAAATGATGTCACTAGATGATGCAGTTAATAGGAATCAATTTTCAAAAAGAAATATTCAACAACTCTCATAGAAAATCCACTTAAAATCTTGATTTGGATTAATTAGCCTTAAACAAGGTTAATCAACATTTGTGCAATTATTTGAAAATTGGCCCTCAATTAATCAAAATGGTCAAAAAGTCATATTATTGGGTCATAATTTGACTAGAGAGGAATTAGAAGATGACGTTAGATGCATTCAAACCTTATTCCTATTTAAGATATTTCCAATAGTAAATAATAAAGGTATGTGATGTGTACCAATGAATTAGAAGAAAAAAGTGATCTAGAACACTAAGTGGCAAAATTATCATTTTGACTCAAAATGATATGATCAAAGTTAGCTAGGCCATAAAATGCATTTCCCTATTTAGGGATACTTTGACCTAAATTGGAACTTGTAAGTGACAAGTTCGAACAATTTTGGGTGTTTTATGGATTTTGACCTAAAATGTGCATTTGAGTGTAATTTGAGTAAGATTGATAATTTTAACACAAATGGTGTGAGGAATTGGATGTCTACATTTTGCCCTTGTTTAGGAAGGTGTAGTGAGACATTTAGGTGAAACAACATCTTTTCAAAGAAAAGAGTTGTCAAGAAGAAATTAGAATAGACCCACGATTCCCCCTCAAGAGGACATACTAGGATGGAAGAAAAGGATGGACTCCTGAAAAGAGAGATAAAGTGAGAGATTAATCCATGGAATAGATCACATCCAGATGAGCTAATGCTTGCACACGTGATTACCATCAATGATAAAAATATAATTAGAGGTCTAATAGGCCCTAGAGATGGGGGGAATGGGAAATATACAATCCATAAATGTAAGGGACACACTATAAATGTACCCAATTTGAGAGTACAAGCTGTGAAATTACAACATTGATCAATCCTAAGATAAGTTGCACACTAAAATATTACCATCATGTGCTTTAATGTGGAGATATTAGAATTAGAGGAAAAGGGAGACCGTTCTACTTTAGGAAGGGAAGCACCACTAGAGCAGGATCTCCAAAGAGAATATAATAAGTACTCCAGTAGAGTAGATGTGATCATGATAAAATAATTTTGCCCTAGTAGGGCAAATCTTGATCATTGATAAAAAATAAAGAATGATTTTGCCCTTGTAGAGTTGATTTAATTCAAACATGGTTTAGATGCTGGGCCCCAACATGGGCAATTGGCAAGTAAAATAGCTCAAGGATATAACCCAAAAGATAGGTTAAAGTGAGCAGACGTAAACGTACATGTCATGGTGTAATGCCTTAGAAAGCCATATAAAACCAAGCATATGAGAATGCACAAAGTGATGAGAGAGATGAATTGAAGAATGGAGATAGTTAAGCTAACCTAAATAGAAATTGAGCGCTACTTACATAGTTCCATGGACTCATAGTCCATCATGAAATTTGGGCCAATGTAGTTCACCCAAGTTTGGGAGAGAATGGAATGAAGATTGATGAAAAATGACAAAGAATTGATTAAAATCACAATGTATGCAGAGAGATGCATTTTTAAGCATAGACAAAGAAGCCTAAAATGCATGCTACCTAGAATCCTAATTCCATATCATGAGCCTAAGTTTTATGGAGTGTTCTTGAGAATCATTCATCAGAGCTGATGTTGACATTCAGATGATGAGACTTGATTACAAAGTGATTGTTATAGCAAAATAAATTATGCATCATAAGTATGAATAACTTAGAATGACATAACTGGGAGCACGGACAGGAGGGGAGCGCGGACGCGGATGTGGCCCAAACCCTAACCTCTGTAGATGCTTCCTCGCTCCTTTTTGGAGACTAGATATTTGTCCATGGACGGAGGGATCAATGGTGTTGGGGCGTAGTGCAGAATGTTCTTTTTTATTGTGCGGGACTATTTTTCTACCTCGGATCTCTGTTGTGTGGCCACTGTGCTAACCATTACCCTGATCTGAGCAGGTCAAGGATTTTTTGGAGCAACTTTGAATGCCATGGTGGTGATTCCTCTATGTAAAGGGGGAGATATTTGCAGATTTTTGGGTGGATGGTTTAGGCGGTGGTGGCAACGGGTTCGGGGGTAGTCTTTTTGTTGGTGGTGCTGTCTGGTCTGGGCAGTGCATAGGAACGTGACACTTAAATGCTGAGGTCTTCATTTTGCATGTTTGTTTGGGGGTAACTCTATTCCCTCAGTGGTTTGTGTTCAAGCCACGGTGCCCTTTTTAGGGACTGATAGAGAAACCCTAAGCCGTGGAGGAGCCCTGCTCATTAATTTGATGGGTATGGCAGTTCTACCTTCATTGTTTTGGCACTAAGGTAGGTAGGCAGGCCTTGCTAAGGATACTTTGAAGGTGGCTATTTGTGAGCATTTCCCTTGACTGTGTGTTTTGGGGGGTGCTGGTTTTCAGGTTGTATACCTGGGTTTGTTTAGGTTCTAGGTCCTTATAAAACCTGGGGTGCTTTAACATGTTTATCTTGAAGGTTCCAGGTCCTTGTAAAACCTGGTTTAGTAACTATTTTTCAGTGTGTTTGCCTTTTTGGTGGTTTGTAATGCTTATCTTTCTTTATCTATATAGGGTTTTGGGGTCCCTTGAAAACCTATTTTTACCTTAATCTAAAACTTAGAATGACATAAGATTCCAATTGCATTGAACTAGTTCAAATGTGAATATCTATAACTAAGGATAGTGGTAAAACAATGACCAAAACTAGGGTCATAACGATTTACATTTAAACAAAAATGCAAAGATAAAGAAAAAGACAAACATAAATGAACCTAACTTGAAATCAAGATATGATTTGAAGTAAGAACAAAAATGTTTAAAAATAAAAGGTGAGAACATCTTAATGACATGAGACCAAGATATGAATAATCAAGATCCATGTAGACCATCAAGGCATTCTTGAACACAAAAGAGAAAATCAAAATCAAATAGAAAAACAAGACACCAACAATAATTAAATAAATAAAATGGTCCAAGAACAACTTAATAAAATAGGATTAAGATATAGACAATTGAGATCCATGTGAATCATCAAGATGTTCTGAAATGCAAAAGAGATAAGCAAAAGTAATCAAGAAAACACAAGACAAAGAATGGAGACAAGAAGTAATAAAAATAGAAAAGGAGAAGAAATAAAAGGAGAGGTGCGAAAGCACAACAAAACACCAAGAAAACTTAAATAAACACACACAAACAAAAACCAAGTTAGTGTGGTTTAAAGACAAATGTTCATGCATGTGTAGTAGAGGTGTTACTTTTCACTCCATCATAACAAAGAACATTGACATGATAATTGTTCCCTAATTAAAGAGGAATAATGATAAAATAAATGGGGGAAGAGAAGAAAAGGAAGGGGTTGGTTGATCTGAATTTAGATGTATAAAACAAGTGGACACTACCTACATAGTTCCATGGATGCATGATCCAACATGAACTATAGGCCAAATTTAATTCTCCTAAGAAATGGGATAGAAGAAAAATGATGATCAGACCAGCATGATTAATGTTATAGAAGAAATGGAAGATATGACAAACAAATGAGAATGATCTGGCAAACAAGAAGATGATGAGATGAGAAAGAATGATCTTGAAAAATGGCAAGTGTGTGGGAAAAGATGAAATGAACTGGTGTTGTTGTGCTTACAAAATGGCAAGAGCATTCATGCTTACAAAATGGCAAGAGCATTCAAAATTAATAGTTTCTCACAAAATGATGAGAGCGTGGGATGGTGGACTAGGAGTGTACAAATGTATAGAAGTGTGAGATAGTATTTTTTTTCTTTTATGGATCATGTTCTAATGTTTTTTGGTATTTTCAAAGTATTTATAATGTTTTTGGGATAAAATATGTATAAGTTGGGACCATCTAGTCAAGGAAATGCACATCCTAAGAGTAGATGTTCCAATAAGATAGCTAAGCCGACTATAATGGCCCATGCTCACAAATTATTGAGAGTGAGGTTCTTGATAAAACACGAGAGCAACAAATACTTGAACTAAGAAGATGCAACTATTTACCTATCTGAAGCTGCACAAGCTGGTCCTGACTGAACTACTTTGTAGAACTGCTACTGAAGATGTTCATAATGTTCATAAGACATAATCAAGATCATTATTGGTTAAGGGATAAAAAGTGTTCAAGCTTAAAACATGCCTTAGCCATAACAAAGAATATGCATTTCAAAGAGAACAATCTAGAATGGGATGAAGAATGTGTTTAGAGTGCTAAGAGTTCAAATCCTTTACTATCAGGATTCATGAAAAGTGGACTAGGGTAGTATAAAATGTGTTCAAGGTAAGATAAAAAGGTGGGACAAAATTATGACAACAAAAGTTGCCCCCAAATTAGGGGTCTTATATATAATGGTTCAAAGTTGTTCATGCGTAGAATCTCTTCAGGTGTATGATGTTCATGGGCTCTAAAAGTTCTTCACCATTAGCTTTAGCCAGTTGGTATGCTCATGATTTATAGTTCACTATGACAATATACAGTCTTAACTAATTAGGCTAAAATTTGCTTTTCTTTTTGGGTTCAACATTTGTGTTCTTTTGGTTATCTTTCAAAACTAAGTCATCAATCTCAAATTATTGAGGGAGAATGCATTTATTGTAGCTTCTCTGTAATCTATTTTGATAGGCCTACAATTTTGTTGGGGCAGCCAAATGCTTACCATCAAGAAGTTCTAGTTCTTGCAGTTGTGAGGCTCTATAGTCTTCCTCATCTTCAATGTGCTCTAGTGATATTCTTAATGATGAGATATCAATCTCGACCAGGATGATAGATTCAGTGCCAAAAACAAGGGAGTATAGATTAGCTCCCATTGGGGTGTGATGATTGGTTCTATAAGCCTAGAGGGTAGGAAATAGTTATAAGTGCTAATTACGGCCAACATCATTGACAATATTTTTTAAGATGGCTAGAATGGTTTTATTTGATGCCTTAGCTTGTCCGTTACCTTGCGAGTTATATGGAGTGGATTTCTTGTGCTTGATCTTGAATTTTGCATAAAGATCTTTCACATCTTGGTTTATAAAGGATCTACCATTATTAGATATAATATGGGCTGGGATGCCATATTGATAGATGCTATGGTAATGAATGAATTTGGCTATTTGTTTTCTGATAACATAAGTGAGAGGAATGGCCTCAATCCACTTGGTAAAGTAATTAATTGTAGTCAAAATGTGCTTATGGCCATCTAAAGATGTTAGGTTAATTTTCCCAATGAGATCAAGACCCCATGTTGAGAACGGCCATGGTGTTGTAGTCGACTGTAATGGTAAGGAAGGTGTATGTATCAAGTTGCTATGCTATTGACAAGGAAAAAATGTTTTTACATAATTACAAGCATTTGTCTCCATTTTTGGCCAATAATAGCCTATTCTAAGAATTTTCTTTGCTAGGACTACACCATTGGTATGGGCCCCACACATTCCTTCATGAACCTCCTTTAATGCTAGCCTGGATTCTCCCAAAGATCAATAATGAAGAAGCATTCCATCATAGCCTTTTTGATAAAACATGTTTCCAAGGAAGATATAACATGTTAGGTGATGAAGGAAAAGTTTTTTCTAGTTATTGGAAAGGTTGGCAGGAAATACATGGCTATGGAAATAGTTATAAAATTCTTGGTACCATGGTAGCTTAGGTGAGGGATTAGGATCAGCAATGGTGCATATCCTCTTTGAATTTGATAGAATATGTGCTAGTTGAAGAAGATTTTCAATCAAGAATTGATACTCTTTAGCACTGCCATGCATTTGAATCATGGAACCAATTATTGCCATGGCGTCTATAGATCTGTTATTGATTCGTGGGACTTGCTCAAACTGCAAAAATTTAAAATGTGTTTTAAGGTTATCAATAATTTACTTATAAGGAAAAATCTTATCATCTATTATTTGATACTGATTAGTGGTTTGATTTATGATTAGCTATGAATCTCCATAGATCTTTAAGCTTTGACTGTCCCATTGCATGGCAAGATGGAGCCCTACAACCAATGCCTCATACTCGGCCATATTATTTGTACACTAAAATTGTATATAGAATGCTTTGGGGATCAAATCCCCCTATGGCATGATCAATAAAATTCCATCTATAGATCTTTAGGATGTGAAGGAGTCATCAAAATAGAGTGTCCACTATTCAAGTTCATGTGATGCTTATTCTATCGTCATGATATAATCATTTGGAAGGTCAAAGTTGAGAGGTTGAGTGGCCATAATAGGAGCTTCTGAAAGTTGGTCCACAAGAATTTGCCCTTTGATTACCTTTTGGTTTTGGTACTTGATATCAAACTCACTGAGGAGCATAATCATTTATCCATGCATCCTTGAAGAGCTACTTTAGATAAGAGGTACTTGAGAGGATCTACCTTGGCGGCAATAACAATAGTTTTGTTATTTAGCATATAATGTCACAATTTTTGAGTGGCAAATACCATAGATAAACATGACTTATCAATAGGCATATAATTATGTTCATCAGCTACCAATGTGTGACTTAAATAATAAACTGCATGTTCCTTACCATGATCATCATGCTGAGCCAAAAGTGCCCCCAGTGCATATTCTGTGGCTGATATATAAAGAAGCAATGGTTTTTCATGTGTTGGAGGTCGTAAGACCAATGGATTGGCCAAGTATGTTTTAAGCTTTGTAAATTCTATCTAACAATATTCATCCCACTAAAATGTTACCTCTTTCTTTAAGATATGGGTAAATGGTTGGCACTTATCTTCCTATTGAGAAATGAACTTGTGTATAGACTGGATCTTGCCTTGTAGACCTATCAACTATTTAAGATTATTTGGTGGAGGCATTTCCATAATAATGGTGACCTTTGTAGGGTTGACCTCAATCCCTCATTGTGATACAATGAACCCTAGCAATTTTCTTGATGTGACTCCAAAGACACATTTCTTAGGATTCAAATGCACTTTATATGCATGAAGCCTCTTAAATATTCTTTTTAGAATGTTACGGTGTCCAGCTCTTGTTCTTGATTTTGCTAATATATCATCAACATAGTCTTTGACAATGTCATGCATCATGTCATGGAAGATGATAGCCATTGCACGCTGATATGTGGCTCTAATATTTTTCAAATCGAATGGCATGATTTGGTAACAAAATGTCCCCCAAAAAGTGGTGAATGCAGTCTTATGCTGATATTCAAGGGCTATCTTGATGTGATTGTAGCTAAAAAATCCATCCATTAAGGATAACATCTCATACCTAGAAGTCAAGTCAACAGTCATGTCAATGTTCGGCAGAGGAAAATCATCTTTGGGACATGCCTTGTTGATATCATGAAAATCAGTACAAACACATATGCCTAGGGTCTTTTTACTTACTAGCATTATGTTAGAAATCCATTCAAAGTAGTCTAGTGGTCTGATAAAATTGGCTCCTAAAAACTTTTCCAACTTAGTCTTAACCAAAAGGGTGATGCGTGGATGCATCTTTCTCAACTTTTACTTGACTAGTTTAACATCAAAGTGAACAACTAGATGATGCACAACTAAATATGGATATAGGCCTAGCATGTTATAATATGCCCATGCAAAGATGTCTATATAATGCTTAAGAATGGATATAATATGTTCATGTTCTACTTCAGTAAGGGAAATGTTAAGATAAACATTTTTGGGATTCTCATGGGTTCCCAAATTCACTTTTGTTGTGCTCTCCATAAGGAGTGTGGATCCATCTTTTAGAATTATAGGCAATGTATGGTCATGATCATCTTCTTCTGCTATATCTTCTTATTGTTCCTCCTAAATATCTAGATAATATGAAGAATCGGATTCTACCTTCTCAGGTAAAGGCTAATTGGCAAAGACCTCTAGAAACTCAAGAGCAAGACACTCAAATATTTGATGTTATTCTAAAGAGATGCTTGTACTATCTATGGAACTTGGGCTAGATGGAATTTCTACACCCTGAGGGGATGAGTAAACTTTCTTGCCTGGGAGTGCTTGAAATAGGTTTTCACTCAAAGGCTTGTCTTTTTCCTTACTTTTTCCCTGATCAACAAATTCCTTAAAGAGGTTTTCACCTAAAAATATCGATGTTTATTCTTTATTATGACCAAGAAATTTTACCTGATCTCCAAAGTAGGCAAAAAAATTCAATGAAAAATCAAAACCCTATTTATCATCACCAATAGGAAATGCATCTATAGGCCCATGTATTCTATAATCGATTCTTCATTTTGAAACTCATTGAGGCATATGACCAAATTTTGCTGATCCTAATCTATGAATTCAGGATGGCAAAGGCATAGGTTATAGTGAGGGTTTGCTTTGGGATGGGAAGCACCAATGGTAAAGATATAATGTCCTAATTTAAGAAGGAATGCACCATTAGGATGGGTTTTTGCTTCAAGACGGGAAGCTCCAATAGGTGTTATGGTCAATATGGAATTTGAATCAAACAAATCTGAATCAACAAGCTCATTGAAAAGGCTATAATAGGATGTTACATCACTATTAGGAGTCTCATTACCAGTCACTTCAGAAGAGTCACTACCAAATGTTATGAGGTCATCCTCTGGTGGTTTAAATTTGAGATCATGATTCCAATCAACAACTCCAACTGATAAGAGCTCTAAAATTCCTTGCACATGTGGGCCAAGGCCTTTCCTTGTATACTCAAGATGATCCATTATCTTGTTAGGGATAGGATACTTTAGATTCTAAAAATAATCTACAAGGATCTCAGAATATAACCAATCTCCCTCGGTGAAAGCCTCTCAATCTTTCTTTGGTACAGTTGCAAGCACAAAAACCACAGGAGGTTTTGGTTGCTTCTTCTTTGGTTGCCAAATATGATCGGGTATATTAGGAGTCTGGGAAATTTTAGGCTTACCAAATGTTTTAGGGGATTTTGGTAATTTTTCAATATGGAGGACATCATTTAGATGCTACGTGGAAATCCCAACATCTTTTATAACAAACTGTTTGGCCAGAGCTACAAGAAATGGATTAGTTGAAGTGGAAGATATATCACCAGGGTATATATAATTAGATGTAAATGGATGACAAATGATGGATTTATTCTTCTTTGTAATGAATTTAGAATCTAGGCAATAATTATAATTATGAAATGCTACTTCAAGATGTCTGTAGTATTGGTATGGCTGCTGACTAGTGGGAATAGTAACCCCGATCCCATCATGGGGAAACTTAAGGCATTGGTGAAGAGTAGATGAAACTACCTATATTTCATGGATCTAAGGATGACCAAGAAGTATGTTATAAGGGAGATCAATATCCACAATATGGAATAATGTGTGGTGAGAAATAGACCCAACCATGACTAGAAACCAAATTGTACCAGATGACTCCCTCTCGACATTATCGTAAGCCTTGATTGTAATAGTCTCTAGCTGAATGTCTTTATCCATGTAACCTAATCATCACACCAATTTAAGAGATATGATGTTCAAACCTGAACCATTATCTATAAGAACTCACTTGATATTGTGATCCACAATGATTATCTCAATGTATAGTGGGTTATTGTGGTTTGGGCCAAGGGTGGACATGTCCTTTTGATCAAATGTGATTTTCCAAAATGAAGACAAATGTCCAAATAGGTTTTGGAATTGATCAAGGTTTATATCATTAGGCATAATAGACTCTTGTAAAATTTTGTTGAAAATGGTTTGATGGACATCGAATGCCTGCAAGAGTTTTAATATGGAAATTTGTGTAGGAGTTTTATCTAATTGATATGTTATACTATAAAGCCTTTGAATTGTGGATTGAACCAATTTGGTCCTTTTTTGGGACAATATTCAACTTTGGAACCATTGGTGCAATGTTCTCATTGGGTTTATGGAAAGAAGTGGGAAAATGGCCTTAGATGGTAACTCATGGGCATCTGGTTGTAACTACATAACCTAGAGGTGGCAAGGAGTCATTATAATTAGAAGAGAGAGGAAAAGGTCCTTGGATGGTGATTTATGGGTGATGGATAGTATTTCTATAATTTTGGGTCAGTGAGGAGCCTTTAGAAGAATGGAATTATTGTTCAGGATTAGTAACCCATGTAAATAGAGTAGCAACATGATGATGTGAAATTGACATGGTATTACTAGGGGGAGAGGATGCTGGCCCTATAATGATGGGTCTCATGTTGTGAGGAACATGAGATTGGCCATGTGGCATCATAATAATAATGGAAATGTGGGTTACAAAAATACATCCCACCATGTTATTATAGTCATAAGGTACATTGTTATAAGCCACATTATTAGTGTGGGGATCATGACCTCGATTATGCTCATTATGATTTTGATCTTGTTGTTGGTTCTGATTTTGCCTCTATCCTTGATTGTGTCTAATTTGATTATTTCTTGGTGGTGGTGGATCATGTCGAGAAAAGGGGTCTTTGTAGATTCCCATATCCTAATTTGTGTCCTGATAGGGTCCAACTTAATTTCTAGCTCACCATTTTCAATGAATTCCTCAATAATATGTCACAATTGAACATAATGATATGCACTGTGACCAGCAACACGATGAAAGTTACACCATTCATTCTCTTTGTACCAGCCTGGTTTTGGCTGATCTTGAGGAAATGGCCTTGATACTAGCCATATAATTAAATTAGCTACAATGAGCTTTTGTAACACTATTTCAACTGATTATCCTAACTTGTTAAAGACTCTAAAATTGTTATGAAACATCCTTCATGGAGTTTGTCTTTGAAAATTAGGTAGTGTATTTGGGGGAGTTAATTATGTATTTAGAGGAGGTATAACTTGTACTATTTGTACATGTCTTATTTTTGTCACCCCTTTTCTAACTATGTTCTTATTTTTATGAAAGACCTTAGACTTATCCTGCATAACTATTTGAGGAGCTGGTGATTTAGTTTGATTAGACACTTGTCCTTGTGCAAAGATATTAACAAGGCCCCTAACAATAAGTGCCTTCTCAATCTACACTCCTTTTTCAATAATTTATTTAAATGAGTTAGTACAAGCTAAACATAAATTATGTGCAACTTCAGGATGCAAATTTTGTGCAAAGATATCAGCCAACTATTTATCTGATAAATTGTGTTGAAAGTGTCTTGCCAATGCTCTCCACCTTTGTAGATATACAACAAAACTTTCACCATCACGTTGGTTGGCTTTGCATAAGTCAAAAATGGTTAATTCATGATCTATGTTATATGATAAATGGTTAACTAACTTTTTTGATAAGTCATTCCAATCTAAAATTGATCCCTTGGGTAGTTTAAGTAGCTAATCAAGAGCTTGTCCCACTAAACTTTGTGTAAATAGTCATAGTAAGTACTCACTACTATAAGAAACCTCTTGACATAAGATGAAGAATGCTCTTATGTGTTTGCATGGATATCCTTTCCCTTTGTATTTATCAAATTTGAGTGCTTCAAAATGAGGTGGAAAGGGGCTTTGGAGAATAGATATGTCAAATGTATATAGGCATATCTCATTGAATTTGTACTTTTTGACTCTATTATTCATCTCCAATCTTTGGATAATTTCCTTCAGAGAATTTCATTCTTACATGTTTGGTGCATTTGTGGATTGGATAAGATGCTATTGGGGTGGAATATACCCCTAGTTTTATTACTGTTGGGGTGGAGTGTGCCCCTGGTTTTGTGTGGATCTATAGGGAGCGTATACATTTTGGTCCATGATTTGGTTTTGATTTATTGCTTGAGTTGAGAACATAGGCCATTGATTCTTGGATTGTAAAACATTCCTTCAATCTGGCTATTTTGCACTTTGTTGATTTTGGAAATTTCTATGTTTATTTACCAATCTTTGGTTTATTTGAGGGATTTCCTCAATTCAAATTGAATGTTTGGGTTTTTGAGTTTGTAAAGTAACAAGAGGTTCTTGATGATTGAAGAATGTATGTTCCATGTCAAAAGGAACATCTTGTAATGTCTCTTGTGAATTTAACTATTCATTTAGATTAGTTTGATCCACTATGGTAATATTCTCATCCAATACTTGTTGCATACTTTCCACCATATCTTCATGTTCTTTCGAAGCATTATTGTGAATTGAAGTGGTAACTAGGGAGTTAGTTAAGTCTTTGACAATTTGATTTGCATATCGCTGACTTATTATCTTAATCTTAGTTAGAAGATCCAAATTTTTGGGTTTTGACTCTATTTTTATTTTCTTTCCTTTGTTAGAAGAAGAAGGTATGTCTATTTGTGCAAAATATTGCTCTTGTCATCATTGTTCTCCTTATCTAACCAAGGTATGTAATTGTTCTATAGAAAAGCCATAAGGTATTCTAACACCTGATTCTATCAATCTAAGAAGGGCTTCATCTTGATCTTCTTGGGGTTGATATTCATTATAATCATCCTTGAATCCTATTATTGTGGGGATTTCATAAAAAATAATGGGGTTATCTTGACCATCATAAAATTGTTCATCCTCATAACTAAGGCCATAAGAGGCCCCACTATGACTGAAACTTTGAGTCATGTCTAAAAAGAGATGTTCTATGTGTTTGACTAACTTTGGACCAATGTTTGGAAACCAATCAAAGTATGTTTTGGCTCTCTTTTAAACAAATAACCAAGGTAACAATGAGACTATAAGGGAGAATGGTTTAAAACCACACACAATTTAGAAGAATTGGTTCATGAGTTTACTCAACCTTTGGTAAAGTTGAAATCATATAGATTAGAAGAGAGGAAGGTAACTCAAAGACCCAATGTGAAAACTAGTACACCAAAGCCTAGATCCTTGTGATACACCCACACTACAAAATCTAGCTTCAACTTTGACAAGTTGACCCTAGAAGTTTAGAGGAAAGCTCTCCAAATTATGAAGAAGACAAAATTAACTAAAAAACTCAAGATGTAAAAACATATGCAAATCACTAAGTATAAAGCTAGGACCAAATAGGCAGCACAACATCGCCACATAATTCTAGTAGTATAAAATATGTTCTAGGACTCAAAGCATGAGTGATACACAAAATGACTTGAGTCCACCAAGATGATAATGTGAATTTGAGTGTTAATAAATGACCTTCAATCCAAATAGAAAATTGAACCCAAGTTAAAACAAGCTTAGTGCACAAATGGCAAACCCACTTTGATGTACCAACCCTTAGAACTCAGAAAGGTTCAATTTCAAATGTGGATTATAAATTGAGGATCTAAACAAATTGGGTAAAAGATATAGACTCAATTTGGCAACATAACTGCACCAAAGTGGATACATGGCATAAATCTTTTGATAACAAATTGAATAAGGAAAAGATGAATTTTCCATTTGGATAACGTAACACCTCCCTTGCTCAAGAAAATTGAGGACAATGTGTTTTGGTTAAGTTCATTGAGTTAACAAGCAATTTTTAGACACAACTCAAGACCAAGTAAGATAATGACAAAAAACAAACATCTTAAGTCTAAACTGACAAGGTATGGCAAAGTGGGGTCTACTAAACTAGAAAGGTTTAAATTGTTCTAGGGGAATCAATTGTACAATGACTTTTACGCTAGACAATGTAAAAGAAAAGCTCAAATTTTGGGTCTGTATCACTCAAATTATTTTAAAAAGGTCTAGTAATTTTTGGAACCACTAAATTCTGTTGTTTGCTCAGTGTAGTGTGATGTCTAAAGTGCCACTACATCCCATGTGCAACTCAAAAGGAGTCAAATGAAGTCAATGCCAGGAGGTGAAACCCCAGGTCAATGTTTCCCTAAAGAACTTACGAGAAGTGATGAAGTCCCCCTTGCAAACCAAGTTTGCATGAAAATAAAGAAAACATATAATAGAAAGACTTTAGGGTCATCTTCAAGATCACCCAAACTTTGATGAGCTTTTGGGGAGTGCTTTAGATGACTTTCTTTCTAAGCCTTGGACTAGGCTATTTACAATAGGAATGAAACTTTTGATTCCAAGGGTTCACTATAGGGGACAAATGGAAGAGCATACACACAACATTCCTCTCTTTTCCAAACAAAATCTAATTAACCAACTATTTCAAGAAAAAATTGACAAGTGTGTTCAATTTTAAACCTAAATAAAATGTTTAGTGGTGTTCGTTTGACCCCTTGGTCTTAGTTACAAACTTTGAAAACTTTCAACAAAACATCTAAAGAGTCTTTGTTAAACACCAAAACAAGGTTCCTAATCAATTTTTAAGCATACAAAGATGATTTAAACATGTTTCTATCAAAACAAAATCTTGTTCCTGTAGCAAAAATGTCAACATGTCCTTTAGCTCTGAAGCTTTTTTTAGCTTGAGACAATGAACTTTGGAAAAGTAAGTCTCAGGTCTATGTTTTTGAAAAAAAAATAGTGACGACATTGATCAATACCACTGACGTTAGTTATGGCTAACCAAGATCTGACCAATATCAGTTCTACTGATCAGTGTTAGTTAAGTCAGTAACTGATGTCGATATTTTTGCCAACATCGATTACTATGTAAAAATTGTGGCAACCAAAAATGGCAAAATAAAGTTAGAAAATTAATTTACATGAGTTTTAAGGGTCCAAATGGATATTTTAGAGTTGTAAAATGATCTTCTTTAGGTATGAGATGTATCTTGTCCCACCGAGCGTGCCAAGATGTAGAGAGGATTACAAAGCAAGCTAGCCAAGCATTAGTCCATAAACAATGAAACATGCATAAAGAACTAACTAACCAAGCATATCTATTCCTATGGGAATTACAAAGGATAACAAGAAACAAATAAAAGAAAGCAATACCATATTAGCTTCCCAAATGGATTCACCATACCCATGTGGCTCAAAAACATATTCTCCCTTGATTAAGCATCCTTGTCTTTGTCAACAATGGTGGTAAGCTCCTCCAATGCCTCAAAAACACTCCATAAAACCTAGGCTCTTAATTGTAAATCACTAAACTAGCCTATCAATGAAGCTTTGTGGAAATAATTTAGCATTATAACTTTGTAATATTCAAGATTTGAAGATATTTGAGCATATTAAACTTTCACAAAAATAGATTAGAAATGATGTTCATGGCCTCTCTATATATAGATTTTTGAGATTGGTCAGGATCAACCTGAACCATCCATATTGAGATGAAGATGTGTGGTTGAGGATAATCCTAATATTTGGAATTAAATCCATAATTATCTTCATCATGACCTTGGAATAAGGGGCATTTAAGAGGTATGGGAGGCATTAACTATGCATGGGTGACCCATAATCCTGATATTTTATGCACTTATGGCTTGATAGATGCCACCCCATAGATGATGTCACTAGGTGATGCAGTTAATAGGAACCAATTTTCAAAAAAAAATATTCAACAACTCTCATGCAAAATCCACTTAAGTTCTTGATTTGGATTAATTAGCCTTAAACAAGGTTAATCAACATTTGTGCAATTATTTGAAAATTGGCCCTCAATTAATCAAAATGGTCAGAAAGTCATATTACTGGGTTATAATCTGACTTGAGAGTAATTAGAAGGTGACGTTAGATGCATTGGAACCGTATTCCTATTTAGGATGTTTCCAACAACAAATAATAAAGGTATGTGATGTGTACCAATGAATTAGAAGAAATGAGTGATCCAGAGCACTAAATTGTGAAATTGTCATTTTGACTCAAAATGATCTGATCAATGTTAGTTGGGCCATAAAATGCATTGCCCTATTTAGGGATACTTTGACCTGAATTGGCACTTGTAAATGAAAAGTTTGAATCATTTAGGGTGTTTTATGGATTTTGACCTAAAATGTACATTTGAGTGTAATTCGAGTAAGATCTATAATTTTAACACAAATGGTATTAGGAATTGGATGTCTACACTCATTGGAAACCAAACCTTATCAGTCCACCATCTAGACCCAAGGTCAATATCACTACACAGAGTGTTGCTCATTCCTAATCAATTTAAAATCCACTTGTTGAAAAGGTTTAACATGAAGAACCTCATACACAACATTATCCTGATGCTCAAAAATAGAAAGAAGTGTTGCATAGGATAATGGATTTAGTCTAGGAACTACAAGGTGAAATTGAGCTATTAAAGGATAAGGATGCTAAAATGTGCATTGAGATTAAATAAGATATGGTACCCATAGACTCAGGGCATGATGAGTTCTGAGAGTTGTGTAAACTCTTCCTTAATAAAGACATCATTCCTCTCCTTAAGAGCTGGCCATGAAAACAAATGACAAAGCCTTTAGAGGACCTTTGTTTGAACCATGCATGATGATAAGAGAACCATATTCAACCAGAACCTGAATGTGATAAAGAGGTCTTTGTCAATGCATCTATTGATGACTGGATGATCTATGACATCTTGGTGAACATTGGTGTAGAAGTTAATGTTTTAACCAATGATGCCTAAAAGAAGATGGGGAGCCCCACTTTTCAACCCTCCTCACATGTTTTATTCCTGGATAATAAAACTTGGGCACTTCCCATGGGAATTCTCAAAGATGCCACCATCAATGTTTCTGGTATCTCATTCAATGGTGATTTTGAAGTGATCAAGCTTATTGAAGTTGATGATTTTTTAGCTCTTTTGGGTTAACCTTGGTGTTATGTAAACAATACTAACTTACATTTAAAGAAGAGGTATATCACTTTTGAGAATGAGACTCAACACATAGTCATACCTCCAAATAATGACCAAGGACCCCCTTTTGTTGATCCCATTGATGTTGATGAAGATGTTAATATAACATATGAAATTAATAATCAAGGACATGAAAATGTGGACCCTATTTTTGATGTCATCTTGTGATGGGAAGACACTCAGTCTATTTCTGACACTACTAGTGCCACTTATAACTACTGGGTTCAAGGCACACATGATTTATTAAGGCACATCTATGATGTTTTATAAAGCTACCTAAGTTCCCATACAAAGATTGCTTAGCACCATAAAACTATTTGCCTCATTGGTAGATGCCTGATGGTTAGACCACCCTTATAGTTGGACTAGGAACCTATGTTTCATGGATAGATGGAGGTCTGGGAATACTTACAATAGTTAGAGGCTTACTATATTAATGAGTATGAAAGGTTCCATGTGATCACCTTCCTATTTTAAGAGATAACTATTTGATGGTGGTATACTCATCGATACTAATTGGATACATGGTAACAAGTACACACATTCATGCATAATTGCTTCCACCATGACAACCTTTTTCATGCCACCTTGAGTTATAGTTGTATTACTTACCTAAAAAATCATATAACATAATGTGAAATCCTTTGGAGTGTTGATGAAACATTTTTACCATAATTCTTATGGGTACATGCATTCTGTGGTACCTTACATGCCTAGTATAGGGTATGGTACATTTACCAAGAAACATGCAAAGACACATATACATAACATCACCTTAAACATGGTCTAATTACCACCTTTGCATTTTATTCACCAAGGATGAATTTGAATTTATCTCTATAAGTGATCCATCAGGTTGTTATGGGTGATCAGGTACTGATTAAAGACCAGATATGGCACAACTAAGGATAATTTGTCCATATTACAATAACTTAACAATCATACCATAGCTTGGTTAGAACCATACTTCCACTCTAAATATGACCATCAAGAATAGATCTAAAATGGTAAGCAAAAGGTCATGTACCAAGTTGATGAGGGTACTAGTTCTGATCAACCAGATCCATCATTTAACCACTTAAGTTTACAAATGGAGTGTGGGGTGTGTGATGTCAGAGATATAATGTAGTCCAAACATAAACTATATTTTACATCACTCTAAATGGTTTATCATAACATTGGAACAAATGAATCACCTAAACTAGCCACTATGGGAAATCATTGGTCTGATGTTGAGATAACAAAAATATTTGAACTTTTTCACAACTACTAGGATGTTTTCTAATGCAACTGCATAGAACTAAAAGGAGTACATATATCATTGGGAAAAATTTACATCAAGTTGGCTGAAGGGGCTTGATTAATGAAGAAATAACCATATCAGATGAACCCAAATCTACATGCTTGGTTCAAAGAAGAAATTGATAACATGTTGCAAACTGAAGTTATTACCCCATTGATGAATCTAAATGGGTTAGTCCCATGGTGATCATCATCAAGAAAAATTGTCATATTTGAATTTGTGTGGAATATAGGCTACTCAATGTGGTATGGGTAATTGATCCTTTTCTAATAAGACACACCAAATAAGCCATTATATTTGTGGAACTTTTTTCCCAAACATAAGTCCATGGAAAAAACTTGACATGAGATGTCCTTTGAGATGGAAGTGTATCATGATGAAGAACAATTTGAGATTTCAAGTGATAGTATTAACATAAGCTCATAAGTGGTAGGTGTTCCAGACATGCTCTACATAAGTCCCATGATTTGCTCTCCAACACACGTGGGCATGCCACTTATCAAATTTGGACTAGAAGTTTTTAGAAAAAACATTCTTAATAGCAATGGTGTGGGCCAAACATCAGGAGGTCATGTAACTATACAAATAAGAGCATGAAACATGGTGAAAGCTTGAAGAGGAAATTGAATAACTTGAGCACTTGTTGATTGTGGTAAAAATGGATCGACTTAGGACTTTGGGCATTTGTCAAATAATTTTGAGAAATAAACCAATGCTTACAGATGGAATTCTCGTTACTGGTGAGGAAATCAATAAACTAAAGATGTAAGTGGACCTTCTACTTAAGAAATGTAAAAACTAAGTGGATCCTAAGAAGGAGAAAATTTAGGTAACAAAGCATTTTTATGAGGCCATGGAGGATTGTCGTACATTATTGAATAAACTAAGCACTACCATTCCCATCATAGATGGGGTTTTTGTGAAATTGTCATAGCCTGAAAAGTTTTTAGAATTACAACTATTTATCGAGGAACAACAATGCCAAAAATTGATTAAGAATGTATTGATCATCAAGGACAAAACCCAACTTGTAAAAGTTTTCCAAGACATTGAAGAATTAAATACACAAATAAGTATGCATTGATAGTAGCTAAATGTTAGTTTCTCAGCTCTATGAAGACAAATTTTGGAATAAGTTAGGGGCCTTAAGGATGCTCACAAGACTACAAGTAATCAATAGGAGAATTTGACAACTCAAGATGATACCTTTTTAGAGCAGCTCAATGATTTGAAGAGATTTAAAAGTGAAGTGGAAGTTATTATTTCCAATCTTTAGGCAACCCTCAACTAGTGGGAGGAGCTTAAGTGAAAATTACAAGAGGTGGATCCCACATTTTTGTCAACTAAGGGAACTACACAATAGTTTGGGATAGAATATCAAATTAGTATGGGGTGATGTTGGACCCCAAAGTTTCTAATTAAATACTTAAGTATTTTTATAACATGACACAAAAGAGCAAGGGTACAATAATAATGCAAAGTACCATGGTGTAGGAAAGGACGATACAAAAGAGAATGGAATGAGAGAGAGAAAGATTGAAGAATATTGCAAAAGACCTTGGTGCATAAGGGTGAGTAATGAAAGATAAATAAGCATAGAATAAGCATAATATATGGGAATCAAGAAGTGTAATACTAGGATAAGATCATAGGGAGTGGAGGTATCTACAAAGTGGTTCATAAAAACAACAAAGATCAATGAGAGCACAAATCTAGCACTGGTCTGTGAAATAAGAGAAACACTAACACACAAGATCTAAAAAAGAGAGGGTATATAGGGGTGGTTAGTCTTGAATCAATATGAATTAATTATAATATCCCTCTATGACTCATTCTTGTTAATGGTCACTAGTTAGTCATCACATTTTTATTATTGATGTAACCAAAGAGGAGGGGTTTACTTGTGTATAAATAACCCTTAACTTTATTTAGAAAGTGTTGTTTCCATGGTTGGAGTTGATAGATTCATTATTATATTTTTTATTGATGTTATTAGATGTAATTGTGATGTTGTTATCAATATATGACTGAAGAGATAGTGTAATGACAGAAGTACCTTGTAATCTTATTCAATGAAATCAATCAAATCCTTTGACTACAAATCATGATGTGTTAAACTCTATAATGTTAACTTTAATTTTATGATAATAGTTATATGCCTTGTATGAATTAGACAAATGACTGGTTATAGACTAATGTTGGTAGTAACAATGACTAAATATAGTAACCCAAGCCCCTAAGTAAGATAGAGTTTTCTAACCACCATCACGTGACAGAATTGACGGGGAGAAATCGAGGTTATGTACCTTGAGTGAGAGCGTGAGGTTACTAATTGCATGATATGTTGATGAACAAGCTCATTGGAATATTATTTATATTGGGAATGCAACTAATACTTACGCGAAGCTCAGGAAAAATACCCAACAACCTATAAATATTTAAAAATTTATACCAACTAATGATGAAACCTTACTCACATATGCCTCCTCATCCTCCTATGTATAGATGTTGTAAGTTTTTAAATTATATGCATGCTATAATGGGATTTTTTGATCTCTCTTTGAATTATATTAATCAACTAGTTCTAATCCTCAATCAACATCTTATTGAATTCATGGTAGAAATTTTACTAAAACAATTCATTATCTTTGAAAACTATTCTTTTTTAAATTACCTATAACAAATTATAAACATAAATAAATTTCATAAAATTTAAAATTATATATATGATAATATAAATGAATTTAAGTAATTTAAATAATTATACCATATTTATGATAATATTCTTACTTACCTTGAGCATCTTGTAAAATATACATTTGATCATACATAGAGTTTGACTTTAAGAGTGCTTGACACTCAATGTTTGTACTCATCTATTATGAGATGAAATGATGAATTGTTGTTAGACTTAGGTGAAGGCACATTATCATCCCCATAACCTTTAAGGAAGAATATTGTCAAGGATTTTGGGGGATCTGTTGTCAACTCAATTGAAAATCATAACAATTAGAATGAGGAGGTTGTGATGAAGGCACAAAAGATCTAGATATGCAATTAAACAAAAAATTTACTATTTTAACCTTTTAGGACTTAGTGAAATATAAATCCTATGTTGTTAAAGAGTTGAGTATAGTAAATTAGGGTATAAATAGATAATAAACATAGCCACATAGTTATAACATAATTAATTTAATTTGATCTTTCTAAAAATAGAAATAAATAATATAAATGAGAACTTAGATGGAAAATGATTGAAATGGGAGATCTGGAGGCTAGTAGATAAGATAGAAGCTGGTTTGTGTGTCATAAATAAGATCTACGTGTTAAAAACCCTCTTAGATAGTATCACAATGTGGAGCTAGTGTCCCTATTTTGGCAGTAGTTTCCTCTGTGCAAAACTATTTTAATATTTTGGGTGCACCTATGTCTGGGTCTATCAAGCCTGTTCTTGTATGCATGAGTTATGGATCTTTATAGATGATTAATTTTTATTTATTTTATGTGTAAAACCTAATCCTCCATGTTGCTAAGGCATCTAGATGATAAAAGTAGTAAAGTGTGTTGTTATTGGGGTAGGTTGGACATCCTTAACACCTCGCTATGATGAGAGTTGCCTTACCAATACTCTGAAGAGGGATCAAGTCTAATGTAGTTCTCCCCACCTAAGTGCTGGTGTAAGTGGAAGTAAAGCTAGTATGATAATTAAATTGAATGCTTTGAATGTGATTGAGACTGGAAACTTGAGTAATATGATCATAATAATGTTGTAGATGGTTGTATGTAGAAGTAGGGTAGAATAGGGATTGATAACCTTGATTATTCACAACTTATTCTAAGTTTGTATGTGCAATTTGCACCTAATTTCCATCGAGTTGTTAGAGGGATAAAAGTCATATATATATATATATATATATATATATATATATATATATATATATATATATATATATATTATGGTGCTTGTGTGGGTGTTAAAATAGGTCTAGGCTAACCCTAGGTGGTCTAAGATTTGAAAAGATATTTGTTGGTGGAAAAAAAGGGAAAAATAAGTAGCACCAAAATTGGGATACTAGTGTCATGTGGCACCACTATTCCTATTAAGGTGCTAGTGTCTAGGTGGTAGAACCTAAGACACAAAGGGCTAGGATGTTAAGATGAGGGTCTAAGATTGATTTAAGGATGTCAAGGGATGCTTATGGCCCACATGAAGGCTGAAAAAGTATGAAAATAAACCCTAAGGTAGGTCTAGGGCTAAGCTAATGATAGGTAGTCTCAAGTAGCACTCTTAGCAGTCAAGTTTCATTTTAGGTGATTATAGTTTCAAAATTATAAATTAAATTTTTTTATTTAAATAAAGTGACTAAAAATATGAAAAAAATTATGTAAGTTGTCATGTCATTGAAGTAGTTGATGGTCAGAGGGTCATGTTGTGTTACTCCCTATCATCACTATATAGTTACACATATGTAGTAAACTTGTCATCAAAACTTAAAAAAAAAATTAGTAAATATAAATGATATAAAGTAATAAATAGATATGGTTCCATACCCTTTTAGATCATTAAATATTTTGACATAAAGTAACAAATAGATATGATATAAAGTAAAAAAAACTTGTCATCAAAACTTGAGGGATGGTTCCATACACTTTTAGACCGTCGACTCTTTTGAGAGGTGTGGTACTCCTTTTCTCCTTGAATTGTGAATGGATGAAGAGGCTATGAAGGATTGTATAACTCTTCCTCTACATCTCAATATGTGAATGAATGACAAGGTTATGAGGGGGTGTGTAACTCTTCCTTTATATATAATTTTTTTACTGCACCAACACTAGAGCTTCCATAAACTATACTATATAATAGCCTTTTAAAATTTAAAAAATGGGTGGGATTGTTATTTTTTATGTCCTTAATTTTAAATAAAAAATTGATTTATAAACTATATATTTAGATCTATGCTAAGGTTTTTCCCCAAGATTTATTCGAAGGGATTTTCTAAGATTTTATGTTAGGAATTACCTAATGTTTATGTTAGGGTTCTTGACTTGGATTTACGCTAGGTGTTCTATCTACAATTTCCATTAGGATTTTTGCTAGGGTTTCAGCTAGGATTTTTAATTGGTTTTTTGTTAGGGATTTCGCCTATGGTTTTTCTTAGGATTTATGTTAAGCTTTTTTTACAACTTTTGTCAAGGTTTTTTTCTACAGTTTCTACCTAGGTTTTATTTTTGGGTGTTTACCTAGTATTTTAAAAATAATATATATCTTCTTGTGCATGTTTTAATTTGTATTTTGCTTTAGAAATTAGAATAAATATAATTAAAAAAATTAATTATAAAAAAATCCATAACAATGTCCTTTGATTTATGAGAGGTTCCATAACCTCTTCTTCTTCATCTTCTTTCAGCATGCTAGTCTATTCAAATATATATAACCATTGTCTCCCCAACTCTCTTATTGAAAACTTATACCCATATTTTTATGTAGCTGACCTTCTCCTTTTATTTTTTAATGAAATTTTGTCTCCTCTAATTTTTGTATGATTTTTATTGCAAATAGGTCCTTTTCTTTTCTCCTTCTACCTTTTTTTCCCCTCTAGATCAATTAGTCTTCCCCACTATCATTTTCTTTGCTTTATGTCCCTAAAAAAAAGATAGTAAGGAGGGTATATGGGCCTTCCCTATTTTGTTTCTTAATTTTAGTGTTTTTTGTGATTCAACTTGTTTTTGGTTTGCACTATGTTTTATTAAATTTAATAAAATATCTATTAATTCTAGGGAATTGTTAAATACTAGGTTAATTTAGAATATTAATATGAGAATTAAGGTAATTTGGGAAACTAGTAAAGGACTAAATTGATTTTGACAAATTTATGGAAATTATTAAGGATATATGTTAATTTGATGAAATTTGGGAAAATTAGTAAGGTAATTATATTAAATTGTGAAAATTAGTAAAGGAATTAAGTTAATTAGTGAAAATGTAAATTAACAAGAATCATGTTAAATTGAATAACTTATTAATGGTTTAGGCTAATTTGAAAGATTTGAGAAATCAGTAAGGGATTAGGTTAATGTGGGAAATTATAACAAAATTAGGTTAATTTGAGGGAGTTTTTGAAATTTAGTTTGTGGTTAAGCTAATTTTATAAATTTGGATACTTAATAGGATAATTAGGTCAATTTAAAGAATTTTGGAAATATTAGTAATGGAATTCGCTTAATTGGGGAAAATAAAAATTAGTTAAAAATTAAGTTAGAAATTAAAAAATAGTAAGAGATTAGGTTAATTTGGGGAAACTAGTAAGGGATTAGGTAAATTTTAGAAATTTGGGAACTTGAGAGAATTAGGCTAATTTAGAGAAATTTGAAGAAATTAGGTCAATTTGGGAAAGTGTTGGAAAATTAGTAAAGAGTTTATGTTAAATTAGGGAAATCGAGGAAAATAGTAAGGGATTTAGGTTAATTGAGGAAAATAATAATTAGTAAGGGTTTAGGTTAAATTTTAAAAATTACTAAGGTATTACATAATTTTTTCAAATTTGAAAAATTTGTAAGGGGTTAGGTTAATTTAGAGATATTAGTAATAGAATTAAGTCAATTTAGATTTATTTTGAAATATTAGTGAGGGAATAGGTTAATTTAATAATTTAGGGAATTTAGTAGGGAATTAGATTAATTTTGAAAAATAATAAAAATCTAGTAAAGGATTAGATAATTTTTAAAATTTAGGGAAATTAGTAAGGGAGTACACTAATTTAGGAAATTCATAGAACTTAGTAATGGAATTAGTTTAATTTGGGAGAATTTAGAGAAAAGAGCAAGGGAATTAGGTTGGGTTGGAGAAATTCTAGAAATTAGTAAGGGAAGTAGGTTAACTGGGGTAAATAAAAATTAATAATGGATTAAGTTAAATTGGGGGAATTAGTAAGGGATTATATTAATTTAGGATTGAAGAAATTAGTAAGTGATTAGATTAATTTGAATAACTTTGAGAAATTATTAAGGGAATTAGGTTAATTTGATAAAATCAAGAAAAATGAATAAGGGATTAGGTTAATTTGGGGGAATTTGGATTTTTTTAAAAAAAATTAGTAAATGATTACGTTAATTTGAGTAAATTTAGGAAAATTAATAAGGGTCTAGATTAAATGTTTAAACAAGTGGGGAATTAACTAGTTAAGTAAAAAAAATGTTATATACGTGAAGAAGTAGATATTAATATATATTTTCCCCATAATACTATATAATTTTTAATTCTCATGTAACATTATAAATTAAGGGCCTTCATCCAATTGACGTGGAGGTGGATGTATTCCTTGTCTTTGTTTGTTAAGGAAATTAGCCAATAATTGTCCTGATCTACGACGATATTTAATAATAAGGTATGTGATATAAAACAATAAAGGATGTGATGTTGATGTCATTAAGTAAGTATGTCTCAGAGGGTGATTGGATGTTATGATAGGAACACTTATTATTCTAGTTGATCTTCTATGTGGTTGTGGTCATAAACTAGGCTCATATGTTTGATGATGCCCTTTGTGTGGTAGTGATGGTGTTGGTGGTGAAATTTAAATTCATATGATGGCATCATTATCATTTAGAGGAAGTGATGATGTGCTGAAAAAGAAACATTTCTTTACTTTTTTTTATAAATTTTATCATGTTGATCCATTACATAAAAAAATATTGTGTTGTGAAATGAACTACATTTTACATATTTACTAAATTTAATTGTAATATCCATACATTATAAAATTAAAATGAAATAATAATCAAATGTATTTGAATAAAATATTGAAAAAAAAAATTTGTATACAAAATACATACAATCATATATTATATAGAATACATCATTCCTAATCAACATCACGTAATTTTTTTCCTAAAAAATGTTATATTTCTCCATTGAAATGGGTAATAATTAAGTACTTCACTAGACTTTATATTGGCAATTTCTTCCACCATTGCATAATGATGTAAAATTAGAGGCATTTCATCCTCTTTATCATTAATATCCTCTATGTATTGAAAATATAGATAAGTTTATTATTTTTAACAATTTTTACTATTAATAAAACCCATGATATTTTAAAATTCTTTGGAATGGCCATTTGTGTATATATAACTCTACATGTTATGGGTATTTTTTGGGTTAGAATGAATTGAATCTTGAATAGTCTTTACATTTGAACACATAACATATATAGACATATTAGATTTTAAACTAACTAAGAAATTCCAATATTTGAAGTTTTGGGTAAGTGTATGAAATTGTAGGGCTAAAAGGGGATCTTAAATGGATTTTTTTTTCTTAAAAAAAGAAAACCCTAAACTTACATATATTATTTAATATGATTACACTCAAAATATAAAAATATCATAATCACATGAATTATAGCATTTAAGTAGGTCAAAAAACTTAAATTCAAAGAGGTACTCCTTTTTTTTAAAAAAACAAAGGAAATAGTTGGTCATGCACCTATCTACATTTTTTGAGTGTTGTTTAGTATTTCTTAAAACCCTTTGGTGAAATTATCTAGTTATATATATATATATATAAATTTGAATGAATATATTTATTTTTAATAACTTTATAAGTATATAAACCTTGAAAATGATAAATAATATATAACTGACTATGCACACCCACCTAACTACTTCAAAAAAATCATTTTTTTAATGTATATAAAATCAGGTATAATTTGTAACAGTATATTATTTTTTAAATTTGGATGAATGAAATAAAAGATATATAAATAAAGATAGACATGATGTATAGATGCAACATAAAGTGACATATGAAAATCTCAAAATAAGCAAAATATTATATATATAAAGAGGAGAGTGTGTTGCATGTTGTAGTCATATTTTCATAAAATATCTTGATGAAATTCTTTTTTTAAAATCATGGTTGATTAATATTTTTTAATTTTCAATCTAAAACATAGATTTGGCTATACATGCAACTCTAGGCCTTAGGTTTAAATTTCCAAAACATGTTAAAAGTTATTGTTGATTTAGAAGTTTCAAGGTTTCCAAATAGTGTAGATTAAAGAATTAAATGGCATGGTGTGTATTTACTAAATTAAATGCTAAGTACATTTTTATATTTTAAATTTATTTTAGTAAATATAAGGGTCACTCAGCATCTTCTATAATTGTTCTTGTAGCTCCAAGAGTTTTTATTCATAAGATATTTTTTTCAAAATTCAAACTAGTTGGTATGTAGTCATTTTAAGATTTCATTATTGAACATAAGGATTTCAAGGTGTAACTTTTGTAAATGATTTTCATTTTGGGAAAACATATAGTCATTGTGTAAGCTTTGGGGCCTTATATATTAACTAATATCATTTTTATGAGTTCCAGGTGTGTTGAAATTAAATTTTACAATCTCCAAATCTCCCATAGATAAATTGACTCATAAATATCCCTGTAAACCTAATTATGACTATACAACATGATTTGGGTATCACTTGGCTATAATTGACTTGATGATTGAATAAATTACTCAATTTTTTTAATCATGGATGTAATTCAGGCCAATTTGATCCTTATGAACCTAGTTGTGTATATATAATGTGAATTGAGGTTGAAATGGCTCAAATTTTGTCACTAATTGAACTAATTACATTATTGGTTCAATCAAAGATGTGATTTGGTTTAGAATGATCCCTATGAACCTAATTTTAGCTATATAGTATGATTTTAGGCTCAATTACCTCCAACTTTATCATTTATTGAACTAATTACTCCATTGGTTCAATCAAAAATACTATTTGGGATAATTTGATCTTTATGAACCTAATTGTGATTATATGATGTTATTTAGGCTCAATTGGCCCTAATTTCATTATTTATTGAATTAATTACTTGACCAATTCAATTAATGATATAATTTGGGCCAATTTGAGTCCCATGAACCTAATTATGACTATAAAAATGTGACATGGGGATTAATTGACCCAATTTCATTAATAATTAAACCAAATACTTGATCAATTCATTTAGGGATATTTTTTTCTACTTTAAGACACGTGAATGTAATTAGGACTATATGATGTTACTTGAGGCTTCATTATCCCTAATTTCATTTTTTATTAAACTAATTAATCAATTAGTTGAAAACTATATGCATTTTGGGCTAGTATGAGCCTCATGAACCTAATTATAGCTATAAGTTATGATTTAAGACTTAATTATCACCAATTTCATCACTAATTAAATAAATTACTCGATTGGCTCAATCAAATATGTAATTTGAGTCAATTTTGGCCCCACTAATCTAATTATGACTATACAATGTCATTCAGGGCTCAATTGGCTCCAATTTCATCACTAATTTAACTAATTACTCAATTGGTTCAATTAGATATGTAATTTAGACCAATTTGATCCAAGTGAATCTAATTATAACTATATAATGAATTTGGGTCTCATTTGGACCTAAATTCATCACTGATTGAATAAATTACTTAATTGGATTAATGAAAGACATAATTTAGGCCAATTTTTCCCCATTAACGTAATTATGACTATATGATGTTGTTTGGGGCTCAATTTCTTTGATTTCATCACTAATTTAACTAATTACTTGATTATTTCAATTATGTATGAATTTATGCAAATTGGAGACCCACAAACCTAATTCCAACTATAAGATGCGATTTAGAGTTTATTTGGCCCTAACTTTGTCATTAATTGAACTAATTACTTGATTGTTTCAATTAGGTAAATATTTTACGCCAAATTTTTCCTTGTGAACCTAATTTCAAGTATATGAAGTGATTTTAGGCTCAATCAAATCTTATTTTATCACTAATTGAATCAATTATATAATTAGTTAAACAAGGAACATAATTTATGAAAATATGAGCCCCATGAACCTATTTGTGATTATACAATGTGAGTTTGGGCTTAATTGGCCTTAATTTTATCATTGATTAAAACTAATTACTTGATTGATTGAAATAGAGACATAATTCAAGTCATAATTAGAATTTAATTGTTCTTATACGATGCCATTTTGGGTTTAATTGGCCCTAATTGCATCACTAGTTGAACTAATTACTTGAGTGGTTCAATTAGGGACATAATTTGGGCAAATTTAATCCTTGTGAATCTAATTATAACTATATGATATCATTTAGGGATCAATTATCTCCAATTTCATTCTTGATAGAATCAAGTACTAAAATGGTTCAATCACATTTGGGACAATTTCATCCTCATGAACCTAATTGCAGCTATATGATGTCATTTTAGGGATTAATTGGTCCCAATTTAATTATTGATTGAATTATTTACTAAATTTATTTTTATTAGGGACATATTTTGAGCTATTTTGACTCATTTCTACCTAATTATGATTATATAATTTGATTTGGAGCTTAGTTGTCCCTAATTTAACCATTGATTGAACAAACTACTCAATTGGTTTGATCAAGGATGTGATTTCACTAAATTTGAGCCATGCGAACATAATTGGGACTATGAGATGTGACTTAGGGTTTATTTATCCCTAATTTTATCAATCATATCATTATTAATTTAGCTAATGATTAAATTGGGGTTAATTAAGCCCAAGTCACATTATATAGTTGTAATTATGTTCACGAGGTTACATTTAGCCAAATTATTCCCTTGATTAAACTAATTGAGTAAGTAATTTGATAAGTGATGAAATTAAGGCCAATTATGCCCTAAATGAAATCATATAGTCAAAATTAGGTTCACAAAGAAATGTATTTCCCGAATTGCATCTTGAATTTAAGAAATTAAGTAATTGGTTCACTTAGTGATGAAATTGGACCCAATTAAGCTCTATATCACATCATAGAGTTATAGTTAGGTTTAATGAACTTAAATTCACCCAAATTTTGTCTAAAATTAAACCAATTAGTTAATTAGCTTAATTAATGATAAAATTGGGGCTAATTAAATCGTAAATGGCATCATACGATCGTAATTAGGTTCATGGGTCTCAAATTAGTCCAAATAGAGTCCCTAATTGAACAAATCATTTAATTTTTTATTCATTAATGAAATTAGGGCTAATTTCACTTGGAATCACTTCATACAATCCAAATTAAGTTCAAATTTCTCAAATTTTTCTAAATCACATTCATGATTGAACCATCAAATATGATGTAATTGATGTAAATTGAGCCCTAAATATCTTTGTATCATCATAATTAAGCTTAGAGGGTATAAATTACTTCCTTGATTAAAAAAATTGAGTAATTTCTTTAATAAGTGATTAAATTAGGGATAATTGATCCCTAGATCACATTATATAGTCAAAATTAGGTTACATAAGATCAAATTCTACCAAATGATATATCTAATTAACTCAATCAAGTAATTGAATCAATCAATGATGAAATTTGGGTAAATATAACTTCAAATCAAATCATATAGTTACAATTAGGTTCATGGGGATCTAATAACCACAAATTATATCCTTGATTGATCCCATCATGTAATTGATTCAAGCAGTGTTATATAACACTAGGGCCATTTAAGTGCCATTTCACACTATGTATTTTCAATTACATTCACAAGCATAAAATTGGCATACATTACATCCTTGATTAAACTAATCAAGTAATTAGTTCAATCATCAACTCCATGTTGGCCAAATGATACCCAAATCATGTTGTATAGTTGTAATCAAGTTCATAGGTATATTCATGAGTCAATATCCTTGAGTATCTCATTATATATGAGAGATGTGAGGTTTTTAAAATTATATTCTGACACACCTAAAACTTAGAAACATGTAAATAATCAATTAGAAAGGTGTAAAAGCCTATAAAATTATTATATGTTTTATTAAAATAGATACTTATTGAAAAAATTACACCCTAAAAACTTTATGTTCAATATTGAAATCTTGAAAATATCTAAGTACGGACCAAACTATATTTTGAAAAACTATCTTTCAAATGATCACTCCTAAACCTATGAGACTATTTCTAGAAGATGCAAAGTATGCATAATTTATTATATCTACTAAATTAAATTATAATGATACTTAACATTTATTTTAGTAAATACACACCATGCCATTCACTTTTTTTAGTGTGCACAACTTGGAAACCTTAAAAATTCAAAAGTAGTAGTATTGTGTATGCACTATAACACTTACACATTTTAGATTTGGTGGTTATTGAGCCAAAAGTATAAAATACCATATGCATTTATTAAAATCTATTACATGATTTGTGTAAATTAAATTTTGGCAAAAGAAGTCCTCTATTTGGCCCCTAACCTCGTGTACTCACTCTTTGTACATTGGGATATAAAAAGGTAATATTGGGATGAATGATTATAGTGGACTAGTAGACCCAACATTGATTGTAGACAAAGTTAATAGGCTAATAATTGTAACTAGGATATTTTATAGACACTAAATTTCACCATTTAGTGTCAAAATTTAATTTGACACACTAACCCCTCACTATCCAATTTAAATTCATATTAAGATAATTCCTTCTAAATTTTGAATAATTGATTAATCATAATTAATTAAATCATGTGCACCTATTTCCTCAAAACTAATTATAAATCTAGATTATCCACCTCATTTAGACATCCTCCACATTTGTCTCAACTAAATGTTGACTAATCCAACCACCTTCCATCTTGCTCAGCCATCTTATGAGTCATCATGGAAAATTTTAAAAAAATTATGAGACATCTCATAATTTTTTAACTATCTTGACCCATTCATGATGAATCACTCAACTACCAACTAACTCTCCTCCTTCTAAAAACATATGAATTAGTAATCGTCTATTAGGATGAAGACTAAAATATAACCATTGATTATTTTAATAATTAAATAATTTCAAATTATTCTCAACCATTCATCTCATCACCCTCAAGCCTACACATTGATGTGCAATCCTCCACTCAAATTATCCACCTTCAATATACCAAAACTCTATCAAATTATCCTTTTGAATCCATTGAGATTAAAAGAATTTGTAACCATACATTGCCTAATTCCATCCATTTTGATAATATTTGAGAAACAACATGCATCAAACAAGAAAGAGTAAATATGTAAGAAATAACAAATCTACCATTGATCACGCAATGAAGAAGCTGATGAACATGTGTTTCATAATTTGTAAGTATTTCATTAGTTAAATTTATTTTATTATTGTTGCTCTATCAATAGGTTAATGCAATTTAGGCATGATTACATTGCATTTTGTCTTCTTAATTTATATTTTAAATTTTACACTATACACATATCATATAACTTCACTTCAAAAATATAAAGACATCATAATGGGATGGTAGTTGTTTAACCATTGGCCACACCCATAATCTCACCAGTTAGGGATTCAAAGTTATATATCCTAAAAATCTTTCAAGAATTTTTAGATTAAATTTGTACTCTTCATCATAAAATTTAAGTTTAGCCATCCCCTTATCTTTAATAAATTTTATTGAAAATTGACAACATTTGACTACTTCATCTGGTACAAAAATGTGGCCCTCTTCTTCAATGTATTTTCCCTTTCCATTATCATCATATATATTATAGTTATCAAGTTTTATTGAAACATTGATATTGGAGAGTAATAAGAAGATTTTTTTGAGATTGACACATATAAAACACAAAAATATATAAATTAAGATTAAAACTAATTGATAGGTAAAAATATAAATATATGTCTTTTATTTGTGGTCTTTAATATATTTCTTAGGAAAAATATGGAAAAAAAGAACTATTGATATTATAAATTACTTAAAGAGGTTAATATTTTAAGTAAAAAATATTTTTTATATTATAACATTTTAAAAATGCCAAACTTATTAAAGAGTAATAGTAAAATAAAGAAAAAAAAGATTAACTAAGTACTTTACACTCTAAAAATATTTAATTATTAAAATTAAAAAAAATAATTAAACTTATTTATTCATAAAAAATGACACATTACTCTTCCTCCTTCTCTCTCACTTATTTAACATGTCTTATCCTTTTGGAATTAACTTACGAGAGTGAAAATGACATGAGTTATAAAGAACAAAACTTATAAAGTAATTGTTTTGGGACCCATGTAAAAAATTATGATGCAAATCATATGCAACTTGTGCAGGGTTTTAATTATAATTGGGTTTCATGGAAAAATAAAAACACCAAAACATTGGTGACACCAAATTTACCCAATTCCCAATGCCATTCCCATGAAATGTAGTAGTGATTCCTCCATACACACTAGCCGATCACCCTAAAAATGATAGAATTATTAGATATCAATATAACTAATTATACAGCTATCACTTCAAAAAAATTAATAAAATAACATTTTCCATGATGCCAAAACTAAAGGAGTACAAAATGGCTCTTTACAGTAGGCACTAATCCAACATCTCTTTGATGAATGACATCGTGTTCATGACTCCTTCACTAGTTCCAATAACTAGCCAAACATAATTTGCTTCTACCTCACATAAATCTTGAAATTTTTATTAAATTTTAGGAATTATAAAAAAATAAATAAAATATCATTGAAAACATGAAATAATTAATGTGTAAATGAGAAATATTACATTAATAGAAAGCCACAATAGAATGTAAGAGACAATATTTGTCAAGTGGGAAATCGTTAAATGTAAGAAAACTAAAAATATGAAGAAGGCTTGAAAAATAAAATTATTCAAATATAATCTCAATCGATGAAATAATAATAGATAAGAGAAATGGGCCTCAAGCCATAAGAGAAAATCTCAAGATAAAAGTAGTGGTAGTTTAGTGTGTAATGAGAAAGGAGAGAGCTCAATAAATAGAGTTAGAAGGAAAGAGGAGTTACTTACACAACATTCTTATGCGTGTCAAATGTCCCTTTTCTATATAGGTGAGGGGGATGTGTATGAAAGGTGTGGCGTGAGTTACATGTGAATGTCACTCCAAGATTACCTACAAAAGGACAAAATAGGTTTGGCACCTCATAAATTTGGGATAAGTGAATTTATTATAATAAGAAATACACAACTAAAATAGACTTAGGATTAACCTAAACTAGCCTAAATAATTATTAATATTCAAAACTAGACATGTATACAAGCAAGCTTATCCACATAAAAAATAAAAATGGCAGTGTGAATAATAAAATTGTCTTTACTTGGTATTAAAATTTTAACTAAGCATGTTTGAAAGAAAATCTAGCAAAACCCTGCAAATGTTGATCCTTCAAAAATGGGAACATTAGTATAGGGTATGAACATACATCAAATCATGATCACAAATATATTTTTAGGCATACAATGTTGTAACATGTTTGCCCACCTATGGTCATGGAGATTAATAGTACAACCATCAATAAGCTAAAAACATTAAAGCCTCTTCTCAAATACCCTTATACATAGTCATACACACAAATAAACTAAAACAAAACTATTGTTACTCAACTCCCCACCCCATGTTCCCCCCACATTTTTAAAAATTTAAATAGGGACTCACGATTACTTTGAAGTCTTTTTGATTGGTTCTACAAACCTCATGAGACTCTGATAATGTGCTTTTGCATTAAATATTAAGGTCTGGTCATGTTTCAATTTCATGGAATCATGTATTTGACATTGATGTATTAATTGACATGTACACATGTGGAATGACAATTTATCTCTTCTATGATTAAAATATCAAATTGATATATATTTATGATGTGTTTGCTAAATGTATTTTTTGAATGCTTAAGACTACAATTCTATTTTTGACCTCTATTGTGTTTTAGTCAAATCTATGAATGCCATAATTTTGAATAATAGCTTAAATATTATACACATGTATTGGCCTTTATGATATAAATTTATGCTTTAGATGCTTTATATATTGATTTTAGACTAATGTATTAATCTTGTTTTGAGTTATGTTTTGTTTAGTGACTTTAGATAGCTTCCTAGATGTCAATTTTATTGTAGAGTCTATTATCTTATGAACTCCCTAGATCAACCATTGATCATCCATGTGGCTTAATCACATTATATATAGTCACTCAAGATTAATAAAAGTTTATTATTATAAAGGATTTTCCATGTCTCATTGACCATCCACATGTCTTAATCTCAGTGACCTGGAGCTTCACATAAATAATCACAGTTAAAATTCCTTGAGTCTTTTAAGGTTTTGGGGGTCACCCACATGTCCTAATATCAAAAAATCAATGGGATGAACTATATATAATCATTATGATAGTCCTCTAAGGTCTTGAGGGCCTGTCAACCATCCACCTTGTAGTCATTTATAACCTTGGAACTTTAAAGCCCAAAGTCAATATCTTGAATGCTTAATATCTTGAGGGCCTATGATGGAGCCTCTAAACACCATCTCTGAGACAAAGAACATAGAGAAAAAATGGAGCTATGTAATGAGCCTCAAGCCCATCAACCATTGGATTATCCTAATCAAAGGTTAATGATGGGTCAGTGGTGATCAAGGTTATAAAGTGAAGGCCTGGGAGACTACCAAGTGTCATGATTCTATATAGTTTAAAGGTAGAATGCGATGGGGCTAAATTTGACAATTGTGACCACATAAAAATAATTATTAAAATTAAAATATAGAGAGAAAATGTAGAAAACTAAGGGAAATAACAATGGCATTCAAAATGCAATTTTATAATGACAGAATATCAAGCCATCGACAAAGTCAATTAGGTAATTTGAGTACCTAATAAAGAAGTTATGAAAAAATTGATTGGATAATTTAAATTTAGATTTAAATACAAGCTCATTAAAATGGTTACAACTGTATGGATTAATATTATTAATATAATCTAATTTGCATTATCTTACTAAACTAAAACTGCTAGATCTTGTAACCACTGATAGATTACAGTTTTAGCTTTCAACTTATAGAAGCTAAAGTCAAGTGGATTCAATATAATTGTAACCATGGTTGAAAATCAAGATCAAATATTGAAACTTAAATTAAAATTTAGACTTAGATTCTAATAGAATTGTAACAATATTTCAAATTTTAAATCAACTTGGAGGATGAGGTGACCTGTTCCCTAAGTCTATATAAACATGCAATTTTCAAGTGTAAGAGGAGGAAAGTTAAACATTAAATAAAACAAAGGAAGATTTTGGAATGTTCTATAAATTGGTTTTTATATGCATTTTCTTGTCCATTTCTATTTTTAATCATTAATAATTACAATCTTGTTGACGTATTTAGTAATTAGTTATGTGCAATAAGTATTTTGAATGATCCATTATCTTAGTTACTAGTTCTTATCAATTGGGAATGAACATATGCTATTTTATATTGATATGCATCTATGATTAATGTCAATGTGTCTATTGAGTAATTCATGAATGGCGTATAAGTTCTTTGATATAGATTTCTATTATTTTACAATAACATATTTAGATGCTCTCTATTTTCTTTGTTATAATATCCCATCTCTGGATGTGTAACTGCAATTCTAGTTACAACAACCTTTAGCCAATAACTTTGAGTTTACTATATCCTTTATCCTTATACTCCTTACTATGTATACCTATTGTATATGCTACAATATCTGGCATTAGGCATTATTTTTATCACTTGTTCCTTTCGTGATACCAACTTAGGAGTTTTCTTGGTTCTTAAAACAAATATTTCTTTTTTGCCCTACCTTTACCTCCTTTGGTGGCTTATTTTGGTCCTAATCATTCTATATTAGTGATCATCTAGACATTTAAAGTATATTTCTTATTGCCTTTAGTTCCATTCATCCATTCACATCTATGATAAACAACCTATGCTCTAATGTTATTCCACCAAGTGGTTGTTTATAAAACTGAATACCCCGTAACTCATACCTTGGAATGAATCAAAAGTGAATTTTAATTCATTAATCCTAAAATGTCAGAGGCTAACTTGTAAGTCCTTTAGTGTGATTCCCTAATCAATAGGATATTTTTAGCACTAGAAGGAGGGACACTAGTTTTGACAATATTTAAATCTTTTTGAGAACTTAAAAGAAGAGAGGATTCCAAGTTTCAAATTTTTAGGTTTCTTGAATTCTTATTTTGGTTTACACTGGATACATAAAAAAGGTTTACCAGGTCTAATGATAAATTTGGTTCATTAAATTCACTCTTAGAGTATAATAGAAAGCTAAGATTAGATAAATTTGCTTCCAATAGTTTAATAACTCAATCTTGTTCTCCTACAAGAAGAAGTCAACTATTCATGCATGCCATGGCTTTACCTTAGTTAACTAGTTTTGTTGTGGTTATGCCCAGTCCTTTTCATGATTTTATTATAAATATAGAAAAGTATTTGCCTACTTTCTTATCCTTAGTAGGAATAACTAATGAAGAACATATCATGTCCTTTAAGACTACTTTAGGGTTTAATGAAATAATATATGAAAATGTGGCTTGTAGACTTTTCCCATTTACATTATAGGATATTGTCTATGATTGGCTATTGAATATTTAGGAAGATTAAATCACTTCTTGGAATCTATGTTAGACTAATTTCATAGCTCAATTTGGATAGTTTACTAGCCCAAATATTATATATCAACATTTTGCTAGCATCAAAAGAGAGTCTAATGAGCCAATTAGAGTTTTTAATTCCCAATTTCAAAAGAGGTATAGCATGATAAATATAGCTTATATACCTAATGGTGAAATGGTTTTGGAAATGTATAATACTTATTTAGATCTAGGGATTGATATTTTCTTGTGAAGCATGCCATTAGTTAATACTTTACCCTTGGCATATGTTGAAATTATTACTATTGACAAGTGATTAAATATTTTGGCCCATATCATTCCAAATGTCAATCCATGTTTCCAAACTTTGAATCCTATTATTAATAATAATCAAAACATGTCTATTCCAGATCAAAACCATATATATCATCCAGTACCACTGACAAAAGCTACCCCAAATTAACATCTTGATTACTTAAGTAATCATAGTCAGTGAATCAGTCAACATCATATCCAAGATTTAGTCCTAGTCAACACTATCACTACATAGGCTGTAATTATAGACTCTAAAAAATATGGAATGAGTGTTATTCAAAGAACACTCTAAAAATTGAGTAATGATTTCTTGGTCATGTAAAAGCACATGGGAATGCTACAAGTCAAATCAATAATCAAAATTATGGATTTCAAATATATAATAGACCTTTCAAAAGATATAACAATAATATAGAGTAATTACCCAATAAATTTATTGAGATAAACATATTGGAAACAACCTTGCCTAATTGGTGTAGAGTCCATAGTACACCCTAACACATTGTACTGGACTACTTTGAATTTTGTGTAGAATTTGAAAATTTATAGAAATAAATGGAAAGACATGAGATAAATTTTAACCACTCAGAATAGTCTGTTGTTGCTTCTTCTAATTATTCAAGAACCGTTTATGTTATTTGAGATTTATGATTTTCCATTTCCAGTGGAAGATGAGAATGAGATCAAAGATAATAATGATGAAATACATACTTTTTATTAGTTATAGAGAAGTAATTACAATTTTATAAATAAGAAGCTAATTACTACTTCAACTCCTCCAAATAATGTTGTAGTTACTCCTCTAGATCCAAAAGACAACAACAATCTACCTTCCCCAAAAGGAAATAATTATTCTCACAATACAAAAGTATATAATAAATGAGGATAAAATAATGTATAAGACATGAATAAGATCAAATAAATATTATTCTTCATAAATTAACTCAAATTACAGAGTAGAAAGAACTTTGTTGAAAGCTTTGACACATAAATATATATTAACAAATCTAAAACTACTCAGGCTAATGTCATTTATAAGAACAAACCATAAGTACCACCTTTTCTACTAATTGTTAGTTAATTTGGTAGTAACTTACATATTTTTTGGTTTATTCAGTATATTTTTACACTATAATTCTAATATTTATTTGTCATAAGTTGGGATTGACCTCAAAAAATTAAAGAGAATGGTCTTACAATTAAGCAAAACATCAATAATGATTATTGGGATCTTGTCAATGCTCACATACAACTGGATTCTAAACCATGTGTGTAAATGTACATATATATTTTGGTTATTAATATTACAAAAGGCTATGGATTACTATTAAGTTGTGATTAGTCAAAAACATTAAATGGATGCATGGTAACTAATTTTTCACATATGTAGATACCATGGAGAGGAGTAGCCAATCAGATCAAGGTAGATTGAGAACACAAACATCTGATCATAGAGTAGAATGCAAGGAATGACAAGTTAAAGTTCACATCCTCACATGATATACTTTACACTTTCAACACAAAGTATAAAAATCATGATTGATGCAGGAGCATCATCACATCAATGTATATATTTGTCAACTTGCCATATTTTAGTGTTCTTCAATAGTTTAAGAGGTCTCAATATTGAATTTTAGATGGTTAGGTTATATTAAAGAGTTAAGAATGTTTTAATACCCACTTGAATCACATTATGAGTCACCTTATTGTGTGGGTTAGGTAGTTTCTTTATTCTCCAACGTGCCAAAAGAAGTGGAGAGTTAGTTGTAACTAGTTTTGGAAGTCTCTTTTTAATAGATAGTTGTGTTAGTGTATGGATAATTCAAGGTAGGAATCATTCAAGGATGAAAAATTTTATGGTGTTTAATCCAAAGGAAAATATTGTTAAAACTCCAAGTAAATGAAGTAAAGAATCTTATTTTGACAAATGAATAACACATTCCTTGATTCCTATATAATGTGAATGGTATGACTGTGTAAATAGAGAAGGCAAGAAGAATGATAAAAAGGGTATGTTTAGTCGATATTAAATCATTGGTAAGTAGGTTTCAAAGTGTTTTTGAATTTACTTATATGCTTTGAGATTGTTTTCACATTGATAGATGATAAGTGCAAGACAAAATTTATATAACCTATCTTATTTGACTATATGAAGTTATAAGGTCTGAGTGGACTTATTGCATGGAAAATATTGAGATAAAACTAAGTTAAAAGTGAAATAATATAGTTCATAATATTATCGCTAATCTTGTTAAGGTGTTTGTTTACTTAAGAAGTTTGTAAATGTGTGAAATTCATTAATAATTTAACAATTTCCAATCATTGTGTTTTTTGATAAAGATGACTACATTTATAATTAGTTTATAAGACTATATGTGTATGAGTATCCATTGGATAATATACTTGGAAATTATCTTAAAGGTCATGTAAAGTCTTTATGTTGATTGGAATATAAATGTTTTCGACAATTTACTTGTAGACCTTCAGTCAGTGTTTCTGCTATAATACACAATTAAGCAAGATTCTATTAGATATTATATAGAAGAGCCTAAAAAAATGTGATTATTAAATAATATAAATTAATATTATGATAAGGTAAAATAATCCTCTATTTTTTAAGGAATGCCCTTTTAGAGAGAAATAGAACAAGAAACTCATTCTCAGATTACTGCATTCTTGTAGCTATAAGCATAGCCAAATTTGAGCTTGTGAATGTAGTGAATAATAATGTGATGGAGAAGACCAAATGAATAAATAATGAAAAAGGAGGATAATAAAATATGATTAAAATAATATAGTAGTTCTAAATCTTGTAGAAAGTTTTAAAACATTGTTTTGTTCTATCTTGGATAATATAGTCTTGTAGACTCAGATAGAGTTTAGCCTAGAGGATTACCCATGGATAGAGAGAAGGTAGTTGATGATTATGATAGGTGTGATGTATTATTATAGAGGTTATTAAACTCATATATTTATTTGAAACCCTTAACTAATATAATATCTCAAGTTGTGCTAACTAGATGAATATAGTCATGCTAACTTACACAATCAATTGAAGATCTTGAATAAAATGTGAATAATGGCTTTGAATAGAGAACCTTTGTGGAAAGTGTGAGTATTGACACAAGGCACATGATTGAAAATGTCTTGAGAATATAATGTGTTAGAATTATTCTTATTTTTAGATTGAAACAAGACCTAATTCAAGGCATGTGAGAGTTGGGTTTTCATCAAGAGTAGAGAGTGCGAGTTGAAACCAAAAGAGAAAGTAAGCAAGAATAGAGATATGAATAGATGTAATGAATGACATAAAAATGTAGAATTGAAATGTATGTAGGGTACAAAGGCAAAATCAAATAATTGGGTGAATAAAGAGCTAAGAACTGAGCAAAGGCAAAACAAAGTTAGAGCCAAGTGAGAATAGCAGAGGTAAGTTAGTGTTTGAGTTTCTCATTGTCATGTAATCAAGAAGAAATATTGAATCCATTTTCATCATTATGGTATTAGAGTAGTAATATTCTATTGAAAATCTATGTTTTGAGTTATTTTTTGAAGATTTGAACTTAATTTGTATATTGTGATTGAGATTGTTAAGTCATTGAGTTGAAAGGTTATATATAGAAGGATATGAGTTGCTAATGAAGAATGTAGGGATGAAATGACAAGGTTACAAGTATATGTGAAAGGAGAGGTAGAAATAGTTGATAAAGTGAAAGAAAAGATAGGTGTAAAATACAATATCTAATAATGCTTAAATAAAAATAGCAGATCTGTTGAGAAGCTCAAGAGAGGAGCTCATACGTGAGCTTGAGAGATTCCTATAGGTAAGACAAGAGATTCAAGTAAAATAAGACCCAAGTGAGGTCATGATGTGGTAAGTAAAAGAAGGCTTGTTATAAATAAGAATAGGTTTAGATGAGGCCAATTGATTAATAGGCATCTTAGTTGAGATGAGGAGAGAGAGAGAGATAAACAAAAAAAGGTCAAGGTTGAGAAAACCCACCATAAAGAGTAGATGGTGTATGAAGATACCAAGAGGATTGAGATGGAGAAATAAATAAGTGAGATCAGGCAATAAATGGATAAGATGCTGACCAAGATAGAGGATATGAAAGAGATTAGGAACCGACATCTTGGATGGGTCATGAGAAAGAATCCACTTAAGTGGACAATCAAGAAATTTAGTGAGAAGAAGAGGAGACCAAAGGTGAAGTTGAAATCAAGGTAGCCGAGAAAAAGAAATGAAGAGGCAAGAAAGCCTCAAATGATTATGACTAATGATTAATTTGCATGTTTGTATATAGGTAATAAGTTACATGAGTAATTTAAGCATGAAAAACATGCTAATGATGAGGAAGTTGATTGGATAAATGATTATGGTGACATAATCTTGTGTTATCCTAAAGAGGGTGATCTATTGAATGGATATGAAGAAGAAAGAGAAGTTACAATATCACCATGCCTCATGAGAGGCAAGAAGGAAGAAGGTTTCAACCAATAAAGATTGGAGGTGAGCCAAAAAGTACAAGTTGAAGGAAAATAAGGTAAAATAGAAATAAATGAAGTGATGGACATGAATGAAAAGACCTATGAGGTGGCAGTAAGAGGATATAAGGAAGAAGCACAAGTTGGAGTGTTGAACAAGATAGAGTTACATCAGGATGGAGTGATTTATTTGTCATCAATGAAAGATAAAGGTGATGAGAATGAGTATAAAATAGAATAAAAGAAGATGTGGTAGCATATCATGGAAGAATCAGATGATTTGAGTCTCATAGGAGACCAAGAAAGCATTGTGGTAGGTGAGTTGGCATTGGAGACAATCTTGAGCCAAGAAGAAGAAAAGTTGACAAACAAATAAAAATATGAACTCCACAAGAGAAAGAATGAGGTGATTTTAATTTACATGTTTGTTCCATGTGCAGGTTATTGGAAGTAAATAAATGAGAAATAACTGCCCATGAAGAGATTTAAGAAGTAAATTAAGAAGACGAACAAGAGAAAAGTGAAGCAAAGAGGAGCCAACATAAGTAAGCATTACAAAGGCATAGGTATCTCAAGTAGGCCTTGAGATCAGGGTTGGCATGTGATTGAAATGATATGTTGTAAATAATCATCAATGCCAAAAAAATTTATCACTTTCATGGAAAGTTTCTTGCTCCTTAATAGTATGATGTAGGAGCATCATCGCATCAATTTATATATTTGTCAATTTGTCATATTTAAGTGTTCTTGAGTAGTTTAAGAGGTCTAAATGTTTGATTTTTGATGTTTATATTATATCATAGAGTTAATAATGTTTTAATCCCCACTTGAGTCACATGATGAGTAACCTTGTTGAGTGGGTTAGGTAGTTTCTTTATTCTCCAACGTGCCAAAATAAGTGGAGAGTTAGTTGTAACTGGTTTTGGAAGTCTATTTTTAATAGATAATTGTGTTAGTTTATGGATAATTCAAGGTAGGAATCATTCAAGGAGGATAAATTATATGGGGTTGAATCCAAAGGAAAACATTGTTAAAACCCCAAGTAAATGAAGCAAAGATTCTTGTTTTGACAAATAAATAACACAATCCCTATTTCTTGTATAATGTGAATGGTATGAATATGTAAATGGAGAAGGAAAGGAAAATGTTAAAAAGGGTATGGTAAATATGAAATCATTGGTAAGTAGGTTTCAAAGTGTTTTTGAATTTCCTTATATGCTTTGAGATTGTTATCACATTGATAGATGAGAAGTGTAAGACAAAATTTGTATACCCTATCTTATTTGACTGTATGAAGTAATAAGGTTTGAGTAGAATTATTGCATGGAAAATATTGAGAGAAAAATAAGTCAAAAGTGAAAGAATATAATTCATAAACAATCCTTTTAAGGTGTTTTTAGACTTAAGGAGTTTGTAATTTATTGAATTCATTAACAATTTACCACTTTTCAATCATTGTGTTTTTTGATAAAGATGACTGCATTTATAAGTAGTTTATAAGACTATATGTGCATGAGTATCCATTGGATAATATACTTGGAAAGTATATTAAAGTTTATGTGGAGTCTTTATGTTGATTAGAATACAAACTTTTTGGACAGATTACTTGAAGACCTTCAGTTAGTGTATCTACTACAATACACAGTCAAACAAGATTCTGTTAGATATTAATATTATAGAAGAGCCTAACATAATATGTGATGATTTAATAAGATAAATTTATACTATGAAAAGGTAAAATAACCCTTTATTTTATAAGGAATGCAATTTTGGAATAAAATAAAAAAGGAAACTCATTATCTGATTACTACATTCTTATAGCTATAAGCATAATTGAATTTGAATTTGTGCATGTTGTGAATAATCACATGATGAAGAAGTCTAAATGAATTAATAATGAAAAATTAGGATAAGAAAATATGAATCAAACAATATATTTTTTCATAATCTTGTATAAAGTTTTAAAACACTGTTCTGTTCTATCTTGGATAATACTGTCTTGTACACCTAGACAAAGTTTAGCCTAGAGAATACCCATGGATATAAAGAAGGTAGTTGATGATTGGGATAAGTGTTAAATATTGGTAAAAAGGTTAATAAACTCATATATTTATTTTAAACCCTTAACTAATCTAAGGTCTCAAGTTGTGCTCACTAGGTGAATACAACCATGTTAACTTACACAGTGAATTGAAGATCTTAAATAAAATGTGAACAGTGGCTTTGAATAGAAAACCTTTATAGAAAATGTGAGTATTGGAAAAAGGCACAAGAGTGAAAATGTATTTAAAATATAATGTGTCAAAGTTATTGTTATTGTTAGATTAAAATAAGACCTAATTCAAGGCATGTGAGAGTTGAGTTTTCATCAAGAGTAGAGAGTGTGAGGTTAAACCAAAAGAGAAAGTAAGCAATAATAGAGATATGAATAGATGTAATGAATGACATACATACATAGAATTTAAATGTATGCAAGGTACAAAGGCAAAATAACATAATTGGGTGAACAAAAAGTTAAGAACTAAGCCAAGGCAAAATAGAGTTATATCTAGGTGAGAATAGTAGAGGTAAGTTAGTCTTTGAGTTTCTCATTTTCATGTAATCAATCAAAACTAAGAATCCCTCTGCATCAATTACCAAGAGTTAAAATATTTTTCCCAATTATGGAATCTTCATTTTGATGGAGCTAAGTCTAAGCAAGGGTTAGATGTAAGCAATAATTTTTTTGATCTCGATGGAAAAAAATACATGGTTACCTACACTCTACAATTTCCATGCACTAGTAATAGAGTTGAATATGAAGCTTTGATTCTTGGCATACAATTCACCCTGAAGTATAATTTAAAATAATTAATGACATATAAATATTCAAAATTGGTTTTTATGTAAATCAAGAATGAGTTACAATGCAAGTTGTCATACCTAAAAACATACAAGCATAGAGATTAGAATTTAATGGAATCCTTTAAGGCATTCAACACTATAGCTATTCAAAAATAATAAAATTAGATAATTGATCCATTAAATTCTTTAGAGTCTAATTTGATACCCATCCATGAATCAAAAATGAAAAAAATCTTGGTGGAGTTAGTACCAGATAACATAGAGAATTTATAGGTATTTGATGATGATCAACAGATTGCTTAATTTCTCACTAAATTTGATGTATTTTAATATGTAATAATACATGATAAAGGTACAAGCACATGAAAAAAAATATTTAGGAGATTATGGAATTATGCAATTGAAAGAGAATTAGATACCCATGGGAATGGTTTCTTTGGAAATATTTTTTGATGTAGATCTACAAGCGCAAATGCAAAGATAATCCAAGACCCACGAATATAAATTAAACAAAGAGAAATTGGGAAATGATGAATATCCTCAACATGTCAATATTGGTTTGAGATATACCAAAAGTGAAAAATATAAATTAAACACATGTTAATGGAATATAAGGATGTAATTACATAGACTTATGAGGAATTGAAGATTTTTGATCCAAGAGTTATTACTCACACTATCCCTTTGAAGAAATATCATAGAGATTTTAGGCAATGCCAAAGACCAGTCAAACTATTTCTTGAGCCTCTTATTCATAAGTATGTCTAGAAGTTATTGGAAGCTAAAGTTGTGTTCTTAATCAGGTATTCTACATGGGTAGCCAATTTAGTACTAGTCAAAAAGAAAAATGGTGAGATTATAGTATGTGTTAATTTTATAAAAGTGAACAAGGCTTAAGATAAAGGTAATTATCCTCTTCCTTGCTAGATGAAATAATTTTGATTTCAATTGGTTTTGAAATGATGTATTTTTAGTGGATTCTCATGTTATAACTAGGTGCTAGTCAAATCTAAGGATAAAATGAAGATAAATTTTACCATTAAGTGGGAAAATTTGCATATAAAAGAATGCCTTGTGGATTAATAAATGTAGGAGATACATTTCAATGTGCCATGGAATATTATTTTCAAAGACTTGTTGGTAAATGTATCATTATTTACATGGATGACCTCACAATATTTTTTAAGAATAAAACTGATCATGGAGATCATTTAGAGAAAATATTGCACATATGTAGAAAGTATGGAGTGTCTCTGAACCCAAATAAAAACATATTTAGAGTGAAAAAAGGAAAGTTACTTGGAAATGTGATCACCAAATTTTGAATTTACATTGATCCAGAATTAATTCATTCCATATGTGAAATAGTTCTTCCAAATAGTAAGAAAGAGTTGAAATCATTCTTTAAAAAGATTAAGTAAGAAAATTAATCTCTGATATTGAAAAAATAGTCAAGCCTTTAAAAAATATGTCAAGCAAAATCACAAAATTGAGTGGACTAATGAAGCCAAAAAGGCTTTTCAAGTTATCAAAAATTCTATTATGCAATCTCCAGTTCTGACAAGTCCAGATTTTAGCAAGGATTTTTTTTATATTCTTTCACTTCAAAGCACACCATAATTTTAATCCTTACATAGAAGAGAGAATATAGTGAAAACCTAATTGATTTCATGAGAACTAGTTTTAAATATGTAAAATTAAAACATTACATGATAGATAAGTAGATTTATGCATTGATTAAAGTTGTAAAAAAATTTAGACATTATGTTTTGTAGACTAAGATTAATGCTATTATCCCATATCCAACTGTTAAATTCACTCTTGGACATAAGGAATTTGGTGAAAGTAAGAGTAAGTGGATCTCCAAATTACAAGAATTTGATTTGAAAATTAAACCAAATAAAATAGTTAGATGTTAGGAAATTATATAGCTTATGACTGAACTAGATCCATGCTTATCAATAAAACAAATGTATGAAATATAGGTGTCAAAAGGTGAATGATATGACCAAATCATCCATTACATGTAATCTAAAATTAAATAGAGAACATAAGTGAGATATTAGACTCAAATCTTCACATTATATGATCAAGAAATGAGTCCTTTATATTGGTAAAAATAGAGTTGCATAGAGAGCAGAACACACAGATGATAATAAAAATCAATAATATTATACTGCACACTATATATTTTTTCAAATGAAACTATTAAACATATATAGGAAAAATATTTCCTATAATTGGGGGGATCATATCTCCACCAAAATCTCCAAATCTCCCTATAATAACTCAATCTTACAAACTAACTATATATGAATATATTATTTTTAGAATGTATTCGAGTAACTAACAAACTATAAAACTCTATTAATGTATTATTGTTTAATTAACAATACTTATGTTATTATAAATTAATAATGTGAAAATAATTCAACATTCAACCCCTTGTGCACATTATTAATCCCTAGTCTACACCCCTTTAATGTGAACATGGGTAAAACAACAATCCCATATCTGCACTTGTACTCATGATTTGGTGATTTTCACAGGATAATCACAGACTTTATAGTTGGTTTTAAAAATGGTTAAACAACAACTACAAACAAATGGTTTTAAAAGTGGCTAACCATAAACCACATCATGATGTACAATATAGTTACTAGCTCTCATCACTATCACATTTTAGAGAAGTTACATAGAAATATTCAATTCACTTATGACAAACGTGAATAAGCATACAACATCTATTCTTATTTCAAACCAGACCATGCTAAAAAATAAATATGCTACTAAACTAGAAAGTGGCCCCATTGTTAATGGCTAACAAGAGGCTATGAAACCTCCAACCTCTATTTCCTCTATCCTCTAGTAAGTGAAGCTACTTACTAAGCACATGTGTTGATGAAGTTCGGTTGTATAAATGTTTTAAAGAGAAACCCCTCCCATAATTTGGACATCATGTACAAGTTAAAATGCATCTATGAGGTAAATATTTTTATATTTTACAATTTTTTATAATGACTATATGACACCTAAGCCTAAATGACTTTGACTTTTTTGACATATGAACACTTTGAATTTTTTGACTTGACTCTTTTGACATTTTTATAATGCATTATTGACATGAACTCAAATAAACCTAAAAGCATTGAAATACTAAAGACTCAATATGTTGCCTATTATAATAATAAAAAGAGAATTAAACCTTAACATAAGACAAGACTTAATTGACAAAACCGACTCATAAAATTAAAAATGATCTAATAAACTAGACTTTGTAATTTTAACCAACCTAAATACTAAAATAAAACTAATCTAAATTAAAATCTATTAATTAACCAAATAACATCTCCTATCAACTTGATTTTTATAACATTGACAATTCTACCTAATGAACTAACAATTATCATATGACTAAAAAATTTTAAAGACATTTATGACTTAACAAAAAATAAAACCTCAATTATTCTACTAAATGCATGTGTGGATAAGTGCATGAAATTTGAAGTGTATGAAGTTTATTTTGATGATGTTTTGGAATCCATGGAGTAAGATCTATAGTGTTTAATTAGGCCATTGCTTTGCATGAATAATGAGTCAAGGGAGTCACCGTACAAGGAAAAAACATCAAGTTCAACCTTGTCATGGTAGAGATATGATGGCTACGATGGATGGAAACAAAATTTGTCAAGAATCCTACTGACTGAAACTAGAATGGAGAATGGAATGGTGATAAATGAAAAATCTAAAAGGGTGACGGTGAAGTTAACTTACATTGATCTACTAAGCATAAATGATTTGTCCCAAGTAAACTCTAATATTCAAGATGTTTGTTGAGACTCAAGCCAAACTACATGAACATTGCATTGATCTCTGTAGATTGAAAATGATACAATGCAATAAATAACTCTACGCAAAGATGAAGGAAGTGAGATTTTTGGAATGAAGCCAAGTATCCATAATTTATCATTCTTCCTAAGAAGCTGAACTCCACACCACATATTGAAAATCCTATATAGCAGATTGAGTGTTGTAGAAAGGTTCAAATATAATACTTGTCAAATCTATCAAAGAATATGAACAAATTGAGATAGAAGGTTATTTTTTGTTTGAGTAATATAGAAGTGATATCTTCTTTAATATGGAAAAATTCAATAAAAAAAGATTCAATGATCTATGTGATCCAATGTATTTAGAATGTTAAAAAATCTAATGTAAAACCCACATAGCTAAGACTCTTGTAAAATGACATAAGCTCTTGCTATTTAATATTGACAGATCTATTCAAATCTCTAATTCTTTCTTTCATACACGATGACTAGGAGAATATAGATGAAGAAGCTAAAACCAAAATTTAATACTATAAGAGACACATTTATGACTAAACATAAACTATGATAATTTTTTTATAAAATCAATCATTACTCATCCTCAGGGGTGAAATCAATGGATGCCCCTTGAAATTCCTCACAATCCCATCCCACTCTAATACTAGATATTGGTAAAAATAGAGTTACATAGAGATTTGAACACACAAGTGATAATAAAAACCAATAATATTATACTTCACACTATATATTATTTCATATGAAACTATTACAAATATATACAAAAACTCTTTCCTATATTTGGGAAGATCATATCTCCACCAAAATCTCCAAATCTCCCTATAATTACTCAATCGAACAAATTGACTATATACAAATATATTATTGTTACAATATATTTGAGTAACTAACAAACTATAAAACTCTATTAGTGCATTGTTTTTTAACTAACAATAATTACTTTATTAAAAATGAATGATGTGACCATAAATCAACACTTTATAGAAGAAATTATGAAAGGATTGACTTAAGGTGTGTTTCTAAGGAAGAAGTTATTGAAATTATTTATAATTTACATCAAAAAATAGTTAGTGGAAATCACTTAAGAAATGCTACAATCCACCAAATATTAATAAAGAGATACTACTAGCCTATAGTTTTTGAATATGCTCACTACCATGTAAGGAAATGTCATGAATGCCAAGTCTTTGGTAAAAGAGAAGTTCATACAGCTATGCCTTTACAGTCAGTCATTGAGGAGAAGCCTTTTTCATAATGGGGAATGAAATTTGTGGGTGTAATTAATCATAATTCTTTAGTTGGGAATAATTTTTTCTTAATAACAACTGGTTATTACACTAGATGGATAGAAGTTGTGGCCACGAATAATTCTAGAACTCAAGATGCTATCAAATTTATAGAAGAGAATGTATTAAGTAGATTTTAGACTCAAGTTTATCTAGTATGTGATAATGGACCGACATTTCAATTTATTAAATTTATAGAAAGGGCCCATGATAATCATATCATCATCAAGTTTTCATCTAATTATTACCCACAGGGAAATGGAGTGACTAAATCCACTAATAAGAGTTTGATAAATGCTATTAATAAGTCAGCTCAAAACAAACCTATAGAAAAATATCTATTGTTTAAGTATGCATTATGGGAAGATTGAACTAGACATAAGAAAATTCTTAAGGCTTCACCTTTTCTACTCATATAACAACCATTGTGCCCTATCACTCTTAAATTACCAACATATCAATTCATACATGAATATATGGGGGGAAATGATAAGATCTAATCTAGATTGATAAATATAATTGAGATGGAAGATGCACAGACTAAGGCATTACATAATTTTGACAAACATCAATATATCATGAAAAGATGATTTGACAAGAGATATAAGAATAAAGTATTTATAATTTCAGACCTTGTCCTCTTATGGGATAAAACACATGAAAATAAGGGACAACATAACAAGTTCACACCTCTATGGATTGGACCATATCAAATTGCTGACATTCTAGGTAACAATGCCTTTCGATTGAAGTAACTCCAAGGTAATGATCTCAATCTTCCAATTAGTTGGTAATTATTAAAGCACTATTTCATGGCTGATCCATCTGGAAGTGATTCAAAACCATTGTAAGTTTTGAGTAGATTTAGGATTAGATTAGGTTTTTTTATTTTCTTATAGTAGTTTCACTATTTTTTATGTTTTTAGAGTAGTTTCTTGCTTTCAATGTCTTTTACTTGGTTGGTTTTGTTGTTTTATAGGTTAGTGGTATTTGGTTCAGAATACCTTGGTGAGTTTCTTATGCTAAAATCATTTAAAGTCCTTATCCATACTTATGAGAGAAAGCTTCATGATAAGATATTCACAAGGGATGATTCTATTGTATAAGAAATCTTGAATTTAGATATGTACTATAATTTAGATAAGGATTTATTTGAATTGAATAAATTCACCAGGTTTATAAAAGCTTCTCTAAGGTTTTCATGTGAATTTAGAAAGACTTTTCATTTTCAAGATTAACTACGCTTATAAATTTTAATACTTGGAATGATAAATAATAAATAGTGAGATATATACATTCTAGTAGGGATGTATTGAAACATAATAAGTCTTTTTGAATTATTAATAACCATCCAATAGTCATTCTCAACCTGAATACCATTGGTGTTCTATGTTGATAGGAATACATGACTATAAAATTAGAAAATTATAAAATAAGGAAAAAGTGCAAAGAAAGATCAATTAATCAAAATCATATGAACCCATGGGTAAGGGTGATTCAAGTAAATTCTATCAGGGATATGGCTCCTGAATGGTAGTACAAAAAGGCTTTGAGTGGAATTGAAGGTATCTCTATCAGGGATATAGATGCCTAGATGGTAGCAGAGCAATGCTCATGATTCCTGATTTCTATTGAATTCAAAAGTTTCAAAATGAAGCCTAAAGTTTATGTTCATTGATCTAATAAAACTCTCATGATATGGGTTAAATGAATGTCACACATTCACATATAGATCTTTTAGAATGAGGGGCTAGTGTGTTACATGGAAAGTAGGAGTCTCTTTAATTTATTTGATTTGTTTATTCTTTTCATGTAAAGTCAATTATTTTTTATGAAGTGCATTACTGAAAGTTATAGGTTCTCAAATACTCAAGAGTATTTCCCCATGAATTTCCATTTGTTATTGTTCAACACCCACCCATTTAAAGATTTTTAAATAAGGACCCACGATTGTTTGGAAGTCTTTTTGACTGGTCCTATGAATCTTAGAAGACCCTGATAATGTGATTTCGAATTAAATATTAAGGTTTGGTCATGTTTCAATTTCATGGAATCATGTATTTGACATTAATGTATAGATTGACATGTTCACATGTGTAATGACATTTTCATTATGCTAAGATCAAAAGATCAGATTGATATATATTTATGATGTGTTTTTTCAATGTATTCTTTGAATGTTTAAGACTATAATTCTACTTTTGACCTCTATTATGTTTTAGTTGAATCCATAGATTATATACTTTTTTAATAACAGATTAAATCTTATGCATATGCATTTTCCTTTATGGTCTAAATTCATGCTTTAGATGCTTTATATATCAATTTTGGATTAATGTATTAATATAATTATGAGTTATGTTTTATTTAGTGATTATAGACAACTTCATAGACATCAATTTTATTGTAGAGTCTATAATCTTATGAACCCCCAAGATTAACCATCAATCATCCACATGGATTAATCATGATATTTACAGTTTCTTGACATTCAAAATTTTTTCTAAATCTAAATGAATTTTTGTGTCACATCAACTATCCACATGTCTTAATATCAGTGGCTTGGAAGTTCAAGACAATATCCATATTCAAAATTCCTTAAGTGTTATGAGGTTTTATGGGCCTTCCATAAGTCCTAATATCAATAAATTCGAGGTATGAACTATATCCAAATAATAGGATAGTCCATCAAGGTCATGAGGGCCTATCAACTATCCACTGGAATCCATTCGAAACCTCAAAATCTTAGATCTTCAAGTCAATAACTTGGATGCTTAATATCCCAAGGGCCCATGATGTAGCCACTTGGCACCATCTGAGGAACCAAGACCACAAAGATAACATAGAGCTATGTACTGATCCATCAGCAAATCAACCATTGGATTATTCTAATTAACATCTAGCAATGGGTCAATGGCAATCAAGGTTATAAAGTAAAGACCTGAGAGACCTTCAAGTGTCTTGATTCTGTGACCTTCAAAGGAAAAATGCAATGGGGATAAACTTTATGGTTATGGCCACATCAAAATACATAATAAAAGCAAAATACAAAAAGAAAATGTAGAAAACTAATGAAAATAGTAATGGCATTCAAAATGAAATTTATCAATGATGAAAGATAAAGCCATGGACAAAGTCAATTAGGCAATTTGAATGTCTAATAAAGAAGTGAAAAAATCAATTGCGTAATTAAAATTTAGATTTAGATTCAACATATTTAAAATGTTTAAAACTATATGGATTAATATTGTCAATAAAATATAGCTTGCATCATCTTAATAAAATAGAACTGCTAGATCTTGTAACCACTAACAGATTAAAGTTTTAGCCTTAAACTTGTAGAAGCTAAAGTGAAGTGGATTTAACAAAATTGTAACCATGATTTAAAATCAAGATCATAGCTTGAAACTTGAGTTAAAAGTTAGATTTAGAATCTAACAAAATTTTAATAAGATTTTAGATCTGAAATTAACTTGGAGGATGAGGTGACCCATTCCCTAAGTCTATATAAACATGTAATTTTCAATTCTAAGAGGAGGAGAATTCAACATTCAATAAAAAAAGGAAAATTTTGGAGTGTTATATAAGTTAGTCTCTGTATATGTTTTCTTGTCTATTTTTGTGTTTAAGCATTAATAATTTCAATCTTGTTGATGTATTTCACAATTCATTATGTGCAAAAGCTAATTCGATTGATCTATTATCTTAGTTACTAGTTCTTGTCAATTAGGAATGGGCATAAGTTATTTTAGATTAATATGCATCTATGATCAATGGCAATTTGTCTACTAAGTAATTCATGAATGGTGTATAAATGTCTGTGATATATATTTATAATATTTTTTAACAACATATCTAGATCCTCTATATTTTCTTGGTTATAATCTCCCACCTTTACATGTGCAACTACAATTTTGGTGGTAGCAACCTTTAGTTAATAATTATGAGTTTACTATATCCTTTATCCTTAGAATCCTTATTATGTCTACATATTTTGTATGCTTTAGTAGATGGCATCAGGCATTATTTTTGGCACTTGTCCCGTTCATGAAATCAACTTAGGAGTTTTATTGTTCTTGAAACAAATATTTATTTCTCACCCTACCTTTCCCTCCTTTTGTGGTTTCTTTTAGTCATACCTGCTTTGGATTAGTGATCATGCAATCATTTCAAGTAGATTTATTTTTTATTTTAGTTTCATTCATTCATTCGCATATGTGATAGAAACCTATGCTTTGATTCTATTCCATAAAGTGGTTGTTTATAAAATTCAATAACCCACAACTCGTGCCTTGAAGTGAATTTTGATTCATTCATCCTAAAATGTTAGAGTTTACCTCATAATTACTTTGGTGTGTTTAAAACCCTCATCAACAAAAACTTTAAACATAAAAATAATATATAACATCCAATAGATAACCACTTCATCACTGTGATTTTTCACCTTTTCATTTCAAATTCATTCCATCTCTCCAACTATACCATTCGGTCTCCAAATGATCCAAAACTTAGAAGCTTTGGTTGAAAGATAATTCAAGAAATAAGAAAAACATAAATGTAATAATGCTATCTCTGAGAAGAGATGTTTTATTGCTCAAAATTACAGATTCAACATATGTCTATCTTTGGGAAGAGATGTCTAATTTCCATTTCAGGTTACATCTTCATTTATACACATTTTTAAGGTAGGAAGAGGATGTGGAAGGTCACCAATCTTGAGGGAGATTAAGTGATTTGACTTCTATGATTTACAACAATACAGAATTTAAGGAATTACTATTTTTAGAAACTTACTATTTTTAGATTGCACTAATAAAATTGAAATTTAAGGCACTTCTATTTGATTTTATCCCTGTGCCATATCATGATGTTCCCCTCATTCTTATCTTTCCAATGGTTCAAATGGGGAATCAAATGGAGCTATGGTGCAAAAGTTATGGCTCCTAAAAGTTTTGCCACCAATTGGGGTAGAAGCATCACCTGCATTATTGCCTAAAATATTTCTCGGATCATTCCTCCCTCCTTGAGAAGTAATGGTCCCCATTGCATCAAGATTTTTCATCAAGTGTGGAAGTTGTATTTTGATTTGATTCTCATTGCATACTTGTAATGGACTGTGCTTTGTGGAGTTATGAAGGGCCCAATTTTTCACCATTTCAATTTGACCATCAGTCTGTGGATGGAAGGACATGAAATTATTTAGCTTGGTATCTATTTTCTTTTATTATTATGTTGTTTGTGTAGTCAGGGTTGCAACATTGACCCTTTTGGATTCTTGTGGCTTGACCACCATGAGAAGAAATTTCTTGGCACTAAACAGGGAGACAAATGTAAAAGGTAGTACCTCTGGTACTCTATATCATCATGTTCCAAGAGTGAGGGTGATACTTCAAGTTCTTGATTCATAGATTCCATGTCAATCATACATGAATGGCTGACCAAAGAGTACATCATAAACATCTAAATTGACCACATGACATAAGACCTCATCTTGGAAAGGTTTTATTACATATGAGAGAAGAAATTGGTGGGTGACACAGAGGTTTCTTGATGCAGGAGCATCTACAACGGCTACCTGAAGACGTGGTCAAAGTTGGAAATTCTCAAGCATACAAAGTTCAAGTCATGTCTTAGTTTTGTATTTGAATTCATATTGTTGTCTTTTCCCTCCTAAATGTTGTTAAGGAGGAATAAATGTAAAAATTAAAAGTAAAAAGGTATTTGTTGAGTTTGTTGAGGAAATAAGGGAGGAGTGGTTGAAAATATTTCAACCTTAGTATATTGTTGAAACTTAAAAACTGTATTGGTTTTATCTTGAGCCCAAATTGGGCATAGAGGTTAGGGAGAAGACTCTTAAAAAGAGCAAAAGAGAGAATTCATAAAAGAGAGAGAGAAGGAGGATGAGTTGGACGTAGAGGAGAGGAAGGACAGAGAGGAAAGGACCTCTCTTCAAGGAAAGAGATGTAAGAAGAGGAGAGGATTTCCAGGAGGGAGAAAATGAGTCAGGTAAGAAGAGGAGAGAGACAAAGAGGAAGAGAAGGAGAATCTCTCATTTAAGGAGAGAGGAAGAATGATCAGCAGGCGTGGAAGATTGCAGCGAAGATACTAGTAGTTGACTAGAACTGGGATGCTCAGCAGGGGCAGAGTTTAGATTGTTAGAGAAATAGATGTGAGGAGGTAAGCCATTATGCAAGTTTTCATTCAAATTTATATACAGTCTGTGTGTAGACCATTCTACAAAAAAAAAGGAAGGTGTGGTGAGAGTAGCAGACCTATAGGTCTTTATGGAAGAGGAGATTAGGAGAAGTGAGGAAGGTCGTGAGACCTGAAATTGTAAATAAAATTATATTTGGAGATCAGTAAAAGCATGTTTAATTACTATGGCAGTTTATGAAGGCAAATAACTTCATAAAACTATTGTTCTGAGTAGAAACATATTTCTAGTTTTGTTTAGGGGTTAAAACAAGGTGTCATATTTGATGATTCTGAAATTATTTGTGAACTATTGGAATCTTTGTATAAAATCATGGTATGTATCAATATCTTCTTGTTTTGTTTAATATTGTGAAAGCCATCCAATTTGAGATAGTCAAGCCTTGTCTAACGTGATTGGTGAAGGTGTATAAAGCGGGCTCCGTTGATTAAATCCATATATTAACAAGTGCATACATATGTCAAGACAAGGAGATAAATGCATATTTTTAATCTTTGGAAAGCGTAGAGGGGTTTTTTGAGTCTATAGAAATCCTTGATTGAATGGAATGTGGTTCCAATTGAGTTTAAATAGTTGAGAATGGTGGCAGTGTAGCTCGTGGGCTGAGTAAAGAGAAGAAAATAATAGAATGTGATAGAGCAACAATGTTAATGCTGCTAAACACAAAGGTAGCTTCAAGTGTATCTCCTACGATGTTTGTTTGAATGGAAGCTTGGAAAAACAAAGGTGTAGCTGTGATATGAAACTCATTCAGAGAATTGGCTTGGGAAAACATTCTTGTTAGCCCGAGCGAGTCGAGATCGGCTCCTTATTAAAGAGAAGTTCACCGAATGAGTCTGTATGGTGAAACCACAAATGAATAAAGAATGTATGTTGGGTTTACGTTGTGAATGTCTTTATAAAGTGGAGGCTTTCTTTCATTTTCAAGAATGGCTTGATAATCATTGAAGGAGCCACTAATAAGCTGGAAAATCTATGGACTCTGCAGGTTTAGAAATCTACGGACTCTATAGAGTTAGAAATCTACGGACTCTGTAGGTTTAGAAATCTACAGACTCTACAGGTTTAGAAATCTATGGACTATGTAGGTTCTAAGGAGAACAAAGTGCAACAATTATGGTATCAGAGCAGGTTTCATCATTTTTTTATCAGAGCAATCTAAGGCCAGCCCATCATTTCTCTCTAGACTCAACCATCCAATACTGTATGGATTTGGGTGAGGCTTCATGGACAAATTTAGGCTTTTCACAACACTATCAGAGATTAAATTCTTTTGACTCCCACTATCAAGAATGAAATGTAGAGGCTTACCTTTCAACCATATCTTAGAGTGAATTAGCCTTTCCTTGTCATCTAGCCTCTCCTCATGGGTTTATGATGAAGCAACGATGGCATCAAGCTCAACATCTACAATTTATTCTTCATCCTCTTTAACTGTAGGGTGTGTATGAGGTATAATAGTAGATGTTGAGGATTTTAACTTAGAAAGTACGGACTTGATGGCTCAACATTCTTCTTTGGAGTATATTCTTGATTTATGGTAATCACACCATTTCCCAATCTTCCCTTCCTTTTAGTTGCAATTTTGGCCTCGTGTTTGAACTTATTTGTCACTTTTCCATTTTGAAGGCTGACTCTTCATATTCATTCTTCTATGCTTCTGCTCAATCTTCAACATGAACTTGTACGCCTCATTGAGGGTTTCTAAATTGAAGAGTTCCATCTCCCCCCATATATACCATTGTAGTCCACCATGATATTTGAGAACCTTATGTTTCTCACTTTCTTGGATGCCCAATCTCATAGATAGAGAATGAAAAATGTCAATGTAATCTTGAACATATTATTCCTTACCTTGGCAAAGTTGTGGCCATTCTATTTACAGATCATCATATGCTCCAATGGGGTAGTATTCTTCCTTTACAATTTCTATGAAATCATCATAGGTAGGTTCCACCTCAATGCCAATATCATCCATACTGAATCTCTTCTTGTACATTTCTCACCAATTTTTGATAGGTAATGATGCTTTCAAAAGAGCAAAAGTGATCTTCTCTTTATCAATCAATTTATTTACCAAAAAATATGAAGGCAATTGATCCAACAAATTTTCTACTACATTAGCATTGATTTTGCCTTCAAATGTAGGGATATCAAAATTCACCTAAAATTTGAAGGGTGTTGGGGCACTAAAATGATGTGGGGATGTAGATGAGGAGCTATAATTTCCCATCAAGATTTATTTAAAGAATTTGGGCAAATTATTGTAGCATCTATGCTTGTTATTTTTGGAGGGCTTCATTCACCATTTAATTGAAAGGATTAAATGTCTTGATGTTGTTTGCCATTTGAGGTCATTCGGAGCAAATAGGTGGATAGTTTGGAAGCTCTATTGTTTTCCACCCAAAGCTTCTTGTAGCCTGACCTTGTCCTTAGGATCATACACTTTTAAGATAAACCACTCTAATACCATTGATCCAAAACTTAGAAACTTTGGTTGAAATATAATTCAAGAAATAAGAAAAACATAATTATAATAATGATATCTCTGAGAAGAGATGTATTATTTCTCAAAATTACAGATACAACATATGTCTATCTCTAGGAATAGGTGTTTGATTTCCATTTTGGGTTAAATCTTCATTTATACATATTTTTAAGGTAGGAGGAAGATGTGGAAGGTCACCAATCTCAATGGAGATTAAGTGGTTTTACTTCCATGATTTTCAATAATACAAAATTTGAGGAATTACTATTTTTAGAAACTTACTATTTTTAGACTGCACTACTAAAATTGAAATTTTGGGTACTTCCATTTAGTTTCAGGGGTCAAAACCCATCAAGCGGATATCCATGACATCTCATGATGTTTTCCTCATTCTTATCTTTCCAAAATTTCAAATTGGGAGTAAAATGCTATGGTACAAACGTTATGGCTCCCAAAAGTTTTGCCACCAATTGGGGTAAAACCGTCACCTGAATTGTCACTTAAAATATTGCTTGGATTACCAAACCTATTCAATGATTGATAGTAATTTTTGATCAATTATGAATACATAAAAATTATGGCATATAGATAATAGTTTTAAGGAAAATGGCACATGATTAGGGGAAGAAGTAGAAGGAAGTTTATACCTTTTCAATGGGAATTGGTTGTTACTCTTTCAAGGAAGCTCATTGCAACCTAGAGGAAGAGGTTCAGGAGGTTAGGTATTATGTACGGTTAAAATTTGGTTTAGATGCTGAAGGATCAAGTGTAAATAAATTTGATGAGGCATGGGAGTTCTGGGAAGAATTTATGCTAGGCAAGGGTCTAAATTTTAGGGTGAAAGGTACCTCAGGTGCCAATAATATTCCTATTAGAGGTAGTTAGATAGATGATTTAGGGTATCTAAAGCAGGTAGACACACTTAATTTAGGTTAAATTTATTCTTGATTATTGGATGGTATTTGGATAAAAAATACAAATTTTTGCTTTAGTATTTGGAGCCATTTTACAAAACATCTTGGTTCTAGAAGACTACTCTTTAATTGGTAAGTGTGTTGGTAAGTGGTTGGTGATAGGAGAGGTTGAATCTTGGGTAAAGAAGCATTGGGGGCATAAATCAGAGGTAAGAGTTATACCTAAATTATTTTTAATCACTATTTAATCCTATTTAGAGGCAAAGGATAATATTTTAAATCATCCATTTTGGTCATTGGAAAGCATTGGTCTGAATTTAGCACTGGTAGCCTAATTTTGACATTGTTTTAGCTTGGAATGAAATATTATGTATTTAGATCCACTTTTATAGTCATTCAAGGAAATATTTGGGCCAATATTATCTTAAGGATTTGGGAATTTTTTTGGGGATTTCATCAAGATTGATCATATTTTAAAAGAAAGTGTTTTGGCCTCTTTTGTGAGAGTTAGGGCTTTTTGGATCTGGATTCAAAAATTACTATAAGTATCCTTATCAAAACACAAGGTAGATATTTGACTTAGTCCTTTAATATTGAGAAAATTTATTTTATATACTTCAAGTGTAGGTGACCGGGCCATATTCAATTTTTTTAAGGCTTTACATTTAGGTTCTACCCCCACAATGGTTTTACTGAATCAAGTTTGGTAGCCTGCCTCTAGAACTTCTAGTTCCTTCTTTTAGCGTACAATGGAAAGTTATGGACCTATCAAAGGGATAAGGAGGCCCAAATACAGAGTCAAAAGGAGGTTTAAATAGATTAAAATTTAAAATTGGTATAAATAGAGGCCTTGTTGGAAAAATTGGATAAAAGGGCAAAGAAGAAGGAGGCCCAACTAAGGAAGCAAACAGAGGTTCAACTAGGCCAAAATTTAAAAATTATAAAAACATTGGCCTTATTGGAAAAATTAAATAAAGGGGCAATGTTATCTCCTTTAATGATAAAATGTTTCAAATTCATCTATGTAACATTCACAAGATATTAAGTATATTATTTGATGTTCATCACATGAAGCATAGGATTTGAGTTCCTCTAGCTCTTTGGGAAAATGAGATCCTAAGAAAGGTTTTGTTCTAGATGATAATGAGAAATTTTATGAAGTGGAGGAAGAAGATTATAAGGATGAGTTTAAATCATATGATTAATGATTTATCAATCCCAAAGCTCGGTCCTTCATCTTAACTGGGTTCCTCCTAGGAAAAGAGGGAAAACATTGGCTAAGGAGCATGTGGTAGGAAAAGTCTTAGAAAGTAAATAAGGCACTTTGTATAAATTATTTAAGAATGAAAAATAAGGGGTGGAATTCCCCTCTCTAGGTTTATGAATCTCATCTCCTAAATTATTAAGGGTTTGAATACCCCTAATAAGAGATGTTTGGTGAAACATCTTCTCTTAGTTGCTTCTTTAAATGTTTTATTGATTCAAGATTCAAAACTAAGTCTTGTAGAGGCTTCAAGTCTAATGCAAAATAGTTAGAGCAGATGGAACAAATATTTTGTATAATCTTACAGGTCTTTAGGGGTTTTGAAATTCTCGGGTCTCTAGTCTTAGTTTATGTGGAAATGCTATGTTTTGGTTTAAATTGGAAACTTTGTCGTCTCTCTAGCTTTTCTTCTAATATGAAATTTCTCATGATTAATGTGGATGGTTTGAATGATACTATGAATAAAAATATTTTTTGGAGTGAGTTATCTAATGTTCTAGTAGATTTCCCAAATGAAAAGGTAGTTCTTGATGGTGATTTCAATTCCATTCTTCTCTCTTCTAAGAAACAAGGTGGGTCTTTGTGCATATCCCATTCTTAACTAGATTTCAATAGATTCATTTCTAATAATGAATTGATTGATGTAAGGCCTAAGTAGGGTTTTTTTTAATTGGACTAACATAAGGCATGGCACTACTAACATTTTGGAATGTTTGGATCACTTTTTGGTTTCCTTTGTTTGGTTTTCACAAAATTAGATTTCTAAAACTATTATTTTACTTGTCTCTAGCTCGAATCATTTCCCCATTGACTCAAAATTTTAGTGGATTGCCCTCTGATATTTGGTCATTTTTAATTTGAAAGAATGTGTCTCTATGACACCTTTCTTTTAGATTTAATTAAGTTTTGGTGGAATAATAGTTCTATTATGTATGTTTTAAAAATATTTTTCTAGAGAAAGCTTATGTGGACACTGAATTGGAGGATTTGAATAAGGTGGTTTTTAGTGTAGGGTTGTATGTTATTTCTTATGCATCAAAGAATCGAATTATCTCTAAGTATGAAGAATTATTGTTGAGAGAAACAATTCATTAGAATTAGAAATCCATAAAAAGTTGGCTCAAAAAAGGGGATAGAAATTCTAGTTTCTTTCATGATTCTACCATATTTAAGAGAAGTGCGTCTCACATCACAAGTATTCAATCTAGTGAAGGAGTGCCATTAGATTTTCAATCAGATATTTTTAAGGAGGTTGTTATTTTTTTAGAATTTACTAACAAGTGAAGTGGCTTCTAATCTTTTGACTCAAAAGGCTAATCAGGCCTTCATTTGAGGTTAGTTTTTCCACACAAAATGATAGGCTTCTTGCACCCTTTACTTTGGAGGAAGTGTGAGTGGTGGTAATCTCTATGGGTAAGAACAAGGTTCTAGGTCTGACGGACTCCCTGTGAAATTATTTTAATCTTCCTGGGAGATTATGTGAGTGGATGTGTTGAATATGGTGGAAGAATCACAAAGAAAATGGTTTCCCTGAATCTTACTGTTAATTTCATTTATTTGTTTCCTAAAGGTGACTCTTACGTGAATTTTGGTGATTTTTATCCTATCTCTTTTTGTAACATAGTTTATAAGATTATTTCTAAATATGTGACTGCTAGGCTCAAGCTCATAATAGATTCCTTGATTTTAGATGAGAAAGAGAGGTTTGTTTTGGGTAGGAACATTCAAGAGAGCATTATTATTTCCCATGAAATAGTTCACTCACTCTTCCACTCTCAACATAAAGGTTTGATGATCATGCTAGATATAAGTAAAACTTATGATCGAGTGAATTGGTGATTCATGATTAAGGTTTTAGATAAATTTAATTTTTGTAGGGATTGATGTGAATGGATATTTAGTTGTCTGGTAGGCCCCAAGATTTTTATTTTTGGTTAATGTCCATCTGATTGGTTAATTTAAGGCTTCAAAGGGCCTTAGGCAGGGGGATCTCCCATCTCATTTTCCTTTCACTATCAAGGTAGATAATCTAGGGTGCACTATGAAGCAAGATGAGGTTGAGGTTCTTATGAAAGTGATTAAAGTGGTGGATGGATTAGAAAGATTAACTCATTAGCATTTTGTGAATGGCACCTTTCTCTTTGGGTAGGCCTCAATCTATGAATCTCAAGATTTCAAAAATATTATGTCTAGCTATAAGGCTACTTCAAGTCAAATTATGAATGATAGAAAATCAAAAAATTACTTCATAAATTATTCTAAGTGTCTTCAATTGGATATCTCTTTCCTTATGGATTTTAAGATTGGTAAACTACCTACCAAATGTCTTTGAGTCCCTATCTTTTCTAGTGCATGGAAGGGTTCTCGTCGGGAAGGATTGATTATCTCTTTTAAGGCTTATTTGGCATCTTGGTAGGGGAAGTGGATTTCACTCACTAGTTGTTTAACATTAATTAAATTAGTTTTGAGCTCTCTTCCTATTTACTACTTGTCTATGGTCCAACCAACCAATCAAGTGGTAATGATTTTGAATAAAATCATGAATGATTTTGTGGTAGGGATCATGTGAGAAAAATAAGATCCCTTTGTTTAAATGGGATAGGGTTTTTTAAGGCAAAGAAGATACGAGGTGTTGGATTTAGTTTGGTGTAGGTTGTTAAGGTGAAAATATTTGAATCTATGAAATTTGTTGAGTATTATTTTTATAGTTAATCCTCATAGAGATTCCCATTTTTGGAGTTTTTTGCTTAAATGCAAACATCTTATCATGATCATGTGTCTTGGATTATAAATAATGGTAGGATTTTGTAAATTTTAGGAAGACTATTGGTATGGGCAAAATCATTTGGATACCTTCCAAATTTGGGTGACATTAGACTTATTATTTTAGTTATCAGGGGTGATAAGGTGGTATATTATTTTAAGTTTGTGCTAGCCCATGGATTGATGTCTTGAAATTATATTTTTTTGGTAATTAATCCATTCCTGAGGATCAGTGTAGATTTTTTTTTGATTATCTTACAAATCAAAAAATATTTCTCAACTCTAAAGAAGATGCACTACATTGAATTAGGGCTAAGTCTAGGATTTTTTTTGTGAGCTTGGGTTATCATATGGCTGAGGCTACCAATGATTCCATGATTTCAGCTCATTTTTTATGTTGGGGTAAGGAGTGTCTTCTTAAAGTTGTTGCCTTTGCATGGTTGATAGTTCAAAATTATATACTCACAAAGGACATGTTGGGTAAAATTAGCTTTATTGGCCCCTCTTACTATTATTTATGTAAAAATGAGGAAGAATCAGTTTGTCAACATATTTTATGCTTATCCCTTTGCCTTTTGGTGTTGGTCATTATTGTGTTGTAATTTAGAGTGGTCTTGAACTTGGCCCTCTTATCTTTTAAGTGCCTTCTCTTCATAGTCAATTAGTGACATCAAAAACTTCTTTTATGGTCTATGGCATGTGAGTCCCACTATTTTGATCTAGCTGATTTGGAAGGAAAGAAATCAATGTATTTTTGAAGGTAAGGAAAGGCCACTATTTGAAGTAATCAAAGATGTGGAAGTAACTATCTTTGAAGTTTTTTTTTCTCAAGCAAAGTAGATAAATGGTAGGATCTCATCTTGGGATATTAGAATGTGTGCCAAATGGAAGCTCATGTATTCTCCTCTTATTAATGGGTCTTTGGTGTCTACTACAAAGGATAAAAATAAATAAAATGTGAACTGGATTCCATCATATCTAGCATAGTTTAAAATGAAATCCAATAGTGCTTCTTGAGGCAACCTTGGAGCCTCAGTTGCTAAGTGTGTTATAAGGGATTTTAGTGGGTTGTTTATTCATGCAACTTCCATCAAACAAGTTTATGAGTCAAATAACATAGTGAAAGCACAAGCTTTAGTGGATGGACTTGAGATGATAGTTTTATGTGTAATTTAAAGTTTGGTGATTGAAGGGGACTCTCAAATTTTGATTCAGGCCTTACACAACAAAATTGCTAAGTATTGGAAGTTAAATAATATTATTGAAAAGGCTTGGTTGTGTTTAGGTTATATTAGGGATTGTGATTGTTGTCATTCATTTGGGGAAGTAAACATAACAACAAAATTTATTTTTAATGTTGGTAGATCAATCAGTTGGAAGCTACAAAGATAGATAATCAAAGGGAAGCTTGGGAGGATTTTGATGTGGTATCATCCACTGATTTGGGCATTTAATGACTGTCCCTTCATGCTTGTGTGAAGGATAATGTCTTTATGATAACTTTTAATTATTTGATGGTGGATATGGGAATGATTTCTTCATTTTGTGTTAATTTCATGTGGTATGCTTTTCTTTTAGGTTGGTTTTAGTGTCCACATTCTATTTTCTCTATTGGGTTATGTTGATAAGCCTTGTGCTTGTTCCTAGGTGTTGTCCTCTGAGTTTTCTTTTAGGAGTGGTATAGAAAGGGTGGTGATTAAGGCTTTAAGCTTGCCTGTGGTTTTTGGCATGGGTCAATTTCATGAAATGAATTTTTGTACTGAGTTCTCATGGGCTCATTTGAAGAATTTTTTTTGGGTTCCTTTTGAGGAGTTTCTATAATTGACTTTAGTTGTTATTATGGAGGGTTACTTTTATTTTAGTCTTAGAAGCAAAGAGAATTATAATGTGTCTTCCCTTTTTATGAGTAATATTATGGTGTTGGTGGTAGATAAACATCAATTAGCAAAAATGGTGGATTTTTTTTGTTGATCCTGGGCATAAGGTGTGTTTGGTGGAAGCAATTATAGTTGGGGATTTAGGGCCCTTCACTAGTTTTCCATTTTCCAATTTAGATGGCTTTAGTGTTGTCCCTCTCTCAAATTTTAGGGATTTGAAAACCAAATTTGTGGCTCTTTTGATTAATGTCAAGAAATCTAAAGTGGAATTCCATTTTCCTTCCTCTCAGCTAGGGCGATGTCTTCCCCATCTTCTGGTAGTGTCAGCTAAAGCCTCTATTTCATAGTTAGAAGCTTGGAAGGTTGTGCATCATTCTTAGGAGCATGTAGAGGTTAAATTATTGGGAATGTTGCTTTTTTTTGAGCATGGGTTGGACCCATCATAAATTCATTAGGCCCTTCTTTAGGTCATAACTACTACAATGTGGGGCTGACTAAATAGTGCTTATTCCTTTTTGACTATTAGGTGCATGTTCGATAGTCAAAATATGATAGTTGGGTCTCATAGTGTAGAGTGTGATGCTTTTTTGGTGATGGTCAGAATGGACCTTGAGGTCCTAGTTGTATATGTTGAAGGTGAGGTCAGAGCTTTTTCAGAAGTCATAGTCATTCTTGACCAGGATAGGAGGCTTCATATTTTTGGTTTGTGTCTTTGGTGGTTTTGTTATTTAGTGGTTTTTTCTATTTTTAGGACTATGGTGTTAATGTTTTTTTTTGTCTTCTTGTTTAGGCGTGCCATTCTAGTTGGTTAAATTAGTTCTTGGTGGCCTTGGTTATGTCAGTTTTTTCTCTTTATTCTAGGCTATTTTTTGTAATCTTTTTTTTTGATATTATAAATGGGCATGGGTCCCACAAACCTAGTATCTATCAAAAAAAATACGATCAATTCCTATCAAGAATAAAGATAATAGAAGTAATAAATATCCCATCCAATTTCCTTATCCTTTTAGTTTTTTAAAAAAAGGCAAGGAAAGTCGTATAGATGTCATAAATTTATGACACAATTATGACACCTTTAAGATACATTGAAGGCATTTTTAAGTAAGTTATATTTATATCACCCTTAAGTAAAATTTAATACATATTTATCACATCCCTTCAGTTATATTTAAGACACTTTTACTCATTTAAGTCAAATTTATAACACCGTTAAGTAATATTTAAGACACATTGATGATACCTCTTAAGCTATATTTAAGACACATTAAATTATATTTATAATACACTTATGATACACTTACTATAGGTCAAAATTAGATTTAAGATGCATTTTAGACATTTTTTAATAAAAAAATGTTGATTTAATGAAATATCCTTATGATGAATTTATGAAAGATTTATCACACTTTTAATATAAATTTATCATATACTATAAACACTTAAGTCAACATTATAAAAGGATTTTTTTTTAAATGTGACTTAAAACTTGTTGGTCGCAAACTGTGACCCACTCAAAATACACCTATAGGATTGAGTAATTTAGAGAGGAAAAATAGAGGCAATAATAAATGGGATAAATGTGCCCTGATTAATTTTAGGATTGATGCTGGTTTAATCTAAGGACCAAGTAGTTTAACCCATTTTAATCTGAGAGAAATAATTGCTACCATCATAGGTTCAATTAAAATGGGCATTCATTTTCATTTACTTATTTGATTATTATTTATCTATATCATGTTGTCTACTTGATTAATCTGATAAAGCAATCAAAATCTACTTCATTGCAATTCATCTCAATATCTAAACTAAGGTAGAATATCATCAAAAAAGATAAAAAAGAGGGAAGGGTAAGGCATAAAAGAGAGGACATCTTTGATATAAATGGGATGCTTGTTGTCGATGAGCGAAAAACATGCTTGACCATAATTATACCATTATTTTCCTAGTCTAGCAATTAAACAAATTTGAGCCACTAAGTGGGCAAGCTCTCAAGGATAAGAGCTTAAGGCCATTAATCTACTGAACCCATTCAAAAGATAGTCTAATTGATAATTTGTAGCTTTTGCACACAATGATTGGTAAAAGACTACAATATAGCATGAACAAATATAGTAGACAATTTAAAATAATTATTACACATCTTAACTGATACAACTATTTATAAATAATCATATTAGTAGCCATAACATTAATTAAAAAATAAAATCAAAATAATAGAGGCATTAAATGAGTAAAATATAATAAAATTTGTGTTTAATGTCCTATAAGCATTATGTTACAATTAATATTCCTTGGATAAAGGTAGGGGGTAAAGGTTGGTGTAATCCAAACCTATTTCGATAGTAGTTTAATACTAAAGTGCTAGCCAAACCTTGCTAGACAATCTAGGAAAAAGACAAAGAAAGAAAGGTAACTAAAATCATGGTGAAATTCCTACATATTATTGGAACCCAAAAGTATCATCCTTCTATAATAAAAATAAAACCTCTTTAAATAGATGATTCTGAAAGCTCATGGCCTCATCTTCTAGCTCAACCCACTAATAGGGTGTTTATAAATATTAAATGATGATTTGAAAATACCATCGAGATTCATGATTCCATGACTAATTTGAAGGCATGACCCTTTCTACAGTTAGAGGCCATGCCTCTTTTAAATGACCCATTTTGTCTTTTATGGACCTCTACAACTTGATCTTACATTTTTGAATTTGGGCACAAAACCCATCCGTAGAGTTGATGGCCTTGATGTCTAAACATGACATAAATTTTTAGTCTCATGGACTCTTTAATCATGTCTACATAGATCACTGATATTCATTTTTGTCCACTTGGCTAATGTTATTTCCATGTGGCATTCTATTGCTTCCCCAAGTATTTGTCTTTGCATAGTTGGTAGGTCTAACCACATGTCTTCTCCTTAGTAACCCATAACTCAAATGAGTATTAGGATTGTATCGACCTATCTAGTGTATAAGGTCACCATGATGGTAGAACATGAAATAATCCCACTAACCTACTTACTTGAAGGATCTCTTAATGTATAGATGGCCCCAAGATAGAGAGTCATTCAGATGGCACCACATGGTGTAATCCCACTAACCCACTTACTTGGAGGGTCTATTGAATCATTGAATTCCCATAGAGTGGTGGTAAGACACCACGTGGCTTCAATAAACACTTGAAGAATCAACTAAATCTTGAAAAAGCTTTTACAAAGGGGTCAGGATCACTGGGAGCTGTGAAATATTATCGCATGGCTTTGAGAACAAATTGGGCACTTGTGAGCATGAAACAAAGGTGTGGTCACCAATTTTCAATTATAAAAAACTAATGGCTAAGTTATTTGAAAACAAATGGCTAAGAAATTAAAATAAAATCAATAATCCAAATGAAATTAGCAGAGAGAAAGCCATTTAAAATGAATTCAAAGTCAAACATTACGGAATTGAAAGCAATTTTTGTCCATTATTATGAAATCGACTAAGTCTAAGAAGTGAAACCATTAAATACTTGGTCAACTATTTATAAATTTAAGTAGAAGTAGATTAAATTATCGAGGAAAAGAATCCAAAAAACTCTGAAATAGTTAGACAAATTGCCTAGATCTAAGGTGAAATGGTCTAAAGAAGGGAAATTTGATGCATTTCTAAAATAGGATTTAGACCAAGACTTAATAGATATAAGCAAGTTCAAACATTTAAATCAATTCAGCCCTAGATGGGAATTTTAGACCAAGTACAATAATGAATATTAGATTAATATACTTGGTTAATATCAATGAAGTGTTTAAAAAATATAACTTCAAATCTATAAACCTACAAACCAGAGACCAAACTAAAACAAGACAGGTCCCATCTGAGGAATTGAGCATTAGGTATGTTGAACCAAAAAAATCTCAACTTTTATAGGAATAATACTATAAAAAAATTTAAAATCTAGAATAAAAACCTAGTTAAATCACTCCAAAAGATAGACTACAAAGATTCTCACATGAACACAAGTATAAACTCCAAACCAATCCTTAGACAAGCTAAAAATGATGAAGGCACTAAAGTCTAATTTAACATGTGGCTTAAGGAGTCCCAATTGTATTTTATACCATTAGTGTTTGAAAGTTATTAATTATTTTGTAGCTCTTGGATGTACATGAAACAATTTATACCTACTTAAACAACCAAAACTTTTGAGAGGGAAAAATTTGGTTACTTTTCTTGGGGAATGGCATAGACATTGATCTTCTACCAATAGGAATTCATAGCCCTAATAAAGATACCTATGGTCTTATTCAAGGCCTTACTCCACTACCATCCAAGCCAAAAATTCCATGGTGGAGGTTGCTTAAATCACCCTTTTGAAGACTTTATATTTTTTGTTAATTTATTTTATTTCCTTCAAAATTTTATTATGAAAAGATTTTACAGTTATATCCATTGAGGTTTGGGGACCAAGCCAAGGGTAAAATGATAAAATCAGAAAATATAGATTACCAACACAAGCTTAAACTAGACCAGTGTTTCTTCTTCACTTTATCTATTTAATTAAGTGCAATTGATGGCTTTAGACAAGAAAATAAATCTTTCTATAATCCACCAATTTTGTTTAGAATCATAGGCCTCCAAAATTCTAAAAATCTATAAAAGGAAATTAAAGCAATCCATGTAATTTGTTCAAGTATGGATCTTCACCTTATAAATTCTAAGAATTAAAAAAATTTCATGTTTCCATGAACAGTTTAAGGTATTTTATCCCACTAACACAAGGAAAGGAAATTCACAAGGTTCTACTCTTTTCGCAATGCTTTTTTTTTTAAGGACAAGCCTCACTGCTAAATGGGACTCTAATGACAAGGAAAAAATAAAATGCTGAAGCAAAACCAAAATAGGAAAAACAAAAAACATGAAACCTACTCTAAAATAAGAATAAGTACAAACAAGGAGGAAAAGATAACTAAGAAAGCAAATGCATAAAATAGGAAACTATCTATAATAATCTAAAAAAAATGTGCTTAAGACAATTGGGAATGTGGGTCTGGAAACCTAGCATAACATTATTTCCTCTTGCTAGTAGTAGCAATGATATTTTTCTAAGTGTCCCTAGGAAGGCAAGAATATCCTTGAATTCACTTAACATCTATTTGATTTTACTTCCTAAAAAACTAATGTCATTAGCAAGCATGTGTTCAAAATAGCTAGGTGTCTCAATTCGAAAATCAGAATTAACATAGGGTTGAAAATAATTCATCTCAAAGTCTGACCAAAAAAAATTAGGATATCTATGGCATACATCATCAACTTCAGAATCAATTAATCCTATGAGTGGATGAATGTATGAATCCTTTTCATGAGAAAGATAACTAATTGTTAAATCAATTTTCCCAAAGAATGCAACACTCCTCTTAAAAATATTGAAGCATCAAGACATATATTTTCTTGGGGATTATTAAGGTCTAGAAGTTCATAATTTGTGCTCACATCCATAAAGGGGAATACCTTAGATAAGCAATTGAAAAAAAATCACCTAATACGAAAGTAGAATTAGACCTACAATCAAATAAATCCTTGATGTCTTCCTCTAAATATGCAATTTGAGAATCACCATCATCTTTATCCATGCATTCAGGATTTAGACATGGAATTCTTAGATCTATTTCAAGTGTATTGACCTCTTCATTTAGCTAGTGTACTTAGTTATTGGATGTTACATGCATGACTCTGGGTAAACTTAAAATTAAATGAGATCCTCATCTTTATTTACATTGTATTCTTCTTTTGCAAGTGGATTTGGGTTTAAGATATTTTCTTCCCTATCTAAAAAGTAATTCTCCTCTTTGAACATATCATAATTTGAAGGATTAGAAGCTTTCGAGTTAACCCTTTACAATAGCTCATACTTCAGATATAGACTTTATTGAGGGAGACCATGACCTGGATCTTCACTACCGACATTCAAGTCAATGGAAGGAACAAACTCATATTTGTATTCAACTAAAACATCATAAGGTATTAGGGATAAATAGAGCAAATAACCATAAAAAGTATCAGTGTCTTTCCACAAATATCAATTTTCTTCACTTCCCTCATCGAAATAATCTGCATACATGTATTCAAGAAAATCATTTCCCTTTTTTTCAAAACTAGAATCAAAGTAATTATAAACAAGAGGTTTATCTAGATCTTATTTTTGAGAATTGTTGTTAGAATTAGAAGAGATTACCTCATGTTCATGTAAATCATACACAAGGGATACATTTACTTGTTAAGTTGTGGAGCTAAAAGCTTCACTAATGTAGACATGGAGGAGGGTGCAGAAGGGTTGCTGAGTGCCACAGACACCAGCATCGGTCAGGCCAATCGACGTCGGCAGGAAGGAGACAGAAAGCAACCGGCGTCAATCAGAGATCAGCCAGCGTCGGTGACCCCCAGGTGGACAGGGACCAATGTCGATCGCCTGTGTGGTTCGACTGCGAGTTTATTACGGGCAGTTGGTTGACGAACCAAGTGTTTACATGCTTAGTGCTAATTATAGACTAAGAGTTGTGGATCTAATTATTGTACTAGGTGTCTAATTATTGTTTGGATGAGATCTATATAATAGACTCATGGTTGTATTGTAAATTAGTGCTAGGGAGTAAGAGAGCAAACAGCTCCTTCAGAGAGAGGTAGAGTAATGGTGCGTTCCTCCTAGTGCCACAGTACCAGGTGTGTGGGTGCTAGATTGGAGAGTCAGCTAGATTCTTCAGGTATGTATGATCTTGGTCATCAGGTGAGCATGGCCCTTATAGGAGATCTACATGGTAAGTAAGATCGTTGATCTGCAGGTGTGTGTGTGTGTGTGCAAGGTCAAGGTTCATAGTTGTGCAGAACCAGTATTGATCTGTAGGTTGGAGATCAGATAGGACAGCAACACAACAGGGAGCAGGATCAGGTAGGATCTACTTGGAGTACAGTGTGTACTCATTGGTATGTACATGGAGTACATGGAGAGCTAAGAGGAAGGCAAGGCACTTCCTTCCATAAGTATGGTCTGTTGAATTGCAGGTTGTTGCAGGTTCATGGGAGATCTACTTGAAGTACTTTGAGTACTTGTGGAGTGCGTGGAGCACTTGTGGAGTGCATGGAGCATAGGTGTAAGGTGAACACCAACTTTGTGTTTGAGTTGGGTGTTGGGACCTAGTAGAGAGAGCTTTGAGGAGAGAATTACTGTTCACTTGAGGTGTGGGAAACCTCTGAAGAGGTGGTGGAGAAGAAGTGGCATCTTCTTTATTGTATTCTTTTCTGTAAGAGTTATTAATACAAGTTGTGTATTGTCTCTCATATTTTGTGTTATTCTAAATTCTAGTTACTTATTGAATCTAGTTAATTTTTGCATATTAAGTTGCTTGGTTTGGTAATCAACTGTGTGCTTCCGGTGTTTCGCAGCCTGACAAGTGGTATCAGAGCTAAGGTTACAGGAAGCAGGTTTTGTGTTTGGTTATAGGTCACTCTCAGGGGGTTCTTATTGAGTGGGAGCAGAGCAATGGCAGATGAAATTAAGCTAAGAATGGAGGAGTTGAAAAGCATAGATGGTCACTTAAGGTCCCATGGAAATAAAGAGCAGGTAAAAGAATATTGTTGGTTTGTGGAAGATCAACATGAAGAAACTTAAGAAGTAGATGTTGCAGGTGATATGGCACAGGATGCTCTGAGAGGTTTCTTGGATAAAGTTGAATCTTGGATAAAAGATTTGGTTGCCTCTTTCCATGCAACCCTAGGTAGAGGAGCTGGTGAGCCTTGCCAAAGATTTGGCAAAGGGGAAGTGAAGCTAAAATTGCAGGCGGCCAACACACAGGTGTTGATGAAGGTCATGCAGGTCCCAAGTTTGGAGATATGGCTAATTTCTTCAGAAAGATTAGGTGATGAGAGATGCACAAGAACTCTCATAGCGGATACACTTGAATTAGCTGGTGGTAAGAAAACAGGTACCCTTTATCTACTTGTTTATATTACTGATTCTTCTTTTGTTGCAGAGACGTGGCTTCATAGGCTTGGTCACATGAGCAGGAAGGAGATGCATGTTCTTAAGTGGAAGACAGATATATTTGACAGGGTTAAGAACTGGAAAGCCTTGGTGTTCTTGGAGGAGATGGCGGACAGAGACCAGTGGATGTCGCTGGATACTTCTGAGCAGGGCAGTTTGGACATGGATATTGATTCAAAAGAGCTCGAGGTAAAAAGTCATCACTCACAGGCGAACACAGATACCAGCGTCGGTCAGAAGGAATTGGCATCGAATAGAAAAATGTCGATGTCGGTCATGTGCAGACCAAAGCTGGTGATGTCAGGCAGGGAAAGACCGACGTTGGTCAGGAGGACCGACATCGACAGTAGGTAAGACCGACGTCGGTCAGGAGGACCAACGTTGGCAACAGGGACACCAATGTTGGCAGGTTGGTAGTCAGGGACAGACGGATGGGAACCAACGTCGGTCGGATGCAGACTGTGGAGTGACTGAGGTCGGTCACTGTAACAAATTTTGGGTGGACAGCATGCTGTCAAGGAGTCTCAAACACCCATACAGAGGATTGAAGATGTAAGTAGGCCCTCAAATTCGTTGTTCCTCTTCTTTATACTCGTTGATTGTAGAGCAGGAAGGATCCAGGAAACAGGTGGGAGCTTGGTAGGGATATGATGCAGAACCAAACGAGAGTTTTGGTAGGGTTGCCAGTCGGTGCAAAAACACAGAGACGAATGGATTCCTTAGTTGAAGAATAGAGAGAACGGATATGTGAGATGGAAGACCAGGCATATGGTCTTGAGGAGCTATAGGATAGTGGTACAAGTTTTGACAGGGGGATGACAGAGCATGACTCTAGTCAATGTCAGGGTAACTACTGTGGTTTAACTTACCATGTGGATGATGAGTCGCGACATCATTCTATTACTGTATGTGGATGGTATATGTGCTAGCAGGGTTTGTACATACATGGTTTTGCTGAGCTAAGGGTAAGATTAGTTCAGTGGCATGTCAGGAGGAGTTTGGAGCAGCGAAATTCTTTGACATGGGAAACATGGAGATCATAGGTTGATTTTGTCTCCAGTGGGAGCTGATGTAAATCAGGTGTTGGTGAGGTTCATTATGCAAGATGCAGAGCCGGAGCACACTAAGGTCTGGATAGGTATAGTGTCTGAAATCACATGAGGTCTAGTATAGACCTGAGTATTCCCATACAGTGGGAGCTATCAGAGAGTTAGGAGCCAATTTAGGGAAGTGGGTTCTCAGGTATTTGAGAGGGACTAGCAGCAGGGATTCATGCTATGCAAGGTCAGGACTTCACTACATGGGTTTGTAGGTTCAGATGTGGTAGGGTACTTGGATGACAGGAGGTACACCACGGGATGTGTGGTGGGTTGTCTTCAGGATTGAGCTTGAAGAGGAATACAAACTAGGAAACAGATTAGATGGAGTACAGGTACAAGTACAGTGCATCTATTTATCTCCAAGTGGGAGATTGTTAAGTTGTGGAGCTAAAAGCTTCATTGATGCAGACATGGAGGAGGGTGCAGAAGGGTTGTTGAGTGCCACGGACACTAGCGTCGATCAGGCCAATCAACGTCGGTAGGAAGGAGACAAGAAGCAACCAGCGTCGGTCAGAGATCGGTCGGCATCAGTGACCCCCAGGCGGACAGGGACCGATGTCGGTTGCCTGTGTGGTTTGATTGCGAGTTTATTACGGGCAGTTGGTTGACAAACCAAGTGTTTGCATGCTTAGTGCTAATTATATACTAAGAGCTGTGGATCTAATTATTGTACTAGGTGTCTAATTATTGTTTGGATGAGATCTATATAATAGACTCATGGTTGTATTGTAAATTAGTGCTAGGGAGTAAGAGAGCAAACAGCTCCTTCAGAGAGAGGTAGAGCAATGGTGCGTTCCTCCTAGTGCCACAGTACCAGGTGTGTGGGTGCTAGATTGGAGAGTCAGTTGGATTCTTCAGGTATGTATGATCTTGGTCATCAGGTGAGCATGGCCCTTATAGGAGATCTACATGGTAAGTAAGATCATTGATCTGTAGGTGTGTGTGTGTGTGTACAAGGTCAAGGTTCACAATTGTGCAGAACCAGTATTGATCTGTAGGTTAGAGATCAGATAGGACAGCAACACAATAGGGAGCAGGATCAGGCAAGATCTACTTGGAGTACAGTGTGTACTCATTGGTATGTATGTGGAGTACATGGAGAGCTAAGAGGAAGGCAAGGCAGTTCCTTCCATAAGTATGGTCTGTTGAATTGCAGGTTGTTGCAGGTTCATGGGAGATCTACTTAAAGTACTTTGAGTACTTGTGGAGTGCGTGGAGCACAGGTGTAAGGTGAACACCAACTCTGTGTTTGAGTTGGGTGTTGGGACCTAGTAGAGAGAGCTTTGAGGAGAGAATTAATGTTCACTTGAGGTGTGGGAAACCTCTGAAGAGGTGGTGGAGAAGAAGTGGCATCTTCTTTATTGTATTCTTTTCTATAAGAGTTATTAATACAAGTTGTGTATTGTCTCTCATATTCTGTGTTATTCTGAATTCTAGTTACTTGTTGAATCTGGTTAATTTCCGCATATTAAGTTGCTTGGTTTGGTAATCAACTGTGTGCTTCTGGTGTTTTGCACCCTGACATTACTTGAGGTGCAATGGCTATGCTATTATGCACAAGAGGCTCTAGGACTCCTAGTTCTTGAAAGATTGGATCATCAAAGACAAGAAACTTTTCAAATTTGTCCTCTACATATAGCTCTTATAGCTCATTGAATTCTTCTTATAGGAGACTGTAGGAGGTTTCAAACTCTTATTTTTGTTGGGATTTCAATTTCTCTTGAAATATCAAGATTTCCTCTTTAATTTATGAAATGTGTTTTTCACATTAATATTGTCATAAAAAATCATTATTAGTTGGCTCATATAGAATGGCCTCTACTATGATGGTGATGGGGTCTTGGTTCTTCTAATCATCAAGCAAGAGACTGGGGAGAGAGGGAACATCTTCCACTTGGCTTCCAAATTAAAGTGGGAATTAATTTTTTAGACTCCTACAACTAGTAATAGAATTCATTGCTAAGCTCAAATACCAATCATATGCTTCTCCTTTCAAAGTGAAAGGAAACATTATATAAGATACAGCCTCAAATCTCACTTTTAGCATGTGCATATCCACTCTATGATTAATAATGTGCTACTTAATAACTCCTGTATGGTCACTCTGAAACTTTGATAAGAAATTAAAGGGATCCTCAGGAAGTTCATGCTAAGTTCCTGGGATGTTGAAGGTTGATTCACTGAGCCAAGACATGGTGAAAGCTACATAATTCAATGAACTAGGAATAGGTTGAAAATGGAATCAATGTATAAAAAACATATCTCTAATGTTTCTTTTTCTCCTATGTCTCAATATGTGAAACACAAGGGGTAAAAACTTAAATTTGGACCTTGTGATCCTTGTAGTAGGGTCCATGTTACTTTGAAACATACAACAATTAAAAAATAATTAAGAATAAAAATTCCTTCCCCCTCCTAGCACTATTCTATGTTGTTTGAATTAAGAAAATAATAGAAATTGGGAGAAAAAAAAGGAGACAGAATCAAGTCAAGGTCCAATGAGTAGTTAAGAGGTTAGGGCCTTCTTCTAGTGCCAATTTATATTTGTCTCAATTTGTGAATTGATTAAAATAAACCCATATGATTAAGTAATTTAGAGAGGACAAAGGGAGGCAACAACACATGGGATGAATGCACCCTTATTAATTTTAGGATTGATGTTGGTTCAATCCAATGACCAATAAATTTAACCCATTTTACTTTAAAAGTAACAATTGCTACCACTAAAGGTTCAGTTGATATGAGCATTCATATTCATTCACTTACTTGCTTATTATTTTTCTATATCCTGTTATCTACTTGATTCAACTAATAAAATAATTATAATCTAATTCACTATAACTCATCTCAACTTCTAAACTAAAGAAAAATATCATTAAAAAAAAGATAAAAAAGAGGGTAGGGTAAAACAAAAAAGAGAGGATGTATTTTATCTAAATGAGCTCCTTGATGCCAAGGAGATGAAATCATGCATGATCATAATTATACCATTGTGTTCTTAGTTTAGTAATTGCACAAACATGAGACACTTAGTAGGAAAGCTTTTAAGGACAAGTGTTGAAGGCCATTTATCTACTGAACCCATTCTAAAGATAGTCTAGCTAATAATCTACAACTATTGCACATAATGAATAGTAAAAGAATAAAGTAAAGCATGACCAAATCTAATAGACTAGTTAAAATAGTTATTACACATCTTAACTAAGACAATCATCTACAAACAAACATATTAACGACCTTAATACTAATTAACCAGTTAAATAAAAAGACTAGAGGCATTAAATGAACAAAATATAATAAAATATGTGTTTAATATCGTATAGTAGATAACTAAGGTTGAAGGCATGTGGGAAAGGTTGGTGCAATCCAGATCTATTCTAGTAGCAGTTTGATACTTGATGATTTTATGTAATCTGTGACATTCATAGATATTAGAGTAATATGAAAATAATATAAGTAAAAGAAAGAAAAAAGGTACTTGAAATCTTGGTGCAATTCTTGTAGATCCTTAGTACCCAAAAGTATCACCCTTTTACAATGGCAATGCAACCTCTTTAAATAGACAATTCATGAAGCTCATGGCCTCATCTACTAGATTAGCTCACTAACAAGGTGGTTATAAATATTTAGTGATGATTTGAAAATGCATTTGGGATTCATGATTCCTTGATAAATTTAAAGGCATGCCTTTTTTACAGTTAGAAACCAAGCCTCTTGAAATAACCCTTTTGTATTTTAGCTCCTCTTTGTCTTTTATAGACATATGCAACTTGATCTTATACCATCAAATTTATGCACACATCCCATTTGCAGAGTTGATAGCCAAATAGGCCATCAATTTTTAGTTTTATGGCTTCTCTGATGACTTGGAATTCTACGTGGCTCATTGATATTCATTTTTATCCACTTGGTTGATGTTATTTACACATGATGTTATATCATTTCCCCACCCTTTTTGCCTTACTCAGTTGGTAGGTCTAGACATTTGTCTTCTCCCTTCTAACCCACAACTCAAATGAGTAATGGAACTATATAGATTAGTTTGGGGTAATAAGTCATTGAGATGACACCACATGGTGCAATCCTACTAACCCACTCACCTGAAGGGTCTACTAATATATAGATGATGTTGAGATAGTGGTTCATCAAGATACCACATGGCATAATCCTACTAACTTGCTCACCTATAGGGTCTATTCATTTACGGATGGCCTTGGGATAACAAGTTGTTGGGATGGAACCACATGGTGCAATCTCATTAACCCAGTTACCCAGAGGGTTTGTTGAATCATTGAAGTCCTACATAGTAGTATAAAAAAGCCATGTGGTTTTGAGAAAAACTTAAAGAATAAGTTAAGTCCTAAAAAAGCTTTTGTGAAGGTTTCATGACTATCGGGAGATCCAAATGATTATCACATGGCTTCAGGAATAAAGTGGGCACCTAAATAATGGTTTGGTTCAGTATTTTTAAATTATAAAAAGCCAACATCTAAGTTATTTGAAAATCAATGACTAAGTATTTAAAAGAAAAGCAATAAGGCAAAATAACTTAGCAAAGAGGAAGCCATTTTAAATGATTTCAAAGCTAAACTTTACCAAATTGAAAGCATATTTTTGTCCATTATTATGAAATCGACTAAGTCTAAGAAGTGAAACAATATGAATGTATCATGGATATAATCCCACGTAGTCAATTATTTTAAAATTTAAGTAGAAATGGACTTAATTGCTAAGGAAAAGAATCCATAAAACTCTAAAACAATTAGGCAACTTGCCTAAATCTAAGGTGAAATGACCTGAAGAAGGAAAATTTGATACATTTCTAAAATAAGATTTAGACCAAGACTTAATATATCTAAGCAACTTTAGACATTTAAATTAATACAACCCTAGATGGGAATTCTAGACTAAGTGTAATAATGAATATTGGATTGATAGACTTGGTTAATATCAATGAAGCATTTAGTAAACAAAACTTTACATCTAGGAACCTGCAAACTAGAGACCAAACTAAAACAAGAGGGTCCCCATCTAAAGAATTAAGGATGGGGCATGTTACACCCAAAAAAATTGACTGAAACACCCATATTAAATTTAAAATAAAACATGATCTAAAATCAATTTATTTAATCTGAAAGAAAAACCAAAAGATGTTCAAACAACTATGGCCTATTTAGCATAATATGACCTAAGAGGCAAGACTGAATTAAATAAGGCACTATTTAAAGTGAGATTATTTTATGGAATATACAATGTTATAATGGGTTAAAATTTGATTATCTTCCAAGAGTTGTTTTATAGAATATATGTAAGTTTTTTTAATGATATTGAACAAAAAAGGTTTGTTGAGACTAATATTACTAGTAGATGAGGTAAACTATCAAGTTATAAATAAGTTGAGATAAAAAAATAGTAATTAGATGCTTAAAAAATTAAATAATTATCAAAGTAAAAGACCAACATAATTTAACCCACGAAGGAGAAATTATCAGACTTGTTTTATTAAGAGGTACACAAACTTGAATGTGTGTGAGTTAGTTCTTTGCGACCTTTTAATGTAATGTGATCAATATTATTCTATTTATCGACATAAATATTGAATATTTCAATTGAATTTGGGAAAATAATAATTAAGTTTTAAAGAATATAAAGGATTTAGGCATTGTAAAATTTATTCTTGGTATATAAATTAAAAGAGATTGATTAAATAAAAAACATGGGTGAATAAGATGAAATACATTGAGATAATTTTACAAAAGTTTAGAATAGAGGAATGTAAAACTCAAATACTCCCTTTCCTATTAGTAAAAATTTATTTATTGAATAGTGTCCCAAGGCATAAGAGGAAATCAATGACATACGTTTATTTCCTTAGAAAAATGTTGTAGGAAATTTGATGTATGCAATGGTCTACACTAGACACGACATTTCCCCTGTAGTGGATGTTGTGAGCATATTTATGTCCAACCTTGGGAAGGGATATAGACTGTTGTGAGAATAGTTTTTAATTTGTATAACATTTTAGATTATGAAATTTGTTACTAAGGAATACCCGGTGAAATAGAATTATGAATTTACAAGGATTTATGGATTTACACTGCCAAAGATCAACAAGTGCCTAAGTGTTTAATGTGTTTGTGGGAGCAATGAGTACATGGCACCCAATCATACTTGTAAGGAAGCATTATGATTACAAAGGTTGTGTTTAGCTATTTATTTATTATAGAACATTATAAGGATAGAGTTGACACTCAAAGTGCCATATGTTTGGCAAAAAAAATCACTTATCATTCTTGGTCATAACATATTGATGTACAATATCATTTTGTTAGAGAAATAGTTGAACACATAAATTTACTTTTGGAAAAGGTTGATATATAAGAGAATGTTGTTGATTCATTGATGAAGATTGTGAATACTAAAAAGTTTTATTGGTACATAATATCAATGTGTAGGGCTACTCTTATCTATTGAAAGTATGACCCTATGGTACATTATGGAAAGTGTTCAACAAGTGGGAGAATGTTAGAAATATGTTGTATACTTTTTGTAATTCACACTCTACACAATTTATGCTTGTCTAAACTATACATGTGGAATGTGAGAACCACCTTCTTAAAAAAATCGAGCCACAACCTTGATCTAAAGACCATAAAACATCGATAAACCCTTTATTTGGGTGTTTCAGGGTAGAGCATTTTAGGGCAGAACTTCTAACATGATTTGGAGAGGTGTCCTTCATTATTTTAGGACCATTTAAATATGTTTTAAATAGTTTTAACCTATATTTTATTTATTCATAATTTTAATACCCATTATACTATAATATGATTTGAATAATTTTAAATCAACGTACCTACAAATATTTATACATATATTAAAATAAAATGAAACTTAAATATATATTATTATTTTTTAAATAATAAAATTAATATAATAAAAAATAATTTATTGTTCTAATTTTTTTTCCTAAATGAAAATCTTACATATGCTATCATTTTTCTTTTTTATTATAACTTTAAATTCTAATAATTTAAATATTTTTTAATTTAATTTATTTCTCTTAAAAAGAGGGAAGCGAGGCATTTTGCCATTGCTATTTCAAAATATATTTTTTAATTATAACTTTATTCGAATGGTGGGTATCATTGGGTTTTTTAACTTTTAAATTATACCTTTCAACATCAACACTTTGCCAAGTATGACTCCCATCACTTCATATATTTTAAAGAATATATATTTTTAATACTCTATTATCTACTAAAGAGATATTTGCATCTTGAAATGATGCTTATTTTTACACTGTCTTAATTTTTTGTATATTTTTTAAAGTATCTTAATATCTATAATATTTTTATATAGTATCTTAAGATCTATAGAAATGTAAAGAGTATTCTAGTGCAATTCAACTATATAATGTTATACTCAATTTTATATATAATATTTTATTATTTTTGAAGTTCAAAGCCGTTAAATCACTTGTATTATAAGGAATACAAATGACTTTAAATACCAAGAATGATACCTTATGATTTAAAAGTTAATACTATTCATCATGGATGATGATTGATGATGATGATGATGATGATGATGATGGTGGTGGTGGTGATGGTGGTGGTGGTGGCGGCATAGAGGAGAGAAATTAATAAATAAACCATAAAGGAGTTTATTGGATGCGTTTGGTATCTAAAATTCAAATACATATGTAACACTAAATTCTCTCATTCAATCTAGACAAATCAACAAGGACATTTATTCATTATGATCACAAGAACTAGATTTTTTAGTCTTATTGTATTTTGTACACACATGTACTTACCATATTATACATATTGAATAGAAGATACATTATGCATTTCAAAATTTCACATATGATTATGTGTTTGGTGTTTTTTTTTTAATTTAAGATAACTTTCAGTGCACTCTTACAATTTGTAGCTTGCAACCAAGGATAACATTGTCCATTGCATTAGGCCCTGGGCCCCATGGTTCAGGTCATTTCCAAAGCCCTCATTTTCTTATATACATATGGGTGAAATGCAAGAAATAAGGATTATTAATCAGTTTTGTTTCAAAATATCTTGAGGAATGTCATACTAAGAGTTAGATGATAGAAACCTAGAGAAACACTTAAGTATCCCTAGATGTCTAGAAACTCATCTAGGATCCCCTTGAGGAAAAGTGCACCCTCTTTGGCCAATTTCATAAACTCATGATGTAGCTTGATCTAAAAGTAACTCCTTATGAATATTTTTTGTATTTATTACTTTAGCAACAAACCCCCCTTCAAAGTGTAAGTTAATCTTGATATCCTAGTGTTTGAAGGCAAAATCAACACTACAAATTTGGATGGTTGAGTTTAGAAACTTGTGGCATACTTATTCATTAATAGATTCATCGATGTTGAGAAGATCATCTTCTCCATGTTGAAGATGTTCATTTTAGTGTGTCACTATTAGGAAACTCTCATCACAAAAAGTATAAAAAATTGCATATCAATCGAGCCTTAGATGATTTTTTTTGATTAACCAAGGATTACTAGTATCCCTTCAAGCAATTTAAGGAAGAGTACATCAAGTTCCATAAGTTGGGACAACATACAAAATGATTGGTGGAAGATTACACCGATGAGTTTTATGACTACATGGTATGATTGTGTAAGGATTTGATAAAGCAATTTAAGGTGTTGAAGTACATCAACAAAATCTCACCATATATTCATGAAACGATATAGTTCTTGAATTTTGACACATGGGGGAAAGCATACCACAATGCTACCAAGATCAAAGCCAAGACAAAGATTAAGTAAAAGTTCTCATATTTATTTAGTACTACATGCAAAATACATCCCATACATAACTCTCAATCTACCATATAGTGCAAAAGTAGAATATGTCATGTAAGGGTGAGTAATTTAAGAAGGTTGCATAAAAATAGAAAACTATAAATTACTCTAGCCTAGACAAAGGCAAGAATAACCAAGTTGAAAAAAGGTGTTATTTACACCAAAAAACCTCATATAGTGATATTAAATGTTGCACAAAAAAAATTCTTAGTTTGTTACACAATCTAAGATAGCTCCCATGCAAATGGATGACACTAATTTGGATGCCACTCTTTTGAATACTGGTGCCATTACCATTGACATTTATGAATAATGGGAGCATCTCTTCCAAAAAAAACTCTTTATGAAGGGTCAACCCTCTATGTCATCATTGATAGTGGAAGTTAAAACAACATCATTTCCCAAGGTACATCCTAATGACATGGACTTACCACTATCACACATCTAAAACCATACCATTGATGGTGTTTATCAAATTATTTAAATAATCATGCAAAAATATTGAAGCATAGACATGAACATTCTCAGAATTATGTCAAACGCTGACAATATATTATTCCACACTTTGATTGATAAATCATTTGGGTGTTACATATATATAAGAAAACCATTCCTATATTTATGGATAACATCTCTCCATTGATATCTCACCCAATATCCCTATGATTATTAAAAACACTATATATGATATATTTTTCTAACTTATAACAATATATCTCATCAATATAATATATTCTAAACTATTATTGTAATATAACAATATTCTAATAACTAAGTACTAACAAAATGACCATACATAATAATAAATTATTACTCATGTAATTATTCATATTATGGTATATAAATTACTATGAGGACTAATTATTCCCTAACATTCACCTCTTAGGCCTTACATGGTAATTTGTGTTTCATAGGACTTAATGAAAGTAATGAAGGAACACATCAACTTCTTATCTACCATGCACTATTGAGAACAGATCAATCGAATCAATGTGTAAACTTCAAACATGAACATCTACCATCAATCATTCACTGAGGGAACACATCAATGTATACAATGTGGGAACCATGACATGAACAACATCTATTCAACTTTCACTCCTACCTCCAAGAATTGGCACAAACAAAATTGTATACCATCACATACTCTTAGGTCTGCATACTATTGATGTGATCTTGCTGCATATGACCACTAATATGTGAATGAATACATCTCGTATTTAATTTATGTGACTACATGGATGTGTCATTTGTGAATCATCTCTATAAAAAAGTAAGGCAATCGTAGGATCTCTATAGTAGCTACTCTCTTAACTATTATTGCATTCTTATTTCTTCTAAACACCTTTTTTATGCAATTCCTTATGTGAGAAAATAATAAATTCTCCTGTTATTTTTCACATAACAAACAAGTGCTATATGTGTGTGTGTAAGTGCTATATGTGTGTGTGTGTGTGTGTGTGTGTGTGTGTGTGTGTGTGTGTGTGTGTGTGTGTGTGTGTGTGTGTGTGTGTGTGTGTGTGTGTGTGTGTGTGTGTGTGTGTGTGTGTGCGCGTGCGTGCCACTATTGCAAGAAGCACCCTTTCATTAGTGGCTAATGAGAGGCATAGAAAGCCTCCTACCTCCGTTGTCTCTCACCTCCAATGGGTGAAGCTTATCACTCAACAAAAATGTGGATGCAGCTCAAATGTATGTCACTTTAAATAGAATAGAGTACCACACCACAATATTAATACTTTTGACATTTGACTCAGGATGTTAGGGTCACCCAAAAATGCATCTATAAGTCATTTTTTTTTGAGACTTTTGACTCTTGACAAGGACATAATAATGATGCAAAATTATTTAAATTTGAACCTAAAAATATAATATGACTCAAAACTATTAACCACTTGACTAATGTTAAGTTTTGACACAAAATTTTAATAAAAAAATAAAAATCAAAACAAAAGCTATACAACTTTCGGACTCAATTAACAATAACTAAATACTAATGAAAAACTATTACCTATAGACTAACTCTTTGTATAAACTGACACCTAGTCTTGAACTCAAAATACCAATAATAACCATAAATATTAAAAATATATTATAAAGATTTTAGAAACATTTATTGACTTAAAACTAAAGACTAAATAAAATAAACTAAGACTACACAATCTATAACATAACCTAAAAGATAAAACTTTATAATAAAAAATCACCAACTAGAATTCAAAGACTTGATTTAAAGTGTTTCTGGGAGATTATGGGAGTGGATGTGTTGAATATGGTGGAAGAATCACAAAATATAAAAAAGGTTTCCCTGAATTTTACTATTACTTTCATTTATTTGTTTCTTAAAGGTGACTCTTAGGTGAATTTTGGTGATTTTTATCCTATTTCTCTTTGTAACATAGTTTATAAGATTATTTCTAAAGATATGGTTGTTAGGCTCAAGCCCATAATGGATTCCTTGATTTTAGATGAGAAAGAGGGGTTTTTTTTGGGTAGGAACATTCAAGAGGGCATTACTATTTCCCATGAAATAGTTCACTCATTCTCCCACTCTCAACATAAAGGTTTGATGATCATGATAGATATAAGTAAAACTTATGATTGAGTGAATTGGTGATTCTTGATCAAGGTTTTGGATAAATTTAATTTTTGCAGGGATTGATGTGAATGGATAATCAGTTGTTTGGTGGGCCCCAATTTTTTTTTTATCTTTGGTTAATGCCCATCTAATTAGTTTCTTTGAAGCTTCCAAGGGCCTTAGGCAGGGGGATCCCCCATCTCATTTTCCTTTCACTATCATGGTAGAAGCTTTGGGGTGCACTATGAAGTAGGCTCAGGTTGAGGTTCATATGAAATTGATCAAAGTTGTGGATGGCTTGGAAATCTTAACTCATTATCAATTTGTGAATGACACCTTTCTCTTTGGGCAGGCCTCAATCTGTGAATCTCAAGCTTTTAAAAATATTATGTCTAGCTATGAGGCTACTTCAGGTTAAATTGTGAATGATCAAAAATAAGAAATTTGCTTCATAAATTGTTCTAAGTGTCTTTAGTTGTCTATCTCTTTCCTTATGTATTTTAGGATTGGTAAACTACCTATCAAATATCTTTGAGTCGCTCTCTTTGCTAGTGCAGGGAAGGGTTCTCATCGAGAAGGATTGATTAGCTCTTTTAAGGCTCATTTGGCATTTTGGTAGGGGAAGTGGATTTCACTCACACGTTGTTTAACATTAATTAAATTAATTTTGAGCTCTCTTCCTATTTACTACTTGTTTATGATCCAACCACCCAATCAAGTGGTAATGATTTTGAATAAAATCATGAAGGATTTTTTATGGTAGGGATCATGTGGGAAAAGTAAGACCCCTTTGTTTAAATGGGATATTTAAGGCAAAGAAGATGAGAGGTGCTAGAGTTAGTTTGGTGTAGGTTGTTAAGGTGAAAATATTTGAATCTATAAAATTTGTTGAGTATTGTTTCTATAGCTAATCCTCATAAAGGTTCCATTTTTGGATTTTTTTTGCTTAAATGCAAAGCTCTTATCATGATCATGTGTCTTGGATTATAAATAATGGTAGTCTTACTAACTTCTAGGAAGACTATTGGTATGGGCAAAATCCTTTGGCTAAACTTCCTGGTTTGGCTGACATTACTCTTGTTTTTTTAGTTGTCATGGGTGATAAGGTGGTATATTATTTGAAGTTTATGCTAGCCCATGGATTGATGTCTTGGAATTGTATTTTTTGGACAATTTATCCATTCTTGATGATGAGTGTATATTTTTTAATGATTATCTTACAAATCAAAAAGTATTTTTCAACTCCAAGGAAGATGCACTGCATTGGATTGGGGTTAAGTTTAGGATTTATTTTGTGAGCTTGGGTTATCATATGACTAAGGCTACCAATGATTCCATGATTTGGGCTCATTTTTTTATATTGGGGTAAGGAGTGTCTTTAAAAAGTGGTTGCCTTTACATGGTTGATAGTTCAGAACCATATACTCATAAAGGAGAGGTTGGGTAAAATTGGCTTCATTGGCCTCTCTTACTATTATTTATGTAAAAATGAGGAAGAATCAGCTGATCAACTTTTTTTATGCTTATCCCTTTGCCTTTTGGTGTTATTTATTGTTGTATTGTAAGTTAGAGTGGTCTTGAACTTGGCCCTCTTATCTTTTAAGTTCCTTCTCTTCCTAGTCAATTGGTGACATCAAAAACTTATTTCATGGTCTATGACGTGTGAGTCCCACTATTTTGATATAGTTGATTTGGAAGGAAAGAAATCAATGTATCTTTGAAGGAAGGAAAGGCCACTATTTGAGGTGATCGAAGAAGTGGAAGTAAGTATCTTTGAGGTTATTTTTATTTAAGCAAAGTAGATAAATGGTAGGATCTCATCTTGGGATATTAGAATGTGTGCCAAATAGAAGATCATGTCTTCTCCTCTCATTAATGGGTCCTTGGTGTCTACTAAAAAGGATAAAAATAAATAAAATGTGAACTAGCTTCCACAATCTCTAGGATGGTTTAAAATGAACTTCAATGGTGCTTCTCGAGGTGACCCTGGAGCCTTAGTTACTAAGTGTGTTATAAAGGATTGTAGTGGGTTGTTTATTTGTGTAATTTCTATCAAACAAGTTTATGAGTCAAATAACAAAGTGGAAGCACAAACTTTAGTGTGTAGACTTGAGATGATAGTTTTGTGTGGAATTTAAAGTTTGACGACTGAAGGGGACTCTCAAATTTTTATTCAAGCCTTGCACCAAAAAAATTCTAAGTCTTGGAGGTTAAATAATATTATTGAAAATGCTTGGTTGTGTTTGAGTTATATTAGGGATTGTGATTATTGTCATTCATTTTGGGAAGCCAACATAACAACAAAAATTCTTTCCAATGTTGGTAGATCAATCAATTGGAAGCTACAAAGATGGATAATCAAAGGTAAGATTGTGAGGATTTTAATGTGGTATCATCCACTGATTTGGGAATTTAATGACTTTCCCTTCATACTTGTGTGAAGGATAATGTCTTAATGATAACTCTTAATTATTTGATGGTGGTTCATGGGAATGATTGCTTGGTTTTTTTATTAATTTCATGTGGTATGCTTTTCTTCTAGGTTGGTTTTGGTGTCCATGTTTTATTTTCTTTATTAGGTTGTGTTGATAAGCCCCATGCTTGCTCCTAGGTATTTTATTTTGAGTTTTCTTCTCGGAGTGGTATGGAAAGGGTGATGGTTAAGGATTTAAGCATGCCTATGGTTTTTGGTTTGGGTCAATTTCATGAAATGGATTTTTGTACTGAGTTCTCATGGGTTTGTTTGAAGAATATTTTTTGGGTTCCTTCTAAGGATTTTCTATAATCATCTTGAGTTGTTATTAGGGAGGATTACCTTTATTGTAGTCTTAGAATCAAAGAGAATTCTAATGTGTCTTCCCTATTTATGAATAATATTATGGTGTTGGTTGTAGATAAAAATCAATTAGCAAAAATGGTGGAGTTTTTTATTGCTCATGGGTATAAGGTGTGTTTGGTAGAAGTAATTATAGTTGGGAATTTAGGGTCCACTAGTTTGCCATTTTCTAGTTCAAATGGCTTGGGTGTTGTCCCTGTCTCAAATTTTAGGTATTTGAAAACCAAATCTATGGCTCTTTTGTGTTATGTCGATAATTTTAAAGTGGAATTCCATTTTCCTTCCTCTCAGCTAGGGTGATGTTTTCCCCATCCTCTGGTGGCATCAGTTAAAGACTCTATTTCAAAGTTAGAAGCTTGGAAGGTTGTGCATCATTCTTAGGAGCATGTAGAGGTTAAATTATTGGGAATGTTGGTTTTTTGTGAGCATGGGTTAGACCCATCATAAATTCTTTAGGCCCCTATTTATCTCATGACTACTACAAGGTGGGGCTGAATAAATAGTGTTCATTCCTTGTTGACTATTAAGTGTATTCTCAATAGTCAAAATTTGATAGCTAGGTCTCAGAGTGTGGAGTGTGATGCTTCTTTGGCAATGGTTAGAATGGACCTAGAGGTCCTAGTGGAAGATACGAAAGGTGAGGTCAGAGCTTTCTTAGAATTCATAGTCATCCTTGACTAGGCTAAGAGGCTTCCTATTTTTGGTTTGTCTCTAGTGGTTTTGTTATTTAGTGGTTTTTTATGTTCTTAGAACTGTGGTGTTAATGTTTTTTTTGTCTTGTTGTTTTGGCTTGCCATTATAGTTGGATAATTTAGTTCTTGGTGGCCTTGGTTATGTCAAGTTTTTCTAATACTCTAAGCTATTTTTTGTAATCTTCTTTTTGATATTATAAATGGGCATGGGTCCCACAAACCCTAGTATCTATAAAAAAATTATTATCAATTCTTGTCAAGAAAAAAAAGAATAGAAGTAATAAATATCCCATCCAATTTCCTTCTCCTTTTAGTTTTTAAAAAATAAGGCAAGGAAAGTTGTATAGATGTCATAAATTTATGACACAATTATGGCACCTTTAAGATACATTGAAGGCATTTTTAAGTAAGTTATATTTACAGTACCCTTAATTAAAATTTAATACATATTTATCACATCCCTTAAGTTATATTTAAGATAATTTTACTCATTTAAGTCAAATTTACAACACCGTTAAGTAATATTTAAGACACATTGATGATACCTATTAAGTTATATTTAAGACATATTAAATTATATTTATAATACACTTATGATACACTTACTATAGGCCAAAATTAGATTTAAGATGCATTTTTGACATTTTTTTATAAAAAAATGTTGATTTAATCAAATATCCTTATAATGAATTTATGAAAAATTTATGACACTTTTGATATAAATTTATCATATAGTGTAAACACTTAAGTCAACATTATAAAAGAATTTTTTTTTAAAATGTGACTTAAAACCTGTTGGTCTCAATTTGTGACCCACTAAAAATACACCTATAGGATTGAGTAATTTAGAGAGGATAAATAGAGGCAATAACACATGGGATAAATGACCCCTCATTAGTTTTAGGATTGATGCTAGTTTAATCCAAGGACCAAGTAGCTTAACCCATTTTACTCTGAGAGCAATAACTGCTACCACTGTAGGTTCAATTAACATGGGCATTCATGTTCATTTACTTATTTGATTATTATTTATATGTATCATGTTGTCTACTTGATTCAACTGATAAAAAAATCAAGATATACTTTATTGCAATTAATCTCAATATCTAAACTAAGGTAAAATATCATCAACAAAGATGAAAAAGAGGGAAGGGTAAGGTAGAAAAGAGAGGGCATCTTTTAAATGGGCTGCTTGATGCCAACGAGTGAAAAGAATGCCTGACCACAGTTATACCATTATTTTCCTAGTCTAGCAATTACACAAATTTGAGCCACTAAGTGGGAAAGTTTCTAAGGACAAGTGTGTAAATTCATTAATATATTGAACCCATTCTAAATATAGTCTAACTAATAGTCTGTAGCTTTTGTGCACAATAATTGGGAAAAGACTATAATATAGCATGAACAAATATAATAAACCATTTAAAATAGTTGTTGCACATCTTATCTGAGATAATCATCTTTAAATAAGCACATTAGTAGCCATCACATTAATTAACCAATTAAATCAAAATAGTAAAGGCATTAAATGAAAAAAATATAGTAAAATTTGTGTTCAATGTTCTACAAGCATTTTGTTACAATTAATATTCATTGGAAAACAACTAAGGCTAAAGGCATGGGGGAAAGGCTGGTGTAATATAAACGTATTCCGATAGTATTTTAATACCTAAAGTGCTAACAAACTCTTGATAGATAATCTAGGCAAAAGATAAAGAAAGAAAGGTAGGTAAAATCATGGTGAAATTCCTACAGATCATTAGTACCCAAAAGTATCATCTTTTTACAATAAAAATACAACCTCTTTAAATAGATGATTCCTGAAGCTCATGGCCTCATCTTCCATCACAACCCACTAATAGGGTGGTTATAAATATTAAATGATGATTTGAAAATACCATCGAGATTAATGATACCCTGACAAATTTGAAGGCATGACCCTTTCTACAGTTTGAGGTGATGCCTCTTTTAAATGACCCTTTTGTCTTTTATCTCTTTTTTGTCTTTTATGAACCTCTACAACCTGATCTTTCATTGTTGAATCTGGGCACAAAACCCATTCATAGAGTTGATGCCCTTGATGTCTAAACATGACATCAATTTTTAGTCTCAGATTATCTAATCATGTCTACGTGGATCACTGATATTCATTTTTTTCCACTTGTCTAACATTATTTCCATGTGGCATTTTATCTCTTCCCACCTCTTTTTCCTTGCATAGTTGGTAGGTCTAACCATATGTCTTCTCCCTATTAACCCATAACTCAAATGAGTATTCAGACCGTATTGACTTATCTAGGGCAGAAGGTCACCCTGATGGTGGGACATGAAATAATCCCACTAACCCACTTGCCTAAAGGACCTGGTAATGGATGGATTACTCTGAGATAGAGAATCATCCTAATGGCACCACATGGTGTAATCTCACTAACCCACTTATTTAGAGGGTCTATTGAATCATTGAATTCCCATAAAGTGGTGGAAAGACACCATGTGAATGCGAGAAACACTTGAAGAATCAACTAAATCTTGAAAAAGCTTTTATAAAGGGGTCCGAATCACTGGGAGCTATGAAATATTATTGCGTGGCTTTGGGAACAAAGTAGGCACTTATGAGCATGAAACAAAGGTGTGGTCACCAATTTTTAACTATAAAAAACTAATGGATAAGTTATTTGAAAACAAATGGCTAAGAACTTAAAATAAAATCAATAATCCATATAAAATTAGTAGAGAGAAAGCCATTTCAAATGAATTCAAAGTCAAACTTTGCTGAATTAAAAATAATTTTTATCCATTATTATGAAATTGACTAAGTCTAAGAAGTGAAACCAATGGACACTTAGTCAACTATTTCTAAATTTAAGTAGAAATGGATTAAATTGTCAAGGAAAATAATCTAGAAAACTCTGAAATAGTTAGACAAGTTACCTAGATCTAAGGTGAAATGGTCTAAAGAAGGGAAATTTGATGCATTTCTAAAATAGGATTTAGACCAAGACTTAATAGATATAAACAAGTTAAGAGATTTAAATCAATTCAACCCTAGATGGGAATTTTATACCAAGTGCAATAATGAATATTAGATTAATAGACTTGGTTAATATCAATGAAGTGTTTAAAAAATAAAACTTCAAATCTATAACCCTATAAACCAGAGACCAAACTAAAACAAGATTGTTCCCATTTGAGGAATTGAGGATGGGGTGTGTTGAACCCAAAAAAACTCAACTTATGTAGGGATAATGCTATAAAAACATTTAAAATGTAGAATAAAAACCTAGTTAAATCTCTCCAAAAGATAGACTACAAAGATTCTCACATGAACACAAGTATAAACTGCACCAATCCTTAGACAAGCTAAAAATGATGAAGGCACTGAAGTCTAATTTAACATGTGGCATACTAAGTCCCAATTATATTTTATACCATTAGTGTGTGAAAGTTATTAATTATTTTATAGCTCTTGGATGCACATGAAATAATTTAGACCTGTCTAAGCAAGCAAAACTTTTGAGAGGGAAAAATTTGGATACTTGGCTTGGGGGAATGGCATGGACATTACTCTACTACCAACATGAATTCATAACCTTGATAGAGATACCTATGGTCCTATTCAAGGCCTTACTCCACTACCATCTAAGCTAGAAATCCCATGGTGGAGGTTGTTTGAATCACCCTATTGAGGAAGACTTTATATTTTTTGCATTTTTTATTTTGTATCCTTTAAAATTTTATTATGAAAATATTTTGTAGTTATATCCATTAAGGGTTGGGAACCAAGCCAAGGGTAAAATGATAAACTCAGAAAATATAGATTACCAAAACAAGCCTAAAGTAGATTAGTGTTTCTTCTTCACTTTATATATTCAATTAAGTGAAATTGATGGATTTAGACAAGAAAATAAACCTTTCTAAAATCCATCAATTCTATTTAGAATCATAAGCCTCCAAAATTCAAAAATCCTACAAAAGGAAACTGAAGCAATCCATGTAATTATTCAAGTATGGATCTTCACCTTAAAAATTCTAAGGATTAAACAAATTTCATGTTTTCATCAACCGTTTAAGGTATTTTATCTCAATAACACAAGGAAAAGGAAATTCACAGGGTTCTACTCTTTTCTTAATGTTTTTTTATTTTTTGGACAAGGCTCACTGATACAATGGGACTCTAATGACAAGGACCAAATAGAATCTTGAAGCAAAACCAAAATAGGAAAAACAAAAAACATGAAACCTACTCTAAAATAAGAATACATACAAACAAGAAGGAGGGAAAGATAACTAAGAAAACAAATGCATAAAATAGGAAACTATGTATAGTAATCTAAAAAAAATGTGCTCAACACAATTGGGAGGGTGGGTCTGGAAATATAGCATAACATTATTTCCACTTGCTAGGAATAGCAAGGCTCTTCTACTAAGTGTCCTTACGAAGGCAAGGATATCATTAAATTTTCTTAACAACTATTTGATTTTACTTCCTATAAAACTAATGTCCTTATCAAGCATTTGTCTAAAATAACTAGGTGTCTCAATTCCAAAATCAGAATCAACATAGGCTTGAAAATAATTCATCTCAAAGTCTGGCCAGAAAAAATTAGGATATCCATGGAATACCTCATTAACTTTAGAATCAATTAAACCCATGAGTGGATGAATGTATGAACCCTTTTCATGAGAAAGATAACCACTTGTTAAATCAATTTTCCCAAGGAAGGGCAACACTCCTCTTAAAAATATTGAAGCATCAGGACATATATTTTCATGAGGATTGTTAAGGTCTATAAGTTCATCATTTGTGCTCACATCCATAAAGGGGAACACCTTAGATAAGCAACTACAGAAAACATCACCTAATAGGGAAGTGGAATTAGACCTACAATCAAATAAATCCTTGATGCCTTCATCTAAATATGCAATCTGAGAATCACCACATCTTTATCCATGCATTCATGATTCAAACTTGGCATTCCTAGATCTGTTGCAAGTATCTAGACCTCTTCATGTAGCTAGTGTACTTAATGATTGGATGTTATATGCATGACTCTAGGTAAACTTAAAATTGAATGAGATCATCTTTATTTGCATTGTATTCTTATTTTGTAAGTGAATTTGGATTTAAGATATTTTTTTCACTATCTAAAAGTTACTTCTTGTTGACCATATCATAATTTGGAGGATTAGAAGCTTCTGAGTTAACCCTTTACAATACCTCATACTTAGGATATATAATTTATTGAGGGAGACCATGACGTGGATATTCACTACTGACATTCAAGTCAATGGAAGCAACAAAATCAGATTTGTATTCAAATAAAACACCATAAGGTGTTAGGGCTAAATCAAGACAATAACTATAAAAAGCATCAGTGTCCTTCCATTAATCTTGATTTTCTTCACTTTCCTCATTGAATTGATCCACATACATCAATTTAGGATAATCATTTCCCTTTTCTTCAAAATTGGAATTAACGTAATCATAAACAAGAGGTTTTTCTAGTTCTTATTTTTTAGAATTGTCATTAGAATTAGAAGAGCTTACCTCATGTTCATGCAAATCATACACAAGAGATACATTTACTTGAGGTCTAATGACTGTGCTATTATGCACAAGAGGCTCTAGGACTCCTAGTTCTTCAAAGGTTGGATCATCAAAGACAAGAAAATTTTCAACTTTGTCCTCTGCATATAGCTCTTGTAGATCATTTAATTCTTCTTCTAGGAGACTATAGGAGGTTTCAAACTCTTATTATTGTTGGGATTTCAATTTCTCATTCAATCTTAAGATTTCCTCTTTAATTTCTAAAATGTGTTTTTCTACTTCAATAATGTCATAAAAATCATGATTAGGTGGTTCATATAGAATGGCCTCTATTTTGATGGCGATGGGGTCTTGGTTATTCTAATCATCAGGTAAGAGACTAGGGAGAGAGGGAAAATCTTCCACTAGGATTCCAAATTAAAGTAGGAAATAATTTTTTAGACTCCTACAACTGGTAATAAAATTTAGTGCTAAGCTCAAATACCAATCATGTGCTTCTCCTTTCAAAGTGAAAAGAAACATTATATAAGCTAAACATGCATATCTACTCAATAAGTAATAATGCAGTCCTCAACAACTTTTGTATGGTCACTTTAAAACTTTAATAAGAAATCAAAGGGATCCTTAGGAAGTTCATGCTAAATTCCTAGAATGTTGATGGCTGATTCACTAAGCCAAGACATGGTGAAATCTATAAAATTTAATGAATTAGGGATAGGTTAAAAATGGAATAATATGTATAACATACATATCTCTAATGGTTCTTTTCCTCCTATGTCTCAATAAGTGAAACACAAGGGCTAAGAACTTAAATTTTTGACCTTGTGATCCTTATAGTAGGGTCCAGGTTACTTTCAAACATACAATAGTTAAAAGACAATTAACAAGAAAAATTCCTTCCCCCTCTTTCTAGCACCATTTTATGTTGTTTGAATTAAGAAAATAATAGAAATTGGGAGAAACATAAGGAGTTGTCATCAAGTCAAGGTCCAATGAGTAGTTAAGAGGTTAGGGCCTTCTTCTAGTGCTAGTTTCTATTTGTCTCAATTTGTGACTTGATTAAAATACACCCATAGGATTGAGTAATTTAGAGAGGACAAAGAGAGGCAACCCCACATGGAATGAATACACCCTTATTAATTTTAGAATTGATGTTGGTTCAATCCAAAGACCAAGACATTTAACCCATTTTACTTTGAGAGTAATAACTGCTACCACTAGAGGTTTAGTTGATATGAGCATTCATGTTCATTCACTTACTTATTATTTATCTATATCCTATTATCTACTTGTTTCAACTAATAAAATAATTAGAATTTAATTCACTACAATTCATTTCAACTTTTAAACTAAAGAAAAATATCATCAAAAAAAGATAAAAAAGAGGGTAGGGTAAAGCACAAAAGATAGGGCATATTTTATCTAAATGAGCTCCTTGATGCCAAGGAGCTGAAAGCATGCCTGATCACAATTATACCACTATGTGCTTGGTTTAGTTATTTCACAAACATCAGCCACTCAATAGGCAAGCTTCTAAGGATAAGTGTTGAAGGCCATTTATCTACTAAACCCATTCTAAAGATAGTCTAACTGATAATCTACAACTATTGCACACAATGACTAGTAAAAGAGTAAAGTAAAGCATGAACAAATCCAATAGACTAGTTAAAATATTTATTGCACATATTAACTAAGAAAGTTTTTTACAAACAAACATATTAGCAACCTTAATACTAATTAACCAGCTAAATAAAAAGACTAGAGCATTAAATGAATAAAATATAATAAAATATGTGTTCAACATCTTATAATTATTCTATTACAATTAATATCCTATAGTAGATAACTAACATTTAAGGCATGTGGGAAAGGTTGGTGTAATTTAGATCTTATCTGGTAGCAGTTCGATACCTAAAGTGTCGACCAACCCTTGGTAGATAATTGTTAGTGTAGTTATTTTCTTACTTCTGATTTCACCTATACGGTTTTTAGTCAGTGTGCTTATGGTTGTTAAGGTCATTAGTAGGGGAACACACACTTAATATGTTTTATAATTGTGAGTTGAGTTGTTACCTTTTTGGTGACCTAATATATCACTATATAATGTACTTCCTTTCTACTTTTTGACTAATCAACTAATAAATTAGATAATCAATTTATGAATCTCTTTTTTGCTCTGCATTTACTCTCACCTAATTCTTGGGTTCTTGTGTAATATGTGATGTTTAGAGATATTGGAGTAATATGACATGGTATCAGAGCTATGAGCTGATGGGTATTTTACAATTTCAAAATGCTTGATGAGATCTTTTACATGCATGCATTTTTGGTAGTTTTTATGATTTTTTAGTTTTCATAAGTTTGGTGGGATTTCATGTAAATATGTGAAAAATATATTAGAAAATCTTCCTATCATAAAATGGATAGTGCTATCATATCTGGAAGGCATCAAAATCCAAAGATTGATTACTCACTCAACCTAGATTCGTGAGTGTTTTCTGACCCTTTTTGGAATGTTTTGAGGCTTTTTTGTACAACAAGATTCTCAAATCAAGAAAATATTTTTGGGGTTTTCTGGGTTTTATAAGTTCTCAAATTGATTCTTGCTTAATTTTTTTGAGGCTACACTGAACTTGTAGATCTAGGCATTTTTAAACTTTAGTTGGTTTTTTGAACCCAACAAGTAAATTTGATAATTTGGTAGGTTTTCATCCTTGCTCGAGCACATTATGGATTCTAACCCTTCTACATGCATGACATACAAATATTGATTCCCATATCATCACCTTCATTAGGTCCCATAACCATTGATCATACCAATGTCAAGTGCTATGACCCTTGCTCGTAGCTTTGTCATGGCTTGTAACCCCTATAAGCACCTTTGTTGGGTCTTGTAACCATTACTAACACCTCCATCATGTCTTGTGAACCCTAATCACAACACCATTAGGTTTCAACACCCTTAACTATAGGCCTATTGGATTATGACCCCCATGTTATTACTATCACCAGGTTTTGACATGCCTACATGCATTATTATTGGGTTCAAGTTGACTTGGTAATAACCCAATTGGGGTTTCGACCCTCCTACATGCACATTCATCGAGCTCCATAGACCCTACACATACTCCAATTAGGTTATTCCAAAAAATTTAGTAGGCCTATCAAACTCCCCCACCATCAAAATCACACTCATAACTCCACCAATGTTCTCTTACACCTTGTGATGTCTGGGCAATTGTCAAATTTAACACCATGTTTTGTGACACTATTCATTTCAAAATAGACTTATTTTTTGGAGGATGTCACTCTCATATCAATCACATCAATAAAAAATAGGAGGGGAGATCATCCACAATAAGCCTTAGATCCTTGGTCATATGGTGTGGTCACATGACATAAGCACCCAACATAGCCATTAGCTCTTGGTCATATGGAAATTAAGCCCATGGTCACTTCCAACCCAAAAATGATTAACTCTTGCTCCATGAAGGCATAAGATTTTTTTAAGGAAATTATTTTCCAAAATTTTTAAAGCTTTTATTCCTAAGATCCTCAATTTTTTTTTAGGAAGTCGATGAAAAATACTTTTCCATCTATTTACACCCAAAATTTTCATGCGAGCTAAGATTTTAAAATGGATAGAACTTTTGATCAGTAACTTATATTTAAGTGTTGTCTTCTTTAAAAGTGATTATTTTTCCTTCTCTATGCATTGGTTACATTTTTGAGTTTTCTTTAAATCAAATATTTTACACTCTTAGACACATTATCGATAGATCTTGACATCCCTCCATTTTCTCTTACACATAATTTACTCAAAACGTATTCTCAGCTATGTGTGGAATCTATATGAACATGATTATAATTAAAACATTATGGGGTGGGGGGGGGGGGTCACTACTATTTATTCTAAGGTGTTATTATGTGATGCTATGTTTTTATTGCTTTTCTACAGTCTCATTTTCTGCATTGTGTCGATTCCTACACTTATTATTTATTTAAACGCATTCTTGATTGTGCCCAACATCCTCTTCATGAGCATGCATTATTTTTATAATTATGGGTTATTATAATTTTTTTTTGAATCTAATCACTTATTTAGTGTCTTCTCTCAGTCATGTCGACTTCACTTGAGATACACTTATGGGGGAAAGTTGATTCTACAACAGTGGTTCTTCTTGGAAAAACCAATTATGCTTATTAGCATGCTTATATGAAACACTTTATCACAATAAAGAATTATACTCCATTATTATATGGATATATGCTTGCTCCCATTGATTATGTTTGGTTCAATAATTTGGATAATACTTGTGATAAGGTTTTTAGTATCTTATTGTTACATTTTTATATGGATTTCCATTGCCGTGTGAAACATACAATGTGTCCTTGCACTATTTAGAGCATTCTTCAGTCTCTTTTCTTAAATATTGCTAAGATTTATATCACTCCTCCACTTTCGATCATATCTTTAGAGACTGTTATACTCTTTCCTCCTAATCCTATTTCTTATGATGACACATACATGGTCGACAATGCTCTTCCTTCTGTTGAGCCTCCACTACAGGATGAGATTATACCTAACCTTAGTTATCCTATTACAAACTCTACTTTCATTAATGTGAATGATGTTGTTCTTAAAGAACCACCACATATTTGTTTTTCATAGGATGCTACTATTTTCAATGAGAGTACACTTTGTGAGAACATTGATGAATCATATTTTGTTGTGGATATTTAATGTGTAGATATATTTGATTCATTTGTAGTCTCTTCTTTATCATTGAGGGTTGTTGAGATGTGTTGTCCATTTCCTATGAAAATTATTTCTATGAATTTTCTATGATATTATTCATCAAACTCACATGTACTTGTTAACACTTTTAGTCCTAAGCACATTTCTTAGATTGGGGACTCTTTTCTATCACATATGATTACAATAGTGATGTGGACACACCTCCACCATCTCCTTGTCACCTTTAAGATATTAAGGAGTCATTTCATGATCCACTTACCTCTAATCAACTTCAGACATTATAGGGATCATGTATATTGATTAAGGACTCATTAGATATTATGCTATCTATTCCATAGGTATATGGCATTCTATAGTCCACTTTAGCCTCTACTTATGTTAAACCATCTTTACATAGAGTAGTTGAACCTCTTATGATTCATGATGAGTTAAATTCCTTGGTTTGAGTTCTATTAGGCACTTGGTGAACCCATTCACTATTCTAGGGTGATCCAATCTTCACTACACGTACATCTGACAGGTTCACTTCAATGACATTACATTCAATTCTTGTGCATGTTCTTTCTAAAGCTATGCCACACTTCTATTTTGGACCCTACTTAGAGTGTTTTGTATTGTTATCTTCTTCATATTCCACTGTGGAATGGGTAGACTTCTAGTACACCATTTGTGTTTTTCATTTGGTAAAGGAAAGAAACATTATTTGATGCAGATGGAACTTTTTCAGTCTTTAGGCAGAGGATCTCATCAGTGACATTCATCATTTTATGAGCTCTATTTTAGATCGCTTCAACATCTTATATGGGGACTTCCTATTTCTCTTCTCTCTATTTGCTATGTTTACTCTTACTTATGGATAGATTTTCAATTGTGCTTGACATCCTTAGAGCATGCACAACTTATCTTATTTTCTCTCTTTTAGGGGAAGAGTTTTGTATTACAAATTATATATTTTTTGTTGCTTTATAGGAGTTACATTGTGTTTGGGTACCTCATTAGGCCTTGTTTTCAAGACCCAATTATAATACCCACCTAAGCTATGTTTTAGGGGCATTAGTATAGGGATTTTCCCACTTTCAATTTTACATAAAAGGTTGTTAGTCAACTTGCTTAGGGTTGTTAAGGTCATTAGACGAACACACTTAATGTGTTTTCTAATTATGAGTTGAGTTATGACCTTTTTGGTGACCTAATAGATCAATAATAATGTACCTCCTTTATACTTTTTGGCTAATCAACTAATGAATCAAATAATCAGTTCATGAAACTCTCTTTTAGTTTGCATTTGATCTCACCTAATTATGGATTTCATGTAATCTGTGACGTTCATAGATATTGGAGTAATATGAAAATAATATAAGTAAAAGAAAGAATAAAGGTAGGTGAAAATCTTAGTGCAATTCATATAGAGCCTTGGTACCCAAAAGTATCACCCTTTTAAAATGGCAATGCAACCTCTTTAAATAGACAATTCATGACGTTCATTGCCTCATCTGCTAGCTTAGCTCACTAACAGGGTGTCTATAAATATTTAGTGATGATTTGAAAATGCATTAGGGATTCATGAATCTTTGACAGATTTGAAGGCATGCCCTTTTTATAGTTAGAAGCCATGCCTCTTTAAAATAACCCTTTTGTATTTTAGATCCTCTTTGTCTTTTATGGACATATGCAACTTGATCTTATACTATCAAATTTAGGCACACATCTCATTTGCAGAGTTGAAAACCAAACAAGCCATCAATTTTTAGTCTTGTGGCTTCTTTGATGACTTGGCATTCTACGTGGCTCATTGATATTCATTTTTATCCACTTGGTTGGTGTTATTTCCACATAATGTTATATCATTTCCCCACCCTTTTTTCCTTACTCGATTGGTAGGTCTAACCATGTGTCTTCTCCCTTATAAACCACAACTCAAATGAGTACTAGGACTATACAAACTAGTTTGGGGTAATAAGTCATCAAGATGACATCACATGGTGTAATCTTGCTAACCCACTCACCCGAAGGGTCTGCTAATGTATAGATGATGTTGAGATCATGGTTCATCAGGATGGCACCACATAGCATAATCCTACTAACTTTCTTGCCTATAGGGTCTATTGATTTATGGATGACCTTGAGATAATGGGTCACTGGGATGGAACCATGCAGTGCAATCTTGCTAACCCGCTTGCCTAGAGGGTTTGCTAAATCATTGAAGTCCTACATAGTAGTATAAATATGCCATGTAGTTTTGAGAAGAAGTTAAAGAATATGTTAAGTCATAAAAAATATTTTGTGAAGGGTTCAGGACTGTCGAGCGATACAAATTATTGTTGCATGGCTTTGGGAACAAAGTGGGCACCTACGAGTAGGAAACAAAGTTATGGTTCAATAATTTTAAATTATAAAAATCCAATGTCTAAGTTATTTGAACACAAATGACTAAGTATTCAAAATAAAAGCAATAAGGCAAATGAATTTAGTAGAGAGAAAGCCATTTTAAATGATTTCAAAGCTAAACTTTACTAAATTGAAATCATATTTTTGTCCATTATTATGAAATTGACTAATTCTAAGAAGTGAAATGATATGAATGTATTATGGATATAATCCCACGTAGTCAATTAGTTTAAAATTTAAGCAGAAATAGATTCAACTGCTGAGGAAAAGAATCCATAGAACTTTGAAACAATTAGACAACTTTCCTAAATCTAAGGTGAAATGGCCTAAAGAAGGAAAATTTGATACATTTTAAAAATAAGATTCAAACCAAGACTTAATATATCTAAGCAACTTCAGACATTTAGAGAATTTTAGACTAAGTGTAATAATGAAGATTGGATTAATAGACTTGGTTAATATCAATGAAACATTAAAAAAACAAAACTTTACATCCAGGAACTTGCACACTAGAGACCAAACTGAAACAAGAGGGTCCCCATCTAAAGAATATAGGATGGGGCATGTTATACCCAAAAAAAAACTGACTTAAACACCCATATTAAAATCAAAATAAAACACGATCTAAGATCAATTTATTTAATCTTAAATAAAAACCAAAAGATGTTAAAATAACTATGGCCTATTTAGCACAATCTAACCCAGAGGCAAGACTGAATTAAATAATGCACTATTTAAAGTGAGATTATTTTATGAAATATACAATGTTGTAATGGGTTAAATTTTGATTATCTTCCAAGAGTTGTTTTATGGAATATATGTAAGTTTTTGTAATGATATTGAATAAAAAGGTTTGTTGAGACTAATATTACTAGTAGATGAGGTAAACTCTTGAGTTATAAATAAGTTGATATAAAAAATATTAATTAGATGCTCAAAAAATTAAATAATTATCAAAGTAAAAAACCAACATAATTTAACCCACAAAGGAGAAATTATTAGACTTGTTATATCAAGAGGTACACAAACTTGAATGTGTGTGAGTTAGTTCTTTGCGACCTTTTAATGTAATGTGATCAATATTATTCTATTTATCAATATAAATATTGAATATTTCAATTGAAGTTGGGAAAATAATAATTAAGTTTTGAAAAATATAAAGGATTTAGGAGCTGCAAAATTTATTCTCAGTATATAAATTAAAAGAGATCGATTAAACAAAAAACATGGGTGAATAAGATGAAATACATTGAGATAATTTTACAAAAGTTTAGAATAGAAGAATGTAAAACTCAAATACTCTCTTCCCTGTTAGTAAAAAGTTATCTATTGAATATTGTCCCAAGGCATTGGAGAAAATCAATGACATACATTTAGTTCCCTAGAAAAATGTTGTAGAAAATATGATGTATGCAATGATCTATAGTAGACATGACATTTCCCATGTAGAGAATGTTGTGAGCATAGTTATGTCCAACCTTGGGAAGGGATATAGATTGTTGTGAGAATAGTTTTTTATTATTTGTGTAGTATTTTAGATTATGAAATTTATTACTAAGGAAGACCCGGTGAAATAAAATTGTGAATTTACAAGGATTTATGGATTTACACTGCCAAAGATCAACAAGTGCCTAAGTGTTTAATGTGTTTGTGGGAGCAATGAGTACATGGCACCCAATCATACTAGTAAGGAAGCATTATGATTACAAAGGTTATGTTCAACTATTTATTTATTACAGAACATTGTAAGGATAGTGTTGACACTCAAAGTGCCATATGTTTGGCAAAAAAAATCGCTTATCATTCTTGGTTATAACATATTGATGTACAATATCATTTTGTTAGAGAAATAGTTGAACACATAAAGTTACTTTTGGAAAAGGTTGATATAGAAGAGAATGTTGTTGATTCATTGATGAAGATTGTGAGTACTGAGAAGTTTTATTGGTGCATAATATCAATGGGTAGGGCTACTCTTATCTATTGAAAGTATGACCCTATGGTCCACTATGGAAAGTATTCAATAAGTGGAAGAATGTTCGAAATATGTTTTATACTTTTTATAATTCACACTCTACACAATTTACACTTGTCTAAACTATACATATGGAATGTGGGAACCACCTTCTTAAAGGCATAGAGCTACAACGTTGGTTTAGAGATCAGAAAACACTAATAAACCCTTTGTTTGGGTGTTTTAGAATAAGACTTGTAACAAGATTTGGAAAGGTATCCACTATTTTAAAACCATTTAAATGTGTTTTAAATAGTTTTAACCTATATTTTATTTATTCATAATTCTAATCCCCATTATATTATAATATGGTTTTAACAATTTTAAACTGATGTTCTTACAAATATTTATACACATTAAAATAAAACAAAACTTAAATATACATTATTGTATTTTAAATAATAAAATTAATACAATAACAAATAATTTATTGTTTTAATTTTTTTTTCTTAAATAAAAATCTTATATATGGTATCATTTTTCTTTTTTATTATAACTTTAAATTATAATAATATTTATTTTCTTTGTATTTAATTTATTTTTCTTAAAAAGAGGGAAGCAAGGCATTAAGTCATTGCTATTTCAAAATATATTTTTAAATTATAACTTTATTTGTCCCCTCAACAATTCGAATGATGGGTATCGTTGGGTTTTTTAACTTTTAAAATATACCTTTCATACATTTTAAAGAATATATATTTTTAATACTTTATTATCTACTAAAGAGATATTTGCATGTTGAAATGATGCTTATTTTTACACCATCTTAATATTTATAATATTTTTACACATCTTAATATTTTATAGTATCTTAAGATCTATAGAAACGTAAAGAGTATTCTAGTGCAATTCAACTAGATAATATTATACTCAATTTTATATATAATATTTTATTATTTGTGAAGGTCAAAGCCATCACATCACTTGTATTAAGGAATACAAATGGCTTTCAATACTAGGAATGGTATTTTATGGTGTGAAAGTTAATACTATTTGTCACGGATGATTTTGTAATTATTTTTATAATAAAATATAAATAGATTTTACTATTAGAAATGATATTTTATATATAAATAAATTGAAACTTTGTTTTTATATAAATTAGGTGTACAAAATATTTCTTTAGTTTAATGTTAAGAATTAAAAGGTATTTATTTCGTCAAATTCATTTGAAGTATGATTTGGATATCATTTTTTTTAAATATTTTTAAAGATTTGTACTTTGGTGGATGGCTTGACAATATCTTTTACACCATCATCCTCATTGTTAGACTACACTCCACTTGATAATATCTTTTAATTTAAAAGTTATACTATTCATTATAGATACTTTCGTAAACAATTTTTATATAAAATATAATTATTGGTAAAGATATTATATTTATTTAAAAAATATTAATAAAGATTATTTTTGAAGAAATTATCTTAGATTTGTTAAATATTATACTGATTAATATTTTTCTTATATTTTCTACGAATTTTATATTCACTAATAACAATGACTTCAATATATTTGTACACAAACTTTTATCAGAAAAGAGAACAAAATTTCAAACTCCATTATATATCTATGATATCATTTTTTAACTACCTTTTTAAATTTAAAAAAAATACTTATATGATATTTAAATAAATATTAAATTTAACATTATGAATAAAAATATTTAATTTTAAATTTTAAATTAATTTTTTTAATAATAATCAAATAAATTTAAATTTTAAAATTAAATATTTTTATTGATAATACTCTCCCATCGCACCTAACTACTATTATAAATAAAAAATGATATCTTATTATATTCTTCCATGCTTTTCAAGTTGAACGCCGCCTTCACACAGAATGGAAACGAGGAATATAAGTTAACGTTGGTTAAGATAATAATATTGTATGTATATATACATTATTTATAATATATATTGTCTTTATTCCAATATTTAATACTTATAAGCTCATGGCTCACTCTCTTATTCCAATATTTCTTTATCACTAGCTTTTCTTTAAACATTGGGACTCCCATTGCAAACTATGTTTGCTTTGATTGGGAGTGTTTCTTTATAATATTAAGTGGGTTAAAGTCCTTTTCTTTCTTTTTTTTATACGCCTTTAAGGGCAACCATGACTAGGATAAAATAAAAAATGGTAGGGAATATATAAATAATTTAAATAAAATAAGTCTATGCAATTGACTGCAAGTTCACACACATAATTATAAAAAACAAGAAATTAAGTCATTGTAAAAAGACTAGTGGTAGGTAGAGGATCTTGGTCATTATCACTTTTAATTAGAAGATCTCGGTCATTATCATTTTTAATTAAAGGATTTTTAGTGATGTTTGCATTGTTTATTATCTTTGTATTTTTCATTAATTGTTTGAGTATGGAGTGGTTCTATGAGGCAAATAAGCTAGATCCAAGTATAAGAATTTGTCGAGGTGAAGAGGACGAGCTTAATCGTCACATTGCACTACAGGAAGTGAGTGCCTTCAAAGTGAAGATTAGATGGATCGATTATGAGAGTCATGGCGAGAGTGCCTTGAAATATCTTACTCCAAGTATCAGTACGGGCTAGATCTACCATTGCTCATTTAGTTTTTTAGTCATTGGAAACCTAGGCAAAAACAAACATATTCCTTGATGAGAGTATAGGTAAGGAAGGGCTCTTCAACATACCACTTCTAGTCCTTCCACACTTGTTTGGCGAAGTTAACCAATTTTTCTAGTATCATCTCTGTAGAAATAACATGAATAAGTTCTTGAAAGAATTCTTGGTCATTATTGTGAAGATGAAATTTAGTTTTAACCTCAAAGATCTTGAGAGCATGAACCTAGGACACCTCTACAAAAGAGACATCATGAAAGTTGATGTTCGATGACCACCACAAAGGATAATAGTTGATGGAGAGACCAACATTGAACTCAACCCCATTCCATACCAACTATGATTTAAAAGCTTCCCATTGATTTGTGCGTAGTGTCCAAGTGGATCAACCCACTCCTTGATTGGAATTTGGATCTCTTGCACATGCAACATCTCACAGTTTTTGCACAATCTTGTGGTATCTCTTTGAGTTTCCACAACATTTTATCACTTTCCTTGTAGTTTTTTTCTTCCACACACACCTACCTAAACTTCACATGCAACTTCTCTTCCAACAACACGTGCACAACATAATAATTGTCTTTTAGTGCATGTCTGTGCACTGCTACAGTGCCATAGAAACTATTGTACAAGTTTCTCATACACATAATCACATGCATACTCAAGATCTAAGTGTCAGGATTCGACTACAACATGACATGCTACATGTCCTTCTCTAGATTTATGGCACACTAGAGAATATGTCAACATCACCACATATTGAGAAGTGTAAGCACACACATTTAAGAATTCCAACTATCACTCACTTAGAAGATGAACCACCGTCCTTTTGTAATTATCCCTAGTTATACCCACTTCTTATTTATAATAATAATAATAATAATAATAATAATAATAATAATAATAATAATAATAATAATAATAATAATAATAATAATAATAATAATAATAATCCTTACACTAATGGCACAAACGGGAGAAAATAACAAACAAACCATAAAGGAGTTTATTGGATGCGTTTGGTATCTAACATTCAAATACATATATAGCACTAAATTCTTTCATTCAATCTAGACAAATTAGCAAGGACATTTATCCCTTATGATCACAAGAACTAGTTTTCTTAGTCTTATTGGATTTTGTATACATATGTACTTACCATATTATACATATTGAATAGAAGATACATTATGCATATAAAAATTTCACATATGATTATGTGTTTGGCTTTGGTTTTGGTTTTTTTTTTTTTTTTTTTTAAAGATAACTTTCAGTGCACTCTTACAATTTGTAGCTTGCAGCCAAGGATAACATTGTCCATTGCATCAGGTCCTGGGCCCCATGGTTTAGGTCATTTCCAAAGCCCTCATTTTCTTGTAAACACATGGGCAAAATGCAAGAAATAAGGATTATTAATCGTTTTTGTTTTATAATATCTTGAGGAATGTCATACTAAGAGTAAGATGATAGAAACCTACAGAAACACTTAGGTATCCCTAGATGTCTAGAAACTCATCTAGGATCCCTCGAGGAAAAGTGCACCCTCTTTGGCCAATTTCATAAACTCAAGATGTAGCTTGGGCTAAAAGTAACTCCATATGCATATTTTGTGTATTTATTATCTTAGCAACAAACCCCGCTTCAAAGTGCAAGTCAATCTTGATATCCTAGTGTTTGAAGGCTAAATCAACACTACAACATTGGATGGTTGAGTTTAGAAACTTTAGGCATACTAATTCATTAATAGATTCATCGATGTTGAAAAGATCATCTTCTCCATGATGAAGATGTCCATTTTAGTGTGTCACTATTGGGAAGCTCTCATCATAAAATGCACAAAAAATTGCATATCAATCAAGTCTTGGATGATTTTTTTTGATGCACCAAGGATTACTATTATCCCTTCAAGCACTTTAAGGAAGAGTGCATCAAGTTCCATAAGTTGGGACAACATACAAAACAATTGGTGAAAGATTACACCAATGAGTTTTATGACTACATTGTGTGATTGTGCAAGGATTTGACACAACAATTTAAGGTGTTGGAGTACATCAACAAAATCTCACCATATATTCATGAAGAGATATAGTTATTGAATTTTGACACATGGGAGAAAGCATACCACAATACAAAGATTAAGTAAAAGTTCTCATCTTTATTTTGTCTATTGCATCAGGCCTTGGGCCCTATGGTTTAGGTCATTTCCAAAGCCCTCATTTTCCTGTATACATATGGGCGAAATGCAAGAAATAAGGATTATTAATCAGTTTTGTTTTAGAATATCTTGAGGAATGTCATACTAAGAGTAAGATGATAGAAACCTAGAGAAACACTTAGGTGTCCCTAGATGTCTAGAAACTCATCCAGGATCCCCTCAAGGAAAAGTGCACCCTCTTTGGCCAATTTCATAAACTCATGATGTAGCTTGAGCTAAAAGTAACTCCTTATGCATATTTTGTGTATTTATTAATTTAGCAACAAACCCCCTTTCAAAGTGCAAGTTAATCTTGATATCCTAGTGTTTAAAGGCAAAATCAACACTACAAATTTGGATGGTTGAGTTTATAAAATTGTGGAATACTTATTCATTAATAGATTCATTGATGTTGAGAAGATCATCTTCTCCATGTTGAAGATGTCCATTTTAGTGTGTCACTATTGGGAAACTCTCATCACAAAAAGCATAAAAAATTGCATATCAATCGAGTCTTAGATGATTTTTTTTGATTAACCAAGGATTACTAGTATCCCTTCAAGCACTTTAAGGAAGAGTACATCAAGTTCCATAAGTTGGGACAACACACAAAATGATTGGTGGAAGATTACACCAATGAGTTTTATGATTACATTGTATGACTGTGTAAGGATTTGATAAAGTAATTTAAGGTGTTGAGTTACATCAACAAAATGTCACCATATATTCATGAAAAGATATAGTTCTTGAATTTTGACACATGGGGGAAAGCATACCACAATGCTACCAAGATCAAAGCCAAGACAAATATTAAGTAAAAGTTCTCATCTTTATTTAGTACTACATGCAAAACACATCCCACACATAACTCTCAATCTACCCATATAGTGAAAAATTAGAATATGTCATGTAAGGGTGAGTAACTTAAGAAGGTTGCATAAAAATAGAAGACTACAAAGTACTCTACCCTAGACAAAGGCAAGAATAACCAAGTTGAAAAAAGGTGCCATTTACACCAAAAAACCTCATATAGTGATATTGAATGTTGCACAAAAAAATCTTAGTTTGTTACACAATCTATAATAATTCCCATGCAAATGGATGGCATTAATTTGGATGCCACTCTTTTGAATACTGGTGCCATTACCATTGACATTTATGAATAATGGGAGCATCTCTTCCAAATTTTTTTTTTGAAGGGTCAACCTCTATATGTCATCATTGATAGTGGAAGTTAGAACAACATCATTTCTCAAGGTACATCCTAACGACATGGCCTTACCACTATCACACATCTAAAACCATACTATTGATGGTGTTTATCAAAGTCTTCAAATAATCATGCAAAAATATTGAAGCATACACATGAATAATCTCAGAATTATTTCAAATACTGACAATATATTATTCCACACTCTGATTGATAAATCATTTGGGTGTTACATATATATATAGGAAAACCATTCCTATATTTATTGAGAACATCTCTCCACTGATATCTCACCTAGTATTCCTATGATTATGCAAAACACTATGTACGATATATTGTTATAACTTATAACAATATATCTCAACAATATAATATATTCTAAACTATTATAGTAATATAACAATATCCTGATAAATAACTACTAACAAACTGACCTTACATAATAATGAATTATTACTCATGTAATTATTCATATTACAGTGTACAAATTACTATTAGGACTAATTATTTCCTAACATTCTCCCCCTTAGGCCTTACATGGTAATTTGTGTTTCACAAGACTTAATGAAAGTAATGAATGAACACATCAACTTCTTATCTACCATGCATTGTTGATAGCACATCAATCAAATTAGTGTGGGAACTTCAAACAGGAACATCTACCATCAATTATTCACTAAGAGAACACATCAACGTATACAGTGTGGGAACCACGACAGGAACACCATCTGTTCAACTTTCACTCTTACCTCTAAGAATTGGTATGAATAGAACTGTATTCCACCGTATACTCTTAGGTCTGTATATTATTGATGTGATCTTGCTACACATGACCACTAATATATGCAGGAATACATCTTACATTTACTTTACATGACTACACAGATGTGTCATTTGTGAATCATCTCCATAAAGAATTAAGGCAATCGTAGGATCTCTATAGTAGCTACTCTATTAACCATTGCCACATTCTTATTTCTTCTAAACACCTTTTTTATGCAATGCTCTATATGAGAAAATAAGAATTTCTCTTTTTATTTTTCACATAACAAATAAGTGCTTAAAATATAAAAAATATATATGTGCCACTATTGCAAGAAGTACCCTTTCATTAGTGGCTAATGAGAGGTGTAGAAAGCCTCCTACCTTCATTGCCTCTGACCTCCAATGGGTGAATTTGTTCACTCAAAAATAGTGTTGATGAAGATCATATGTATGTCACTTTAAAGGGAATAGATGTTAAGCATGAAATATACTGAGAGGGGGGGGGGGTGAATCAATATATTATATATCTTTTACTTCATTTGATTTATTTTCTTTAACCACTTAATCACACATTCAAGATATGCAATAAAACTGAAACAATAATATGCACCACATGAAAGAGAGAGAGAGAGAGAGAGAGAGAGAGAGAGAGAGAGAGAGAGAGAGAGAGAGAGAGAGAGAGAGAGAGAGAGAGAGAGAGAGAGAGAGAGAGAGAGAGAGAGAGAGAGAGAGAGAGCAAATTTCTACGTGGAAACCCAAAGTGAGAAAAACCATGGAGAATAATTTCAAGTATATGAATAAGTACCAACTCAAATTATAGAGTTCACAAGCACCAACTTGCAAGAGCATGAACCCCTTTGTTGAGCACTAACACAACAACTATTTGTGAGCACCAACCCACAAGAGCACCAACCCCTTGAAAATATTTTTGAGCACCAACCCATAGGATCACCAACCCCTCTTGTGTATAAAACACAACTATCTCTCAATGTTACTTACTCAACAAATGATAGAACTCTACAATATCTATTGCTTTTCTCTCTTAAAAAATAAATACAAACCATGCACTCTCTTGCATATTATAAATGGCTTCTCAAGCCTTTATTTATAGCTTTCCAAATGACCTTTGGCATTCACCTTTTGTGATCCTTCAATCCTCATGGAAAATGGTGCTAAATTTGCATGACCCTTTGTATCCTTACATTCGAAAAGTCACATGGTGACTCTTCATAAGCAAATGCATCCTTGCCTCTTTTGTCTTTATCTTGGTGACTTTTCATATTCCTCAAAGTGTCTTTTCATGGAAAAATACACCATACCCTCTTTTGTCTTCACATGGTATCTCTTGGCGTTTCTCAAGATGACTCTTCATGAGAAAATGCATCTCACTCATCTTTTGTCTTTACTTCATGACTCTTTGACTTCTCCATGGGCCCTCTTTTGACTTATATGCAACTAAAAATATATTTCTTAATATTAAATAAATATTAACACACATTAGAAAAGATATGAATATTAAAAATATCATTAAATGCAATGGGGCCTTTATCACCAATGCTAGACTTTTGACATCAATGACAATATTTCTAACAATCTGCTCCTTTGTCATTGATGGAAACCTCAAACTAAAACTGCCATATCATGAAACCTGAACATACTACCATCTAAAAAATGTACATTAAATCCCCCTTATTGTAACACCCTATACATGTTCCCTGTACCTATTCTACATTTATTTTTGTACTTGTACATGTACCTATTTTTGTACTTCTCCCCCTTTGACATCAATGGTAAAGGGCCTATACTGGAGCTAACACTTAGCTCCCCCCTCAACTGATGTCGATCCTTAATGGTAGGAGTAAAAGAAATTACTCTCAAATTTTCTCATAGATACTGAAATGTGTCTTTTGGTAGTGCCTTTGTGAAAACATCTACAATTTACTCTATAATACTAATATATTCCATCTTACCCTATTAATCTGCAACTTACTCTCTCAAGAAGTGAGATATAATGAGAATATTTTTTGTTCTTGAATGCATCACTAGATTCTTTAAAATATTAATAGCACTTGTGCTATCACAAAAAAAATAGAAATAGTTCATCATATTTTACCTTGATATCTTCCAAAGTTTGCTTCATCCAAAGCACTTGAGTATAGCACAAACCACTGCAATATATTTTTCTTCAACTATAGAAAGTGATATTGAATTCTACTTTTTTATTAGCCATGATACTAAGCTATCACCAAGGAAGAAAGCTCCTCCACTCGTACTCTTTCTATCATCCAAGCAACCTGCCTAATCTGAATATGTATAAGCAACCAAAGTGAAATCTCTACCTATGGGATACCACAATCCATAATTTAATGTCCCCTTGATATATCTAAATATTCTCTTTACCAATTGAACATGACTATATTTTGGAGATAACTGATATCTTAAAACAATACCTACTACATACATGATGTTTGGCCTCGATGATGTCAAATATAAAAGACTACCAATCATAGATCTATACAAAGATTTCTCTACAACAAATGAATCTTCATCCTTGATCACCTTATTTTTTGTATTCATTGGTCTGCCAACTAGTGCATAATCCTCAAAAACAAATTTATTCAATATTTCCTTGGCATATTTGCTTTGATATATGAAAACTCTTTTATCTGACTGAAATATTTATAACCCTAAGAAAAATAACAATTCTCCAAGCATAAACATCTCAAATGCTTTTTGCATATTATCAGAAAATTCTTTTGTTATATTTTCAATGTTTCCTCTAAAAATGATGTCATCAACATATACCACAATAATCAATTGATGCTCACCTTCTATTTTGATGTAGAGATTACTATCAGCAAATCCTCTCTTGAAACCTTAATCCTTCAGGTACTTATCAAGTCTTGCATACCAAGCTCTAGGAGCTTGTTTCAATCCATCCAATGCTTTCTTCAATCTATATGCATGGCTACTAATATTTGAAAAAATAAATCCGTTAGGCTACTCAATGTAGACCTCTTCTTCTAGATTCCTATTTAGGAAGGCAGATTTGACATCCATCCAAAACATTTTGAAATTTTTAGACACTGCATATGCAAGAAAAATTCTAATAGCCTCTAGCCTTGCCACTGGTGCAAAAGTTTCTTCAAAATCTATTCCCTCAATTTGAGCATATCCCATACACACTAATGTTTCTTTATTCCTGGTCACTTCTCTATTTTCATTCAACTTATTTCTTTAATCCCATTTTGTTAATATCACATTTTGATCTTTTGGTCTAGGCACTAATTTCCAAGTATCATTCTTTTCTATCTGATTTAATTCTTCATCCATTGCCTTAACCCAATGCTTATCATGTCTAGCTTCTGAAAAAGTTATAGGTTAAATTTTGGATAATAAAGAGAAATTAACTTGCTCCGATTCACTTACCATCATTTTTTTGGTGTGAATTCTTTCATTTATGTCCCTGATGATGCCACTTTCATTATGATTTATCTAGACATATTTGGATGGGGTTTTGGTGTCCTTTTTCTCCTTCTCATCTTCATCTGATTCTTCAAAATCTTCCTCTTCAATGATTTCAGGAATGTCTACTAGATCATTGATTCTTTGTGTTCCATCTTCTTCTATCTTGACACTTGTACTTTCAACTATTTCCTTAGTTCTTCTATTATAACATTTATAAGCTTTGATTTTACAATAACAACCAATAAATATATCTTCATCTGCCCTAGATTCAAACTTACCCAATTTTTCATTAGTTCTCTTTATGAAGCATCTGTTGCCAATAACTCTAAAATAATCAATTGTTGCTAGTTTATTTTTCCATAGCTCATAAGAAATCTTATCACTATTGACTCTCAATAATGATATGTTCTAAATATGCACTATTTTAGCAATTGCCTCTCTCTAATATTTATCTAGTATTTTGGATTCATTTAGCATTGTCCTTACCATCTCCCAAACTATTCTGTTTCTCCATTCAACTACTCTATTTTGCTGTGGAGTTCTAGCTGCTGAATAATGTCTATTTATTCCATGGTCTTCACAAAACTCAATAAATTGATCTAACATGAATTCTCCTCCTTGATATGATCTTAGGCACTTAATCTTCAAATCGATTTCATTCTCAACTAATGCTTTGAATGCTTTGAAATGTCTTAAAGCTTTTAATTTTTTCTTTAAAAACATTACCCAAGTCATACGTGAAAAATTATCAATAAACAACATGAAATATTTCTCACCTTGAGTACTTTGAGTTCTCATAGATCCACACAAATTAGTGTGAACAAGCTCTAACATTTGAGTGGTTGAGTACTCTTTTATTTTGAATTGTCTTTTGACCTACTTCCCATGTTGACAAAGTTCACAAAGCATGTCAGATGACTTTGTAATCTTTGAAATATTTTTAACTGCTTGTTTTTTTGCTGATGTTGATGAGATTATTAAAATTTATGTGTCCCATTATCCTGTACCATAGCCAACTTTATTCAATCTGAATCAAATAACATATTTGACCTTTGATGTCTGATAACATATACAAATTATTGCCTGTTCTTTGAGCATCTACAACCAATACATCTGAATCTTTTCTCCTAATTTCAAAATTTTTTTCATAAAACTTTAGTGTGTGCCTGTGATCACATATTTGACTTACACTCAAAAGATTATGCTTAATACCTTCTACATACAAAACATTTTCAGTTTTAGTTCTACCATTATCCAAACTTAGTGTACCTTTTTTGGCACTTCTGGTAGTAGTATTATCTCTAAATTTTACTGTGCCACCATTGATCTTCTTCAATGTTATGAACTTTTTCTTGTCTTTTATCATGTGCCTCAAACATCCACTATTAATGAACCATGGATTTTTTTGCATTTCTTGTATGCAAATTTGTCTGTACCAGCATATATTTTTTAGGTCGTTTATTCTACCATGAACCTTTCAAAACTTTCTTCTTGATGAATGGAGCCTTAAAACTCTGGTCCTTCTTGACTAACTCAAACATGCTTCTAAAATTGTTGCACTTGTAACATATTATGGCCTCTTCATTAAAGCCTGATAGAGGAGCAAAAGAGTTATGGCTTTTGCTTGACTCTGCATGACTTTTCTTCTCCTTATTTCTAAAATTTTAAGTTCTTTTTCAACATTCTATTTTCTTATGACCATATCCATTACAATAAAAGTAGCAACCATAAAAATAGGACCTGTTTGTGTATCTCTAACATGATTGCCTTTTGTAGCTCTGTTCTTTCCAACTTTCTTTATTTGAGATGTCCTATGTATTATTAACTTCTTCCTTTTTTATTTCCTCTTTTATAAGAGCTTTAGCATAACTCTTTTCTTTTTTTGTGTTAACATTGTTTATGAAAGTAGTGGTCTCTCCTTTTTATTTTTCAAATTTGATACCTATCTTATCTAACATTGATATTTGACTTTCTAATATCTTATTCAACATAATAGTATTATTCTCAAAATTTGAATCATTGGCTGCTCTATCATTGATTGCTTTATTTATTTTCTCAAGATCTACTTTTAAAGGAGAAATTTAAATAACATACCTTTCACATTCTTCACTTACTTTTTGCAACTATGTCATTAGATGTCTTTCATTCTTCTTAGCTTCTTCAAAGTGTGTTTATAGATCTTCAATTGTTTCCTTTGACTCTTTTTCATTTTTTCGATCTAGAGCTTTAATATTTGATTCTTCTTCTCAAGAGATTTTGAATCTTGTAAGGCACAAATGAGTTCTCCTTCCAAATTCATTTCAACTTCATCTTATTCTTCTTTTTGATCATTTGTACTTTTGCTTGTGGAGGCATCTTCATGTATGGCCATGAATACAATCTCTTCTTCTTCCGAGTCACTGACTTCACTATCTTCAATTGAGCTATGATCTCTAGAATACAAACTCTTCTTCTTGAATCTCTTCTTGAATTTTCCTTTAAAATTCTTCTTATATGTATAATTTCCTTCTTAATTATCACCATTACCCTTATTTGGGCACTTAATTACAAAACATCTAATCTTTCTACAATTAAAACATTTAAAACATAATTTTCCTTGATATTTACCCATTTCCTTTTTTAACTTGCGAATGAATAGAGCTCCATTGTCATCTTTATCATCGTTAGAACTGTCACTTGATTCTTGAATCTTAGTCTTCTCTTTATTTGATGTCTTGAAAGCAACTTCTCTCTTTAAGGGTTTCTCTTGTTCAATCTGCATCTTATATGTAGTAAGAATATCATGTAGCTCATCCATCTTTAGCTTGGCCAAATTTTTTATCTCTTCAATTGCCAAATATTTTGCATCATATCTCAATGGTAGAGATCTCAAAACTTTTTGTACCATAATTGATTCTTCTGACTTTTTCTCTAAGACTTTGAATCTGATTAACTATTTGATCAACCTGCAAAAGATAACTTGCTATATTTTCTTCCTCTTCCATCTTCAAACTCTCAAACTATATTCTAAAAGTCTGAAACTTAGCTTGCCAAACCTTTCCATCACCTTTGTAAATATTTTCAAGTTTTACCTAATTTTCATGAGTAGATTTACATTACATAACTTTAATAAATTTTGATTCACAGAAACCACATAAAATAACAATTAAAGCTTTAACATTATTTTCACTTGCCTTTTTTCTCACTGGAGTGGTTACATGTGTCTATGGCTCTTCATATTACTCCACCACTGCTTGCCAAATGTCAAATCCAAGGGCCATCAAATAAGTCTTCATCCGTATGCTCCAAAAATTATAATTTATCCCATCAGACAAAGGTACCTTATTTATAGAAAAACCTTCATTTGATCTAGCCATCGTGCTTTCCTGATCTACCTTCAAGCTGTAAAACTTTTTCCAAAGGAACCTGCTCTGATACTAATTGTTAATCATGAAATATAATAAGAGGGGGGTTGAATCAGTATATTATATATCTTTTACTTAATTTGATTTCTTTTCTTTAACCACTTAATCACATATTCAAGATATGTAATAAAATTGAAATAATAATATGTACCACATGAGAGAGAGAGAGAGAGAGAGAGAGAGAGAGAGAGAGAGAGAGAGAGAGAGAGAGAGAGAGAGAGAGAGAGAGAGAGAGAGAGAGAGAGAGAGAGAGAGAGAGAGAGAGAGAGAGAGAATTTTTACGTCAAAACCCAAAGTGAGAAAAAACATAGAGAACAATCTCAAGTATATGAATGAGCACCAACTCAAATTACAAAGTTCACAAGCACTAAATTTCAGGAGCACCAACCCCTTTACTGAGCACCAACACAACAACTATTTGTGAGCACCAACCCACAAGAGCACTAACCCCTTGCACAGATTTGTTAGCACCAACCCACAGGAGCACCAACTTCTCTTGAATATAAAACATAAGTATCTCTTAATATTGTTTACTCAACAAATGATAGAACTCTACAATATCTCTTTCTATTAAATCTTCAAAAAAAAATACAAACCATGTACTCTCTTGCATATTACAAATGGCTTCTCAAGCCTTTATTTATAGCTTTCCAAATGACCTTTAGAATTCACCCTTTGTGATCCTTCAGTTCTCATGGAAAATAGTGCCAAACTTGCATGACCCTGCGTATCCTTGTATTCAAAAAGTCACATGGTGACTCTTCATAAGCAAATGTGTCCTTTCCTCTTTTGTCTTTATCTTGGTGACTTTTCGTATTCCTAAAAATATCCCTTCATGGAAAAATGAGCCATACCCTCTTTTGTCTTCACATGGTGACTCTTGGAATTCTTCAAGATGACTCTTCATGATAAAATGCATCCCATTCCTCTTTTGTCTTTACCTCATGAATCTTTGACTTCTTCATGGGCCCTCTTTTGACTTATATGCAACCAAAAATATATTCATTAATATTAAATATATATTAGCACACATTTGCCAATATATGAATATTAAAAATATCATTAAATGTAATGGGGCCTTTATCACCAATGTTAGACCTTTGACATCAATGATAATATTTCCAACAATAGAGTCCCCCTACAAGATTAATACTTTTGACATTTGACTTAGAACATCGGGGTCACCCAAAAATGCATCTATAAGGCAATTTTTTTATTTTTACGATTTTATTTTTTATTTTTGAGACTTTTGACTCTTGATAAAGACACAACACTGATGTAAAATTATTTAAATTTGAACCAAAAAATATCATATGAATCAAACCTATTAACCACTTGACACATGTTAAATTTTAACACAAAATTTTAATAAAAAGAATAAAAATAAAAACAAAATCTATACAACTTTTGGACTCAATTAACAATAACTAAATAATAATAATAAAATATTAACTATAGACTAAATCTTTGTATAAATCGACACCTAGTCTTGAACTCAAAATACCACTAATAACCATAAATATTAAAAATATATTATAAATATTTTAGCAACATCTATCAACTTAAAACTAAAGACTAAATATAATAAACTAAGACTACACAATCTATAACAGAACCTAAAGGATAAAACTTTATAATAAATAATCACCAACTAGAACTCAAAGACTTAAAAACACTTGATTTAAATGTGTACTAGGCTATCAACACATGGATCATTGACTATGTGATAAGTCAACTTCAGATCTACTGAAGATTACATCTTACGTGTACAACACTAAAGGTTTATATACTACCAGTGATGACGAGATGGATGTTTCCATAGGAGAGCTTGATGGTTTAATGCATTATCAAAATAAATTCACAGTGTTCAAATGTGGATCTGACATCAAGATTGAAATATCTGGTGCATGCACTTGTGTATTTGATGTGCTTCACTCAATACTTGGATTTGAAAGGGGATGCATAACTGGGCGAAGTCAATTAAGCTCAAAATCATACAATGAATTAGAAATAACAAATCAATGGTGATAGGGAGTGAACCAAATCTATAGTTTCATAAATAATAGTAAACTCTAAGTAACATGTAGTGATAACACCTTATCTATTCTACTAGAGGGTGACATCAAGGAGATTGACCTCTTCTTTTGTTGAAACCTACTTGATCTCTGGTCAAAAAATTTAGATTGAAATCAATATGATAATCATGTATTTGGAGGTCTCCTTCTTCAATGTAAAGATGGAAAGTATTCTTGATTTTCCATGCTTTTTTAGGCTAGATCATCGATTAACACATGCAGGTCTGTCAACTACATATATTAATCTTAAGACAAATCTATAGAATTATGAATATCATTACTCTAGGCAATAACATAATGGCAATGCCCTTTGAAAAAATATCAAAATGTTGTTTCCATTGAACAACAACCTACTCTAATACTAGATGATGGTGTTTATTAGAGTCTTCAAATAATCATGCACATGAATAAGCTCATAATTATTTCAAACATTGATAATATATTATTCCACACTCTGATTGATACATCATTTAGCTGTTACATATATATAGGAAAACAATTCCTATATTTATGGAGAACATCTCACCACTAATATCTCACCTAATATCCTTATGATTATGCAAAACATTATATACAATATATTGTTATAACTTATAACAATATATCTCAATAATATAATATATTATAAACTATTATCATAATATAATAATATTATGATAACTAACTATTAACAAACTAAACGTATGTAATAATGAATTATTAATCATGTAATTATTCATATTACGGAGTACAAATTACTATGAGGACTAATTATTCCCTAACAACCATTTAGGTTGGTTTCAATATGGGAAGGATATACATGTCCATCTATAATGTACTTTCCAATACAAATTCAAGTCCATGAAGGCTAATGTCACCTATGACATTTCATCACTTGGGGTATGCAACATATTTTTGGGAAGATTGTATTTGTATAATTGAGAAGTTACATAGTAAACACAAGAACGATGGTGGAATTTTCATGTCAAAGATTAATTCTTTAACCTCTTGGAGTTAGATCCAATGACCAAAATCACTTTGATGTTTTCCAGATAATGTTTCAAGCTCATTTCACACATGAAAACATTCATGATACTCTTGGATAACATAGAAGTACTTGCACATAAGAGTAAGTGCATATTAGCAGTGTGCAAAGTGATAACATAGTAACTCAGTAAATTAATGTAATAATATGGTGATGTATTTTAAGTGCTAAGGGTCCAAAAACACATTACATAATAAAGCATCACATTGATTTGGTCCCTAGATCCCCTCTCCTAAATTATTGATTGCATTACAAGTGCATTTTGGATAATGATGAGGTTTTGTGTTAGATCTAGAAGCTTCTTGATCAATACAAGATCATGGCTAGATCTCCTTGTGGAACAATAGTCCTTGTATCAAATAAAGATGGAATTTGGAGTCTTTGTATTAATATCATGTATTGAAAAAGATAATAGTGAAGAATCAATACCCAATTGTTAGGAATTAAGTGAATATAAACCATATTTAATCCACCATAAAATCACAAGACCAGATTTTAAATGTGTGAAAATCAAATTTAATTATGCAAAAATAATTCCTTAAATCATAGTTTAAATGAAAGCATAAATGGAGAGAACAAAACCAAAAATAACACATAACACAGATATACCGTGGTTCACCCAATGTGGGATACATCCATGAAGAAAGTCCTCAAATAAAATAGTAATTTGAAACAAGATTACAATGAACTCTCACAGAGATAGAAAAAATCTTATGTAGAAAATGCTGCACAAAAAAGCTACACTTTCACATACATCTACACAATACTTGTATCTCACAAGATGCTATACCACACCCTGTAAATGAACACCTGTACTTTAACTCTGTCTCTCAAAAGGCACACGTACAAAATCATCAACAACCTCTAAAAGGTCACTTCACACCCTATATAAATAACAAATGATGTAGAAATCCATCCTCCAAGGAGAAACTCACCATCTTCATCAAGATAAGCCTTATCCACCTAGGAAACATGCTATATGCCACCTCACCAATCACATCCAAAATGCCCATGAGAAGAAACATGCCATTCCTCTCCAAATGGCACAACTTCCAATGAGGAAGTCTAACCCAATCCCATAATACATCAATGAAATTATTAAATAGAACATTTAATAATTTTCTCCTCCTAATGCATCATAGAAATTATTAAATAGATCATTTAACAATTTTCTCCTCCTAATGCATCATAAAAATTATTAAATAGACCATTTAATAAGTTTCTCCTATGGAAATCATTTAATAAACAATTAATTCCCTAAAAAATAAGAAAATCAATCCCACTTCCAACAAACATGGAAGTCAACATGAAAATTATTAAATATGCATTTAATAATATTCACCTATATGAGGAGTAAATGAAAAATGTGTTCCCGACATCCTTGGATCTCTCTAAGCCCCCAAAATGTACTATCAAATAGAATCTATCATTGCTCCATGATCACTAAGACCAACCAAATCTGAACATAGTCTTAACTTATCCAATGTGACCACCTTGGTCATTATATCCATAAGATTCTAGCTAGTATGAATCTTCTCTAGCTTCAAAAAGTTCTCCAAAGCTGTTCTAATGAAGTGATAACATAATTGAATATGTTTCATCTTTGAGTGAAAAGTGGAGTTTTTTTCCAAATGAATAACACTCTGACTATTGTTGTGTAGTTTCCCAACTTCTTACTCATGCTCAAAATCTTGAAACAACTCTCGTAACCAAATCATCTCCTTTCTAGCCTTTATGGAAGAAATATACTCTACCTCTATTATTGACAAAGACACAACCTTTTGTATCTTAGAAATCCAACTAACCACAATATCTCCAATAGTAAATATATATCTTATCGTACTCCTCCTACTATCAATATCCCCTACCATATTTGAGTCCACATAACCATGCAAAGTGGTATTTGATCCACCATAACATAATGCAACATCAATGGTTCCTCTTAAATACTGAAGAATCCATTTCACTACTTGCCAATACTCATAACTAGGATCACTCATATACCTGCTCACAACTCCCACTACTTGGGCATCATCTGCCCTATTACAAACCATGGCATACATCAAGCTACCGACTGTTGATGAGTAAGGTACCTTGGACATCTTTTGCTTTTCAAACTCCATCTTGGGACACTACTCCTTTGATAATCTAAAGTGGCAAGCCAAAGGAGTACCAATAGATTTAGCATCCAACATGCTAATCCTTTCCAAAACTTTCTTCACATACTCTGATTGGGATAAAACTAGCTTCCTCTCCTTCCTATCATGAGTAATCCTCATACCAAGGATTTGCTTTGCAACACCCAAATCCTTCATAGAAAGGGATTCACTAAGTTATTTCTTGAGCATATGAATATGTTGTTTGTTCTTTCCTACAACTAACATGTCATCCACATACAAGCATAAAATAATAAAGGAACCATCATCAAAATGTTTGATGTACACACAATGGTTAAAATTACACCTTTGATATTCTTGTTTTAACATAAAATAATCAAATTTATTATACCATTGCCATAGATCTTGTTTTAAGCCATACAAGCTCTTATATAGTCTGCACACAAAGTTACTCTTCCCTTTGACCTCATATCCCTATGGCTGCTTCATAGATGACTCTTCATCAAAATCACCATGAAGAAAAGCAGTTTTCACATCTAACTATTCTAAGTGTAAATCCTCAACTGTAACTAAGCCAAGAACAGTCCTAATAGAAGTAATTTTTATAGCAGGAGAGAAAATCTCATAAAAACCAATACCTATTTTTTGTGCAAACCCCTTGACCACCATCTTGTCCTTATACCTTTTTCTCCCTTGATCCTCTTCTTTTATTCTTAAGATCCACCTATTTGGAAATGCACTCTTGCCCTTGGGTAGCCTTACTGAATCCCATGTTTGGTTCTTCATGAGATATCTATGCTCCTCATCCATGGCTTGTTCCCATTTCATCTTGACATCTACCTGCATTGCTTCTTCATAACACTCTGGTTCTCCATTGTCAGTGAGTAACAAATAATTCAAAGGAGAAAAATGTTTAGGTGCTTTTCTTACCCTAGAAGATCTTCTTACCATAGGAGTTTGGGGTCCTTGTGTAGAATATTCCTAAAATGATTCATTAAATACTTTACCATCTACAATGTCATTAAATATTATGTACTCTTTCTATTTTGATTCTTGTTCCTACAACTGATCCTTATACATGACTTTTTCATTAGAGACTACATCTCTATACTAAAATATTTTCTTATCTTTAATGCTTCATAAATGGAAACCAAAGTCATCCACACCATAACCAAAGTCATCCACACCATATCCAACAAAGGTACATTTCTCTAATTTAGCCTCTAATTTGGTCTTATTCTCTTTGTTGATGAGGGTAAAATCCTCACATCCAAAAAGTCTAAGAAAAGAATAATCAACATGCTTATGAAACCAAGCTTGTTTAAGAATGACTCCATCCAAAGGTATAGAAGGTCCTTTGTTAATCAGATAAACTATTATGCTAATTGCTTCTACCTAAAACTGTAAAGGCAATCTTGCATGTAACCTCATGCTCATAACACATTCCATTATTGTTCTGTTCATCCTTTCAGACACCTCATTTTGTTATGAAGTTCATGGAACCAGCCTTTACCTATGGATTCCATTGTTAGAACAATAATCAAAGAAAGCGTTACTACAATACTCACCTCCATTATCTGATCTAAGACATTTCAATTTGAGACCTGTTTCATTCTCAACCAAGGCTTTCCACTTCTTAAATGTGTCAAATACATCAGATTTATTTTTAATACAATAAACCCAAACTTTCCTAGTTACATCATCAATAAAAGTGACATAATAATTAAAACCACCAATAGAAGATACTTGATCTAGTCCCCATACTTTTGAATGTACCAACTCTAACTTGTGCTCTTTTTTTGTGGGTCCAACTTTTAGGAACTTAACCCACTTCTACTTTCCATACACATAATTCTCACAGAAGTCTAGATCTAGATATTTCAATCTAGACAATTTATCTTTTAAGATCTCCATGCCCTTATGGCTCATATGATCGAGCTTGTAGTGCCACATAGTTGCATCTCCATCTGCAATAACTAAATTACAAGAATGAACACTACTATTCAAATATAAAGTACTAACTTTCTTACCTCTTGAAAACATAAGAGATCATTTAGTAACTTTCCAAGAATCTGTAGTAAACATAATTGAACATACTTCACTACCCAATTGTCCCACTAAAACCGAATTCCATCTCAACATAGGCACATGTCTGACATACTTAAGTAACCATATGTTCCCATTCTACATTTTCACCTAAATAAAACCTTTCCCTAATATCTCACATGGTTCATCATCACCAAGATATACATGTCCTAGATTATCTTGAACATAATTAGAAAAATAATGCCTCTGTGGGGTGGCATGAAAAGAAGCCCCTAAATCTAATACCCAAGACTCAATAAAATTATCCTAAAAAAGAATTAAGGCATCTTGATTTGCTTTACCTAATGTCACATTTACCTCATTCATTTCATCCTTGTTTCCCTTCTTATCCTGAAGAGACCAATAATCCTTCTTTGAGTGTCCACTCTTCCCACAATGCCAACATATCATATTGGCTTTAGATCTCGATTTAGATCTACCTTTTGACTTTCCATAGTTGCCTTTGATTTTATCCTTTTGACTCCTTTATCAATAGACAAATCATTACCTAAGATGATTCACTAGTGCTTTTCCTTCACATCTCCTTGCTGAGAATTACACCTACAACATCCTCAAAATTCAATCTTCCCTTACTAGGGACTACATTACTCACAACCTTAACTAAACTATCCCAACTATTTGGCAAAGAACATAACATTAGAAAATCTCTAACTTCATCATCAAACTTAATTCCAATATTAGTGAGTATACTTACAATCGTATTAAAATCATTTAAATAGTTAGCAATAGAACCATTCTTAGACATTTTCATATTAAACAATCTTTTCATAAGAAATTTTTTATTAGAAGCTGAGGGTTTCTCATATAACTTTCCAAGTTTATCCATGAATTCATTTGTAGATGTCTGATCTGCGATGTTAAATGTAATAGAAGATGCAAGGCATAACTGAATGGCTCCCAATGCCTTCCTATCAAGCAATGCCCAATCTGCATCACTCATAGCTATAGGTTATCCTCCTTTCCCCTCCAAGGGGAGTTGAAGTTCCTTCTAATATAAGTAATCTTCCATCTACATTTTCCAAAAACCAAAATTCTTACCATCAAATTTCTCAACTCTGAATTTGATTTCTTCTCCCATAGCTCCCACTCAAGCTAATAACTTTTCCTATGATTTACCACTTTAGCTGAAACACCACCAAAAATCTAATACCAATTATTAGGAATTAAGTGAATATAAATCAGATTTAATCCACCATAAAATCACAAAACTAGATTTTAAATGTGTGAAAATCAAATTTAATTATACAAAAATAATTCCTTCAATCACAGTTTAAATGAAAGCATATATAGAGAGAACAAAACCAACAATAACACATAACACAGATATACCATGGTTCACTCAATGTGGGATACATCCACCAATAAAGTCCTCAAATAAAATAGTAATCTAAAACATGATTATAATGAACTCTCACAGAGATTAAAAAATATCTCATAGAAAATGATACATAAAAAGCTGTACTTTCACCTGCACTTACACAATACTGTATGTCACAAGATGATATACCACACCCTATAAATGAACATCTGTACTTTGTAAAAAACCTACACTTTGACTTTGTCTTTCAAAATCCACACCTACAAAATCATCAACAACCTCTAAAAGGTCACTCCACACCTTGTATAAATAACAAATGATGTAAAAATCTATCCTCCAAGGAGAAAATCACCATCTTCATCAAGATAAGCCTTATCCACCTAGGAAACATGCCATATGCCACCTCACCAAGCATATCCAAATGGTCCATGAGAAGAAACACACCATTCCTCTCCAAATGGCACAACTTCTAATGAGGAAGTCTAACCCACTCCCATAATACATCAAGGAAATTATTAAATAGAATATTTAATAATTTTCTCCTCTTAGTGCATCATAGAAATTATTAAATAGATCATTTACAAATTTTATCCTCCTAATGGATCATATAAATTATTAAATAGATCATTTAATAATTTTATCCTATGGAAATCATTTAATAAATAATTAATTCCCTAGAAAATAAGGAAATCAATCCCACTTCCAACAAGACATGAAAATTATTAAATATGTATTTAATAATATTCACCCACATGAGGAGTAAATGAAAAATGTGCTCCCCACATCTTTAGAGCTCTCTAAGCCCCCAAAATGTACCATCATGGTCATGTGGTAGCCCCAAAAGGCTCCACACTCAAAACCAATTACATGCATTTATGACTTCCTCAACAAGCACTAAGTTGCACAATAATTCATCAAGATTAACATGGAATTATGTTATCATTAGATTCATGAATATGTTTGAAAGATATAATTAAAGACTAAGAAAGGCTTCTATGAATGGTTAGTCATGCCTTTTAGATTGACCAATGTGCCAATAAAATTCATGTGATTTATAGAATATCTACTCAAAGTTTTCTTCAACTCCTTCATCATCATTTACTTGGATGACATCCTCATCTTCAAAAAGACTTTGGATGAGTATGTGGAAGACATCTCACATGTCTTAGATACCTTGCATAAAAAATATTTCAAGCTAACTTACCAAAGTGTACATTTGGTGTCAAAATATTAATTATCTAGGAGATATCATTAAATGTAAATGCATCCATGTAGATCCAAACAATATCAAATTAATCCAAGATTGGCCAACTCTATGTAATATCATTGAATTAAAGAGTTTATTTAACTTCATAACTTCTACTGTAGGTTTTTTTTTGGTTTCCCAAGCCTTACATTTTATTTAGATAGATAGTGCATGTAAATCTAACATTCCAATAGACACCTACACAATAAAGTTATTTTGAGAATCTAAAGAATCAACTCTGAATAACACCTATTTCAGAAATGCCTAACATTATTCAGGTTTGAAATTCACATTGTTGCATTTGAATATGCACTCAATACATTTCTCATGCAACATTGACATCTATTTGCATATCATTTTGAAACATTCCATGACACAGTTTGATGTTACTCCACCTTTGAGAAATGGTAAAATAATATTATGCAAGTAGTAAAGCAATGTCAATACTACATCTTGGGGAAATAGACAACCATTCATTTAATCATAATCTTGAGAATGTGTGCCACATGTATTAGATGGATTACCTACAACAAATCCATATGGTGACTAAAGATAAGAATGTGAATAAAAATAACACACTAGATTGCCTCATTAATCACTAGTTCACATGCTAATCCTAGTATTGGTTAAGCATGGCCATAATTTTTCTCACTAGATAAATCTATACACAACAAATAGGAACATCATAGATGCCTATATTTACCTTGTGTAGGATGAATTCTCTTGTGAGTCATACATATCTGGAAAGCTTCTCTACAAGCTTGGAAATATGTGTGTTCTTGATGGTACACCTTGTCAGAGACTTGTATGGGAGGAACTCTATGCCAAGATAATAAGATACCTTAGTGCTACCAATATAATGGTAACATTGTAGTGATACTTATATAGGCTGCACATGCACATATAATTTGAGTGCCACATCAAACCTTGTAATACTTATTGCATCGCTAAGTCCATAAAAAGAAATCTAAAACTTTACACATTTCTATCAGTTCCTCCTAGGCCATGGGACTCCATTAGTATGGATTTTATTGACTAGGTTACTGATGAAAAAATACCACAATGACTCTGGGTTTGTTGTAATGGATGGGTTTTATAATATGGCCATCATGGTTACCTACAAGAAGAGCATAAATGTGCTGGAAACCATGACTCCTTCATCCAAGTTTGTGTTTATTTTGGGTGGAAAGATTTTTGGGCTAGGATAGATAAATATTTTTACCAACTAACCAAATTTAATCCCCAATTATATTTAAAATGGAATTTTTAAACCTCATAGTTATTTATCTTTTGTGCATGTATAATAGTGCACATATACACACTTGGAATTATAACTTGCTATACGTTCAACATGCATATAACAAAGATTTACACAATTCTCAAAGGCATAGTCATTTATAGAGATGTCTTAAGTTTTAATCAGAATCACCCTTGGATATATCCTACCACATACCATCCAATATAGATTCATGTGCAAAATAATGGGAAATAAACAAGGATTAAACATTTTTTTAACACATCCAAAACACACATCAATAGGTTTAGTATATACTCACATCTCAACACCTAAAGTGTTAAGAACATGATGACACATCTCACAACCCATGAGTTCAAGGTGGGCAATAAGGTCTGGTTACATCTTCAAAAGGAATAATTCATGGGTCAACACTACAAGATCAAACCTTTGTATAATAATACATACACCATCCTACATACATTTGATAGAACATTTTTGTTCTTGACCTACCAAAGTTATTGGGTTTTGCATCCAATCATTGACATGAAACTTCTGAGGCTATACTACCCTTATGTGTTGGAGTCAACAACATCACAAAAAGCTTTAGATTTGGATACTTAACATACAAATATCGTGCCTAAGGCTATACTTATTGAAGTTACCGCTATGTGAACTTACCAAGACACACATAATTTGTTGTGAGTGGTTAAGGTAGGGAAATATGTTGATTAGACTAAGTAGTACAACATTAAACTAATGCAAGTTCACTTATGGCAATTGACCAAATGTACAATGGGGAAAATTTATCCCCAAAAAAGGGTAAATGATCCACGCATAAATTTTACATGGGTTAAAATTATGTACCATCCCATGGTTTATGTGTAAACTCATGATATCTCATAGTGTAACCACAATGTCTTTGTCATATATCAAACATAAGTCTTTATTCACTCATGCCTTTATAAACTTTTCTCACAACTCTTTTACCAATGACACATGCACAACACTAAAATTATCTTTTGATATCTTTGCATGCTATGTCATCACTGTTCAGGCTACCCCACATGATTCTCATTCACACACATACTTAACGTCCTAATTTCAAGATTCTAATACCATATGGTAAGCCAAATAGACTTCTCTAGATCTTCAACACATATAATTTTCCATCCTCACCATAGAGATAGTAGTCTAACTACATACCTATAAGAAGTCACACTATCACTATAAAAAAATTTGAACCACCATCTTTTGTTAACCGTCGTTAGTTGCAACCACTTTCTTGTAATGATTGTGTGTGTGTGTGTGTGTGTGTGTGTGTGTGTGTGTGTGTGTGTGTGTGTGTGTGTGTGTGTGTGTGTGTGTGTGTGTGTGTGTGTGTGTGTGTGTGTGTGTGTGTGTGTAGACACACACACACACACACACACACACACACACACACACACACACACACACACACACACACACACACACACACACACACACACACACACACACACACACACACACACACACACACACATTGTAGTCATTTGTCCCCTAAGGGCATAAAGTTGATAATACATAAAAAATGGATCCAAAAGGAGATTTATAGGGAATTTTAGTTTTTAGCATTTTAAACACATCTATAGGTTTGAATTTTTTAATTCAATGTAGACAAATAAAGAAGGGTGGTTATCCCTTATGATCATAAGAACTATCTTCCCTATTCTTACGGGATCTTGTACACATTTGTACTTACCCTATTATACATATTGAGTAGAATTTACATTTGTGCATATCAAACTTCCATGTACAATTGTGTGATTGGTTTTATGTTTGTTAAAGGTTAACTTCCACACACTCTTATGATTTTTAGCTTTCCACAAGGTGAAACATTGTCCATTTATTTAGGTCTTAGGGCTGATGGTGTGGATCACCTATTCTTTCCAAATGATTTTGGAAATAAACAACCTCACAATCTTCATAGGATCATGTAAGATAATAATATTTTAAAATCTTAGGCCCTTACAAGTTACTCATTAATATGGAGAACCCTCATAGATACAAGTGTAAAAAAAAAATCCCTTTTTTTGCTTAGATTGTTCATTTCACATAGAAAAGTGCCTTGATGGTATACATTAATAATACCTAGACCCCCTATCTCCTTAGGGAGACAAATATTCGTAAGATATCAAGTAGATACCTTTCCCATGTCTAAAATTGATCCAAATAAAATCCATGAAGATTTTCTCAAGTGTTTGGTATGATAAATTGGATGGTGCCACACAATAAAACTAATATACATGGGTTGCATTAGAGTATATTTTAAATTTATGCAATAGAGAGAGTGGCTGAGTGATATATGACACTCTTTCAAAGGTGGGAAGAGGTATCTTGAAATGAAAAAGGGATACTAAGAAAACAATAAATATCACCATTTTGAACCTATTTTTAAGCATATCTCTATAGCCAAAGGGGAGAGGGACCAAAATAATTCTTTTATCATTGAGTTTTTTTCCATTGAATACTGAAGCTTAAAGCTAGACATAAAATATAATGGCGTTACATTGCTTGTTTGATGTTATCTTATTATTGAACAAGTGTGAGGAAGGAGTTGTCAATAAAATGGCCATTAAAAATTTGAGAGGAGTTATCTCAAAGGAAGATAGATCCATTTAGAAATACCTTGAGCCATGTTATTAGACAACAAATAACCAAACCCTTCTACAACCAACATATATAGATATAGGTCGAGTGGGCACCCATGTCTAGTTTAGTGAAACCAACCAAATTTCTTTGAGAATATGCCATTGACTAAGAGACATGTTGAGGCATCTATAAATAACATTTAAATTGACTATAGAAAATTGGGACCAAGCCCTAGTGGCTATGGCATAGGGAGAATGTGATTCCACTCAATACAATCATAGGCTTTCTCAATGTTAATTTTGATGAACAACGCTTGTTGATTAGGCCTAGACACCCACTTCATGCCTTCCTAGACTACATAATTGTATACTAATTTGTATATTATTTTGATAAATCATGTTTGCTTAGGTATAAAAATCAAAGGGAGTAAATTGTGAATGCATAATGTGAGGGCCTTGGAAATAATCTTGTATGATACATTAGAAAACATGATAGGTTTTCAATTAGTTTTTTTTTCATGATCATCCAAATTAGGTATGAATTTAATCTAACCTTTGCTAATGATTTTTCAAATGGTTTTGATGTGATATGCTTCAAGGCAACTTGAAACAAATACTGTCCAACAATAACCTAAATCCAATTGTAAAACTTGAAGGGAAAACCATCACACCAAAGATCTTTTATATTGCCCATATACATGGTTGATTTGTGTAAGTATTCAATGGAAAGTAACTAATCACAAGACACTCATTAGGGTTGAGATAAATTATGTGAGACCATTAGAATACATTGTTGGAGGTATTTTTCTTAGTTAAGATAAGAATAATTATTGTTCTTATTTACTATATATATATATATATATTATGATTTTAAACATACAATTTTATTTTAAATTATATAAAAAACTTTGACACAGTTTTAGATTACGATAAAAGCAGGTTTTGAAGGGACCCCGAAACCCTTTAACAAAATCAAAAAAGATAAAGCATTAACAACCACCAGGAAAAGCATTCCTAAAACCTACTGAAGAGCAGCATCAAAATCAAGTTTTACAGGGACAACATCAATATCCAGGTTATGAATACTATTCAGCCCCATAATGATTTTATATCTATTTTTTAGGGGTAAAATCTAGAATAGTTGCCTGCCTACCATCATAAATATTTTGCATACTTTCTAGCTCTTTGGTTTTCTTAGTGGATCTTCTTCCAGGTTTGTCTAGGGAACCAACATCTAGTTTCACCTTAGAATGTTGTTCAGCTCTTTTTCCAGATTTATTTAGAGTAGAAGCAAGAGGTTTCACCTTAGTTTCTTGATCTTTTTTGCTGCTTCTAGTTTCTACCCCCTTAGTATTGATCTTTTTTTCAGTGCTTTTTCTTTGGTTTAGTTTATGCTTTGATTTTTCTCCATTATCTTTCACAACTTCTAGGGGAGGAGGCTCATCCAAAGGAAAGTCATTATCAGCCTGAGATAACACCTAGATCTCCCTCCTCTAATTTATTTCCAGCTTTAGCCAAGAATTCACCTTCCTCTAGCACAATTTTTTCATCTACATCTCTCCATCAATCTTCTATCCTTTGATAGAAAATGATTTGTTTTGATAGATCTATCAGATCATCTATTCTTTGTTCAGGTATTATGGTATTTGATTGCAAACCATGTCCTTCTTTCTTAGAATTGTCTTTCTCAAAAGAAAGCTCTTTATCCGCCTCAACATGTGGAGCTTTAGGATCTTCAAAAGAAGGCTCTTTATCCACCTCAACATGTGGAGCTTTAGAATCTTCATTATTCTTTTGATCTTGGCGATGATCTTCTTTGGGTTTCCATACTTTCTTTTGCTGGACCTTGGTCTTTTTCCCATCAGAAACACTACTAGGATGATTTTTACTTTTGGAGGGACAATTTTTAACCAGATGCCCCTGTTTCTTACAAGCATAGCAAGAGTTGGGCAAATCTTCAAAAAAAAATTCTTGAGTTTTTTTACCAAGCTTGGATATTAGTTCCACCTTTTTTGGGATATGATTCGGGTCTGACATAGTTATATAAGAAAACATCAACCTTAATCAACAATAAATTTCTAAATTTTGAAAATTACATATACAATAATGAAAACCATTAAAGGGAGTGACATTAACATAATATCCCTTCTAAATTTGAAAATAACACAGATCTATTATAAATCCTAGTCATCATCTTCCTCATCTTATATATAAAATCATCAAGGATATTATATGTGTAAAATAAGGCATTTGTATATCTTAATATCACCATCAATTTAATCAACATAATTAGAATCCTTGTCATCATCATCCTCAATATTAAGATTATCAATGAAGACAAGATGTTTGCCCACCTATAAATTAAACATAATCTTGTTGTCATAAAGTGATTAAGGTTATAATTTAAATTGTTAATTACAATTTCAAATTATATTAAAAAAAATTCAACTATTCAAATAATAAATTTATTACCTACATATAGCCTGCAACATGGGCCCACATGTTGAAAGGTTATATTTTATCACTTCTTTTTTAGACCTATATTAAATGATGTTCTTGCACTAAATTTTTTTAATCATAAAATGAGGTGTAATATATTTTATAAAAATACTCTTAAAAAATTACAAACTTATGTGAGCAATTATAAAAAACTTACAATATTATGTGCAACAAGGTTTTTGGTCAATCGCCCCAAGTGATGAATCACCAATATCTCTTGAGTAACTCTCATTTTTTGGGCCCTATGCTTACTACTCTTGATTCCTCTATTAACTTAAATAAATAAAAGACATAATTATTCTAATACATAAATTTAAATAAATTTTACATCTCATTAAATTTGTTAACTTACCAGTAACCTCATTTCTATCATGTTTGAACCAATTTTTGCACAACTTTAACCAAAGGCCATATTTTAGGTCTAGAGGTTGAAGTCTTCTCCTCTTGGCATTTATATTTTCCTTGTATGTAAGATGCAAATTGAAAAATTAAAAAATATTAGAATTTTATGATTTATAAAAGTAATAGTTAATATGTATGTAGGTGGCCTTACCCTCATTTTCCTCTTCATTCTATTAGGTGTAATTTTTGCATGTTAATATGTATTTAAGAAACCTTACCCTCATTCACTCCTCATCTTGTTAATCATAATTATTGCATGATTTTCAATTAACTTTGTGTTATAATCAACATTTCTAAATTCATGTTCAACTATTTTGGTCAACCATTGTTCATGCTCTATTGTAAACTTGTTGAATTGAACGTTGAAAAATTCACAAAATATTTATTTGCAATGCATAACTATCATTTGATTAAAATACCTAAAAAAAGTAAACGTCAAATATATTGTAAATAAATTTAAAAACTAAAAAATCATATAACATAAATTTAAAACCTATTATAATAAAAATTTAAAAAATCTAATAACATAAATTTAATTACTTTTCACAAGTATCATCCAATATTTCGATATCATCATTCACATAAAACTTCACTTTTAGAGACCTAAACACTCAGTTGATCTACTCATCTTGTGTTAGACAAGAGGAAAGCTAATTATTAGACTCTGATAGGGTCTCTATGTTGTCCACTTAATGCTTATGTTAGAGAACATTTTTAATTATAGATGGGGAGACCTCATCATGTTTTGGAGGAGGTGTAACTTTAGACACATGACGAAGATGAGATGATCTTATACTTATCACACTAATAGATGTAGGATGATCATGAGGCATGGATGATGTAGACCTAAAATAAAAACAACTCTTAAAAAATGGGTAGTTAAAATGCTTTAATTTATAAAATAAAACTAAAATTTATACCTCCATACTAGGTCAAGTAGCAGAGGAAGGATATCAACTTGACCTAGCCTCATCCTCCTACATGTCCATATAATTAATGGACCTATTATAAAAACTCCAAAAATATTAAAATTAATTTAAATAATTTAATTTTAAAAATAAAACTAAAAATTATACCTCCACACTAAGCACAAGAAGTAGATAAAGGATGAAGACTCATCCTAATCTCATCTTCATGCAAGTCAATATAACTAGTGGACTTGTTATCAAAACCCCCAAAATAAAATAATATTATAATTAATTAAAATTATTCATTTAAAAAAATAAAAATTATACCTTCACGTCAGGTCCCTAGTATTAGAGAAAGGACATTGACTCATCCCAACCTCATCTTCTCGCATGTCCACATAAGTAGTGGACTTGTTATTAAAATTTTGAAAAAAACTATTAGAATCAATTAAAACACTTAAATTAAAAAATTAAAACTAAAAATTATACCTTTGTGTTAGGCCCTTAGTAGCAGAGGAAGGATGATGAATTATCCCAACACCCTCCTCCTTCCCATCCTCGTCCTTATCATCAATACCCAATGATTGTGTTAATAACTACTAAAAAATAAAATTTATAATAAAAATGATGTACAAAAGTATTTAATTTTCTTTTTTTTGGTATCAATGGTAAGAGTGCTGAAGTGCTTAAGGGGTGTGGTAATCTTCTTCAATAATGTGTTGTGTGGTATTAAAAATATTGAACTCTCCAAAACCCACACTATACAAAACTCTCCTAACTAATTATCCACAGGATGTCCTACTAGTTATACATGTGCTAATATTTAAAACATTCACTGAACTTATAAAAACTTAAAAAACTAACCCTATTTAGAAAGTCTAATTTTATCATATTTTAAAATCTAAAAGTTTATTTTATTGTCTTCAAATAAATTTTATTGTTCGATTGATAATTCAATAGTACAACATACATAAGAGAACTGACATAAATTTAAAAATGCATAAATCATGGCAAAATCATTTATACTCTATAGGTACATGTCTCTAATGCATGCACAAATAATTAGTAATAAATCACCATTTTAATCAAATGTAATAGGAATGAAGATGAATGATGGGAAAAGTTAAATAATGGTTACAGACAATGAGGAAGGCTAAAAGTCAAACTAATATGCAATTACTAATTTTGTCAAATAATATACATGCAACCTAGAAAAGAAAAGAGATGAAATCAAACTAGGAATTTATTTAGACAATTTTCATGCAACATAGAATTGTGTATTAGAGAAATGAGATATGATACTATGAATTCAATAAAATTTAAGGATGTATAGAAGATTTAGGTGACTATTAAGGGTTTCAATGGGTTTTTTTGAGGTTTTTCCCTAAGGGTTTGGAGGTTTATTTCATGGTTTTTCATAGGGTTTTTTTCAAATTTTTTAATGTGTTTTACCTAATATTTTTATAGGAATTACATTAATATAAATTAAATTCTTTTATTATATAAAAATACATACCTATGATCTTCAGTTTCGTAGGTGTGGAACATATTCTTCCACTTCATCTAAAATTGGGTATCTTCTTTATTGCCCTTAAATCCTTCGCCTTTCCCTTAATTTCCCCCATAGCTATATTTGTAGGTAGACATCTTGTTTTTCCTTTCAATATTATCCCTCTTTCCTACTATCCTTTTCTTCCTCTCTCTATCTATATCAATGTATTTTTTCCTTTCTCAAGGTTTGATGCAATCGTGGTTAGGGGACCCAATTAGGGATGGGATTAGACCAGTCAACCACATATTTAACACAAATAAAATGACTAACTTGTAGTATTTATAAATAAATAAAATTAAATAACAACAAGAACAATTATTTTATTAATTTCAAATGATGGAATTACATCAAAACATAGTATAATCATGTTACATACATTACAAGGAAACATAATCCTACCACAACATCAAAGAGATGATTTACACTATTTTAATTTCAAATATAACTCTCCCAAATCACTAACCCACCTATCAACTTCTGGTTGTCTCTAGTTGCCTCTCAGATCTATGACTTGTCCAAATATATACTCGGACTGATTTAGGTTCTACCTTACTATTGAAGACCTATTTATAAATTATAGGGATGTGTTTATATAGATACATGATACACCTACTTACATTAATGATCTAAATTAACTCAAATACCCACTAATGAAAAAATCATTAAATGATTATAACACATCTTTATGTAGTATAATAATTAAATATACAATACAATCCTAATGTTCAATAAAATATCATATATTCTATAACACATCATAGGTTCCATAATACATCATGATGTGATGTGGCATCAACTATATTATTTCCAATGTCATTCATATTTATAAGAGTTGTTAAGTAGTTCAAATGGATCCTTCTTAAAAAATTTAGCTAACCTTCAATGATGTGATTTAATTAGATCAACACACAAACATTTGAAAAAAATGATGGAATATAGATAACCTTAGATTTGATAGTGAATATGTTACATCCTTCTTCAAATTACCAATAAGGATGTTTCAATGTTTAAGGATCTTCTATAGAAACCTATAACATTGTACCATATTTAAATTTGATAGATGGGTTTGGAATTTTGTCAATATGTTTCCTAAAAAATGTGAGATGTCTTAGAGCTTTGTAGTGTATTTTTCAATTTCAGAGAAAACCATAATAGTGTGGCATTTTATTATTTGGGAAAATGACTTTATCATGTTGAAATGATGTTTACTACATACTATAAGTTATCTTGGCACTCTGTATCAATTTTTCACTCTTTCATGTAAAACCTTAACTATAATATAAGATATGATTTGATAGATGAGTTCTATAGGTTTTTTTCATTTTTCCTAAAAACCATGTGTTACTTTGGATCTATGTAGTTAGTTTTAGATTTTTTGGTTGAATTAAAACTCCATATAAGGTTTCTAAGCATTGCAACCCACAAGAAGACTTTGCAAAAAAAATATATCAATATTTGATGATATAAGAGATATTGCAGACCACATAAAGTGTTTATAGAATAACACAAATATTATAGTACCAATGACATTCAACATTTGTAATTGTCACTTAACACTACTTCTATTTTTGGTTGATTTAGTATTGCTTATGAACCTGGATGCTCATAAATTATACACTTCAGGTAATAAAAAGAACCATGGGACCTTACTCATGTGCTTTTCATGAGATTATCAAGAGATACTCCATAATTAGTAATTTTTTTCACTCATCCAAGTAGCATATTTAAATTCTCAACCTTTCCATTTGACTAAATATTATGTATATCCCTTTTTGTGTGTAGTTTTGTATATTCTTGTATCAATCACCTTTTCCACCTCTTCACTTTCTTTCTCAAGCATTTGTGCTCTCCAATCAACTTATTTAGATTCTATGATTGCATTGCCTTCACCTCCTTATCCTTAAAGATAAGGATATAGGTATGCCACTTTTAAAATTATTGAAATGCTTATCCCTTCAGGTAAATCAATCTCATATTCATTAGATGCAAAATTTTGCAATAATCTACATGATTCAATTTTATTCCACCTCAACTTGTCATACATTCCTTTCAGAAACATTTATTTCCTAAAATGTGCTAATATGATGTCTCCCAATTTATATTCAACTTTTATTCTTTTCACATTAACGCATTACTTATTTATAACTATTTGGCCACTTATTGATGTAAATTATGCATATATCTAGATTTTTTCTACTTCAACACTCTTCCTTCTCTCATATTTGATGTCAAGCATTTTCAGAATCCTATTGGACTAATCCTACACATAATATGAAATGGTATCCTTCCAATGATCCTATTAATTATATCATTATAGGTAAACTCAACTTGTGTTAGAATTGAATCCCATGCTCATTTCTTTCCTCTAATCAAACATCGCAACATGTTTCCAAGACACTTTTATTACTTTAGTATGTCCATCCATTTGAGGATGTTATGATAAACTGAACTATAGCTTATTATAATTCTATAATGTCCCCCAAAAGTCTCCAATAAAATTTATATCTTTATCAGACACTATGTTGTGCAGTAATCGATGTAACCTAAAAACTTCTCTAAAAAAGTTAGAAATGTGTGTAACATCACTAGTTTTCTTGAAGGAAACAAATTTTCCCATTTTGGAGAATCAATAAAAAATAACAAATATAATCATGTGCTTTCTGTTTTTAGGTAATCCTAAGATAAAATCCATGCTGATATATTCCCATGGTCTCTCTGGAATAGGCAATGGTGGATATAACCTTGCATGTTAAATTCTCCCTTTCGCTAATTGAAATAATCTCCACTCCTAGAAATATTTATACACATACATACTTATATTATTCAAATAATATATTTCATCCAATTGTACATAAGTGTTTTCATTACAAAAATTACCTACTAGTCTACCACTTATTTCTTCTTAATAAAATTTCATTCATTAAACTTGTAGGTATGCACAACTATGCTCTTTAGAATAAAAATATCTCTTGTAAAAAATGATGTTCTTGCCATACCCATTTATTCTACACACTCTTTCCATGCATCTTTTAAATCATCATATTATTCATGTAATTCAATCATAGAATACAATCCCATGTCTTCCACTTGTATTTCATTCAACAAGAGATAACTCTTACTCAATGCATCTACAACTCTTTTTTGACTTACCATTCCTATGCTTCAACACAAATGAGTAACTCTATATAAACTCAATCCACTTCATATTTACTTAGTTCATCTTACCATGAATATTGATGAATTATAGTGTTTAATGATATGTGTACAACATAAACTCATTGGGAAACATGTAATGCCTCCCCTTCTTGAATGCTTGCACTATGGCATAAAAATCATGATCATATATTGAATACTTATTCTTTACATCATTTAGTTTCTCATTAAAGTAAAGGGTTTATCTTCCTGACTCATAATATATCTTATTTCTATGCCATTAGAATCAAAATCAACCTGAAATAATTTGTTATCATTAGGAAATACCAACACTAGTTATTCAATTACTTTCTTCTTCAACTGTTGGAATCTATTTTTCTTCTACACTCTAAATTATTTTTTAATCACCTCAAATTTATTTTTTGATATGCACACATATACCTCTAATGTGCATGATAAAATTATTGTAAAAAAATTCCAATCCCTAAAAAATATGTGATTCAAATGTACTTCTAGGTGATGACCACTCAAGGATAGATCAAACCTTATACGTATCTATATTCAATCCTTTTCAGGGTATTCAAAACCCCAAGTACACCAACTATCTTTCATGAACCTACATCTATTCAAGTTAACCAACAGCTTTTCATATTAAAACATTATAATGTTTGTCTTAGATGCATCAAGTGTTATTCCTTTTTCCTAATACATATATGAATGTCATCCAAATAAATAATAACAAACTTTCCAAGAAAACATTTTGACACTTCATTCACAAGTTTCCTAAATTTACTTAGTACATTAGTCAACCTAAGTGGAATGATTAGCCACTCATACAATCCTTGCTAAATTTTGATTGTAGGCTTCGACTCATCGCCTTCCTTTATGCAAATTTGGTGATATCCACTCTTCAAGTCAATCTTAATGACTTATTTCACTCCACTAAAATAATAAATCAAAACCATTTATGCATGGTCAAGTAAATTTGTACTTAATTGAAATATTGTTGATGTTTTTAGAATCAGTGCCATCTTCCATTCTCCACATTTATTTGGTTCTAACATTACTAAAATTGCACAAGAGTTAAAAATTTATCTTATTGACCCTTTGTCTAACATAACTTGTAATTGCCTCTACACCTTTACATTCTCCTTAGGTGTCAATCTATATGTTTTGCTTAGTAAACTAAAAACTAGAATTAGATCCATGCATTAAGTTATCCCACTCATGGGATAGAACTCATTTGGTATATCATTGGAAATAATATATACAAACTCACTCAATAAATATTTCACTTCATATAAAAGTGATTATTATTATCCTATGATCTTAACTTTTGTGGGCTTGAGAAAGACCAAAAATCATGAGTTGTTATTACTTTACCTATTTTAGGAATTATTTTATTGAAACCATCAACATCCTTGGACTATTATCCACTTATTCACTTTATCATTTAAAGGAATTAAGGTGTGTTTTCTTCCATATTTATCTAATGTATAGGTGTTTTAATGGTCATCATGCTATGCATTACAATCAAATTGCAAAGTCCTTTCAAGTTACACATGGTAAATGTACATGGGAATTATGTTTCATATGACTTCATCTTTGTATGTACTTATATAAAATCTTACCAAAAAATTATCATTCATAAGAATTTGAGGTCCCTTAAGCAACAAAGATACATTATATATATTTGGATGAACATTAATTTTGATACCAATATTTTCAACCATCTCTTGTGAAACATGATTATCTGTACTTCCACTTTCAATAATCTTTTTTCATCACTTAACTCTAGACTTGTAAATTGTTTTAAAAATGTTCTTACTTTTCACATGACTATGTTCCTCGTTAGTTGGTTTCAAAAATAGTCTCTTCATCATGAGATCTTCTCTATTTTATAGTTAATCTACATTATGAATTGAAAAACCACTTTACTCTGTCAGGGAAACCACAGAACAATAAACATGCTCTGATCCCCACTTAATCAGGATCTTGCTCTACCAATTAGAGCACATATGATTACTTCTCGTATTAGAAACTAAACACAAAATTTAACCAGAGTCAATAAGTAACTAGAAATATGAAACAACACAGGAATTGAGAGACAATACATAATTGTATTAATAATCACTCAGAAGAATATGCAATAAAGAAGATGCCACTTCTTCTTCCACCTCAAAGGTTTGCCACACCTCAAGACCTTCTTCCCTCTCTCTCTTGGTCACAACAATCAACTCCAATACAGAATTGATGTTCACCTCTCCAACCAGTTAGTAACACGCTGCCAGTTCACCAAGTACACAACCGTACTCCAAGTAGATCTCCTGCTCTCTGCTGTTACCTGCAAATCACTAGACCATACTCACCATTGTAGATCTCCTGTAGAAAGTCATGCCCACATGCTGACCAAGATCATACACACACGAAGAACCCTTCTGATTCTCCAATCCAGTACCCACCTTGGTACTGTGGCACTAGGAGGAACGCACCATTACTCTCTTCTCTCTGAATTTGACATGCAAACAACCAGTCTAAAAATAGACTCTCCGGGATCAACATGCGAACTGCCTGTTCTTGCATAGGCTGCCGACGTCGGCTCCTCCATGACCGATATCGGCCGACTGGTGACCGACGTCGATTGCTTCCTCACTGCCATCTGACTGACGTTGGTTGATCAGACTGACGCTGATTTCCCTGTAACTGATTCTGCAACTCCCCACAACTCTGCATCCTCCGATCAACCCTGAAGACCAACCATCACACAACTTGTGATGCCTTCCCTGTCATCAAAGTAACCTGCCACATCCGAACCTACATATCCATGTAGTGAAGAACTTGACCCTGCATAACAAGAAACCCTGCTGCTAGTCCCACTGAATTGCCCTCCAGTACTCCTTCCCCGAATTGGCTCCAAACTTTCTGACAACCCCCACTGCTTGGGAAAACAACTCAGGTCTACACTAGACCTCATGTGATTTTGAACCCTGTTTCAAGCTAAGCTTGAAATGTCCAGCCCTTGGTGTGCTTTCTTATTCTGTATCCTGCATCATGAACCTTGCCAACACCATCTTCACATCAGCTCCCACTGGAGATAAAATCTCCATGTCTCTTATGCCAAAGAATTTTGTTGTTCCAAATTCTTCATGACACACCTCTGAACTAACCTTACCCTTAGCTCAGCAAATACTTGTATGTACAAAACCTGCTAGCAAATTACCCACATACAGTAACTGGATAATGTCGCGACTCATCATCCACCTAGTAAGACAAACACAATAGTTACACTGACATTGACTAAAGCCATGCTTAGTCATCCACCTGTCAATACTTGTACCACTGTCCTGCAGCTTCCTCAAGACCATATACCTTGGCCTTCCATGTCTTGTGTCCATCCACTCTCTTCTCTAACTTGGGAATCCATTTTGTCTCTCAGTGCTTACTTTCAGCTGACAACTCTACCAACAAATACCTATTTGGTTCTTCTCCAAGGACTCACACTCCTCATCCATGCCAAGCTCCCACTGTATCTAGATTGTACCTGCATTACTTCTTCGTATCTACCTGGTTCTTGACCATCAATAAGAAATATAAAGAAGGTGAACAATGAATATGAGGTTCACTTACCCTTTCTAACCTCAACATGAGTATTTGAGACTTGTTGATAGCTTGCTGTCCGCCCACTATCCGTACCAGTGACCGATCTCGACCATCTCCCAGTCTATTTTCGACCGATGTCGGCTCCCTGTACTGACCCTGACTGTCGACGTCATTTCTCTGGCCAACGCCGGTGTCCCTTCTACCGACGTCGATCTTCATGTTGCCGACGTCAGTTACTATATGACCGATGCCGATACCTGTGTTCTTCTGTGAGTGATAACTTTTTACCCACGAGCTCTCCATGGATCAAAAACCTAATCAAATCAACCCTGCTCTGCTCAGAATAAATTAGTTCCCTCACCTGATCTCTATCCATCATCTCCTCCATGAACACCAAGGCTTTCCAATTCTTTAGCTTGTCAAAAACATCTGACTTCCACTTCAAAACCTGCATTCTCCTTCTACATATGTAACCAAGCCCATGAAGCCACATATCTGCAATAGAAGGTGAATCAGTAATATAAGTAGATAGATAAAAGATACCTACTTTCTTACCACCATCTAATTCAAGTGTATCCACTGTGAGAGTTACAGTGCATCTCCCATCACCCAAATTTCCTGAAGAAATTAGACTAATCTCTAAGACTGGTACCTGCATGACTTCCTTCACCACCTGTGTGTTATCTGTTTGCAATTTTAGCTTCACTTCCCCTTCGTCAATCATCTGACAAGGCTCTCCAACCCCTAAATAAATCTCTCCAAAGTCTCCAAAGACATACCCATGAAAAGATGCTCTATTTTGGGCTGCATGGAAAGAGGCAAAAGAATCTGTAAATAAAGATTCCACTTTATCCAGAACATCCTGTGCAATATTACCTGCAACATATGCTTCCACACGCTGATCTTCTACCGACCAACAATCTCTTTTTACCTACTCTTTCTTTCCATCAATCAGACCATTCATGCTATTCAGTTTCTCCATTGGTAGCTTACTTTCTTCTGCCATTGCTATACTCCCACTCAATCTGAAACCCCTGTGAGTGACCTGTAATCAAAAAACACTACCAGATCTAAAACCACCTATTAGTCAACCCAACCAAAAGTTTTGATACCACTTGTTGGTATCAGCTCTTGAACCTACAACCAAGGCTCTGATACCACTTGTCAGGGAAACCACAAAACAATAAACATGCTCTGATCCCCACTTAGTCAGGATCTTGCTCTACCAATTAGAGCACATATGATTACTTCTCGTATTAGCAACTAAACATGGAATTTAACTAGAGTCAATAAGTAACTAGAAATATGAAACAACACAGGAATTGAGAGATAATACACAATTGTATTAATAATCACTCAGAATAATATACAATAAATAAGATGCCACTTCTTCTTCCACCTCAAAGGTTCGCCACACCTCAAGACCTTCTTCCCTCTCTCTCTTGGTCACAACAATCAACTCCAATACAAAATTGATGTTCACCTCTCCAACCAGTCAGTAACACGCTGCCAGTTCACCAAGTACACAACCGTACTCCAAGTAGATCTCCTGCTCTCTGCTGCTACCTAAAAATCACTAGACCATACTGATCGTTGTAGATCTCCTATAGAAAGTCATGCCCACATGCTGACCAAGATCATACACACACGAAGAACCCTTCTGATTCTCCAATCCAGTACCCACCTTGGTACTGTGGCACTAGGAGGAACGCACCATTACTCTCTTCTCTCTGAAGGAGCTTATTGCTCTCTTGTGAAACATGATTATCTGTACTTCCACTTTCAATAATCTTTTTTCATCACTTAACTCTAGACTTGTAAATTGTTTTAAAAATGTTCTTACTTTTCACATGACTATGTTCCTCATTAGTTGGTTTCAAAAATAGTCTCTTCATCATGAGATCTTCTCTATTTTATAGTTAATCTACATTATGAATTGAAAAACCACTTTACTCATCAACATGCATGATATGCACATTTGTAACATTCCTCTTACTAAAGGAATTATGCATATGTGGGCCCTCAAATGCTCTATGCCTTGTTTCGCCACATTTGAAGCATGTACCCATGAATATTTTTAATTTACCTCATTAATGGGACCCTATACATTTAATAGGATACCCTATACATCTTTACATTGTATTATTGTGCTGAGAAGTGCTATCTTCCACACCTTTCACAAAATAACCTCTAATGTTGCTTCTTGGTCCTCATCCATACAAAAACTTTCATTTTGCCTCATGTTTCTCCTTGTATGTGGGATAATTTTCCATCTACCTTAAACACATATCAATAAACTTAATCCATTGAATAAAATCATACCATCACTAAATCATATTGAATGGTAATGTGTAATCGATTAATATACATTGATATCTTCTTAGTGTTGTCTTTAACATGACTCGATCTGATTATGAGTTTGTAATAATATTTGGTGTAATAATTTATAATCATCTCCTTTTTTATCAAGTCTTACAATTAATTAAATAAACTTAAATAGTAATTTTAAGGTCAAAACTTATCCTTCAAAATTTCATCTAGCATATCGTAATTCTTAATCTTATTTTTACCTCTATGGACTCTTTCTGTCTACAAATTCTCCCATCTTAAGGATGTATAGCCATTATAATTAGTGATTGATGTTTTGAATTTATTGGGATATTTTACACCCTCATACTCAAAATATTTATCTAAATTACTGATCTAATCAATTAATTATTCATGCCTTAAATTCCCTAAATAAATAGGAGTTTCCAACTTTGGATTATTATTCATCCTTATGATTGTGCACATGAATCTATTTTATGGTTCATTATGTTGTAGATTTATCAATGATGTCATGGTGATGTCATGGAGTTGTCTTGGTGAATGTATTAAGTTCCTTGATAGTTTAAGTGACAATGACAAAGTGTGAAATGTGATTGTCTTAGTATGCTTGAAGGATGTTTGGTTGATATTTAGTTTTGGCATGGTTAGATATGTTCAAGGATGAGTACAATTTATTGAACATGTGCAATAGGTACCATAATAAGTTTTATATGATTTGAGTGCTTGTTTACATTAGTTTAATTTTCCCAACTCATCATTGTTCTCATATAAACATTTTGGGTCTAATAACATAGAATTTGAGTAGGCAGTTTGATGATGTCATAATTGCCACGTGTAGATGAGTAAAGGGGAGTTGGTCATATGTTTGTGATCACATTAATCCCTAGTTTCCATTCATAAAGTTTCACATATAGAGATGAATCATGATAAAATATATGTAAGTGGAAATTTGGGCTCTTAGGTATTTTGATAGTAATTTCCCAGACTTAGCCAAATTTGTAATGTGGCAAAAAAAGTTGAGTAAGCATTTTGATGGTGGAATATATCACACATGTGGATATTTAAAGAGAAGGTGATCATATGTGTTTGTTTAATTTTATGATTATTTTATTTACACTAAATTTTAGGTTAAGTTATGAAGTGAAACAAAATCTATGCATGTGAAAAGTTGATCTTTCTAGATAGTTCTTGACATGGTTATGTGAACAGATAAATCTAAGGAAGCATTTTAATGTCATTATATCTCACATGTGTGATGGTTATAAGAGTAGATTATTATATGTTTGGATTATCATATGTGAGGATATCATATGTTCCAATTTTTAGAACTTGTACTTGAGTGAAGCAAAAGATATAGAGGTGCAAAGTTGGCCTTCCAGGTAGATAGCAATGGTCCCCATACTTAGTCTATTTTACATGATGTTAAAGATCAAGACCAAATGAAGATATAATGGCTCATGGGTGATTTTATAGTGAATATATATGGTGATAAGCAAGTCAAATAGGTTAAAGTATTTTTTGGTTAATAGAGATAAAGATCAAGATTATTCTAAAGATCGAATGGTGTGTAAGTGATCATATAGTTTTGATCTAACGATGTGTGTTGAATGAGATGGTAAGAATTGCATAATGTTTAATAGTATAAGTGATAAAAATTCATGTGAGGGTGAAAAGTGTCATGATCAAGATGGTTTTGAGTAGTATTTAATGGTGTCACTATAAGATAAAGACCTTACTTATTTCTAAAGATCAATAGTATGCATTGAGTCAATATTGCAAGAGTACACAAGATGAGGTCAACATGTTAAAGGTTTAATGTCTGACATTGGTGCACTATGTGTTAAAGGTTTATATTATTATAAAAATATAAATTTTTGTGTTTAATCTTAGAAACAAGGAATTGAGATGATAGCATGGTGTTTGAGCTTTAACTGTGATCATTTGAATTCAAATATTTGAATTTGACAAAGGAAAAACCAGTGTCTAGTTTTTATGTTATATATTTTGATCTATGCATAATTTGACCATGGTGTAAAAATAAAAGATGTATAGGAATGCAATTAACATTTATAAATATATAATTTAATATCTATAACTTTGTACATTCAAATTTATGAATGTCTAAAGTTGACTTTGTGTTTGATTATGTTCTGCAAGTAACCCGAGAAGGATAATTGAGATCATTTTGATGTTGTTTCGATATGTCATGATAAATAATATATTTTGGAGTGTTTTATAATCCATTAGGACAATATATATACATTATTAATATTTTATTAATCATATATATTATGAATAAAGGTTTACAATTAGATTGTGTATTCATTCATGGTGACTGTGTGCACATAATATTGTTTGAGTGAATTGTGCTTAAGTAGAAGGGTCATATGATGGTTTTTAGAAATTAAATAGGAATTATATCTAATTTGGATTGGGTCCATGAATTTTTAAAGTGTTCCTATGTTTATTATTTTTCTCAGAGTAGTGTTAAAGAGCTAAATGGGTCTTTATATGACCTAAAAGTGACTTAGGCCTATTTGAAAGTGGATTGTACTTAAGTGTGACCCATGTGAGATGAATTAAGGGTAAATGAATGTATTTTAGATGATAAGTAAATATTTTGGACTTAATAATTCATGAATTATCTATATATAGTGAAACTAAATGTGTTGGTTTCTAGACTTGGGAGTAAGACTAGTGCAAGGTGTATGTGAGAATTGTGGAGCAAAGGAGAGGTAGAGTGCCCAATTGATGAGTTAATGAGTAAAGTAGATTTAAGAGTATGTGTATGACCTATATGTCATATTTATGATGTTTGAATAGTTATCTTACATATTGAGGATATGTGAAGAGGTCTGAGTGTGCATATGAGGATAGTTTGAGTAAAAGAGAGAGATTGTGGCATGCCTATGTGAGAGGCATGTATGAGATAGAGAGGAAGTTTATGAAAGGTTAGATAATCATCTATCCATTATAAATTTTTTAAGACATAAGTTCTAAGGTGGATGTATTCAAAGGATGGTCTAAAGGACTTGATCTTCCTTAGGGGTTATTGCTCCTTGTGAAATAGGTGTTTCACTAAAGGACTTTGGTTAGGAGGATATGATCAAGGTTTGCTGGACTAAAGGAGTTGACTAGTCTCTTCTTTGTTATTTATTTTATGACAAGTAGTACATGTGTTTCAAGATTGAGAGTGGGTTTTATTCCCCATGAATGTTTCCCATAGGAAATTTGTTTCATGTGTTTGATCTTGTGTATACATCAAATGAATGATCTCTCTTGTTAATGTTGCTTGATCAAGTTGATATGTTAATTGTTTAAATAGTTTTAAGGATTGGAATTGAGATTGAAATATATGGGCTCATTGATTCACCCCCCCTCTTAGTGATTGTACCTCTAATAATTGGTATCAGAGCATGTCCTTTGGTAAAGGCTTGACAACTTGAAGGTGATATAAGGTACAATATGGGTAGTCATCAACGAGGTTTCTCTACTAAGTAAGCACTAATGTTTAATGTATCCAATTACTATTTTTGGAATGATAGGATGAGGACATACATTATTTAATTAGGGTTTGATGTATGTAAATCTATTGTGGATGGTTACGTTGTTCCTACTACTCCTCCATCTAGTGATATAAACAAGAAGCTGTTTGAGAATAATTCTAAGGAAATGAAAGACATCACTCATGGTCTTATAGAGATTGAGTTCACCAAGGTAATCGATTTTAAATATGATAAAGAGATATGGGACAAAATGTAGAACATTTATGAAGGAGATTCAAAGGTCAATCTTGATAAGTTGTAGACTCACATAAGACAATATAAAAGTTTCAATATGAACAAAGAAGATTTTATGGCATCCTTTATGAAGAGAGTTGATGAGATTGTGAACATCATCAGAGGTCTTAGAGAGAACCTTGAAGAGGCTAATGTGGTTCAAAAAGTATTATGGTCTCTATCCCTCAAGTTTGATCTAAAAATATTTTCTATAGAAGAAAGTCATGATCTTACTTAGTTGAAGATGGCTCAATTGCATGGCACCATTACTGCCTATGAGATGAGGAAGAATGATGATATACCACCAAATAAGGAATCAAAATTCAATACAAAGATTAATCCAAAGAATAAGTTCCAAGGTAAGAAACCCAAAGATGTTAACATTAATGATATAGATGAGGATGAACTAATTGCTTTGATTTCAATGAATTTGAGAACATGTTTAGGCATATACAAAGGTAAACGATCCCTCAAACACTTCCATTTTGGTGAGATAAGAAATTTTATTAATAAGTTCCCTCATCAGTATAATAAGGATGATGATAAAGAGCATGATATAAGTCATGATGATGGTAATAGATCATTCATGTCTGATAAAAGCAAAAAGGGACTCAGAAGGTTTGACAATAAGAAGTATTTCAAGGTAAAGAAGAGACTATACACAAAAGAAGATTATAGCTCATTAGATGAGAGTGAAGCTAGTGACTCAAAGTATGATCATGAAGATGATAGTCTTGTTGAAGATAAATATCTATTCATGGTTGAGGAAGGTAGTTGCTCACATCAAAAGGAGTATACTTGGAATGATTCAGATGATGATGAATATGTGGTGGAATATGATATTGAATTGGTGAGTGCCCTTGAAGAATTGAATATTTAGAAGAATATTAAAAAGAATATGAAGTCACAACTCAAGGACTATGAGGAGAAATTAAGTGTGTTTGAGGAAAGATTCGCTGAAGACTCTAGACAGCATGAAGGTATTGTCATGTTTCTTACTTATAAGTTGGAATCAATGTCTATAAGTCTAAGAGCCAAACAAGAAGAATGATCAAGGTTTGATTTTGAGATTATGTATTTGAAAGATGAGTTAGAGAAGCCTTAAATCAAGGTAAAATCATTTGTCAAGTTTGATAAAAGTTCTAATGATCTAGGTGATCTCGTAAAGAGTCAAAAGTTAGCTAGTGATAAATGTGGATTGGGTTTTAATGAAGATCCCAAAGTTGATTTTCAAGTTGACATGAATGTCAATGAGAAAAAGGTGGTTTATACTTTGAAGATAAATCATTAGACAAGGAATGAAGGTGCTATCAAAATGAATTCAAATCAAAATGCCATGAGGTATGCAAGTTTCAATGGTTATTGTTACACATGTAATTAATTTGGTCATAGGGCTGGAGAATGCAAGAGACCTATTAGAAATGAATTTGCATGAAAATATGATGGGGGTCATTAGTCAAAATTTGTGAGAAAGGTTAAGTGGTTAAACTATTTTAATGAGGGTCACTTTGCTAAGCATTGACCAAATAAGGAAAGGCAAGGTAAGTCTTCTTCAAAAAGAGCAATTTATTTTAGTTGTCATGACATTGGACACATTGATAGTTTTTATCCAAACAAGGTAAGACAAGATGAGTTTCCATCAAGGAATATGGTTTGATGCATTTTTAGTAGAGAGGTCACATTGTTAGATTCTATAAGCAAAGGCCATTAAATAATAATAGGTTCAATTACGCTCCAAGACTATAAGGTAGAAGGAAAGTTAACTCATGGAGACCAAAGGTGATAAGTATGAGTCATGATGGATCTGATGGTCTAAGTAATCTATTTTCTATGGTGGAGAAAGATACAAAAGGAGAAGAGTGCCAAGGGCTCTCATTCTCTACTCATGTTGATAGTGAAGAGACCAAGCTCAAGGAGAAGACCAAGATAATGGTTGAGGCTAGTGCTAAGATGTGTATGGATCTAAGTGAACATCCTATTATTTCTAAGCATGTATCATGCAAAGAACATCAATTTTCTATGCCTAGTGTTGTGGTTTCAAGATGCAAGGTTGATTCTTCAAATGAAAAGGTATGTCAAGATTCCATATTTGCTCCATGTGTTGTCAATTCTATCTTAGAAGATAAGAAGAGTGATATAGAAAAGGAACCAATTGTCATAGTTTAGATGAAGAAGAAGAAGAAGAAGAGCAAGAATTCTTATAACTATAATAGGATTCTAATGGTTACTGAGGAGATATGGGCTACTCCTAGCTTCACTTTGTTTTAGAGCATTATGGTGCAAAGGATGTCTCTATTTATGCTTCTTAAGAGAATATTTTTAGTGGAGAAGCAAGTGTTGTTATGGTGTTCTTCAAATTGTCCTACAAGGCTATTGATAAGTTTCTTAAATTAGATGAAGTATAAGATATGTTGTGGTGATGTCATAGTTGTATATGGTCAGTCTCTAGGGTCAGATTAAAGGTTTTCAAGTGGTAAAATAGGAATTATGAAATGTTAAGATGATATTTTTGCATAGAAAGGTCTATTGACCTTATTGTAGCATACTCTAGGTGGTTTTGTGGTCTGAAGATATGTTGAAGTCAAATTGGAGATTTTTGTTTGCTCTTAGGTTTCTTAGTTTGTGCTTAAGATTATGTAGGTCCTAAAATGGGTTATAGGATGTCTTGGTTCCAAAATATGCAAATGCTCAAATTTTGGACCAAAAGTGTGTAATTGTTGTATCCAGGTGTAGAAGAAGTTTTAGAGGTGGATGTTGACCAGAAGGAGGTTTGTTGACTCTATTTATTTTGAGATTTTAGGGTTTTGGGATTTGCTATAAAAATGGTCTGACTTATGAGTTTAGATCTGAGGCTTATTAATAAGTTGAATGGGATAAATGGGTTGTCAAATCAAGCTTCATATAGATCTGAAGGTTTATGGTTTTCATGTTTTTTCAAGATGGAGGCCTAATTAACTAGTACATTTGTGAAGGAAGTATGTTGAATAGGATGATCTTGTTGATGTAAATTAGTGTGATTGAGGGGGAATATGTGAGTGCTCCAAATAGGAATTTTAAAGTCTTAAAGGTGCATCTAATGAAAATTATGAGATTTACAAGTTCCAGGTAAGGCTACAAGGAGTCTAGACAGGCCTGGTTAGAAGAAGAGTGATTTTTGATTAGTTTATCCAAAATATCAAGGTATGAGTGTTTCTAAGAGGTTTCTCAGGTTGGTTTAGAGCATGTTTTATTTTTGGTGAGTGATATGAAGTTCTGTTGGTGGTCCTTAAGGTGGTTTGAGAGAGAAGGATAATAATCATGTATGGTGGTTCTTCATGGTGTGTAAATATCTAAATATGATCAATATATCTAATGGATCAAAAATATTAGAGGGAGTCCCTCTCAGATGTTTCTTGGTGAGTTCCATTAGATTGTAATACATGGTTGAGAAGTATAATGTGGTATGCATAAAGCTAGGGGGAACTAACTCAAGATAGCTTGAATGGCTTGAGGATCTTTGCATGATGTGAGGGGAAGCATATGTGAGGTGATTCAGTCATATTGAAAACATGGTGATATCTAATATAGATGAGATTTCAATAATTTTGGTATGCTTACTTAATCAAACCTAGTCATATTTATGTGTTCTTTCTTCATTGGTTGTAGTGCTTGTTTGAAGAGAGTATTGGCATATAGCAAGAGGAAGTTATCAAGGAAAAGAAGAGGTGGGATCAAGGTAAGGGGGAGTTCGTATCATATTTTTAAGATGGTCCTTTACTATTTATGGTATTTTCAAGTCTTCAGGATCATTTGGTGCCCACTTTGTCATTGTGTTAAAGGGGGAGAAACTTCCCATTGTGAGAGTGATTGAAGAGAGAGAAGGAAGGTGAGATATATGATGTGCGTTGACATCAATGACAAAGGAGGATATTATTGGAGAGTTTTAAATTATGTCATGGTGATGTCATAGAGGTGTCCTAGTGAGTGGATGAAGTGCCTTGATAGTCTAAGTGATAATGACAAAGTGTGCAATGTGCTTGTCTTAGTATGCTTGAAGGATGCTTGGTTGATCTTTAGTTTTGGCATGGTTAGAGATGTTCATGGATGAGTATGGTGTATTTATCATGTGAAATATGTACCATAATAAGTTTTATATGCTTTGAGTTCTTGTGTGCAAGATTGAAATTCACTTGGTTCATCATTTTTCTCATCTAGACATTTGGGTCTAATAATAGAAAATTTGAGTAGACAATTTGATGACATCATAATTCCCATGTGTGGATGATTCAAGGGGAGTTGGTCATATGGTTGTGATAAAATTATTCCCTAGTTTATATGAACAAATTCTCAAGTCTAGCGATGAAGCACAATAAAAGATATGTAAGTGCAAAGCTGGGCTCTCAGGGATTTTGATAGTATTTTCTCATACATAGCCAAATTTACAATGTGGCAAGAAAAGATGAGTAGGCATTTTGGTGGTGGCATATCTTGCACATGTGGACATTCCAAGAGAAGGTGATCATATGGATTTTTTTAGTTTTGTGCCTGGTCAATTTGTGCTAACTTTTAGGTCAATCACTGAAGTGTAACAAAAGCTATGCATGTGCACAGTTGGGCTTTCTAGACAGTTCTTGACATGGTTTTGTGAATAGATAAATCTAAAGAAGAATTTTAATGTAATTATATATAACAAATGTGAGGGTTACAGTATAAAATTATTATATGGTTAGATTATCCTATGTGAGGAGATCATATGGTCGAATTTTTATAACTTACGCTTGAGTGAACCAAAAGATATGGAGGTGCAAAGTTGGCCTTCCAGGCAGATAGTAAAGGTCCCCATAGTCTATTTTGAATGATGTTAAAGATCAGAACCAAATGAAGATCTAATGGCTCATGGGAGATTTTAAAATGAGTATCTATAGTAAACATAAATTTAAATAGGTCAAAGTATTCATTGGTTAACAAAGATAAAGATCAAGCTTCTTCTAAAGATCCAATGATGCATAGGCAGTCATACAATTTTTATCTAACAATGCGTGTTGAGTGAGATGGTAAGAGATGTATGATATTTAATAATATAAGTGATCAAAAGGAATCCAGGGTATCAAGTGTCATGATCATGGGGGTTATGATCAAGATTGAATGATGAATTCTATAAGATAAAGACTTTATTGATCCACAAAGATTGATGGTATGCATTGAGTCAATATTGCAAGAGTACACGAGATGAGGTCAACATGTTCAAGGTTTAATGTCTAAAATTGGTGAAACATGTGTTGAAGGATGATATTTTTACAATAAGATCAATGTTTAATATTTAATTTGAGAAGTGAGGACTCTAGATGATAGCATGGTGTTCAAGGTTTAATTATGACCATTTGAATTCTAATATTTGAATTTAACAAAGGAAAAACTAGTGTCTGGTTTTTGTGCTCAATATTTTGATATATGCAGAATTTAACCATGGTGTAAAAATAAAAGATGTATAGGAATTTAATTTTCATATATATATATATATATATAGTAAAATTTATGAAGGTCTAAATTTGATTGTGTGTTTGACTATGTTCTACAAGTGACCTGAGAAGGGTAATTGAGCACGTTCTAATGTTATTTAGATATCTCATGATGAATTAGATATTTTTGAGTGTTTTAAAATCCATGAGGATAATATGTGTCCATTATGAAGGTTTTACCAATCATATGCAATATGAAAAAAGGTTTACAAGTTGACTGTGTATTCATTCATGGTGACTGTGTGCGCATAATGTTGTTTGAGCCAATTGTACTTAAGAAAAAGGGTATTATGATGGTTGTTAGAAATTAAGGAGGACCTATAGATCATGTGTAATGGGCCCATGCATTTGGAAAGTGTTCTTATGTTTCTTATTTTTCTTAGGGAAGTGTTAAAGCGCTGAATGGGCCTCCATAGGACCTGAAAGTGACTTAGGCCTATTTGAAAGTGGATTGTGCTTAAGTGTGACCCATGTGATATGAATTAAGGGTGAAATAATGTATTATGGCTGACAAGGAAATATTATTGACTTAATAATTCATGAATTATCTATATATAGTGAAATCAAATGTGTTGGTTTCTAGACTTGGGAGTGAGACTAGTGCAAGGTGTATGTGAGAATTGTGGAACAAAGGAGAGGTAGAGAGCTTAGTTGATGAGTTAATGAGTAGATCAGATTGAAGATTATGTTTATTACCTGTAGGTCATATTTATGATTCTCAAATAGTGATATTACATATTGAGGATATGTGAATAGGTTTGAGTGTGTATATGAGGCCAGTTTGAGTAAATAAGGAGAAAGATTATGGCATGCCTATGTGAGAGTCCTATATGAGATAAAGAGGAAGTTTGTGCATGGTTAGATAATCAAAGATATATCATTAAGTGTTGAAGACATTAGTTCTAAGGTAGAGGTGTTCAAAGGAGGGTTTAATAAACTTGATCTTCCTTAGGGGTAATTACACCCTGTGAAATATGTGTTTCACTAAAGGCCTTTGGTCAGGATGATATGATCAAGGTTTCTTGGTCTAAAGGAGTTGAACAGTCTCTTATTTGTAATTTCTTATATGATAAGTAGTCCATGTGTTTTAGGCTTGAGAGTGGATTTTATTCCCCATGAGGTTTTCCCATAGGAAATATGTGTTATATGTTTGATCTTGTGTATGCACTAAATGAATGAACTCTTTTTTTAATGTTGCTTGATCAAGTTGATATATTTTGATTATTTAAATAGTTTAAAAGGATTGGAATTGAGATTGAAATATTTGGGCTCACTGATTCACCCCCCCTCTCAATGATTGTACCTCTAACACATTGACTCTTATTCTTATACCTAGTTCTCAAGCACTTCTTCTACAACTTCATTGTCATTTTAATCATCCATCAAAACTATTTTACATTGCACAATTTCCATATCCTCTAAATGGGCTTGCATATTCCTCATCAATTTAGACAAGTTTGCAAGTGTTAATGACATATGTGTTATTATAGTGAAACACCATATGTGTGCCATTTAATCAAAATCAACTAATATCCACTACACTTTATACCATACAATTTCTATAATATCTCTTTACTATTTTCTACACATAATTGTAAATATGGAAAATAGATCTTTGTCATGTCTTACTCTACAAGGATAACCTTATGATAAGCTACCAAATAATGTATTTGAATTAGGAGATCTAGTTAAGGATCACCCTAGACCACATAACCACATATTCAACACAAAAAAATGTAGTAATAACAGCCTTGCACATGAAAAAAATGAAATAAAAATAATAGATTTTTTTTAAAAAAAAAAAAAATTATTTAAAATGATAGGATTATATCAACCCACACTACATTCCTGATATGGATGTTATGAATAAATTTAATCCTAAAACAACCTTAATGGAATTATTTTCACTCTTTTACTTTCAAATCTAACTCTTCCAGCTTGATAACCAACTTATCAAATTATGGATATCTCTAGTAGTATCTAACTACCTCTCAAAATCTATGACTTATGAAAATCTCTACTCAAACTGATATAAGTTTTATCTTACTTTTGAAGACCTCTTTCTCAAGTCTAGGAAAGTGTTTATATAGATACACGATACACCTACCTACATTACTTCCCTCAATTAACTCAACTACCCATGAATATTATAATCATTAAATTATTATAAAAAATTACTATGCACTACATTAATTAAATGTGGAATACAATCATAGTGTTTCATAACACATCATAAGTTCCACATCACATAGTCTTGTTATGTGGTATTAGATCTATTATTTCCATTTTCACTCATATTATCTATAATTGTTGAGTAGTTGAAATGCATCCTTATTCTAGCTATTAGCTAACTTTTAATGATGTGGTTTCATTAAACAAGTACACAAAACTCTAATAAACATGATGGTTTATTGTGAACTTTAAATTTGACATTGAACATGTCACACCCTACCAAAAATAAATAATGTGGGTGTTTTAAGTTTTAAGGATATTTTTTATAAACCCATAACATTGTGCCATATTTTAATTTTATAAACGTGTTTGGAATGTAGTTAATATGCTACCTAAAAAAAGGGAGATTTTGTAGATCCTCGTAACGTATTTTAAAATTTATAAAAAAACCTTAATAGTGTGGCATTTTTTATTTTGATATATGAATTTAGATGATAATAAGATGTTTCCTAGAAACCACAAATTAAAACATAGCTTTGTAGCACTTTTTAGGGTTTTAATGCAAAATTATAACTATGCAACATGATTTGACTGAACATAGAACTCCTAAGGCTATTTCCATGTTGCTTACAAATTGTAATTTATTGTGGTGCTTTGTAGCTTATTTTAGAGTTTTTTGTTGAATTATAACTTCGTATCAAAATATTCAAGTTTTATGACACAAAATATGATCTAGGAGATAACACAAATCCACTAAAGTGTTTCCAGAACATCAAAAACACTCTAGTACTCAAGACACACAACATTGCTTATTTTCACTTAACTCTACTCCTATTTTATGTTGATGCAAGATTGATTGTGAACTTAGATGCTCCTACATCAATGTCCTTATTATCTCTGTGTTCTTTGTTATCATTGTTGTCACTAGTGTGGAGAATAAAATGGAGTGGGATGGTCCATGCAATCTCTTAGTTTTATTTTTTAATTTTATGGTTTTTATTGGCACAAACTTGGTGTAACTTATGTTGGGTTCATGTCATGGATACACCAAAAGTGGGTTTAGAGGAAAAACACAAAAACATTTGCATCATTAACCTGACCCAAATTACAATGTGATATACATAAAATTTGGTAGTGTTAGATAAAATAACTTCATTGATAGTTGTGAGTAAAAATCAATCCATATTAGTTTATTATAGCAAAACTAAATATAGATTTGAAAATCATTGTAAAATATCACACACAACATACTTGTGATGTTGGTAGTGAGATTATATATGTTTCATGATTAAAAAATCACAATTCACATAGATATAGGGACATATCCTCAGAACCTAAAACTTTATAAGGTGCCATACCTTTTATACAAAAAAATGTTGCTAATTATTTTTCAAGAAAAGACCAAACTGAAATGAATGATGCTTATTAGGAAGGTATTCTCCACCCTCCAACTGGTGAGGTAGAATGCGAGAATGCCTAATAGATGCGTTACAAGGAGAAATACACTAGATATTAGTTTGAGAATATTGATTAACTTATTGAGTAGTTACTTTAGGGACAAAGATAATATTAGAAACCAAGGATGAACTAGAGTACCTTAGTTTACTTGCCTCTTTGGAGGGATCAACATAGTTGTGATAAGGATCTTGAGAGTGGTAATATGCCTCTGTGATAGACTTAGACATATCTTATGAATGTGTACCTAAAATTGTTTCTGACACTACATTTTTTTATTTGACATACCTGTGTTATGTTTACAGCCTCATCTTATTTCTTTTAGGTTTATGATAATTGATAATGGTCCAAACTATTAGGTCCAATGAATCAATTTTTAGTTTTTCAGTTTCTAATTGTTGTTATGTATAAGGCATACATGTCCTTGTGATACAGTCCCTTTAGTGTGTTTAAATTGGATTATTATTTTTTTAGTTAGATGAGTAGTTATGATTGGTTAAGTCTCATGCAAATGGGTTTTGTTATATAATTGATCTTAACAAGTATTTATACAAAATGATGTAATCAATTTTTAAAATCAATAAAAACTACATGGTATAAATAATTTATGTATCTCATGGTTTTGTCCATTAAATGACAATGGGTTGTGATAATATAAAGTGGAGGTTAAATTCTCAGTGACAACCATGTGAAGAGGAAGAGATGAAGAATGAGGAAGGAGAGTATGTTTTTGATTATTCATATTCAAGTTATTTGCAATAAGATATTTATAATTTTTATTTTTGTTTGAGAGAGGATATTGAAAGAAAGAAATTTTAGTGAGAGGATAAATACTTTACTAAGAGGATAAATATCCTAAAATATATTATTTTAAATTGGAAGAGACTACAAATTTGATTGCTTGAATAGCTAGGAGAGAATAAAATCAAATAATGGTGAATAAAGTGTTAATTATTTAAATGTATAAAGCATAAAAATTGGTTTTAAGGTAGAGGAACATAAAAAATTATGGTTTTTTTTGGCATATGGATTTGAAATTATATATAGAAATTTCTTGTGGTCCAACTTGCTGAATAGAATTGAAACTGAGAAACTTCATGTGTGACATCAAAAGTATCCTTCAAAAATCATTGATTTTTTAATATATTTAAAATGGTGTATAAAATTCATCCATGGTGTGAATGAAGTGTTGGAAAAGTGTTAAAAATAATTAAAAAACATAAATAATTTTTCTTGAAGTGCCTTTACCTAAAAAAAGCACAATTTCTCATTAGAATACAAATTGTTATTAAAACTAGTGTGAAATAATGGAGTGGGCCCAATAAAAAATAAATATATTTTACTACACATAAAACATTTTTTTATAATAAATAAATAAATCTAGTGTCGCATATTATAGCGTGAATTTTATTTTTTTATTTTAAATGCTGAATAAAGGTTTGATGAAATAAGTGTTATTGGAATTTTTTTAAATAGAAGTGTTGTTATGTTTGTTGAAAAACTAAGTGAAGATATTGAGAGTGGATGTGTCATAAATTCAACTCACAGTTCTTTTTATTTTATATGTAGTGGAATTCCAAAAATTATCATGCACGCATAGAGTATATGCATGTTTATAAACATCATATATTAATTGGTTATGTATAGAAATTGGTAAAAGAGGCATTTTTAAATGAATTTAGAGTATAGGAGGTTAATAGGTCCATTATATGAAGTTAAAAATGATTATTTCTAAATATTGTCATTTTAAGTGATTTAGTTTATATTTATGCTAGTTTTTTGTTATTTTACATTTTTATATAAAGTTAGGCATGTGACCACTTGTTTTGAAGATTTTGAAACACTTTGAGTCCATATCTATTTAAGTGATACTTTAAACCAAAATATGACATTTATTTAGGTAATACTTTAACACTATATACCTAAAAATTTTCTTGTGTTAAACTTTATTCACCTTTAAATGGGAGATAAATGAGCAAATTGAAAGAGTAGTAATGAGTTCACCATTATCATCCATTATTGTGAGTGGATTTATTAAAAAAATTGATTCAAAAACATTGGATTCATATCCATTGAAATGTTATTACTAAGATAATTTTTTAGATGATATTAATGCTAAATGGTCCCATGAAGATGAGGAGCTAGATAAATTTATCATTCATCTAAATGGGAAGGTGAATAAAGTCCAATTCATCATAGAATAAAGGTAAATAATAACCTACCCTTCATTGATTTCCTTATATTGAAGAATTATGATGGAAGTTTATCTCATAGGTTACACAAAAGGAAAAATCATTTTGATATTTACTTATAAATTGAGTCTCACCATCACCCTTACTAAAAATTTGCAATCCTTAACTTTTTGGAAAATCATGCAATTAAGATTTCCAACCTAGAACATTTCAAACAATAAAAATATCACCTCTTAAAATTAATAATGCCTAATGGTTATTAAAAATGTGTTATTGAGAGAGATTTCCAGAGAGATAGCACACAAAAAGAGAGAGATGGTAATGTTGACTTAGTAGCAACCAGGATCAAAATTCCCTATGTAATAATAATCTCTTCTAAGAAGTTATCAAGAATTATGTGAAAATTTACTATAAAAAATACCCTTCAAGACTCATAATACTCTTTACACCTCTTTGGATTTATAAAAAGATAGTTTGGATCCTAAATTAAAAAAATGTATCTACATTGTTTCATTTTCATGTGGTAACTCTATGTGGGTGTGACTGGGAGATCAGTCTAAACTAGGGTTAAAGAGAATATCAAAGACATTAATGGGTTTCATTTTTAAGGGTATACATTAGTTGAACACTCCCACATTACTAAGCATAAAATACATCTTAATGAGGAAATATTAATTGTAAAAGTAGATGATTATTGAAGAACAAAAGTACGAGAAATGATTGAAATAGAAAAAAGACTAGTTAATATAAAATGGGGAAATAGCCTTGGTATTAGTAACTCTTGGAGACCAATTTTGAATCACATAAGAGGGTGTGATAGTACAATTAGTGGTAATTAATCTTTTTAGTGATTTATTATGTATTGATAATTAATGAAATATTTAGTTGTTTATACATATTAATTAATCACTAGTGAGGGGGAAAACACATGTTTATCCATGGCATATTAATATTATTATTAATATAATGTTTCCAAGGAATAATATCCTTAAAATAATTAAAATATTTAATTTATCCATGAGGATGGGTACACAAGAAGTACCTAAAATATCATATTTTACTTCAATTAACATGATGGATCCATAAATATTTATCTCAAGGTGTTTTTTATTTAAAATGAGTGAATTTTATCTTGTATTTGATGCCCTATTCTTATGTTGCATTTAAAAGCAAGAATTTTATATTTGATCAAAATGGATGCAATTCCATACCTTTCTACTACTCGTACCATTGAATTTTGATACATAGTATCTTATGGGCTATAGGTCCATCACAATCAATCATGCTAATGGAGTCAGAGACCCACCCATATTGAGTTTGTTGTTATTTTAGTGATGTAGTCATGATTTTAGTTTTGAAAAAATTATTTGATTTTTCTATTTGTTAGTATTTTTCTATGTTTTTTAAGGTTTTACAATAAGGATAGGGCTAGTTATATGGTGGATATTTTATACGTAAACTTATCACCTCTCATTTGACATGGGGAAGATACTATTTTGGTTTTATGTCAATCTCTCATAATTTTACATGATAACATGGTTTTTAAACACCATTAGAGTTACAAAGTGGTTAGAGTTTTTTAGGTATCATATTATATGTGCCATACACAAGTTAAAAAATTATCATGTAGATAGGGGTTGATGTAGTTGAGTATTCCCATGGTGATGCTAATGATGTAGTACATGTACAATGACTAAAGAGATAGGTAATACTATGATTATGCCCATCTTCATGTCAGATAGTGTTATAGGACAAAGGGCATGGGAAGACAAGGATATAGTTGTAGTATGCATGTTTACATAGGTCTATTAGTATAATATTTAAAGAGGGAATGATGGTAGGTTTCAATAGGTCTTGATGGATAATAAAATAGTTGTGGTTAGGGGTCTCAAATAAGAGTTGTACTAGACCATGTAATCCTTAGAATATGTGAAAAAAATCATTAATTAAAACTCAGATCTTTATTATCTAATAACAACATGAAATATATTATGAAAAATAACAAAAATGACACCAAATTCTCATAAAGAGATACATTATAACACTAGATCCATAGATCTTGGTTTGCTAACCCATAACCTTTGCAAGTGTATCCTCACTCTCAAAAAGACCACTCCAAACTATTCATAAGATCTAACAATCTGGCTAACATTCATTGAAAAAATATATGGGCATGCTTATAAATTCAAAAGACTCACCTACATACATTGATTACTTGACCACCCACTAATAACATCAACACACCTTAATGTGGGAAAAATATTAAATATCTCTCATAACTCCAATGCACTAGCATGTTAAAACTTGACACATCACAATATACCACATCACAGGGAATATTGAATAAATCCATACGATCTTCCCATGAATTTAAAAATTAAATGCCAAATAGTCAACAATGGATCCTTTCATAACACATCACAAGGATATATACACCCAAATCAAGTGCACATGAATAATGTCATAAGACTTCATAATTAAAAAGGCGAGAGAAATCCTTGCGTTTTTATCATCATGTATACTTAAGAACATTACTACATATTATTTCACTCACCCCAAATTATTATAAAATAATTGTATGCTTTACGTAGTGAATAAAAAAATCCTCCAAGAAATCTCATCAACTCTGCTACTTTTGTTGTGAATAACCAAACTCTATAGTGATCCAAATGAATACTGTATTTCTTAATAATATATCACAAAATTTTGGAATTAATTTACAAATCTCTAGAGGACCATGAATGCAAAAAATTCTACCACTAATTATGAAAAGATTCATAAGCTTATTTATAAGAATAATAATTATAAATACACACAAAAATAGATGGGCAAAATGTTAAAAACATATACACACTCATAGGCTACATAAAACTGCACAAGACAAGGATGCATTCAAGGTTGGTGTAAACCACATAACAAGGTTTAAAAACAAGATAATATATTCCCAAACTTACAACAAATAAATACACGCAATAATAACCTTACATAAAATACCACTTAGAAAAATTTCATAAACTAACATATTTTTGGTTGATGCAAGATTGCACTTGAACCCATATGCTCCTGCATAATACATACTGGGTAGAAAAAGAAACATGAGCTCTTGGTTAGGTGCATTCTAATAGTTCTGATAATTATATTTCTTGTTTCATATATTTGAATGTGTTTATTTATGATGAATATTATATTCCTCATACTTTACATTTTATCATATATTATTTATATTATTTTCTACTTTTAGTATTTCAAACTCACATGCCAATCACCTATTCCACTTTAATACACTCTTTTTCTAGCATCTGAAATCTTTAATCTCTTTATTTATAACTTCATCTATAATTTCACTACTCTATCCTTCATAATACTGATACAAATTATCCACATTAAAAATATGATAAATATCAATCCCTTTAGGTAACTTTATCACATATGCATTCTTCACAAAATTTCACAACAATTTGCATGGTCCAATAATTTTACATTTTAACTATTCAAAAGTGTAATTTGGAAATCTTTCTTTTCTTAAGCATGTTATTACTAAGCTTCTTACATACTATTCTAATTCTCTTCTCTTCTTATATGTGGACTATTTATACTATGTACAATTTTTTTCCAATAATTTGTGGATTTTATTGTGTACTAGAATTTACCCATAGAAATATGAAATGGTTTCTTCTATGTACTCCTATTCACTAAATTATTATATGAAAAATTAACTTTCACCAAAATTTTATCTCATGTTTCTAGCTTATCTTCAATTAAACATCTCAATAGATTACCCAAAAGTATGTTTACTACCTCAATTTGTGCATCTATCTAAGGATGGTATGTTGAACTAAAATTAAAATTTATGTTCAACTTGTTATAATATTTTGTCTAGAAATGTCTAAAAATATTGACATCTTTTTTTATTACTAATCTACATGACAAACCATGGAACCTTATAATATGCCTATTAAAAAAAATTAACAATATTTGTTGTAGACCTTGTCTTCCTAAAAAACAAGTGATTTTTGAAAATTTGTCCATATTAACAAATATGGAATCATTCCCTCTTTATGTTCTATGTAAACTTATAAAAATATATATACTTATATGTTCCCATGGTCTCTTTATAATATGAAATGTTTGATACAACTGTATATTTTAAATTCTCCCTTTTGATAGCTAGAAAACTCTACACTCATAAACATATTTTCACACATCCATAGTCATTCACAACCAAAAATAGTTTTCAGATAATTATGCTAATGTTTTTCATAAAAAAATGATCTGCAAGACTTTCACTATGTTTTTCCTTAATCAAATATTTGCCTATTGAACCTCTCAATATACATAATTTTTCTCTTTGGAACACCGATCCATATTGAACAAAATTATCAAACCATGGTACACTAACTTTACTCACTGGTTAAGTACATGATTTCCATGATTCCTATAAATCCTCATCATTTTCATACTATTATTTCATAATATCAAATCCTATGACTCCCACTCTCAACTCATTCAACAAGATAATTCTTCTACTCAAAACATTAGAAAATATGTTTGACTTTCCACTCCATTGCTTCAATAGAAATGAATAGATCTATAAGAATTCAACCCACTTAATATTTATCTATTCAATTTATCTCCACTATTAATGGTTCTTGATATTTTGTATAAAATACAAACTCCTTAGGTAAAAAATAATGTATCCACTTCTTTAGGGCTTGCACAATTGCATAGAAATATTGATCATACATTGAATATTTAAACTTTGCATCATTCAAATTCTCACTGAAATAGATATGTATTCCTTATTGAATTAATATCACTCCTATTACTATGCCACTCACATCACAGTCTATTTGAAATACCTTATTGAAATCTAAAAATGCCAACACTAGCTGCTTAGTGATGTTCTGCTTCCAATGTCCACATATTATTTTCTATATTTACAAATCACATTAGTGATAAATTCTCATATCCCACTAATATTATTGAAGAAATTACTATAAAATCTCACCAATCCATGAAAAATACGAGCCTCAAATGTCTTTTTAGTGATGGCCAATCCTATATAGCTCACATCTTCTGTATATGCATCTGCAAACCTTCTTGAGAAATCACAAATCCAAAGTATACAACCTATTTTTGGATGAAACTATATTTATGAGGAAATTTTCATCTCACAAATTTTCTATAATTATGCATAAATGTTTCAAGTGTTATTCCTTTATTATTTTGAAAATCAAAATCTCATCTAGATACAAAATGAAAAACTTACCAAAAAATAGTTTAAAAACTTCATTCATTAATCTCATGAATGTAATTAGTGCATTAGTTAACCCAAATGATATAACCAACCACTCATATAGACATTATTGTGTCTTGAAGTCTAGTTTCCATTCATCATTTTCCTTAATGTGAATCTTATGATATCGACTCTTCAAGTTAATAATTTTGAATTATCTTACTCCACTCAAGCAATCCATAAAATGATCCATGGGTGGCAATGTAAATCTATACTTTATGTTTATCTTATTAATGACTCTAGAAATAGTGCAAATTATCCATTCACCATTCTTATTAGGAACTAATGCTTTTGGTATTACACATGGTCTCAAACTTTCCCTAGTCAACCCTTTATCCAAGAAATTTTGAAATTGTCATTACACCTCTCCATTCTCCTTTGAAGTTAATCTATGTTCTAATTTGTTTGGTTAACTCAAACCTAAAATCAAATCCATATGATGACTTATGCTTCTCATTGATGTAAATACATATCATATATCATTAAACACAATCTCTTCAAACTCATTCAATATCTATTTTACATCATGTGGAATTGTTTACTGTTGTGTTTGCATTTACTTGCACTAGATTAGAAATCAACATATAATATGCACTCTGACCTTTCACTTATTTTAGGATTTTTTTTCCATAAATTATCAAAAATTTTGGACTCTTTTCCACTTCTTCGTACTTATCCTTCAAATGAAGTAAAGTGTGTTTCACTTCATCTTTCCTGTATGCATTTGCATGACCAACATGTTGTTCCTCATGATCAAACTTCCAAGACCTTTCATGAAAAATATGAAATACATCCATAGGAATTATGTTTCTTAAAACCTCATCCTTATATTTACCAATTTTAAAACTTACCAAACATTATTCATTCACTAGAACTTAATGTCCTTTCAATAACCAAGAAACCTTATATGGATTCATATGCTAAATTTCCTTTAAATCAAGTTTCTATACAATTTTTGAAATAATATTATATATACTACCACCATCAACAATAAATTTGCATCACCTACTTCCATATTTAAAAATGGTTCTAAATAAATCCTTATGTTCTACATGACTATTATCCTCTTTTTCATGTTTTAACAATATCATCTTCATCATGAGAGATTCTCCTCCATTTTATGGTTCATCTATGTTATGAATAGATGCAACACTCTCCTCATCCACTTGTGTGATATGTGCATCCACATCATTCCTTTTATTTCCTTCATCATGGATATGCAGACACTCAAATTATCATTGCCTAGTCTCACCACATATGAAACATGTACCATTGAATCAATGACCTCTACCTCATTCATAGGATTCTCTAACTATTCTCCATTTCTAGGTATTAACATCACCATGTTGTTAAGTACCTACACTAGTATAAAAACAACAATAAATGACTAAAAAAACAACTAAAAATTGCATATAAATGATTAAGCTTGGTCACGTGACCATTAGTAGTTTATTTCCAGTCATTTATAATGTGACCAAATTTGTGACTAAACCATTTTTAATCATTTATTGGTTGTTTTTATTGATCAATTTAGTGGTATATTTAATCATTAATTTAGTTATTGATTGTTGTTAACTGGGCATTTATTTAGTCATGGTAGTCATTTATTTAGTCCTTTTTATTCACTGATTTCCATCCATTGGTAGTATATTTAGTCATTTTTATTCACTGATTTCCATCCATTGGTAGTATATTTAGTCATTTGTATTAACTAATTTTTATCTATTGGTAGTATATTTAGTCATTTTAATCATTATTTTGCCGTCAACTGGTCATATATTTAGTCATATTTATTCACTTATTTTTATCAATTGGTAGTATATTTAATCTATTTAATTCTTAATTGACATCAATTAGTAGTAAATCTAGTCATTTTAATTTTTAATTGCCATCATTTGGTAGTTTATTTAATTGTTTTTGTTCACTGATTTCTATCAACTGGTAGTATATTGATACATTGTTTATTACTTGCATAATCATTATATTTACTACTAGTTTAGTAGTAAATTTTCATTTATATGATATGAATAATTTATTAAATATCATAAATTGTATACTTCAAAAATAAATATATTATTAAACTTGGATTAAAACATAATTGTAAATAAAAATATTACATATATGAACAAGCTACAACATGGTAGAAGTTAAAAGATTGATTCAACATCATGATAAAAAAAGTTAACTTGTAATAAAAAATATAATGCAATTTTGATGAATTGTAAGATGTTCATATATATATATATATATATATATATATATATATATATAATGTCAGAGTCTAAGAGTTTTCAACTCTTGTAAATACACCATGATAAAGATCTCTAAACAACACATTCAAACTACTACATAAAGTAGTGGCCCAAGTTGTCTAATAGTGAGTACATGATAAATATCAACTATGTCAATTTTTACAAATATTTTAGTGGCCACGTACCGTGTGAAGGTTATTTCTTTCTCTTTCAGATGGACAACTCCATCTTTTTGTCTTCATAAGCAAGGGGTATTTGTGACCTTTAAAATATTTACATTTGCATCTCCTATTCCTTTCAATTTGACTCCATGTACAATAGATAGTGAGTGAATCCACTCAATGCCCACAACAACACCATCAAATGGATCCAACACCCCAAATTTATTCCTTTTTTGGAGTTTATCAATACATTTCTACAAAAAAAAAAAAAATACACATTATATCGAGATATAAAACATTTGATGAATATTTATAAGAAAATAGAAAATTATGATAGAAAACCTAAAACCATGCACCTAACATATTAAATAAAAATTAACTTCCCACTATTTGATAAAGAATGGATGTTAGATACATAAGGTGTCAATATGTTAGTAGTCATGTGCCATGAAGATGTGGATGCTACAAGGACAACAAGTGTGCTTCTTCCAGTTGCTATAGGCTATTCTATAGTTGCTACAGGCACCTTCCTCACCACTAGGCACAACTTTGTAGTGGCTATGGGCTCAACCTATAGTTGCTATAGGTACATCCTAACCCCTATATACACCTTTCTAGTAGCTGAAAGTTAATGCATCACAAATGATAAGTTATGGCTTTGGCTATAGGCTATTGAGAAATTCATGGAAGACACTAGACAAGTTAGAGGAGGAGTGAATGAAGATTAGAGTAGAAACTTCAAAAATTGCTAAGGAATGACCATACCCCTAAATAATAAATTATGTGCTACAACAAAGGCATACACTTCCAATCTCCATTTGGAGTGTTACAGACAATAATTTATGAATACAAGGATATAAAAGAACCATTCTTAGCTTTTGGTCACTTCATGGAAAATAATTTCACTCTACTAATAAGAGAGATCTAGGATCTTTTCTAGAGCATAGGTCCCAAGTTTGATAAATCAATTGATTGCTAAATTAAAAGTTCACTAAATAAAAAATCCATCAGTAAACATCCTCATTTATTGGGAGTAAGGTAGAAGAGAAACAAGCCATCAACAAGCTCATACAGAGGAGATCAAAAGTAGCAAATGCCATCACCCACCCTCCTCCATGGTTATAAAGGATCTGACTTGGATAACAAACAAAGATTTGTAGCAACCACCTTGTGGAAGGATGGTCAACATCTCTCATACCAATACAAGACCACTGCTTTAGTGCTTTTTAAGTCATCATGATTGCATGCAAGTTGTTGTGAGAATAATTAAAGGACTTGACACTATGATCACATAATTACCGAAGGGTAATAATACAATAAAATCATGACTACTAGGGCAATAATTTCATGAGGAAATTGATAACTCCTGAACCAAAATAGGTTGAACCTTGTCCCTGCTTAGTGCAAGTGCACAAGTATTTTATTAATTTCAGAAAAAAAAGTACATAATGGTGCCTTTACTTCGTTAACCCTTTTACAATGCAAACATGGATTTATATAGTTTTTACCAATGATCGGTAAAAACAACTAATCTATAACCAACTAAATACAAGAAAACAACTCATAAGGTAATTATAATTAATAAATATAAAACATTAAAACTACCTAATAATTAAACTAAGCAAGTTTATTTTATGGGGGTGTCTTTACTAAAAGATGCATGCCCCATTTACAATAATTATTTATTACCTACCAAAAATCTAACCTAATGTTAAGACTTTGGAACAAGTCCTAACAAACCCCCCTATGATCCAAAGTCAGGTCTTTGGACACATACCAAGCATTTTTCTGAATTTTTCAAATTTGATTATGTCAAGGAGTTTTGTGAAGATATCAACTATCTGATCGGTAGTTGGGAAATATATTGGATCAAGAGTTTTCTTTGCCACCAATATTCACAGATAATGGTATTTGACATCCATATGTTTTGTTTTGGCATGAAACACTAGATTCTTGGACATCTTGATTGCACTCTGATTATCAATGTATAACTGTGTAGGAGCAAACTGAGAAACCTGAAGATCTTCAAGAATATGATGAAGGTAAACAATTTCTCTAGAAGCATCCCATGCTGCAATATACTTTGATTTTGCTGATGAATTTGCCACTGTATCCTGCTTCTTACACCACCAAGTAATGGCAACTGAACCCATATGCATAGTGTATCCTGTGGTTGACACTCTATCATCCACACATTCATCAAAATCTACATCACAACATCCAACAAGTTTGAATTTCTTGTTGTGGTAGTATTCAAGGCCATATGTTTTCATTCCCTGAAGGTAATGAAGTACTCATTTTGTTGCATGCCAATGAATTTCTCTAGGCTCATGCATAAACCTAGATAAAATTCCAACTAAAAATGAAATATCAATCCTGGTAGTCATCAAGTATATCAAACCTCCCACCAATTGTCTATATGTGGTGCCATAAAAAAAAGGCACTGCTATCATCCTTAGACAATTTCAAGTTACTTTCCATGGGAGTGAGGGCAGGTTTGCAATCAGTCATGCCAAACCTCTCTAATAACTTAGAAATATACTTAGTTTGTGAAATGAAAATACTATGCTCTTTCTGAGTTACCTTTATGCCTAGATATTAGTAAAGAAGTCCAAGATCTGTCATCTCAAACCCATCTTTTAATTCCTTCTTCACAGTCTTGTTATGGTTTTCATCATTACCTATGAGAAACAAGTCATCGACATAGAGAACAAGTATCACCATTTTCTTACCCTACCCTCAAAAATAGAGAGTATCATCAGATTCACTATGATGAAAACCAATGGATTTCAAGTATGAATCCATTTTCTCATACCAAGCCCTAGGTGCCTATTTGAGTCCATACAAAGCTTTTATCAATCTACATACTTTGTGTTCAGCACCCACTTGTTCAAAACCCTGAGGTTATTTCATATAGACTTCCTCCTATAAATCACCATTTAAAAAAGCACTTTTAACATCCAATTGATATACTTTCCTACTATTTTGTGTTGCGAAGGCAAGTACCATACGAATAGTGTGCCATTTGGCAGTTGGTGCAAATGTTTCCTCATAGTCAATACCTTCATGTTGCGCATATCCTTTTGCAACAAGTCATGCCTTATGTTTATCAATAGAGCCATTTGATTTATACTTAGTCCTATAAACCCATTTACATCTGATGGGTTTAACATGTGGAGGAAGATCAACTAAAACCCATGTATTATTGTTAAGTATGGAATCATACTCACATTTCATTGCCTGTTGCCAAACATGTTCAGTAGATGCCTCCTCAAAAGTGGATGGCTCAGTGGAAGTAGTAACAACCATAGCATAGTTTACCTATTTTCAAGAATTCTTGGGCCCTATTAAACCAACTTCATCTGCTGTCAAGTCAAAAAAAGTACATTGAGCCCATTTTGGATACTTAGACAAATTATTCAAATCAGGGACTCCAAAATTCTCAACATGTGCATCATTCGAAGGGGGACTTAGAGAATTTTCAACAATTTCTAAGTCATCAACCTGTGAACTTGTAGATGAAGGAGAGGAAAGTGAAGGAATTTGAGTCTCATACCATAACTTCGAAGAGTTATCCCCATTATTCAAACCCTTATCTCTTTTTGTATTTTTCCTCTCTAATCTATCAAGTTGAGAATCAATCTCTATAGTGTTCATAGTCCCAAACTCATCAAATATTACATCTTGACTCACTATGAATTTGCCTGAATCCCATGCAAGCAAATGAAACCCCTTTTTATCTTCAAAATAACCAAGAAAGATGCATTTTCAACTTTGTGGTTCCAACTTAGTTCTATGTTTAATAGGAACCAAAGCAAAATAAACACATCCAAACACTTTCAAGTGTTTAACTTTTGGTTTAAATCCATACCATGCCTCATATGGAGTTTGTCCCAAAAGTGCAACTGTGGGGGACTTATTTCTCAAATACACTATAGTACCAATAGCTTTGGCCCAAAACTTATCATTAAGTTGTTTATAGTGCAACATGGCACGTGTTGTACCCTCTAAAGCTCTATTCATTCATTCAGATACTCCATTTCGTTGTGGAGTATAAGCATTACTATATTGTCGATGAATACCATGTTCTCGACAATAATCTAAAAATTCATTAGAGGTATACTCACCTCCATTATCTTAATAAAGAGTGGCGAAATGTGAACCTGTTTCTTTTTCGACTAAGTGTAACCAATCAAGAAACTTAGTGAAAACTTTAGTTTTGTTTTTCATAAAGAATACCCAAGTCATCCTAGAAAAGTCATCAATAAAAAAGACAAAGTATCTACACCCACCAATGAATGACTTTTTCATGTCACATACATCACTATGAACTAACTTTAAACATCTATTAGCTCTCCAAGATGACTGTTTAGGAAAATTTTCTCGATTTTGTTTGCCCAAAACACATGACTCACAAAGAATACTATCTTTGTGAAATGTGGGCAACCCATTCACCATACCATATCTTTGCAAATCCACTAAAGAGTGGATATTCAAATGTCCATAGTAGAGATGGCATAACCACTATGTAGACATAGTACCTGTACCTGTGTCAACAATTGCTGCAAGTTTTATAGTGGGAGGAAGCACCTTACAATGCAATCTAACCAAGTCTCCATCTTCATATCCTGTATACATTGTTTTATAATCATCCTTCATTGAATTGATGTAAATGAGCCCATTTTCAAGCACAATTTGATAATCTTTCTTTTGAATAGTTACCAAAGAAAGTAAGTGTTTCTTCAATGTGGGAACATACCAAACATCTTCCAAGTATTTTATAGACCCATTAGGAAGAAGAATCCAAATAGATCTAAGTCTTAGTGGTGTATGCATAGACTTATCTGCTAAGGCAACTAGAGAGAGAAGCTTCATTATAAGACCAAAAGAAATCTCTCCTAAATGTCATGTGTTTGGTTGCTCTTGTGTCTAAAACCCATACATCTGTGAGCTCATCTCTAGCCTCATATTCAATATGATCAATGTGCCCCAAAGTAGTGAATGCAGATTCATGGGCAACATTACTAGATTCATCATAGTCATGATTGGCATACTGAAAAGAGTTATTCTTAGTCACTTTTTGTGGCCTCTAAATTTTATCAAAAGGAATCCTACATTGTGAGGCAATGTGACCAAATTTTCCACATCTATGACACTAAATGTTTGATCTACCTCGACCTCTGGCCCTATATGAGTTGTGACCATGTCCTCGATCACTTGTTTCATGTGAATGTGATTGATTAGATTGTTGATTATTTGAATGACCCCTACCTCTATTTTGATATCTTCCTCCTTTGTAACCTCGACCCCTCTATAACTGTTTCCTCTATTGTTTTCATGCCCAAATGAAGATGAACTAGGCTTTGACTCCAAAACATGGGATTATTTAGTTTTATTAGATTTATTGGATAGAGAGAGGTCATGTTGGATGAGCAACTCAGCCAACTTATCAAAGGTGATGCCTATGATCTTGTTAGAGACATGGAACATTTCAACAAAATTCCTATAGGACCCTAGTAGTCCTTTCAAAGCAGCAGTAACTATGAGGTCATCATCTAGTTTTCCAAAACAACCTTAGTGTACTCAGTAGTGATATTTTTCAACTTAGACATATATTTTCCCATATCCCCATCTTCATTTAATGACAAAGTAAACAACTGCATATGAATATCTATCTTCGTATGCTTAGGTTTTTTATCATACAAATTTGAAAATGTTTTCCATGCAGTGTAACTATGAGGATAATTTTTAATATGAACATAAGTATCATGTGTACAACAACATTTAATGAGAGCTAAGGCCTTAGAATCATGAAAATTTAATATATCTAATTTAGCCTGCTCTGTTGGCAATGTGGGATTTTCATTCTTAATAATATCCCATAACTCATTAAACACTAGTGAAGCATCCATCAATCGTTTCCAATCTGAATAATTGGAAATTGTTAATCTTTCACCATCTGAAAGCAAATTTTGAATTTTTGGCATTTTGAAATGAAAGCAAGTGCAATAGAGAAAAGTGCAACAAAATACAAAAGAAATGAAACAAATATCACACTCATTGCACAAGACACTGCTTCTATAGGGTTTTGCACTTAACCTCTGTGTAGAGCGTAAAAGAAAAATAAGTATTTTTGATGGGTTTTACACTTAACCTCACCAAAAAATCAATGATTACACCCTTATTTCACCAAATTACAACCTTATCTCACCACAACACTGCAAAAGAAATATGATTGAATTTCCCCTTTTTCTAAAAATTAAATAACACAATACAATAAGTATGTGTTTTACAATATTCAAATTTAAAAAGGGAATATTCATTTTTCAAAAAAGCATATTCCAAAGAGAAAAAAAAATTCTCCAAAAAGAAGGGATTTGAATCCTTGACCTCATCCTTTGCAAGCTTCTAACAAAATAAGCTTAACCAATTGCTCTAAGAGCATTTGCAAAACATTATATTCAGAAATTTCTACTTATTCTAGATTTTGTGTATGAGGGAAAATTTTAAAAAAATTACATATGAGTAAATAAATTCAAAATTTTCCCTTTTTACAACCTTCTCAAGTAAGCTTCCTCCCGTGGGACCCACTAAGACAAATTTTTGATATCAAAAAACATTAAAAATAGCAAAAATAAATTTCTAAATTTTATTACAGTGCCAAATTTGCCTGGGATGCCATGGCAGCTCTTGGGAATTTTCTTTTCACCTGTTTTCTCTCTCATAGGCCATACAAATCCGTACAGGCTGGGTAAAAAGGATTTTCACTGAGTTTTTGCAAATTTTTTGAGGTGTATTTGTAGGGAATGAGATCAAAATAAAGCCTAGGTATTGGAAGGCCATACCACAGGCCATACAAGTTCAAAAATTCTTAGATTTACAATTTGAATGCAAAAAATAGGGGTTTAATATCATTTGATCAAGATTGGCAGGGGTTTTAGCTATTAAGAGGCCTAAGAATGAGATGAATCAATAATGGCAGCCATGAATAAATATTACAGAGGTTTTTTTTCAAATAAATGGGCCGTACAAATCTAGTTTTGGCCAAAAAACAATGAATTTAATAACATTAAAATGCTAAAAATTCATTTTTATGCTAGATGAGGAGGTTTGAACACAAGACAATGGAGTATGAATGATCAAAAAAGACCAGACTGTGGTATATGGAAAATATATAGGTTTAAATATAACTAATATTTGAAAAATCAAAATAATTTAATAATTTTTCAAAATATTTAAACCAATACTATATGGCATACCTTATTTCATGCCAAATGATATCACGTGAATTGATTTTTCACCTTGCTCCTTCGAATTCACCAAGCTCCCAAAATAACCATGCTCTAATACCACTGATAACTCCTAAACCAAAATAGGTTGAAATTTTTCCCTGCTTAGTGCGAGTGCACAAGTATTTTATTAATTTCAAAAAAACAAGTACATAAGGGTGCCTTTACTCCGTTAACCCTTTTACAATGCAAACATGGATTTATATAGTTTTTACCAATGACCGATAAAAACAACTAATCCTATAACCAACTAAATATGGGAAAACAACCCTTAAGGTAATTCTCATTAATAAATATAAAACATTAAAACTACCTAATAATTAAACTAAGTTTATTTTATGGGGGTGTCTTTCCTAAAAGATGCATGCCCCATTTACAATAATTATTTAATACCTACCAAAAATCTAACCTAATGTTAAGACTTTGGAACAAGTCTTAACAGAAATAATAAGCTAAGCTTCCATTCTGACAAACACTCACATGCAAATTTCCTATGCCACAACCCTAAGAACAAACAATTATAAAGGTATGTTGTATCTTTTAGTCATAAAAAAACACTTTATTTTTCTAATATAGCATGCATCATATTAAAAAGTATATTTAATCATTAAAACATAATTCATCAAGTCTTGTCATGAGCTATGCCAACTCACCACTCAAAACCCTCATTATGACCCCATCCTATCTTTTTACATCCTACATGTACCACATCACTTGGGGACAAGTGACACTTCACGTGGAGGGGGGAAGAATGCTGCAAATAATCAATCACATGATAATTTATGTGTGTAAATTGAAATCTCATGATTATTTCATAACTACACCCATATTCGATTGGGAAAAACAATAAATTTTATTATTTTCCATTTTGAGATCAAAGCTCATTCACAAAAAGACCTAAATAAGACATTACTATGGCCTACAACTAAAACTACCATTATTGAAGAAACTTGCTTCATTACAAGCAACAATCTGAAGGTAAAATTAGGTGTTTTGAAGAGATATTAATTTGAAAATTTTAATAGGTATATAAACTAGATAGAATGGGAGGTTCAATAGTGAGAAGTGAACCCTCAGACCACAAGCAGTTGAAAGGAGTCCTAGAGAGTTGGGCCTTCTTCAGTAGGGTTGGATGGGCTACCTATTTTGAAAAACTATAACATTTTTTAGAACATCTCACTAGATAATTTATAAGGTATTTTATAGGAGAACAGGTGATAGTATTTGGCATCACATTTCCAATTATAGAAGAAATGGTAAGCCAGGTTATTGGGTTGCCAAGAATCAGGGAAATTGGGAAGAGAAACCTAATGGCCAACTAGCTAGACAATAGTTTTGTTAAGACAATGAAGGCTACTGATTAAAAAAGGTGTGGAGAGACTAAGTCTACCCCTATCCTAGAGAGAAGTGGCCTAATATATCATCAAATATCTAACATGTAAAGGTAGGAACTCCTTGATCTATACTCTCCAATTCAAAATTTTGAATCATTTAAGGCATGGTAGGACTATTAATGCCATAAACTACTTGTGTAATATCCTAAATAAAATGTCCAAAGAATACCCAAGGGGGTAGAGAAAGCCTTGTCTCATCATTATCTAATTTGGTTGCTGGTAAAACAAGGAATAAGAGATACTAGACCTAACCTTAATTGGGAATAGTTTCTAACCTTAAGAACTGGTAAACCTCAACAAGAGGAGGGAAATAATGATGGGGAATATCCCAAGGGATAGGTCCAAAAAACAACATAAGAGGATAATGCAGGTACTAGTGCAACTAGTCAACCCATAGCTACTATAGTCTTACCTGTAGTTGCTACAAGTAAGAGAGATGAAGAAAATTAGTGTTACCTCCTAAGGATACAGAGGAGGAAAGTCTGCCAAAACAAATAGGGTAGGATATTCCTTCTCTTATTATTATAACTATTTTAGCACAAGGAAAAGACATTGGAGGGGCTTGTAACAACTCCCTTAGAAGTGCCTATAGCAACTTCATCCACCTTACCTGTAGATGGCATTAGTGTACCCCTAAAAGAATGTATAATAGATAATGTTCTAGCTTTGGTACCATTCCATAATAGGTTTTCTTTTGTAGAGACCACTGTAAAGTACCTATAGTAGAAGAAGTAATTGATGTAGACCTCTTATTTGCTAGGCTAGTAGAAACTAATGACATTTTGAGATTTACTAAGGAAAAGTTTAGTGATAATGAAACTTATCATAAGTATTTGATACAAAGGTTTACAATATATATTGAAGCAAGGAAGTAGCAAGAAGATTTAAAAGAAATCCTAGAAAGGGCTGATAGTAGGATCACTTATTTGAAAGAGAAGATCACTAACACGTATGAGACCACTGAGATGTTAATGGAATGTAGATCACCCTCTAGGGTATATATTGTATACTTAGAATAAAAGTGGCTTAGATTCAAATATGATAGGATATACAATGATTAGTCCATGGTATGTGACTCTAAGTCTTTCTTTGAGGTCTATAGGCATGTTGACCCTAATAATCAGGCACAATTGAGTGAGTTTTACATGAATCAGTATGTTGTGCCACATGACACAAGATGGAATTCCAATATATACCTAAGGGTTGTCCAATTTAATGCCTTTACCTCATATGTCCGTAATGAAACAAGAAGAAAGAAACAGGTTGAGGACTATCAAGAGAAAGAAAAATAGGCTACCCTAATGATTAGGGGGAATATACTGATTCAAAATCTATAATAAAGGAATGGATTGCTTTTTATGAATAAATATACTCTTCGAGCATGGGTCAAAAATAAACAAATAGAGGTCTAGAACCACTACTCGAGCCTCATGGAGGAAGATGGAAAACAAATTTTTTAATCCTGTTTGCACAAATGGGTAGAGCTTTCAGATACCTTGAAATGAAAAGAACCTTATTCCCCTAAGAACCTTAGAGAGCTAATACATAAAGTATATATGTACATTGATCTTGTCAGGAAAAGAAGGATAAGTTAGTTGGGGTTGATGTTTCATGCACCCATGTTTTGGTTCCTAATTCTTGATTGGGAAGGGAATGTGCCAGCTGATAGAGAGGCAAAAAATAAAAGGTGGAAAAGCATAGATAATGCTAAAGGTTTTTATATCTTTAAAGGGATGCACTATACTAATCCCTTAGATTTCAAGAAATATTGTGGATTCAAAATACAAAGAAGGCTTTCTCAAGGACAAGCAAGAGGTTAAGTAGGGGGTGTGATGAGGCCATTAATTATTATATTTATAGCCTCATCCATACCCATTTATATATATTTTCCCTATATGAATCCCTAGAACTATCCATGACTCATGTAAATAAATGAATGAATTAATGATTATATGTGTGCATTAATATATACATGATGTGTTATGGATTAATGATGTTTTTTATCTGATTAGATTATAATTTTGTAAACTTATTTAACATGTATTTTAAGGGTAGAATAAGAATACAAGAATCTTACTTGGTCAAAACACTTATAGAGAAGCCCAAAACAAAAGGGGCTTCTAGCCTGTAGCAACTGCCAACCTATAGGTTACCTGTAGCAACTGCAGGCCTTCACCTATAGGTTACTTGTAGCAACTACCAAGCTATAGGCTTTCCACATATAGGTTTCCCATAGCAACTATAGGTTTTCACCTATATGTTGCCGATAACAAATATATACTTTCACCTAAAGAAGCCTACAACCACTACACAGAACCAACTATTGCTATGATAATAAGTAATAGGTTTTTAAGGACATATCCAACTATCTTAGAAACAAAGTAAATGATTGAATACGATCCTCCATAGAAGCTGTATGGATCTCTCACATGAATATAAACTTGGATATGCTATCAAAATATGAATAAGATAAGGATAATGGAAAGGAGAAAAAGAAGAAAAATATCAAAATAGAATATATTATCCTTTACCCAGTCAGGGTTAAAAACAAGTAAATTTAAGTTACTAACCACCTGAAGGTTGATTGGGTTAGTTGCAAAGTATTTTTGCCTTTCCTAGTTTAGTGTTTATTTGTATAATTCAGCAAATTAAATTCTTATACTCTTGCTATAGAGGGTTTATATGAACTTACCCAGTGAAATAATAGCTGTAGAGTCTTCCTCCTTAAACCACCTTACTTTTAGTACATTGAGCTATGTGAATGATTGCAAAAATGGCATCAAATCCCAAGTATATTTGTTATTGAGCTTGATCATCTCACTATTAATGTCAATTCCTATAAAATATTTCATAATCTATTCACATTTGGAGTTTGAATACATGCCTTTGATCTTAGAAAATTGAACGGTTCATGTTTAGATGTGTAATCATTGTCACTGATGATTTAAATGCTTTGACACCTTGTACCATAATATTGATCTATCATATCAAGACTACTATGGGGTAGTGGTATGGTAGAGTTATCATTTCACTCTCCCTGCTATACTACATACCTTCACTTTGCTTGTTGTGAGATAGTGGGTCAGAAAGTCTCATACTGCCACCCCACGTAGACCCCTTTGGACTCTCATGAGATGATGACTTAATTCTAGCGGTTGAGTGATTGTTCACTGCCATGTTGTAGTGTCATTGTTTACCCCCTATGGGGCTATGATATTAGATTTTTTATGTATTTTATGTGGGAATATAGGCATATATTATGAATAAAGTATTTTAGATATCATTTTATTGAAAATATTGAACAATTTTCTAATTTTTTAGTCTCTTAGTTTTAGATTTTAGTGTCAATCAGACCTAAGAGATTAGTTATTTGTTTGTAATGAGGAGTCTTAGTCAGGTAGAGAGACTTTTAGCATAAGAATTAGGGCTTTAGTCACTAGGCTCAAGGCTAGTTATGATAATGAAACTAAGTAAATTTTGGAGGTTCTAACATAGTGGTTATCATTTTAAAAAAAATTGCCTAAGTATGAAACCCTTGTACCTTGAAGATTTTGCTCTTATAATTCATCATTGACCTCTTGTTCTAGTTCCAATCTTTTAAAGTTCTTGCACTTCAAGTTGATGAGGAGATTTAAGTTAGGGGGTTAATTTACCAACACCTTTACCATTGATGTCAAACGGGGAGAATTGAAGTAGTAAAACATAGCATGATCCATAACAACATGATAGTATTAAAGTTAGGGGAGCAAAACAGTAAGGGGGAAAATGACAGGGAATTCTACTTTTCTTTTTACAAAAAATGTTTAATAGTATAGGATAAATATTTTGTTCACCTAATGTTAAGATATCTATATGTATTATTAAATCATAGATGTTCATTATTTTTTCCTTCACACAAGCATTTTCAATGCATGTGGAGGCTAAAAGTTGTATTATAAACTAAAGCTATCTAAATATCAGAGAAATGAATACAATTTATTTCTAGGATTTTAAAGAGTTGTTTACTTTCACATGTATGTTGTTGCATTATTTGATACCTCTAGACCTTGCTTGTTTCTTTTCATATCTAGAAGTTATAGATAAGTTAGAAAAGTCTAGTATCTACAAAACATATAGGACATACAAGAAATTATATTCTAACTAAACAAAATTAATTTCAACCAAATTAAGAAAACTAAGAATAATGATTGAACCTAAATTTAAATGTACTTCAAATCAATAGTGAACATCTCAAGTTTTGTCTATAATGTACCAATAGAATAATGATGATTACATTTAAAAATGTATCAGTAAAACAATAGTGAATAAGCACACCTATACTTAGATCTTTATTACATTCAATAATAAATTACACCATACATATAACTAAAGTTTAGGTGATAAGTTAACAAGTTAAGGTGAGGCTAGTTAAGGTGACAAAACATCATCATAATCATCTGTATTTCTAGCAAGATCAAAATCTTGATCACTCGTGTCTGCATCTACTTGATTTTCTTCCTCATCCTCATCTGTGACATATAATACATTCTCTCTCCCAATCTCTTTATTGGTAATCAAAATATCTTCTTCAAATACTCTATCATCATCTTCATCCACTTCTTTGAATGTTTCTTGCAAATTAACATATCACCCATCAGGCATTATATCTATAACTTCCATGAACATGTATAAATGTTTTCATACCCTAAGCCTAGCTTAGTAATTTGATTTTTACATTGACTTCATTTTGCTGGAAATATGAGGTTAGGTGGTAACAATGAACTTAATAATGCTAATAACTAATCTACACTCTGATTTGTCCAACCAAACAACACTTGCAAGTTAAAAATTTGAAGGATTGTTGTTAAATGACTTAACTTGCAATTAGCATACACAAGTTTTAAAGCATCCTCCATCGACTTGGCCCAATCATCATTTACAACCTCATTCAAAATTCTATCAACTTCAAACCCTTTGTCTAACATTGCTATATCTTCATCTATGTTTGATGCCACTTCATATATGTTTGTTTCCTCTTCATCTCTCACACTCTACAATTCTATCATATCTTCATAATAATTGTAATCCTAAGGGCTTATACCACTATGCCCATATCTTATCATATATTGATAAATCACATTTATTTTTTTACCTTTCCACCAAGAAAGTCATTACATGGACATGGATATTTTTCCATGTCCCTCTCATCAGATATTCTCTCATCATATGCATGGTATTGATCCATAGTCAACCTTCAACATTGATCCATCTATAATGTTCTGCATTCTAGTATTAATTTAGTTTCCTATTTCAAGAAAAAATAGAAATTTGAAAAACTCAACTTATTTAGGATCTAATACATGTAAACTCATTCTCTTCAACACTCTTCAGCACTTACCCAGAATTCAAAGCGCTTCAAAAAATTAGGATATAGAGAACTCTATAGAATTAGAATTAGATAAATCTATAGGATACAAAGCATTCTATAGCAATTCAAATTCAAGAAATAAAGCTGGGCATCACTCTATAGAATTAGATGTTCTTTTTATGACTAGAAATAAACAAATGCTATTTTTATCCATGTTTTATTGAGGGCCTTCCTTGTCTAGATGATAATTAAAGAAATGCTTTAGAAATGGAACACATAATTTATGCTTATTCTATTGATGAACCACAAGAATTTAAACATATGGAAATCTTGTCAATGTTAATGAATACACAAACACTAATAAACAAGCTAATGAATTCTTTGTTGTAACTTTGAGTATTACTTACTAACATAAATTATTAACATGTTGAGATAAGATGACTTATTCTAAAAATTTATATACTCCCATGTGTGGATATATAGTATCAATTAAAATAGCTTGGTGACTACATTGATTTTATTAACTAACATAAATTTCAACTATGTCATATGAGACCATCTTCTAGGATTCCATGTAATTAATAGATAAGGCTTGCACACGATGTTACTTGAGAATTTAGCTCTAGGCTAGGGACATGAGCCCATGGTTTAATGGAAAAATGATCAAAGGAATTGAAATTTGGATGCACATTACAAGTTTAATTCCCATATGCTCCAAAATGCATAGAAGAAACTAATGAAAAAATAGTCTGTTAAAATTAGAATTGCTTGTATGGTTCTAGTACTCAATTACCTATGTAACTACTATAAGTTACACCAACCAATATCAAACTAATTATGATGTACATGCACTACCCATGCCTTGAAGACTTAGTGAAAATGAGCCTCAAGGATTAGGTTGGTGAATTGGTTACAAAATTAGAAATTAATACCATACCCATACATGATAACATGGAACAAAAATAGATAACTTCAAGATATGGTCACTACATTGTATTGATTATACAATGAATAAAAGCATCCAATTCTTTCAAAATCTCAAAAACTCCAAATTGTTACATGGTAGTCAATGTCTTATGACAAGATACCCTCCTCTTTATGTAACTCATCTCTTATAATACTCCAATTTTGTTATCCTAGCTAGATACAATTGCCAATTAAAAAGCTATATATTTTGTGTTTAATGTAATGAGGGTTTTGAATTACCTCTAAATTTGCTATAGAGGGTGCCCCCAAATTTGACTTCACTATAGAGGGCCTTGCCAACTTCAAATTCATTGCAACAAACTCCAAATTCCTTGCCTACCTTTTCAAAAGTTTATAGGTCCTCTCCAAACAAGCTTTATCACCCATGCAAGTAGCTGCTATACTTATATGCTAAAACCCAAATTTCCTCATACCATCAAATTGGTACACAAAACCTCTCTAGTCAGCTTCAGCTCCATTAATAATTAATAAACCCTCCTTCTATTTGTTGAGGTGTATTGCACAAATAATATCAATTGTACTCCCCATTCCCCCATCGAATTACCTCTATGAAATTTTGCACTCTACTATACTCCCCACTCCTGCCAACAATTTCCTGATTCTCTATTAACCTTATGCATGCAATACAACCCACTCCTGCCAATAATTTCCCAATTCAAATTTTTTTAATTACCCACTTTAATATCATATTATCTAATTTTTATTTGTGTGAATAATTATTTAGTTGTGTTATTTACTCGATGATCAAATAAGTAATTTATTTAGTCATTTTTAGTTGTCATGACTAAAATTTTTTGTCACATAGTCATTTATTTTCCAAATTCTACTAGTGCTATCTCACCTTCTTGCACTTGTGTGGAATAAATTATGTTACTTCCACCTCCTTGTCCACGTCCATGCATGAATTTTCCTTTTCCTTGAATCACTCCTTATTGTTTATGAGATAAAGTATATTTCCTCATAAATGAACACTGATAGGCATCTTCAAAAATTCATAGTTTGATCATATCAAACTCATATTGAATTTTCATGTGCAATATTTTTACATAACTTGGGATATTTTTTGCATAATATTCAATATGATCCACTTTGATGGTAATTTTATAATACTACTCAGTGTAATATATCACACTCATCTCTCTCTATCACAAGTTTTAAATCTTATGGAATAAATTCAAATTATAATCCTTGCTTTTATATAATATTTTAGTTTGAACATGCTCCCACCATAAAGATGTGTGACCTTTAAAACTTGCATGAGAAAACTTACCTAGTTTTGGATATTCCATTATTTCACATTAAAAATACTTCTCTAACTCAGTGATATAGGAAATGAGCTTTTTAAGACTCAAAATCATAGAATAGCTTTTTCAGTCCAAATTTTTTTCTTGTCATTTTTGCGACAACTCTCAAGAATCAATCTTTACGTTCATCAACCTATTCTTATGTGTCCTAATACTCATGCACTTTTGAAATGAATTTAGTATAAGTTCATCATCTGTAAAAATAACACCTTACCATTGCACTATCTAAACCTCTAATTGGGATTGCATATCTCTCATCAATCCAACTAGATCTGAAAGTATTAGCACTCTAACCACTCTTTCCATTCTACCACATAAACCTCCTTTGTATGACATTTCCTTATAAATATAAAGTTCAACAACTTCACATATTCTAGCCAAAAATATTTTTAGAAGATGTCTATAACTACTTTCTACCCTCACTCATAAATTCATAAAGCAAAAATAACTAACAAGGACTAAAATGTTGCTATGATATTAAATGTTGTTATTCATATTTAGGGGTATCAATAAAGATATGCCTTAAATCATGGAACCCTTAGAATAGATAATATAATATCATTAATTAAAATTTAGATCTTTATTATATTTTAATAACAAGAATTATGAAAATTAACAAAAATGACACTATAACAACAACATGCATTACAATACTAGATTTGTAGATCTCTACTTGCTAACTCACAGTCTTTGTAAGTGTAGCGTCACTCTCAGAACAACCACTTTAAATTTTTCTTAAGATACAATAATCTAGATAATATTCCTTACCCAAGTGTAGGGTTATGCTTATAAAGGGCCAAGACCCACCTACTTAAGTTAAATGTTTAAACACTCATTAAACATATTAATAAACCTTGGTATGCCACACAAACTAAATGTATCTCAAAATTCCAAGGCACTAAGACATTATAGATTAATGCATGACTATATAATAAATCACATGCAATATTAAATGAATCCATACTAGTTTTCCATGAATTTTAGAATTAAATGCCCAAGAGTCAGAAATGGATCCTTTCATGATACATCATAAGGATATATTCACGTAAACCAAGTGTGCATAAATAAATTTGCAAGACTTTACAACCAACAAATGCATTGGAAACTCTTGCATAGTTATCCTCATGTATACTTAAGAACATTATCACATATTAATGCATGTGACCCACATGGCTAAAAAATCATTGCATAGATTGCATATTTAACGACAAACTCCTGTAAGAAATATCATCAACTCCATTACTTCTATGATGATAAACCAAACTGTATAAATACCCAAATGAATACTCTAATGCTTAATAAGATATCATATACTTTTAGAATTGCTCCGTAGGAATATGCTTGCATAAAACTCTAACACTACTTGCATAAATATTTATAACCTTATTTAGACATAAAAAAGTTATAATCATGCATAAAAACATACACACAAAATATTAAAAACACGTGTGTGCTTGTAGGCTACATAAAACTACATAAGACAGGTGTACACTAAGGTTTATGCACCATATAAGATATGTGCAAACTTAAAACAAGGACTTATGAGACACACGTAGTGAGACACTCCATTTTATGTTACTCTTATTAGTTGTTAAGTGTTATTTACGAGGCATGCATATCCTAGTGAGATACTCCCTTTAGTGTGTTTAAATTATATTAATGCTAAATTAGTCATGTGGTTAGTTTTGGGTAGTTGAGTCTTGTGCAAACATTTTTTCTTATATAACTTTCTCTTAAAAAATATTTATACATGATTATGTAACTTGATTTTTAATCAATAAAGAACATATGGTACAAATGATTTTTTCTTCTACTAGTTTTGTGCAATTTCTACTACAACATTCCTTACCACTAGAATTAATATTATTAGTTGGAGGATTTGAAACCAATTTGGTATAAGAGGCCAATAAAGGGAAATGTTTGATTTTTATGTTTAGATGATTGGTAATGAAATTAAGTGTTTTCTATTTGAATTTTTATTTGAATTTCAATGGTATCAATAAGGACATGTGAGAGGTCAACCTCAAAGGAGACCTAATTTTGAGGATGGGATGAATAAAAGATGTTTGGTTGATTATAAATAACATACCCAAACAAAATAGCCAAACAGTCAAAAAAGTTCCAATAGGGCAAAAAGAGACTATGGAATTCCACCTAGAATAGAACCCTAAAGGTTGACGACTCAAAGATAACATAATTAATTATTGAATAGAGAAAACCAAACAAATAAATAAAAACATACTAAATATATTTTTAATAATATACCTTAAACATGTTAAGTATCATTAAATAGAAATTAAAATAAATCCTTGTTCATATTTCGAACAAAATCCAATTTAATTATATAAAAGTTTGTAGCAAAATGCACCTAAAATTTTATCATATTTATAGAGGGCATTCTCATGACCAAATATCATGTCAAAGCTAACAATTTTAACCATTTTTAAGTATTATTAAAATCAATAAACTCACATTTATTACCTCTTAGAATAATTTTAAAACAAACTTTTAATTTGTTTTTGTTGGAGGCACCATGCCTTACAACTTCACAATCAATAGTTATAGTTTAAATAATTGTATTATCTATGTGAGAATGTTTTATATGTCAAAGGGCTACTTGAAGGCTTAATGGATAATGGCTAAAAATAAACAATTAATGCAATGAAATATATTAAATCTCAGAATTTTCAATAAAAACATGGTATGAAATCTAAGACGATCATTAAAGAAAATAAGGGTGCTATGTATTGTGTCCCTGCAAAAGTTTATAATAGTTTTAATTTTTTTTTAAAAAAGTATTGATCATAGAGAAAACATTTTTTAACAAGAAAAATTACTTAAGAATAGTTATGACATCATCAAACTACTATGAACCAAATGACCCAACAAATTTGGTGTATGAGACCCCTTGGTAGAAACCCACAAGAAGTTTACGCTTATTATTTAAAGTATTGGAGCTTTCTAAATCATAAAAAGCTGATTTTAGAAGCATTTGCAATCATAACTTATTGGCACCTATGCTTATTAACTTAAACAAAGGCCTTGAGCTTAAATCTCCTCATTGATGAAAAATGTAATACATAGATATTGATGACCCTAAATGTTTTTTTGAAGCTATTTTTGCTGGTATGAGTATCATATTTTTAGACAATCATCTCAAGAATTATAATTATTGAATATTTAAATATATAATACATTATGATATGTGCAAATATACATGGAAAATACATTAAAATTTCTAATAGATCATAATTATAAGGAGACATGTATTTCATAAATCACTAACAATTATAATGATGATCTAGAGTACCATAATGCTTTTATTTTGTGTCAAATCCCAATAACTGTAACATATAGATGATATCTTGACATATATTTTGAAAACATTATATTTTATACATTTGAATGTTTTGCATTATACATTATTTAGACATACCTATCATAAACATGATAAAGGTATTGCATTTCCATAATGCTCAATCCGTTAACAATAATGTGGTTGTAAAACTTGCTGAAGCTTTTTTATGCCTCTCAAGCATATAGACATCTATGCTTGTTGAATCATTTGTACCCTATGATGCATTATAGATTCAAAATCAAGAAAAATAATGTGAAAAAGTAGACAAATATTTAATCCATTCTTTGAAGAGTTTCATTCATCTAAGCTTCCAAAGAAAACTAAGATTGTATTTTACTAATTTTGCAACTAAATACTTCTAATTTGATGTCTAACTACAAGTTCTCTCTCATCATGATAGGATTATTCTTAATTTCATGTGCCCTGGTAGACATACATGTAGTTGTCAGAATTTTTTTTAGATGGTATACATGCAAATGCCATTATAAACATGTAAGCGAATATAAGAGGCTTCTCCCAAAGCCATATACCTAGTTTTAAGAGCATTTATATGAATTGATAACAAACAAGGAAATCAAATAAAATACTTATATATATAAGAACCAAAGATGAGATTGATAAAGTAACATAAAAAAAATGTATAGGAAGAAATCATCAATAATATGGTTTTTATTTTTATCCAACTATTATAGTTAATAAACTTAACAAAAGAGAAATTTGTTTGGAAGAATCATGTAGATTTTATTTATCCATGGACATTTTTATACCTTGATTATAGATTATATGTGATGATCCAAAATAATAACTAAATAAAATATATATATATTTTTAAATATTCAACATCCAATAAATCATAGTGACAAATACAAATATATTTTTAATTTTACATAATACAAATATATTATTAAATAAAATGATATATATTTATAATTATATTTTCATTCATAAAATAATAAAATTAAAAAATAAAATAAATATTAAATTTTAACTCCTATATACATTATTACAATTTAAACTTTAGATGCATTTTCTTAACTTAAAATTTTACCCTTCATATACATATACATATATATATAATTTTTACAAAACTAAATTTATTTTTTTCACAATTTTTATTATAAAAATTATTATTGCAACTAAAAGGGGTAAAAATTTATTGAAAGAACCAGACAACAAACAATTACAAACCCAAGTCTTGTTCAAGAAGTTGAGCCAGAACAGGGGTTAGTCTAGTAGGAAGCATCTGCCGATCCTGGATACACCACTCTGGCCCATTCTCTGAAGCCCATTTGGCCAAACCATCAGCAACACAATTCCACTCACGGGGAATATGTTTAAATGAGACAAACTCAAAAGAGGCACTTGTCTACCGAATCTGCCTAATCACCGTAGCCAACTGCCAATCTACACCATCAGTATTTCCATTATTCAACAGGTTGATAAGCACTTGCGAATCGGACTCGCAGAGAACGCTGAGATACCCAAGCTTACAACAAACATGGACCGCTTCCAGAATTGCAAGCGCCTCCATCAGGTTATTTGTGTAATGTCCTTTATGGATGGAAAATAAAAAATGGAGCTCCCCCTTATAATCTCTGCCCACGCCCCCAATCCCAACCGGTCCAGGATTGCCCTTGGTATTATAAAAATTATTATTAACAATAATAATATTTTAATTTAATATTAATTTATTATATTCCAAAAATAATATTTAATAATAATGAAATATACAATTTACATAAAAAATCTTGTAAAGTATATCCTTTCCAATTTATATATCAATATTGTTTTGGGAAGTATTCAAAAATATTTTTTTTGAAAAAAATAACAGATTTAACAAAATATTAATTAAAATCAAATGAAAAAAAATTATTCCTTTTCAACTTCCAAACTATACATTAAAAACATTACCTATAAATCTATTGATGTTAAAAAAATAAAACAAATCTAAAATAAGATGGTTCTTCACAACTTCAACATTGATACATAAAAGACTACATATAAATATACTAATGTAACATTAAAAAGGTTAAACAAAACTTTATATAATTTAATGATTAGACAAAACTTTATAAGATAAAATCATTATGTTATAAACTAATATCGTTAATTTATGTAATTTTTCTTTTTAAAAATCAATGACCCATTTCAAACATTTTATAACATTTTTATTTTTGATTGATATTTATATATATTTATATATATTTATTGGACTACAACTCATTCAATATTTAGTTTAATCTTAAATAAAATAATTATTTAAAATATTATTCAAATTAGTTACTGTACCTCTTTTAATACTATTGTATGGCTCATCAACAAAACACTATATCCCCAAAACAAGACACTCAAAAAACAGCAATGACATTAGCAAAACAAAAAGATAAGATACGTGTATGTATAGGAATGACATTCTTGATGTGGTTTCTTGTAAGTTTTATCTTCATAGATTTAACTTCAGACAAGGGAAGTAGAACATCCACAAAGTCTTTGCATTCCCAACCAGAGTCTATTTCGCCCCTTTTCAACTCATGTCCATCCACAATTCTTTCAAAATACATATTCAAAATATTTGTAATCTCGATCTATTTTTTCTTGAGTCAAAAATAAAATAAAATTGAGTTTGAATGAATATTAATCTCTATAATATTTATAGGAGTTGAAAATAAATTTGACATGTAATGAAAATGACCTAACAAAATCTTTGCAACAAGGACTTATTTTATCAAGGGCACCCTTGGCTTATATTATAAAGTGATATCTTTAGGTGCAGACGAGATTTCCATTGTAGCTTGCAAGCTGTAGTGACAATAATGGACATCAATATGGAGAACATAGAATTACTCCACACTCTCTTCCATCATATTTAGAGTGATACAAATGCTATCATCATCTAATCAAAATCTTAATCTCCATCTTTGCAAAAATGGAGGAGAGGAGATCTTAAGTGGCAAAGGACCCTCTGTAAATGATTCCAAAAATGATCTTATATTAGAGCGAAATGGGCCTTCATAATGGTCTTTGTAACAACCTCCATCACCAAACTTGTGAAAATTATAACAATAATCAATGTCAACCACCAACCTTTTTAATCACTTCACAAGGTTACTAGCACTCTCCACCATTGAAAATATTTACAAATCTAAGCTAAATTTACTTGCAAGTTGCAACACATATATTTATAGGTTTGAATTAAACTATGCCCAAAACCAAAATATTTGGGAGTCTCATGTAAAATTAACCTTAGGACAAAAGTATTTATAACTGAGCTAAATCATCCTCAACACAAAAATTATATATGAGACTTATCAAATGTATTCCTGAGATAAAAGTATTTGTGAGTCTATTAAGTTTGCACCTAGGAAAAAAATATTTATGTCTAGGCTAAAAAATATGTATAATGTGAAATAAAATTATTCTCAAAACAAATTTTTTGATGAATCTAGCTAAAATTTCCCCCAAAGACAAAATCATTTTAATAGTTGTGCTAAATTTTCCCCTAAAAAAATATATTGAAAGTCTCAGCTAAAATTATTCCTAGGACAAAAATATCAATGATTTTGAATTCAATATATACTCAAAATTAAATTCTCTACAAGTCAAATAAACGGTTGGTGATAAATTTATTTCAGAACAAAACTATTTTTATGAAACTGACCTAAACTTACCCCTAAACACAAAAATATTTATTAGTTCTGATTAAAATTATGCGAACTAAAATTATTCTCAAGCCATAAATATTTACAAATATGAACTATTTTTTCCCCTAAAGATACTTAATAAATAGAGGATGACATAAATTTAGTGAATGATAAGTTAGATGATAATTGTAAAAAGGATAAAAAAATGTATTTATCTAATAATACTTATTAAGATTAATATTAAAAACTTTTTACACAAATTTAATGAACATTATTTTTTCCTATCCTTCCTTACTTTATTTGGAGCTCTACACTTCAAAGTTTTAAATAAAATTAAAATGGTTATAATCTAATTAATGTTCATTACATTTCCAACATCTTGAGCTTACCACACTAGAGTATGTTTTTGGTGGATTTTCCTTGGCTCTTGCTTTCCCTATTTTAGTTGCTTTCTTTTTCTTTCTTTTTTTAAATCTTATCTTTTGTTTTAATTTTCTTGTATATTCTCTATTTCAAAATTTCACCTATAAATTTATTGTGGTATGTTATTGATTGGCTTTCTATTTATATATATTTAAAAAAAAATTAAACTTATCAGTTGTTAGTAATTTTTTGATTTCCCTTCTATTTAAGATAAGGGTACTTTTTCTTCCCACATTAATTTTATGAAAAAAATTGATGTTTATATATTTTTTATTTTAATATTTGATTTTATATGGAAGGAAATTAAATCACCTTAAACAAATAATATTAGTATGTATAATTTATATAAAATATTAAAGTAATTAGAATATTTATTTTTACATAAATTTGATTTTAAAATGTTGAATAGATTTATAAAAAAATTATTTAATCATTTAATATAAAATTATTTAAAAGATAAGGTTAATGATATGTTTTCATATTGAAAGAAAATGTTAATTTAATTATTATATAAAATTAATTTAATATTATTAAATACAAACATAATTATACTATTAACATATAAAATTCAAAATATTAATTTATATGTAAAATATTTAAATTTATTTAAAATATAATATATTAAATTATTAAGTTATAAATAAAGTATATATATATTTTATTAAATTTTATTTAAAAAATTTATAATTATACAAATTAATAATTTATTTACAATGTTTATCTTAATTCAAAAAAGCATTTTTTAAATATAAAAAAGAAACTATCAATTTTTAAACTCAATTAAATTTAAATATAAAAATTATATTTTTAATTAAATATTTATTAGCTAACCAATTTTAACATTCTCTTTTTCATTTTAAAAACAATGTAAAATAGATCTAAAATAAACTCTTCTCTTCAAAAATATATTGTTGAAATATTATTATTTAAAATTTGTATATAATAAAATGTATTTTTTTATTATTATAAATATATAATTATTTATAATGATAATTTATTAGAATTATTAATTTTCACAATTTTTTTAACATAAATAAATAAATATTTTTAAATAAACAAATTTTTAAATATAAATTTAATCACTAAAAAAATGTTAGAAGTTTCCCTAGTTACTCCCATTTTAGAGAAAGATTTTTTAAAATTTTATGTTACAAAATATTAAATTTTATTTAATCTTTATAATTTCAAATATTATTTCTCATACCTAATCCCTAATAGCGAAAAACATTTATCACTACCATTTTTAATAAACCACTTTAATACTTGAACAAAAATTCTGACTCCTGAAATGATGTAAAGGCCACAGTGAAATAACTAGCAACCACAACTTATCATTCAAGAAAAATAACAAATGTATTTGTTGAAGAATAAATATTTTATTTAGTGAGAGGTTGGTTTCCCTTCTATTATTGTACTAAATAATTATAATACCATAATTATTGAGGATGAAGTGATCAATAAAACCAGATCAACTTTCCTATCGACCATTGAGTTGTTTGGCTTGTAACTTTTCTGATTGGTCATGGGTTTTACCTGAAGGCAGTTGCGGCCACCGTTAGGTCAAACAAAATAATCTACATTCACATTGCATAACATATTTATTGGAAAGCCATCCATGATGCTAATATTTTCATAGTTAAAAATACAAGTTCTTTATCATTAACTTAACTTAATATTAACCATTAATAGCGAGTATCAGGATAACTATAATTTAGATGGTCACATATGGATCAGAGTAGGAAAGTATATGTTAAGGAATATGTACAAGCAAGGAAAAGTGGACTTACAATTGGCATATATAAACAAGTGGAGTTGATTGAGTAGCAATTTATATGAGTCAAAGTGGATCAAGTTTAGGGTTTTGAATGAATGAGCCATAAAAGACAAGTACATGATGTTTCTTTTTTAGCATGAATGTGATATATGTTACGTATTTGAAATGTACATTTACAAGTCTTGATTAAGTACAACATTAGACTTAACAATATATACAAAATATAATTCCTTACTCTTTGATGGTTTATTGTATGTATTGAGGGAAAATTATCTGAATATGAGAAAAGAGGCTTTTTGAAAAACTATGCAAAATATTTTGTTCCACATTTTGGATCACCTCTAGTCATTCATCATCACAAATAAATGTACGTTACAGTTAGAACAATAGGGTAGATCTCCCATGATCTAAACTTCATGTATGCTTGCTTGCATTATACACACTATGCTTGTATATACTCAAAAGCTAGATGACGTAATCAACACACCAATACAATTTATGGAGCCTTACTAGTGTGACATTGACAGGATGTCCCCTCCATAATAGGCCTACCTTTGGAGTAGATGTTCATGGGTAGGGAAGACACTCTTTACCCTGTATCAATTGGGCTTCAAAGAATTGGGGGGATTCCTATTACTATTAGGTGTAATCCCTAGGTTAACAAGAATTCATACCTCTGGGGACCCAAATTGGAAGGTATCCTCTACTAGAGAATTTATTTCTAGATTGAACTGAGGCTTATTAATAAGATTGGACTAGCATTTGAGCTCTTATCCTCACCAAGACAAGAACAATAACATGCTTACTTAGGTGATATTCCTAGTCAACAACATCATTTTGTAAATCTAACATTTATCCACTATATAATTTGAAATTGATCAGGTCATTTTTGGGTATTGGGTATACAAAAGATTTAGACTTCAAACTAGGCAGGTTGTATAGACCAAAGGAAATCAACCAAAATTTACTCATTCATCTGGTATGATTTAGTCAATGAATACCATAATATTAGTTTTTCCTCTATAGAATCAGATTCTAGAATCCAAAGTACTAAATCATAATTAGAGATCAAAAAATATGGCTAAGGATAATTCATGGATATTTAAACTTTAAACATCACCAAAGTTGACAACACCCCTGTTCAGTGAGAATCAATTTAGCTCACAAAAAAAACCAAAGCATTATGAAATTGAGATACATCATTTTGAGAGAGTTCTTAAGATTAAGACAATTAATATTGGCATATTACAGATCCTAAGATCAGCTTGCTGATTTATTCAGTAAGGCTTTCAACAACTAATTTATTATAAAATCATTAAAGTGTAAGAAACCAAAATAGACATTAGGGATCTTGGTGGGGAGAAGGGAATTCATAAGAATGTAATATTTATTTTTCTAAATCAATAACATCAAAAACATAATAGAGATAAATAATCTAGCTATTGTCCTGAAGGAGAAACAAAATTTATAATGCCAAATTCAAATTCCATACAATGATTATAGTCAAAGAACTTGTAGCGATACTCAATCTCCAAATTTTAATCATTCATGCCTTGAAAATTAAAATTCCTTAGCATTATTCCAATCACCTCTATATCAAAATCTAAAGAAGACATCAACATTGAAGAGAAATTAGGTATAGATAGACCCAATGGATTTATCTCTATTCTTCTCATTATATTCCCTCTTAGATGCATTGTCTAAAGCCCAAATGGCCACGTAGATGGAGGTTCTCCTCCACCCTATAAAATTCAATCACAATCCTATCACTCACTAAAAATAATTCATTAGGACCATTTCCCCACAATTAGAACACCATGAGATTGATCTAATAAAATTTATAACATTTGAGTGGGCCTGGAATATACACAAATGCATGAAAATAACACAACAATAGCATGACCATAGATGGAAGAGCTCATAGAAGAGTGTGCAAGAGATGGACATTACCGAGTGAAGAAAGAAGACTATCGTATGAAGGGAATGTGCCACTAACAATACAATTAATGATGGAATGAAAAATATATTTTTAATTATTATTCACCTTTACCTAATGTTTTGAGTAGTGCACTTTGGGAGTATAATATATTTTTTAATTCTTATTCAGATTCATCTAAAAATTTTGAGTAGTGTGTTCTGACAGCACATTGATTTTATGTACTATACATGACATCACCTCTTTGCCCTTTAATAACTTTTATTCAATTTTAGCCATTTATAATATTGATAAATGATTTTTTTCATATTTTTGGTTAAAAAATATGCAACTCAACTTTTGGAAAAATGCAAATTATTTTATGCATGAAAAATAATGCATTTTGACTGGTCTAAAAGACAAATTTTAATCAAGGTTTAAATCAAATTAAAAGATTTAATATACCCTCTAGGAATAATAATGTTGATCAATAATAAACCCTATTCATACCATCGAAGACACTTCTTTCTCGTGGCTTCCTCTTAGTGTCCAATATTAGGTAAATAGATATAATTTTACTAGCGAATATTTTGGTAGTATGGGATGGTTGCCAATTGCTACTCTTTGAAAATAATTACCATTCATAAAAGGGATGACATTGTAATTTTGGTATGATAAAATATTTAGAAAAAGTTAGAGGTGTTTTTACCATTCAAGTTCTTTGGATTTATGTTGAATGAATATGAATATTATAGAAATTAATGTTAATTTTTTTTATGAATATATATTATATTTAAAAAAAACAAAGTTATAAATTTTTTAATTTTGTATTGGTTAGAAGATTATTTTAGATCAAAAAATGAAAAAAAATATCTCTAATAAATTTTTTGACTTTTTTGTTATCAAATTTATGATTTTATAGGTTTTTAATTCTATTGAATGAAACTATACATAAATAAATAAAATGTATTATATGATGTGTGTATTCAATTGATGATTCTATAATCTAGTAATTTTAATATTTTCTTTGTTGTGAATTAAATATTTAGGTCACTATGGACTCTTTTGTAGTTATCAAGCTACCATATTATGTGTATCATTTTGCCATATTAAAATTTATGAAGAAATTTATAATTGAACCATTGTGGTAATTTTGGTGCTTCTTGTTAAAATATTCCAAATGTAACATTCTAATTAGACATGCTTAGGGTAAAGGAGATAAAGACTTGGAGCTTAATGAAGACTCAATGCACATGATCTCACCATGTGGCCTCAACATGTGTGAACATATGAAACATATAGACTTGAGTGAATATGGAGATAATTCAAAGATGTAACATGTCCAAAAACTTTAAAGACAAAAGGTGACTATCAAAATCACCTCTGTGACTTTTATATCCTCAATTCTTGATGATAATGACATGTGGCTGGTCAAGATTACAAGATGTAATAAAAGCCTATAGAATCAAACATAAATAATTCCATAATGGAAAAAAATAATAGGAAATATTTTAATGATGCTCACCATTAATTCATAGTGAATGAATGGTTGATGTGACATACGTTGGGATTTCAATTTTGAATTAAGTGATAAAATTGAGATATGGTTATTAATTTTAGAATTGGTGATCTCATCCTTCATAGTTTTTCATATTGAGAATAAATATAACACAAAAAATTCTAAAAAAGAAACTTTAATAGTGAACATTTTTTAATGTTGAGGTCACCCAATTTTCACACAAGTTGTCATAGAGACCTCTATGATGGCACAAGTAGTTGCATCATATTTTACGAGTCCCCCACAAGAGTTTAATGATACAATTTTTTAGTTGAGAAATTACAATACAAACTTTAAATAAATTGATGAAATTGAGACTAAATTTATTGGCTAGGACACTTCCCAAGAGAATTATGAATATATAGATGATGTAACTAGAATCCAAAAATTAGGCTTTCATCAACTTACAACAAAACCAAAGGTATTCCCATGTAAATATTTTTTTCTTAATCTTTCTTTGCTCTAAATGTGTGTGAACATATGATGTAATTTTTTCCCCCCATAATGAAAAATGCAATAGCTTTTATGGTTGGGGTTAATTTTGATAGTTATTATAACCAATTTTTTTTTACAAATGGATGAAAGATATTGACCTTATGGAGGTTTTAAATATTGGGCTGAAGATACTAAAAATTGGGTCAATAAGAGTAATGTAAAATGTTATACAATTAAAAAATTTAGGCCTAGTGTTGGGTTGGGTATGTTGTGAATAAATAGATTATATGGTGCCATAAGCATTGATCATGTGAATAAGATATGAGTGTCTCTCTTATCCATGTTTATAAATGAAAATAAGAAGTCATTCCTAGGTGAAATCATTACATTTAACTATAAAAATAGAACTTCATGATGTTAAGGAAGGTCATAATTTTTACATGATGCCTTATGTAGTATATGTATGTTGTGCCATAGTTCAGTTTAGACATGTCGATTTCCTAGGTGGCTAATCCCTTATAATTCAACCATCTATGTGATTTAATGTGCATAGATACCAGAAAAATAATCAAGAAGTTTTTGATTATTTTATCCCCCAATGTTTTTTGTAATTAATGAGCATCCCATGCTTAGAAATTATGAGGGAGATGAGGTAATCAATCAACAAAACTAAGGATGATTGGTATTATCAAAAACATATTGTACCAAGAATTGAGGGATTCATGGTGCCATCATATAAGACACCCTACTATATTCCTGATAAGCTTGCAGCTTAAAAATTTACCAATTGATGCATAGAGTAGGTGGATTATGTAAGAGCATATTTCAAATGTCATACCCACCAACACCTCTACAAATTGGTTATACACTACATAAAACACGACCTCTATAAAATAGTTGGTAGTAACCAAACATGCCTTTAATAAATTTGAGTTGGATATACAAAGGAATTGGGGTCCCCACTTGAATGTGGCTAGACATTTAGAGAGATTACAAGGAAAATTTAGTTTATATTATCCCCATTAAGGCCGCTTAGATGGTTTATGTCATTTAAATCCATAAAATGACTAGGAGTTCATAAGAAAACTATAAGTAAAACCATCATTTCATTAAAACTAGACATATTCCTAAGAATATGGACTATCTAGTTTTATGCCACATAATACATGATATATTCATGACTAATAGACCCATTAATAGTCAATGTGAATTTAAAAAATTAACATGTACATGAAGGCCCCTTTTAATTTAAAGTTAATACATGCCCTGAAAGAGTCCATGATTCTATGACTCCATGATCCCATTCTGATTACCACATGCATTCACTTTACTATCACAAGTATGTTTAAAACATTGTATGTGATTTATTGGTTTTCAGGACATGATAACAATTTGCTACCATATTATGAGATGAAAATGTGGACTTATGGAGAGATAAGTGGACTTAAAGTTTCAATCGATCCACACATTTTTATGAGGCCACCTTGAGAACAAAAGAGACCTCCATGATTCGTGGTTTTTGATGATTTCCATGTGTTCACTTTTGATGTTGTATAATTATTAAAAATAATATGTGCACGTTAAATTTTTTAGATACTGTATATTTATTTATTAATTTCAAGGAAGCCACTGATGTGAATGAAAGATAAAGTGAAGATAAAGGTTTTATAGATTTGTGGACTATGAATAAAGTCATTTAAATTTACTGAACCCAATTCTAAACTTCAAATAATTTTATTTTTAGTTCAACACTTCAAAACCCTCTCCTTATTACATCATTAACATTTTTAAATTATGTTCTTAAAACACATATCAATAATTTTGAACCCTGAAACTTATGGTGCATCATTTCAGGCACATCTCCCATGGAATTAAGAATGATAATGCTAATAACTATAATTTTAAAAATATTTTGATTACATAGCTAAACATTAATTGAAATATATTCTTAGTTTGATAAATATGATTTTTTTTTTTTTGAAATAAATATTAATCTTCCATTCATATTTAATAAATAATACTATTATATTATTAATGTCTTACTGTAAGTCTTCCACATGTATGACAAATAATTCAATAAAAAAAATATCAAAATTCAATTAATATTAAATAATAATACAAATGTAATTTCATGTTTTGGACAACATTTTGGAATATTAATTTTAAAAACCCAACATCCTAGGGCAAGATGATATGACATATTAATTTAAGATCTTCAATATTTTCACCTTAGCATTCATTACCCTGTTCAAGTATTTCAAGGTATAATTTAATATCCTCATGTCCTTTTATAGGTATCTTAATTGATCCTCCTTTCTAATTTTCATTTTGTGTCCATTCCCATATGACACTATCTATATCAATGTCTTGTTTAATTTTATTTGATTTGATCAATGTTTTATTAGGCATCAAATAATCCTAATATAATAATTCACCTTCTTCTATCCTTAAGAGTTTCCAATATGGAATCCTCACTTTTTTATCCACATTCTCATCTTTTAGTTTAAGTTAAATATCCCTACTTGTCGTTCCCATACATATATTTTAATTTTCATTTGTTAGTTGTACTAGAAGCATCTATCCCACATTCACATCCATTAGTGGATTAAATGCTTGTTTATATCATCCATAAACAATCTCAACATAAATATCATTATTACTTGGGATATGTTGATTAATGTAGTCTTAATTGTGAAAATGTGTGAGCACTCAGATGTGTTTTAAATTAAGGTTCATATTTATTTTCATGCCGCATAGTACATGATATCTTCACGACTAATGGACCTAGTCAATGTCTAATGTGAATTACATAAATTAAAGTGTCCATAAAGGCCCATTTTATTTTAAAGTTAACATGTAATCCAAAATATGTTGGAATATTGTGAGCACAAAAATGTGGATATATGGAGAGATAAAGTAGACTAAAAGTTTCAATGGATATGCACATTTTGTTGATGCTACCTTGAGAAAAAAATAGACATTCATGACTTTATAGATTCTTGACGACTTAAACTTAAATTTGAAATAATTTAAATTTAGTTCAACACTTCACAACCCTCTCATTTTTATATCACCAACTTTTGTTTTGATCTTATAACACATATCAACAAGTGTGAACCTAGAAACTTACGATGTTACACTGTTACTAACACATCTCCCATGAACTTAAGTAGAATAATGTTAGTAAATGAAAAGTGTTTAAAAGATATTTTTATTACATACTTGAACATTGATTTAAATATATTATTAAATTTGGAAAATTATGAAAAATAATTTATTGAAATAATATTAATCTTACACTCATATTTAATAAACAATATAATTACCCTATTAATGGGTAAATAGTAATAATCTTGAATAGAAGTAGGGTTAAGAATTTTGAATAGAAGATGGAAAAATAGAATAAACCAATATGAATATTCAATTCATATAAAAAAATTATAGTATGAATATAAGGCTAAGTTATTGGTGTTAGGATGTGAAGTCACTATTCATGAATCACTATTCATAGGCATTATTCATGGTCACTATTCATGATGATGTGGCCTAGTGGTGATGTTTGTAAGTGATGTGGATGATTGGTGATGTGGTAGGGGCCCATAGAAGGTATCCCATGAGTGATCAGGTTGATGTGATAGGAGTGGGGTGTAGCTCTCCACCAAGGCACATGGGTTTGTCCTTGGTAGTCATATGGGTGGTGTTACATGGTAAAAAAGACAAAAAGGTTGGTGTGAGTTGAATTTATAAGTGACCCGATGAGTCCCATGTGTGGAAAGAGTAAAAAGGTGATTGAAATCATCTTTTAGACTCATATGGTAACATGGAGAATGAAGATAATAAAGTTACTATAGAATATTGACCTCACATGTGTGTGGTAAATAATGTTTTTGGGGACACATGGAGGTGGCACATAATCTTGTCTAAAGTGAAGATGCCTTGAAGAATTCGTCACATTAAGATAACACCACCACTATTGAGGATCACATGCAAATCAAGTGTGGGTCAAAATTCGTTGGTATTGTTATTCATTCTCTCACCCCTCTCTCTCATGTTGTAAAATGCATAAATATGTATTAGCTCTCTCATCTTAATTTATCCTATTAGAGGATCCATGCAAGTCTTGGGATTGAATTCTTGGAGGTTGGATCTTGTAGGCTAGTTTTACTTTGGTTCACAACCTGATTGCTTTAGGTGGAAGTATCAAGTGCTTGTATGTTAACACTGATGGAGTTGTTGAAAGAGATGTTGTATAAGAGAGTGATGCTAAGTTTATTAGTGAAGTCTGGAGCTACCACTTTGCCCATAGTTTTTCCTTACACCTTTCAAGTTTTCCATGTAATATCTATATAATGTGTCCTCTTACTTGTCTTTATTATGTGTATCTTTTTTATGCATTACTTACTTGCAATATAAGACATAGTTCATTGATCTAACATTTAGTATCAAAAATTTATTCCTAACATCTGGTATTAGAGCTTTGGTTTTGAAGCTAAAAATTCATGGCTCTAAAATTTGGTATTAGAGCCAAGGTGAAATACCATGTGTGTGAGTGTTTTCTATTTTTAGTTGGTTGTATGCAAGTTGAAGCTACTATGACATGAGGAGAGATCAAGTAGAGATTAGAAAAGAAAAAAATGGTTTTATTTTTGGTAGGTATCTCTATGTAGAGAAAAGTGGAGGATCTCTTGGTGAAGATTCTAATATCTTCATGTTGATGAGGAGAACCCTGTAAGAGATTTGAAGAGAAAGTTTAAAAATATTTGTCAGACAAGTCAACAACCTACACAATGTTCTTGTTGGTGGAGAAGCAACTCTACAACTTGAGGAGCAAGTTGGAATCTTTTGGAGGAGGTGAATACAAGGCATGACCTTTTTATGGTTCTTGGAAACAAACAAAAGGGATTTTTGATGTGGTATCCTATTGACCATATGTTGTTAGCTGAGATATTACAGAAGAAGAAAAATACATGTAAAGGAAGGAGGTATAAAGTAACCTGAAGCTATACCTATTTTGAATTAGTTAAGGAAGATGATGTAGCTGAGAAATTGAGATTTGGTGTTTCAAAAAGGATAAGGTCAGTGTTGACCATATGACTCAGGGTGCTAAAGTGTTGTGTATATGGTTGTGGCAATTGGCCAAGTGAACTAATGTATGGAATAACACTAGAGGCACATGATTTGGTATATTGTCAACATTAAATAGATTAGGATGCATTTTAGATTCTAGCTTAAAAATGTGGTAGTTGTAGTGATACACCAAGTAGTGCAATAAATTTCATGGAGCTATGATCGGTCCACTTGTATCACAACGATAACTAGAGGCTATGTGGAGAAGTCTAGTTTTGACTTATGTGAGATCTTCTCTCCTCACTACTATCAAGAATGCTATGTGCACTAGTTGATATTAAAAGAGTTAGAGCAATGTGATTCCTACATGGTGATCTCTCTTAGGGAGAGATAAATAAAGAAAGAGTTGAGGCAAAGGTGTTGATAGTTTGCATTGAAATCACTGTACGAGTTGGTATTAGTACCTCGCATGTAGTATAAGAATTCCAGTACCTTTCATGGAGAGTCTATGTGTTGTGACATGTTGGATGTAGGCCCAAAAATGATAATTTGTGTGATGGATAAGTATATACTCATGAGATGAAGGTGATAAGAGGAGAAAACCAAGGATGAAGATGTATAAGGATGTGAGAGAAAAGAAGAACCCCACTTCTTGAATTTTGAGTTGTCTTCCCAAGAGAGTCTCAAAAATAGAGAAGACTTGTTGTTATCATATGTATTAGATTTATCAAGAGTAGGAATCCTCATAATTCCATGGTGATAACTAAATTGGATATTCTCAAGTAGTGAGAGTTTTGAGCGGTTCATGTCACAATCCTGATTAGAGGATTGGTGCCTATGTGGAGAAGTAAAGAGTCACTTCAGTACTACAATTTTATATAAAGGAGTAGATGTTGAAAAATCTAGATAGGATAAATATTTTTAGTAGTGCAAGAAAACTTCTACTGGGTTTCTATCAAGGAAGCAGAGGGCATGGATGAGCAGCTAGGTTTAAAATACTCAGGTGTGGTAAAAGACTATGTATATTGACTTCAAGTGGGAGAATGTTAGGATGTGAAGTCACTATTCATAAATCAATATTCATAGGCACTATTCAAGGTCACTATTCATGATGACATGGAATAAAGGTTAATGTGGATTATGAGTGATGTGGCTAATCAATTGGAGATGTGGAAGTTACCTATGGAGGGTATCCCATGAGTGATCCAGTTGATGTGATGGGAGTGGGGCATAACACTCCACCAAGGCATATGGGTTTGTCCTTGGTAGTCACATGGGTGGTGTCACATGGTGAAAAATACAAAAGCATTGGTGTGGGTCAAATTTCTAATGGACCCCATGATTCCCATATGTGGAAAGAGTTAAAAAGTGATTGCAAGAATATATTGGACTCATGTGATCACATGGAAAATGAATACAATAAAGTTAATATAAAAAATTGACCTCACATGTTTATGGGAGACAATGTTTTTTGGGTCATATAAAGGTGGAACATGTTCTTGTCAAAATTTAAGATGCCTTGAAGACTTTTTCACATGAAGACAACACCACCATTATTAAGGATCACATGCAGATCAAGTGTGGGTGGAAATTATTTGGTGCCACTATTCATTCTCTCTCCCCTCTCTCTCTCATATTGTAAAATGCATAAATATGCATTAGCTCTCTCATTATAATTTATCTTGTTAGAGGATCCATGAAAGCCTTGGGCTTGCATGCTTGGAGGGTGGATCTTGGAGGCTAGTTTTACTATGTTTCACAACCTGAATGCTTTAGGTGGAAGCATTGAGTTCTTTTATGTTATCACTGATGGAGTTTTTGGAGGAGTTGTTATAGAAGAGAGGGATGATAAGTTTATTAATGAAGTTTGGAGCTACCATTTTGCCTGTGGTTTTTCTTTGAACATTACAAGGTTTCCATGTAATCTCTGTGTAATGTGTCCTCTTGCTTGTCTTTATTATGTGTAGTTTATTTTATGCATTATTTACTTTCACTATAGGATATAGTTCATTGATCTAACATGTAGTATTAAGAATTTATTCCTAACAATTATAGTTTGCTTTGGAACAAAAATTCCAAAAAAACCACATATCATGTCAAGATGATATCACATATTAATTTATTATCTTTAATTGTTTAAACTTAGCATTCATCACCCTATTCAAGTAGTGAAAGGTATGATTCAAAGGCCTCATTTACTTTTTAAGGAATCTTAATCAATCCTCCTTTCCATTTTTTGTTTTGTTTCCATGTGCAGATGACACTATTGACATCAATGTCTTTCTTAATTTTGTTTGATTTGATCTAAGTTTTAATAGGCATCAAATAACCCTGATACAATACATCACCTACTTATCTCCTTGAGAGTTTCCAATATTGAATCCTCACATTTTAGCCACATTATCACCTTTTATTTTAAGGTAAATATCCCCATTTCCCCTTCCTTTCCCATCCATATCTTTTTATTTTCATTTATTGGTCATACTAAAAGCATCTGTACCACATAAAAATCCATTAATGGATTGAATTCTTGCTTAGATCTTCCACAAATAGGCCCATCATTATTACTTGGGATATGATGATTAATATAGTCTTGTTTGTGAAAATGTGGGGCTCCCATTATTTGGTCATATATGTCATTTTCCTATATTGTTTGTGGTAAAAAAAATATTTGACATCCTGATATAATTTATACATAGTCTATCTAAAGTAGACATTTTTTTCTCAATACGTTATCTTTGGAAGCTAGTATTATCTACCTCCACCTATTACACTTTTTTCCCAAATATTAAATATATGTTTTTATTAAATTTTTAGATCTTCCATTTCTTTGAGTTATTTGAAAGGTGCCAAAGGAGGCTTCCCTTTTGGAAAGTTTGGCTCACCATTATCCATTGTACGCTAGATTTAGATTAAAGAGACCATTGGAGATATTTTATTATTACTTTATATTCCATCATTGTTATGTCATCCAAATCATATAACTTGAACATCTTAGATTTTATAATACCCACTATATTGTGATTTCCATCCAACAAGTGTGGATCTATAAAGGCCTCGAAGTCGTACACTTCCTCAATAAGGTAAGGAGTTAATGTAATTGACCACTCTTGGCATGTTCTATAGGTGTCCATGATATGTGGAAAAAAATGTGTAATTTCCATAATGATGTTGTTAATCTACCAAACATCCCATCTATATCCTCATGGATGTGTCCCTTTAGAAGGAAGCTTACATACATAATGTTGAATACCCTTCTTGCTATCAATATTGATGTAAATGTAAATAAGGTAAGATTATTGTTGTCAATTGAAGTATTATCCTATTTCAAGTAGAGGATTGGTGGATATTTTTTAAATGAAATACTTTTATTAACAAAACTAATTGATTCAACATGGACAAATTTTTCCTTATACCCTTTAAATTTTTCATGCACTTCATTTTTTAATAGTGCTTCATGCAATGGCTATTTGGATGATCCAAAATTGTATAAAAAATCCCCATAATCACTAGTGATGGGTTATTAGAGATTCTTGAGACATAAAACCAATGATGTGACCATGTAATTTTTTCCACATTCAATATATGGTAGGCCAAACTGGGCAAAGCCGCTAGTCTTATGTCCATGTGTGAGCATACTAGTCAAACTAACTTGGAGATTCATAACATTACTTATTAAATTTGATTTTTTACCCATCCTTAATATGGAAGTTTTCATTTTTTCCATTTTATCATGCATAATTCTCAAGGAACCCTGAGGTTGTTCTTCTAATTTTAATCTATGGGAATATTAATGTGCACAACAACTTTTAATGTATTCATTATGCCATGTGTATTTGTATTCAGTTTTTGAGGGAATTTTTGGGCATGTGGTGGATCTATGTTTATTGCACATATATGTACACTCATCATAATTATAAAATAAGTTTTTATTTAAATTTAAACATATTGAAATATTCTGGTCATTGTCTTGTTGAAACTTAGCTATGATGGAATTTTTGACAATTGAAGATCCTTGTTACACTTATTTCACATTAAATTATGGGTGTAGAATGCAAGAAACAACCTTTGAGAAAATATGATTCTATCTTATTATAAATAATGATTTAAATGAAAATAAATATTTCAATTTATATCAAATATTATTGATATATAATAAATTATTACAATGGTATTTGACCTTTCTTTCTATTTCTCAATGTCGCCATTTACTACACGTATGTTACCATTTATGTAATGTAATTTATGAATATATAAGGTGCTCATTGGGTAGCCATAATATTTGTGCCATGTATTTTTATAGACATACATCCCATCAATTTTAATTTTATATACATCGATAGATTCATCACACACATTAAAGATGGAATTTGTTGTTAATGCATCTAACACAGAAATATTCTTGTCTTCTTTATTCATGGCTCTAGTTTTATGCCATAGAAACATGACTAAAACAAATGGATTTTTTTGAGATAGTCATATTTGAAATAGTGATTTTTCACATTTTCCAATTCCTAGATTAAAAAATTGACTATTTTCTATCCTTACCAACATTTTGATTTGATGAACTGACTAGAGGGGCATTCAATTTTTGATGTTTTTGAGTAGTGTAGGGAATTTTGATCATATTTTTGGAGTGAATATAATTAGTGGAATAAAAATAAAAATAATATACCAATTTAGTTTTTTTATATTATAATGCATCCCACATGTTAACCTCAACCTCAGCAGGGACTTATTTTAATTTGACATCTAGAGGAGAACCATTTATGTCAGCCAATTATTTAAAAGGCTATTGTATGAGAGATAATTTAGATATGGAAACTAATTTTCAAAGAAGATTGAATACTCTATAAATAAACACATCAAATTTATTATCATTCAATATCTTAAATTTTTTCATGTCTCCTTCAAGTACATTTGTAATTTCCCCCTCTACAACACCTTTGCTCACATATGAGCACAAATGAATCAATTTGGCAGTGATACCCTTAAAAATTCAAATTATGATCACCAATATATAAAAGGTATGAACCATATAATTTATCATTCCATTTATTTACCATAGAGACACTTCTTGTTTCAAGGAAAATGTTTTTTAATTGGCTAAACTATTAATTTATTGGGTTGTATCAAGTTTTAGTAATCAAAACATAAATTTACCACATTTTTTAGCATTACACAAAAAATTAAGGGTGCCAATATATCTTCATTAATTTTATGATCTTATAAAACATGATTTATAAAACCTTGAGCTACATCATCGTCTCTAATAGAACATTTGTGTTTGATAATGACATTGTCTGTGACAAAATTATTTCTATATTTAGGTTTTGTATAATTGATGTTGATTTCAATGTCATCACTATAATATCCCTCTTTCATGGTACTATAATCCTATGAATCACTAAAAAATTAATCCATATGATTTGGGGGAATGGATTAATCTACATGCTTTGACAATTCACTCTCTTTCCATGAAACATAGTATCCTTTTTCTCAACATCTTTCAAGGTTTCAAATTCATTAATTAAATAAATCAATTTTAATTTTCCATCTAATAATATGTAAACACTGACAATAATAAATCCTCTTCCCATGTCTTAGTAATGTAGTATTCTCCTACTTCGATAGACTCTCTCCTCTGTAACTTTAGTGCTTTTTGAAAATAAGTCCATCTGCTCATCCTCTCTAAATGCAATAGAAATTGATGTTATAGTAAAAAAATAAATGTGCGATGAAAGAAAATATGCAAAACCCTATCAGATAAAAAAATAAAACTAAATGTGAGATGAAGAAAAAAAGTACAAATAATTATTAAATATAATCTAAGTCTCATGTAAGGATCTATGTATTCCTTGGAATAAATATGTATATAAAAATAAGAACATGTGAGCAAGATGATATGTGAATACAAATAATGTCATCTTATGTGTCACTAATCTCAATGTATCATGAAAATATGGGACATTATCATAATTAATTAACATTAACAAAAAACAAGTTTCAAACACTTGAAAATTTGTGTATCAACATCTTTATTGTAAAATTGGGTGGGATACTTCCTTACCCACTCAAGTTCTAATGCCAAACATTCACAACCTATTGATAAAATTATGGGAATTCAAGATTGACTTGTACCAACAACCTCAATGGTTATGAGTGTCATCTAAAAATATATAGTTAACTATTAAACATGACATAAATCTACATAAAAAATGATTATTAAAATAATGACATTTACATACAAAAATAGTTGACTCTTTTATTAGAAATCATCGATGTATATATTTATCAAAGAAAATAATAAATATATTTATTTTATCTAATGTCTCTTAATCTGAGGATGTTTTTAGAAATACTATTAAAAGATATTTTTAGAAAGATGAATCTAAATCCTTAGATAGAAAGATTAATTTGACATAATTACATCAAAAATAAACTATGCAAATGTTTTTGTTTGAAAGTTCTTATAACAGTAATAAAACTTTACAAAATGATCACAAATTTTCATATTTCTACATTGCGTGTGTGTGTGAAATTTGAGACACATGGACCTACTAAACACATAAAATAACCAAGTTAACCCCGTTCACTTTTTCAAAAGGTAAGGTCAATTTAACTAAAAATAAAGTTTTCATCGACTAGAACCTTTTAGACTTTTGTGATATATATATATATATATATATATATATATATATATCACAAAAGTCTAAAAGGTTCTAGTCGATGAAAACTTTATTTTTAGTTAAATTGACCTTACCTTTTGAAAAAGTGAACGGGGTTAACTTGGTTATTTTATGTGTTTAGTAGGTCCATGTGTCTCAAATTTCACATACTTTCATGGGCATTCACATCCATACATGGAATATTTGGGGCTGATTACAATGAATATATCCATATTATTTAACTTTTCATGTATGTGTGTCATGATAAGTCTAAAATATGTCATTCAAAACAACTCAAATCAAGCTAGGGTCACTCATAATGAATTACTTAGTATTAAAAATTGTAATAGAGAAAAAATCTACCATGTGTGTTCACTTTGCACCTCTATAGGTCTTAATTATAAAATAATTGGTTACAAAGGTTTGTAACAATGTGACAATGTTATATACTGCAAAGAAACACACTTGAATTATAAAAGGACACACATCACTATGATAATTTATTTGTGGAAAACCAAGGAATGCAATAAATATTAAAAGAGGGTTGAATCAACATCTAATAAACCACAACAAATTCATATCTCTCAAACTCCCTCTTTGTTTTCATTTGAAACAAACCAGGAATACAAGGACACAAATTTTTATTTGGTAGCTCTGCATGGGGGATTCGCTCATTAAAAAATCATTTAAAATAAGGTAAAAATAATGGAGTACAATGATGAAGATGATTTTCCCATTGAATAATGGGAGTGTATTATCCTACTTGCTTATTGTTATTTGTGCTACCAAGATTTTCCCATGCTCACCTATAGGGACACCCAAAAATTAATAAAATATTTGTGAAGAATTTGAAAATTTTCATATTGACAGGTTTAGGTGTTACATGTAAAATATATTTGATGAATTTTACCTGCCTATGTTTCAATTTATTAATATGAAGCCTATGCGAAAAATGTCTGATGAACTAAGGAGGTATCTATAAGCATATGGTGATTATTGGTTTTACCTTGACCTCATAGTCATAAGAGTACAAGGATAAATAATAGTACCTCTCCTCTTAGGTGTGTCCCAAATAAATTAGTTTAGTAATACATAATCTTCCAATTGACTAGGATCATAGATAGACTCTACAAAAATTCCAAGTTGGCCATACTACATACATTGCTTATCAATGTATGCACAATTATATATAAATGATGGCCCATTATACACATGATAAGAATATTGGATTATTAATTAACAATATTATTAATATATTAGACCTATCTAGAATAAGCATGTGTCCATTTTATATAGGCCTATAATAATTTTTATCAATTAATAGTCTAATTTTCTTACCTTATGTAGAATATAGGCATCTGCTCATTAATAACTACTAATTTTTTAAAGAGTAGATGGGATATTCAATTAAATTTTAAAATTTGAAGATATAAATTAAAGTAATAAATATTCAAGGGTTGGTGATCACAACCCAGGTTCCCTTCTCACAACAATTTCATGGGTATGATGAATGACATTATACTACATCCCTTTTTAATGGAGAATTCGTTAAAGAGTGATGGATAATTGCATAGAAAATTACTTTGGATGGCCATAAATTTATTAATAAAATGAGAAGAGTATTAAAATATAATATTGACCAATATCTGAAATTAATTGCACCCAATACTAACATTTTACAAATTATTTTGGGATCAATATACTATAACTATCACTTGTTTCAGCTATAAGTTATAAATATTGAATGTATTGGCTTAAATGTAATATGACAAAAAAGGATGCAACTATTTTTTTTTGAAATTTCACTAATTAGATAATAAGTAGCAAAGCATATGAAACAATCATATGAATCAAAAAATAACATCATAAAAGAGAGGGAACAAAAATATAACACAATTAATGCATCTTGAGAATTGGGAATTGGTAGTTTCTTTTTTCATTTGACCATTTACATATTAATTGTTTAAGATCTTTGAGAAAGTAATCCTCTTAATCTATTTCATTGTTCAATATTTATATTTATATATTTCCTATAATAAATATACTTTTATAAACCCTTTTGCCCAAAATTATTGGGTTGTTGAGATTTGAATCATGGAAGATCAACGTTGAAGATAGAGCCTAGCATCAAAGAACTATTATAGTAAATGAATTTTATTTTCCTAAACAAGCTTATAATTAATGTATATTGGGAATTAGGCATAAGTGGTTTTTTATTTCATTTGACCTTTTTCATCTTCATTATTCAATATTTTTATGAAAGTAATGATATCAGTCTATTTTGTTGTTCAAGTTTTCTCCAAGGTTTCAACAATATCAATGAGTAAAATTAGTTTACCATTTGATAGTGCCTAAATCAAGTCATAATTTTTTGTGGGATATCCTTAATACTTACATGCTATGTAAGTGGCCTCTGTAATAGTTTTTGTTAAGACTATCAATATTCTAAATGACATCCCATAATAAAAGCTCTGAAATTATGTTAGTTTATAAATTTGAATATGGATGAACTTAAATATAGAATTATTAGTTGATATTCAAAAACCTAATTTTAAGTTTTCTATTTTCAAAAACAAGCAATGTGAGGATTTGTGTTGCTTTTTATTGTAATATGATGTTATAATTAAGATATAAGTAGTATTTTCCTTTCTAATATATGCAAGTAATAATAAAAATGTACATGACATTTAGTTAGATTATTATGAGCTCCAAACTTAAAGTATGTGCTTCTTTTAATGTTGATTGATTAACTTGGCATACACCTATATCTCAAATATAAGTTTTATAGATATAGCTCAAGTACATGATTATGATATGAATATGGATGGATGCATATATTCTCCCTTCAATTCACTACTAAAACTAAATACAATATTACATGCAAAGTGTTAAAAGACTCATCTCTTCTTTGTGACTATTATTCCATGTTATGTTCCATTAGATGCCATGAATCAATGACAATACCAAAATGTATGTTTGTAGATGTTTGATGTTGTGTTATGATTGTAGGATTATGTAGTTTACCTTTATATCAAAGTAGATATTTTTAATTTTTAATTTATATTCTTATGATCTCCAAATTAATATATTATGCATAATTTTATGTATCAAACACAAAGACATATATGATAGTAGGATTATGGACATGTATCAAACTTAGAAAATTATATTATATTAAGATTATGGATGATATCCATACAGCATATTGCTAAGACTAAATACAATACAAAGGATAAATGTACACATCTTTTTGTTATGGCCATATATTATATATTTCTCTATGAGATATATGAAGTGCAACTGATGTTGTGGTAAACGTTTGTGTCTAATGATGCAGTATGATTGTAAGCCTCCATAGTTTCCTTTAACTCAAGTACATGATCACAATATGAATATGGATGTATTAATATATTCTCACTTAAATTAAATTCTAAAACTAAATAAAGTATTACATTCTAATTATCAAAAGACTCCTCTCTTCTTCATGTATTTTTTCCTTTGTTCTATAGATGTCTAATGCTATGAAACATTGTCGAGGGATTCATTTATAACATGAATATTTTTATATCACAAATATAAGAAACAAATTTTTATTTGAATGCTTTAAATAGATCAATTACTCATTTTACCACCTTATATTATTTTTTAATTATTAGATAGGGTAAATGATTTTGAAGCTAGAGCTATGAACCAGACAAGTGAGTGTTTTGATTAATAGACCCACAACCAAATAGAGGGTTTTAAATGATGGAACCATAATGAAGAGGTTTTGGATGATCCCACAACCTTTACAAGGCACTACAAGAGGGTTTTAAGGATCTCACAACCATAACAAGCACAAATAGAGAGTTTGAAGGATCACACAACCTTAGTAATTCAAATATCAAGAGGGTTTTAAAGATCCCAAAACAATAAAACCAAGAGGGTTTGAGGTTCCAAAAACCTTAGTACAAACAAGGAGGTTACTTCTCAATGAAACACCAATAACAGACACACTTTAACAATATTTCCCTAGAAATTTTATTACAGAATAAGAGCCCCCCAAGAGTAGAAGGTCTTTTGATAGTCTTTTGCCTCCTGGGAACCTTCACATATTTTCCACATAAGTGAAGCACAACAAGTGGGATTTACCTTCCACTAAGATAAAAAATAGATAAATCACAATAAGGATTTATCTAACTCATCCTCATTAATCTAGCTATATCTTGAAATAAAATGGGGATTTTCATCCAAACATAATCAATACACATAGATTTTAAGACAAACCCTAGAAACTAAAAGAGACATTGGTGGAATCCTCTATCATCCACTCTAATAAGACAAGTTTTAGTGTAGTTTCCTCTATTTACCACAATCAAAACTGACTAAAAGCTTTGGTTATTGACCAACAAATCTACCCAAGCCTTACAAAAACTAGCCCTAAGGAACCATGCCTTCTCTGTTCAAGTGGGCATAAGGTGATCAATTACACTGGCCATTAGATACCCTTGTTATGTTTTAGATACTATTTCCACATTATAATTTATTTTAAATATTGTACATTAAAATTTACTATACACTCTTAATGTATTCTCACTATGGTTCGAGGCTGGGCCGGGCCTTGAGTAGGGGTTTGGGGGTGGTAACCCCCAAAAAATGTTCTAGACCCCCTTTTTTTTAGGAATATAGATACATGGTTTATCTATACTTATATATGTGTGGTGTCATCACCCATGATTAATGGGAAACCATTATGGGTTGATTAGGCCCATGGTTTTGGTACCCATTATTTTATAAAATTACTATGTCAATTACCTATTGATGTAATTATATATATATGGACATAAGGTAGGTAATACATCGAAAGAACTGAGTTTTGGAAGGTGAATGGAGTGTGTGAATTCAAGTGTGAATTTGGGAGAGTTTTTTGAGTACAACTCCAAACAATATTTGTGCATTGTAATTGTGAGAAGACTGATCTAAGAGTAGATTGTACTCTTATTATATTGTAATAAGATCTGAGCAAGTGTTTCTTGGTGGATGTATCCCACATTCAGTGAACTACATTAAATCTTATCTTTTTGTTGTGCATTTTAATTTATGTTCTTTATGTATCTTTATTCATATCTCTTGTTATTATGATTCTATAAAATTGCTTCACATTTTTTTAAAATTTATTCCTAATAACCCTCTTTTATAGCCTCTATGAAGCATCTGGTATACCTCAATATAGTCACCCATAGATCTAGTCTTCAGTGAAGTTTATGTACATCCTTCATAGAACTTGAGCACAACAAGTGAGCATACATACCCACTCAACCATACCACAACCCATAAAGAGGGCTTAGAAATATCAAACTAGAATCCATATAACCTTGTGAGGATTCCCCTATCATCCCCATTAACTTGAAGTCTCAAAATTGGCAAGATAGGGGTTTTAGAAAGGTTTTTATAGGAACCCTAACCCATCCAATTTAAAATAGTGCATGAGCTCACACAAAAATACAAAATAGGTGAAAAATATCTCTTATCCTCATCTATTTTAAGAATAATGGTGTGGATTCCTATATCCTCCACATGAACAAATTTTATGTATGGGGCATACTATACCACCACCATTAAACTCCACTCAAAACAACAACTACCAGAACTCCTAAAATATGGCTGAGGATTCAAAACATCAACCAAAAAGTAGGATGAGGCACCTGACCTCATCAAATAAGGCATTCCACCAATCTTTATCTTCTCAAACATAATTTTGAGCCCAAAAATATACCATCTATCTTTAGTAAAAAAATTTCTTTGGTTTTTATAGATAGACACCATTCATAATCTATCATTCTGGAATTTAGGGTACACTAGCCATCTACTTTGCTTCTTACCTACCCAATAGGCATTTAAACTTCTGAGGGATGGCCCTAGTGATGTAGAAGACTCCTAATCCTCTGAAATTTGAACTATCTTCATCTCCATGATCCTCCTATCATCCTTTCTACCCACAACCTATGAAAAATTACCTCTTCTTGCTTATCTACTAAGCATATTAAAACTATCTGAGGAAAGCATCGCTCGAGATTATTCCCAGCATGTCCTATAGATCTAGGTTAGAGTCATGTTCAACTTCTTCCTCATGACCCTAACTTAATTTTTACACCTGTGGGATGAATTCAAAATCCTTCCTCTACTCCTCTCCACCATTGCTCCATATGCTTCAAGCAATAATTTTCTCCCTTTGATCAACATGAATCAATACCAACTTATATTATTAAGATTTGATAGAAATAAACATTACCATTAATTCATGTTGTCACATCCTATTAATAATTCTTCATTGTTTTAAAATCTCATTATTAACTACAAACTTGAGAATATTTTTTAAATTATAACTTGGTCAAATATATTCTTCTATGACGATATCCTTGGAAGTTCATGCCCAATGTGTACATACTTGGTCATAGTTTTTATTTCGTTAATTCATGGACTTAAATATATAACCACCACATTATATCTATTGTTCAACTTGATCCATGTATTTATATCTTTATGCTATGCACTGAACCCCATTTATTTTTAGTTCAACTTCCAAAGTATCATTTAATTACCACATCTTTTAACAAGCCATATGATATCTTCAAAATTTTAGTTACAACCAAATATTAGCTTACCAATACACATTAATAATTCAACAAACCAACTATTAAAAGTAAATTTGTACTTTTTTAGGTAATACAATTTTATAAAAGCTTTAAAAATAATATTCACAATACCTCACCGAAGTGCTTAATAAGGAAATAATACAACATGGCTATACTAAAAATAATTTGAAGCATTCCAATACACATTATTAATTCAAGAAACTAACTATTAAAAGTAAACCTATAAATTTTCAAGTACAACATATTACAAGCTTGCCAATAGACACAGTGATTCAATAAACTGACTATTAAAAGTAAACTTATACATTTTCAATTAATATAACTTCTAAAAGCTTTAAAACCTCACCAATGTGTTTAATGAATAAATACAACATTAATACATAAAAAAATAATATGAAGAATTATAATATTAGAAGCTAAAGGAACTAGATATTATTCTCACATTAGAAGGAACTAAAAATTCTTCTCTATAATCAAAATTTTAAATTTTTTTCACGTTTGATTTTTGTTGATGCATAGTGATTCATAAATGTAACCTTGAGAGTGTATTATTCACTTGAATTATATTTTCTTATTAGGATCTAGGGAATTTTTTACATGAAAACTACATGCATGTTGTTCTTTATGATAAACTGGTCCATTGTCATCTTCACACCAATGAGAATATAATGAATTAAGGGTTGGCCTAGTGGATGGCCTATGTGCTCTACCATCCAATAGAGTTCATCATGGAAACATATGTTAATTTTTCTCACCTCATTTTATTAGTGAGATTATTGACCACCAAAGTGTCTCTGACTTCTATTGAAGGTTAAATGGAGGTCATCTTATACTCGAGGGGCTTCTTGTAGTACCAAGAGATTGGTCAAATTTTGCTTCAATTAATTGAAGGTGAGAAATTATTGATGAGGTGGTGGATTAATCAAATTTATTATTCATTGTAAAGATTTACAAAAATTTAAAATTAATGCCTCTATTCAAATCAAAAAATTTCCACCTTCCATAGTTTAGATAAATTGCTTTATCCTATTTGCTTCATTGATACAACTCCCAGATTTATTTTAGTTCCTTGGTGGAGCCAAATGGCTTGGCATATCCTAATGCTTGATTGAGAATTAATTTTAAGGTGTATAAGGATAATAATATTGGGGCAAGGGAAAGGATAATATTATTTCACAAGTTTATCTTAGTTAATGGGGATTCGCTCAAAATCCATGTAATCAAAAGAGCATGGAAAATCAACCATTTGATGATGATTTCTCCAATGAAATAGTTGCATATTTTATCAAAATATGGTAGAGGAAAATGCTCATATTGAGGAATGTGTGACATGGTTAAGTAAAAGGAGAATAAAAATATTATGGGTAGCTTAAACACTTGGAAGTCGAGAGAAAGGTGGTGAAATTAGTGGTTAAACTTTGTGTACTAAATAATCCTTTCAAAAAAGACTTGTGAATGGATGCCATTTATTAGCATCCTTTCTGAGTGTGAGTATTATATACCATTATTATTAACATCATTTTTGAATAAGCACATACATGATATTGAAATTCAATCTTTGAGTGTGATCATTTGATGAAAACATAGACTATCTAAGCAAAATATCTATAAGTATAAAACTCAAAAATTACAAGTAAAACATTATTTTCTGCTAATTATCATTGAATGAATAAAGCATTACATAAAAGTCTTTAAATAAATATTATCTCAAAATTAGTGTTGTCATGCATAATTAAAAAATAAATAAATCTAAAACTACTAAAGATAACTAATCCATGTTATTTTTAATAGTTGTTATTTTTAGTAGCTTTCATCTTCTAGCAAGTTTTTCAGCTGCTATTTTTTAGTAAGTTTTGCATACAAGATCAGATGGGCCTAAAAATATACACATATCATTAAACAATAAAATTAACCTAATGGATGAATTTAAACTCAAGTTCATGTCTAGTTACAAAAATCTTCTATTTATAATACTAGAAAAATCTTAAAAATATATATTAAAATGTATTTTTGTACCCTTAGATGGTCACATATGGCCTCCAAAAAGTTCTTAAAATGTCCCTATCTAGATAGAGTAGGTTATGAATAAATTAAAATTTTAGAGACATTAATTTTGGCATGAATGAGAGCTCAAATAGACCTATAGATCAAAATTTATGGCCTCCAAAAGATAGGCCTCTACATCATCCCTACTCGCATGAGCACATTCTTATGAGCTTTATAAAGTAGTAAGTACTACTACCTAGGCACACTTAGGGTTATAAAATTATGACTAAAAATAGTCACATATCAATATAATTAGGAAATCAAATAATTAAACATTAATTTTTTTTTTGGATGGAGTCTTATATTCTGTTTGAATCCATATCTACCAACATGTTGAAATTGCTTAGTCATGAAACTAGAGATTCAAAACATGCCTTTTTTCCTTGTATAGAGTCTATCATTACATGTGAGTATTAATGTAAACCCAATAATTTACAAATGATTACTAAGGTCTCGAAATTTATATGAATCCTTAGTTTCCATGAGAGATAACATTTCAAAATGAGCCCACATTTTGACATGGATTATCTCTCTTTATTTTTGACAGAGTTTCAAATTTTCTCCTAGCTCTTGGACATGATGTATTACCTAGTAGTTTTTATTATTTATGTTGACATAAAAATTATGTTAAATGGTGAATTCATAGTTTTATTTTTTAGATTATACTGCTGCCATAAGGAAAATATCCTTATTTCATTAATCCAACATATTTCCTAAATTAAGCATAAATAAATAGAACAACAGCAATGTGTAAAACAAATAATGACACAAAATTCACTTTGTATTACTTCATAAGTATTGAACACACACACAAGAATATATTCTTAAGTCATGATAAATTCTTAAAATTCATTTTTAACTCTAAATACAATACAAAATATCAATACACACATATTTTATTTGTGAATATACATTGTTGTTCCTTTCAGTGAAATGCCATGAAATATAATTGATACCAGGAATGGCATTGGTGGTTTTTAGATACAGTGATGTGATCATGAGCTTATATAGTTTAAATTTTTTACTTAATATTCTTAGGAAAAATCCTATCAACATCACTCTTATACTTAACCCTTGTCTCATCCTTGAGACAACCAAAATAAAGAATCACATAATTATTTATATGTTTGTATTGAGCTGTAATTTTTTTAGATGATTGGCAAGTAACTTATCCTTGAAGGTTTTACATTATATGATGAATTGATTGCCCATTATGATTTTTGGTCCAACTAAATGTTTTCACAGATCAACTTTGTAATGTCATTTGGTATGGGATTTCTAGCAATGGAGTTATGTGAAGTCTCTATCTCCTTTATGATGTGTTCTAGCCTCTGTATAAAATAATTGAGTTTTATAGATTATTCAAGATCGGTGATAATTTCTGTGCATTGGTCTTGTTTGGACCAAAATTGATTGCTCAAATCCAAACTTATTTTCCTTTTTGTGAGTTAAGTCCTTGGTGATGTCATACTAGGTTGAAACTTGATTTAGTTCCTCCTCTAGCATATCCAATGCTTTATTTTCTATTATTGTCATTGTTGGTCACCCTAGAGTAAATGAAAAGTATGTTGTGGTGTCTAGAATTACCTTCCAAAGAGATGTAATGCAGGTTTTAATTTTTCTATGATGTTGGGTAGTTTTAGTCAATGGTTTGAAATTTTGTTGAAATTTGAATTTTTCTATTTTTGTTTCCTTTATTATCCATTTTATACTTATGAAAGTGTTGGATGTTTGATCATGTTCATAGCTATCTCCTATAGGCATTATTTTAGAAGCCATTTGGGACCTAATTCATATTGTGCTCTTATTATGGAGATATCTTAGATTACTTTCTAGATTGCCTCTTCCAATACAACACACATTTGCATCTAGTCTTGATTTACACTCTCATGAAGAATGGTCCACAAGTTCTACTTGTGTATTGGTGATAATTTATTTAGATGGATATTGGTGCCTTGGAGTGTGTATTCTAGCATAACTAGATCCAATTGAATAGTGTTGATATTTTGTGAGTCAGCTAGATTAGATTTTATTTGGGTGATGGAGTTTTATGGAGTTGGGATTTGAGTGGTTATACTATATTGGGATGTGGATGGTTTGGTTATTTTATATTCCGCTTGACTTGTGGCTTTAGTGAGGACTTATTATTTTCCATTTTAATGGTTGCTGTGAACACCTTCTTCCTTTTTTCTTCTTATAATTTTATGGAAACATCTATTTCTACCTTCTATTTTGATTTTTATACATTTTATGTAGCTTATTTTGTCACCTTCTTCTTTTCTATTTTTTTTTCTTTGACAGTTTATTCAAATGCCTTTTTCTTTTTTGTTTCTATGTTTTAGTTATGAGTGGCTTATTTTGTTGCCTTCATTTTTTCCCCTTTTTTTCATGGAGGTTTTTTTATGTTGCCTTCTATTTTTATAGTTCTACATTTTATTTTTCTAATTTTTCTTTTTATAACTTCTTTTCTTTTTAATTTTAATTTTTCTCTTCTTTCTTTTTCTAATCTTTCTTTTTCACTTTTTTATTTTTCAAATTTTCCTTTTTTCCCTTTTTCCTCTTGTTATTTCTTTTTGTGATTCTATTTCCTAAGTGGAGTTTTGTTTAGCCATGACTTCTTCCCTTTCATTCCTTTCTTGTTCTAATTTTACTTTTTTTCCCTTTGCTCTTGTTCTTTTTAAAAAAAAAACTTTTTGCTCTTATTTTTGTTGGTTCTCCTCAATTTGCCACATTTTTTCATACTTGAGTCATTTCACTTTTGCAATGCCACAAATACTATATGTTGTGCCTTAGCCAATGCTAGGGTTTTGAATGTCTTAGGTGTTGATTTTATTTAAATATATTTTTCTTTATACGATTCTTTTCCTTCAGCCATGTCACCTTTTATATCTATATCATCTAAGGCTTTGGTTTGATCTTGTGGTTCTTCTTCGTTCTCTATTTTTACATCAGAGATAATGATTGATATGCTTTTTATTTTTGAGGTTACTTTTAAATGTACTTTTTCCCCTTTTAGATGGTGGCATAATTGACAGTTATTATTTATGATGGGTGCACTACCTCTTTGTACCCTTCACGTAAGGCAATGTGATGCTTATGTCCTTTGTGCCTTTACTAGTTGATGTTTTTCACTTATCTATTGGGAATAATTAAACACCTATTTTTATTTTGATACTAGTACTTATCCTATTGTTTAGGATTAGGCCTCAAATTTTAAATGTGGTGGTATGGATCCCCAAACATATAATATTCAGGTTAGGGTCCACAGGTTTATCTATTGTGTCATCTTCTTCTACTTCTTTGGTTTAGATTTTACCTTGTATTTATACTATAAGTTCTTCCAAAGTGGAATTCATATTAGGTGGGTAGTCTTCACAAAATATTTGGGGAATGAGTGAATCAAATTATTCATTAGAGACTTGATATGAGAACGGGGTGATGAAATTGGTATGCATATCAAAAGGGTGAATGTAAATAAAATCAATATTGACTTTGAAAAAGAATTCATAGAAATGTTTGTCAACATTTTCTTGGTAAATATGGAATATAGGGGTCAAATTTTTATTTAGGTTGTTTCCCCATGCTACAAGGGATAAAGTTTGGTTTTTTGGTAGGATGGCATCCATGTGAATTTTAACTTTTTCCCCTATGGATTTTTTTGGGGCTCATTGAGCTTGACCCTTTATTCCCAAGGGTGTATTGGTATAATACATTACTAAACATATTGACAAAGAGCCATTGTATAAATCATGCTTACCCTATTTAATATTGTAGACGTTGGAGTTGAAATAAGCTAGTAGTATTTGGTAGAGATTGCACTTAATCTTAGAAGAGATCATATCAAATTCCACCATCACACTTTTTTGGCTTGTGACATCCTCTTTTTTAGTGAAATAGACTTTCTAGGAAGTCATATAAAAATATTATATTTTGGATTAAAGTAATTTTGATGCTTCTATAATTTGGGACAACCCCTAAGTAATTGGTGACATCTTTACATTTGGACAAACCTTTATTCTCACATTTATCAATAATATGACCATTGCTTATTAACCTCATAATGGTTTCAATATATAATAAAGTGATGGTGTGTGGTTATTCCAAGAACAAGATGCCATTATGGAGGTGACTATGTAGGATTTTAACCACATTGTTGTACATATAAAAGAATAGGAATTTGGCTCACACATCTAGTTTAATCTATGAAATAACTATAGCCTTGATAATCCATTCCCATTGATTACTCTCTAGTATTTTTTTAATTAACTCAACATGTAGACATCTAATTACAAACACCATTTATGTTGAAATTGTCAATCTTACTCGATTTGCACTCAACTGCACAATTTAGGCCAAAATCACTAAAAATGCACTAAATAGTTTGAGCTTGTTGTATACAAGTGCCAATTTAGGCTAATGTATCCCTAAATGAGGAAATTAATTTTATGTGATTCTTAACTTTTATCAATTCATTTTGAGTCAATATGATGATTTCACCTTTTTGTACTCTGGATCACTATTTTATTCTAATTCATTAGTACACATCACGTACATTTTTTATTTTGTTTCAACAACATCTGAAATGGGATAATGGTTTGTACACATCTAAAATCACCTTATAATTATTATTGAGTCAAATTAAAACCCAATAATATGACTTTCTGAATATTTTGATTAATTATGCACCAATTTCCAAAGAATTGCACTAAAATTGATTAATCTTGTTTAAGCTAATTAATTCAAATCAAGAGCTTAAGTGAATTTTCCATGGAGGTTATTGATTATTTCATTATTCTAAATTAAATATTTTCATCACCTAGTGACATGATCTATGGGGTGGCATCCTCAAGCCATAAATTTAACAAATATTAGGATTATGATCATCTGTGCTTAATTAATGCCCCTTCCTCCCAAATAATTATAAGGATTTTGATGGATTTAATTACAAATATTAGATTAATTCATGGCCACACATATAAATATTGAGATGAATGGTCATGGTTGATCCTAACCCATTTGAAAAACCTATAAATAGGAGGGTATAGAACCTCATTTTTAAGCAAAAATATTATAAACTTATAATATGGAATTATCTTCACAAGCTTTCTTTGTGTTGATCATTGTGTTTTATTTGCAAGCTTCATTTGATAGGCATATATTTGATTCCATATCATAATCCTAGGTTATGTATAATGATCTTGAGATGATGGAGGGGATTGGCATCCATTGTTGATAAAGATAAGAACACTAGATCAAGGGGAAAAACACATTTGGAGTCACTCTTAGATGGTAGAATAACTTGGGAAGGTAATTGGTATTTTATTTCTTTCATTTGTTATTCACAATCATTTACAAACCCCATTCAAATAGGTTGGCTTAGTTTGTTAATTTATTTATGCATTCTTTGTGTTTACATGACTAATGTTTGACTAACCAACTTTGTAATCTAATCCTACATCTTCGCACGCTCGATGGGACTATAGAGTCCATTCAAACAAGGACGACATTGTAGAAAATTTACATTTTCATTTTAGTCATTAAAAATTTATAAAACATCATTTTTTTTAGCTCATTTTCCCATTTTTCTAACATTTTTATGCACACACAGGTTACACAGTGACTAGCAATGGTTCTTAGTGATTAGTGATGGTTAGGTCCCACTATGGTCAATTGGGATCTAGGGGAAAATATGTTAAAAAATTTTATTTTGTGATTATATTTAAATTTGTTTCTAATTATTTGAGTTTTGTAAGTGTCTGGTCTAAACATAGTATTAATCTTGAAGCTTAACTTTTGGAAATTTTATCCTAATAAACATTTTCAAGCATAATGTTTTGGTTTTTTTAGATCGATGATGGTCAGGTTTCGACCAATGATGGTTAGGTTTTGAGTGGTGATGGTATTGTAGGAATTGACACCAGTCAATAGTGAATGGCATCAATCTCTATGTTTTCTAAAAAACATAGACCCAAGAGCATGTTTTCAAAGTTACTTGTCTCAAAAAAAAAATTGATTCAAAGCTAAACAAGAATATCTAACTTTTTATGCAGGACTAGTGTGGAAAGTGATCAATTTGAGCTTAATTAAGTCTTTTTAACCTCCTTTTGGTTATTAAAAAAATTAGGTATCTTTCCATTTGGTTTAAAATAAAAAATTGGTTGGTTTATATTGAATGCTTTGTGGTTGTTTTTTAAAAGTTTTTACAACTTAAGGCCAAGGGGCCAAAGAACATCACCAAACACTTCAATTTGGTGATTAAAACCAAACTCACTTCAAAGTTTTATTTTGTATAAGTCATCTATCATTTGTTTTTTTTTTAATTATTTGAGTAAAAAGGAATTTACACATGTTTTTTTAAATTATACATGTATAGGGAACTTGGGTGATCTCAATCACCATTTTCATTGTAAATTGTGCCTTGTCCAAGGTATAAAAAGGAAGTTGTCTAGGCTCTCCCCAAAACATGTATGGTTTGGGTGATCTAAAAACAACCCTAAATCTTTTTTACCTAGATTTTATTTCATGCATTTTGGCTTATGAGGGGGATGCCATTACCTCCCATGGGTTCTATAGGGAAGCTTTGACCCTATGATTTATCTCCTAGAATCATCTTCAATCCCTCTCCACCAAGGGGTATACAAATTGGGATCACCTCACTGGGATGGTGGTTTGAGTCGTTAAACCATCTTCATTAGTGGCAAGCCAACCTAAAACATATGATCATTTAGGACATCACACTATACTAAGCAAGTGATGGATGTAGTGGTTGTGAAAAGGACAAGACCTTTTCACAACAAGCCATTTGATGTGGATATAATTGACATGCTTCTTATCTTGTGTGAAAATGTGAAAGTTTGTATACATAGGATCAATCTAGACGGTTGTAAATTTTTAGAGTTTTTAGACAAACCTCACTTGCCATGGAAATATTATTGGTGCGAGGTGCACCTCAAGGTCCATGTCATCATATTGTCACTTGAGAGAAAGGGGGTGTAAAATACCCTACTATATAATGTGTTTTCATTTTTAATGAACATTTAATTTCCTCTCAAGTGCACATATAAATATGGAATTTAACAATATCATGCAACCTTGTCAGTTTAGGGCTTAGGATGATTAATTAGTTGTATATTTCTATTTTAGTCTTAGATTACTTTGTCATTAATTTAAGTAAAAGATTGATTGTAAACAAACGTCATAACCAAACATATTTTCCATAATTTCTTGAACAAAGAGGCATTACGCTATCCAAGTGAAAATCAATCTTTTCCTTGTTCAAATTTGTCATCTTAAACATTGTGTCATATAATATAAGTAGTGCAATTATGCTTCCCATTTGAGTCTAAACCACTTACGAACTTTTTTTTAAGTCCTTCCTTGATAGTTCAAATTTGAAATTTCACTTTTCAAAGTGCATAAGGTTGATGTGTTAAATTAGGTTCACCATTTGCACTTGACTTTAGGGAACATGGGTTCAATTTCCAATTTGGATTGATAGTTTTTTATAGACTCATTATCATTCTCATCATTGGTGGACTTAATTCATCTTTAATATCACTCATGATTTGAGTCCTAGAACATATTTTATTCTACCATTGCTATTACCGTGTGGCAGTGTTTTGTTGCCCATTTGGTTCTAGTTTTATACTTAGAAATTCTTGCATGTTTCCACATCATGAGTTTATTTCTTTATATTATCTTCTTCCTAATCCAAATACATTTATTCGAGTTTTCTAGTATCAACTTTTTGAAGTTGAAATAAATTTTACGTTATTGATGTATCATAAAAATCTAGGATTTGTTGTATTAGTTTTTACCTTGGATTTTTGAGTTATCATGCCCTCTTCTGATTTATACAATTTCAACCCTACCCAAGGTTGAGTAGTTTTGTGAAAACATTTTTTTAATTGTTTTTTATTCCATGCCACCCTCCTTTTATAGTCTCTTTTTTACCTTAATCATTTGTTTGAAATAAATATCAAAATCCATATATTGTTAAAACTATTTTCAAAACATTGTTCCAAATCTAAGTCAAATGTATAGAGCAACCCTTCCTAGATATGACTCAAAGGTTCACTTGTAGTGGGGTCTCTTATGGCCCTAGTTATGATGATGAGTATTTTTATGATGGTTAAGACAATTTTAGTGTCTTTGAGGAAATTCCTACAAATGTAGGATCTGAGGAAGAATATATGAAATACCAAGAGAACCAAGATGAAGCACTCCTTAGGTTGATAGAATCTAGTGCTAGACTACCCTTGGATTTTCCCATGGAGAAATTTCACACATTAGTTAGATAAAGAGAAAAATAATGAGAGAATATTTTCACAAACATTGCAAACATAAACATACCTTCTTCTAGAAAGGGTAAGGAAATACTTGTAGAGTCAAAACCAACCAATCAAGATCTTGTCACCAAGATTAAGAAAATATTTCAATGGTATGTTGATCATCTTATCATTGATTTAACTAACTCTCAGGTTGAGACTTGAATCCACAATGATGCTTTTAAGGAACAAGGAAGTGTGATTGAACCTATGCAATAAATGTTGGTTAAGAACATAATGGTGATTGATCAAGGAGTCTCAAATGAATAGACCAAGACACAAGAGGTTGTGCAAAATGTTTCACTAGACACGAAAAACACATTATTTAATCATCAAGAACCTCTTATCACATTGAAAATGTAGAGAGCCAAATATTCAATTTGAATTGAGGAGACCCGTCAAAATAATATGGCTAGTTCATTTAAACCAACATGTATAATGGTGAAAGACAAAGGAATCCCTAAAACCAATAGAACATGGTTGATTCAAGGAAATATATTCATTAGAATTTATTTCTTACCTACTTGACTCAATGAGTGAACCAAAACTAAGTTGAGGATTGTAGGGTGTACATTCTTATCAAATCCATGAAATAATAGGGGCACACACCACCCCAATTGTAACAATAGGGGCACATACTGTCCCAACAACAATAACAACAGTATATACCACCCCAACAACAACAACAAAGGCACATACCACCCCAGAAACAACAAAATGGGCACATACCACCCCAACAACAAAAGGTTAATATTCTACCCCAACAAAACTATGTTCCACCCATAAATACAACAAACATGCAATAGTAAAACTCCATGAAAGATATTGTGACATGATTGGAGATGAATAATGGAGTTAAGAAGTTTGATGAGATATGTCCATATATTTGATCTATCTATTGTCTAAATTCCCTTTCCATCTCATTTTAAGGCACCAAAATTTGATAAATACAAAAGAAAGGGTTACACACATGAACACATTCAGGCCTTTTTTATATTATGCCAAGAGGTTGTTTATAGTATCATGTACTTGCTTCAATTGTTCTCATGAATTTTAATGGGGAAACTTTAGATTGGCTACTTAAGTTACCCAAGGGATCAGTTGCAGATTGGAACAACTTGTCATAAAATTTTATCAACAATTTTTTGTACAACATTGAGCATGAATTGACTATTATTGACTTGTGCAAAGCCAAACAACATGATGGAGAAAGTTTTACCATATACCTATAAAGATGGAGAGAACTATTTGGGTGATTTAAATATAACTTCATAGACAAATAGTTGGTGGACATATTTACATAAAACTTACATCTTGAGGTCATGCACAATCTATGACTTGCTTGTGCTTAATTCATTTAAGGAAATTATCGACAAGGGTGTACAGATTGAGAAATATCTTATTGTTAAGGGCCTTTTCAATATTTTCATGCAAAGCCAAGCTTTGAATAATACCCAATCATTGGTTCAAATGATTGTGCAAGAAAATCCCAAGGGATTTAACAAGAACAAGAACATGGTTGGAAATGGGGTAACTAAAATAAGACATGTACAAATGGTGTAGGCCCTACTGGACCCAAATGTATAATTACCTCCTCCTAATCCACCACCTAATTTGTAGAGAGAACCTCCACAGAGGACAAACCATGTCAATTTTAAGTTCTTTATAAAATTGGGAGAATTAATTGAAATATTGTTCCAAAATCTCATAGTAGCTAACTTGATTGTATGGCTAGTACTAACGCCATTTCATCAAGAATAACCAAAACTAGATTGGTTCAAAGAGAATAAATGGTGTAAATTTCATCATGTTATTATTTATGATACCTATCATTGCATCTAATTATGACATATTATTGAAGATCTCATTGAGAGTGGTGAGGTTCAGATTAAGTTGGCCCCTAATCAGGACATAAAATAGGATATGAGAATCTACAAGCACCCCTTTCCTTGACATAATCAGCCCCCACAAAAGAACAACTAAAACCAAGGAAAAAACCAAGGATAGAGGCAAAATCAAAACCAAAATTAGGGTCAAAATTGTAATCAACATGAGCATAATCATGATCATAATACCCATGCTAATAATTTGGGTTACAACAACATGCCTTAAAACTATAACAACACTATGGGATACGTTTTTGTAACCCACATTGCCACTATTACTATCAGACCACATGAACCATCTCATGATCCTCATAGTATAGGACCCATTATTATAGGTTCAACACCCTCTCCTTCTAGTAATACTACATCATGTTTTCACAATTCAACTACAACTCTGTTTGTGTGGGTTACTATTTTTGGATAACATCCTTCCTCTAATTATAATGGCTCTTTACTAACTCAAAATTATAGTAATGCAACTAGACACCCATGAGTCACTCTCTAAGGCCCTTTGCCTTCATATTTTAATTATATTGGCTCCCTATAACCTCTAAGTTGTGCAGTCACAACTAGATGTTCATGATTCACTCTCCAGGTCCCTTTGCCCCTACTTCCTTAGAAATCAATGTGAACATTACACCAATAGATCCAAAGCTGAATACTATGCTAGCCAAAGCCAAGCCATCTCATCCCAATGTTGAAAATCCTTATAATCTATTAAACTAATTGAGCAAAACCCCTGTACAAATTTCTATTTTGGATCTCTTGTATACATCTGAAGTCCATAGAACTATCCTAAACAATCTTTTACAAAAATCCACTGTTCCCAATGATATAAATCTTGAATAGTTATAAAACCTTGTAGGACATTTATCATCATTTAATCAAGTCAAATTTGATTAAAAATACATGTCTACACTTGGATCGAGCCATAATAACCTGCTATACATTGAAGTAATCATTGAAAATCATAATATCAAGTAGGTTCTTATAGATAATGGTTTGGGGCTGAACATCTATCTCTTAAGCTGGTATAAATATTAGGCTACACTATAAAATAAATTTAAATAGAGATGATCACCATCAAGGCTTACAAAAATGATGAGAGGGAGTCTACTGGCATTATTTGGTTTCTAATCATTATTGAGTCCTTTCACATCATACATTACTTCATATTATGGAAATTGAATTGCCTTATAACATACTTCTTCATTATCCTTGGATCTATTAAGTACAAGCCATTCCATTTACTTTGCATCAGTTCCTTAAGTTTCCCCATGATGCGATTAAGGTCACTATCCCCTTAGATCAATATCCTTACCAGTATTACAAACATCTTGAGGCTGAGTTCCATAATTATAACTATTATCTAGGTTCCAAATTCATTGCTAAGAAGAACAAGGATATAGTTTCACATCCACCTCAATCTAATTACATCAACCTTGGAGATCTTAATTTTATGTTGGATGATCCATTTCTCACAACTCTTGTGAATCAAGTTGTTATTAAATATGTGGGCATTTCCATGTACAGTCTTAAGGATGCCTTCCATGTTGTAAAGTTTCCTAAATCTCCAAAAACATTTGGTAAGCCTAAAACTTTAAAAAATCCTAGAAAACCTAACATGATTTGGAAATAAAATAATAAATAATGAAAACCACTTATGGTTTTTGTACCCGATATTGCATGAAATAAATATCAAGAGGCTTTTACTATGGGAGATTAGTTATATTATGAAGGACTTACTGATTACTTTTAGAATCAAAAGTATCCTATCCTGAATCACATCATGGATCATCTTGATTATACAAGAAAAGGCATTAATATTGTAAATTTGTCAATGATGTCATGGTTATGTCATGGAGGTGTCCTAGCTAGTGGATGAAGTGCCTTGATAATCTGTGTGACAATGATAAAGTGTGCAATGTACTTGTCTTAGTATGATTGGTTGATCTTCTATTTTGGCATGGTTAGAGATGTTAAAGGATGAGTATGGTGATTTTATCATGTACCAAAGTTACCTAATATATTTTTTATGCTTTGAGTGCATAAGTGAAATTCATCTAGTTGTCCATAGTTTTCATCTAGACAATTTGGGTTTAGTGCAGAAAATATGAGTAAGCAATTTGATGACATCACCATTGCCACATATGGATGATTTAGGGGGATTTGGTCATATTATTGTGATAAAATTATTCCCTAGTTACTATGAAATAAATCTTAGTTCATGAACCTAAGTGTATTAAAATATATATAAGTGCAAAGTTGGGCTCCTAGGCATTTCGACAGTAGTTTTCCATAGCCAAATTTGCATGAGGTAAGAAAGAGTTGAGTAAGTAGTTTGATGGTATCAAAAAATCTCAACTTAAACTCATCAATATGTTGCCTCCTACCCCATAATGTCTTTATGATAGAAGTAAGAGGTTGGGTAATATCATCCTATAAGTCTAGTTGCATCTAGTTCTACACCTAGAAGGTGAATATTTATTTAAAAAAGAATAATTTTTTATATTATTCTTGATCATAGACCTCATTTCCTATGTCTACAAGCATTGATTTCAATCCTTCCTATTCATCTACATCTAACTCTATAAGGTTGACTCTACAGTGTTTTTTGGGACATTTTTATTTTCCATCCAATATTTGGTGTTGTGTGTCCTCTTATTTAGTGGTGGTGGTGAATATCATCATGTTGGTTCCTTCTACTTACCCTTATAAACATGTGATATAAATACTTCTATCTATGGTAGTATCTATGCTTGAGCTTGTGCCTATTTAGGCAAAGGTTTTTATGCACTTAGAGTTATATATTATAGGGGTTGTATTGACCTAGGGAATTATATCATAGAAATTATACCTTAAAATCAAACATGGTGATGAATAATGGTAGTGGAGTTGTTATTGACTTATACAACTCATGTAACCTAATGTGGATGACACCATGCAATTTTAGGATAGATGCATGTTTCCCTACATACTATAGAACATCCTTGGGTGTTGTGGGGTGTGAGATGATTAGGGCTTGGATATTATTCGACCATAAATTAAATTTCCTAAACTAAGCATAGTATTGCCCTGTATTGGTCCAAGTGAGGTTATAAAATTTGGTCATAGGCTAAAAGTCTTCATCTAGATTGAGTGGGCCCTCTAGAGATTTACACTAGGTAAAATAGATTAAGAGTGACAAAAAATGATACTATAACACCTATGACATTCCAATGAGGTCCTTATTAATGTTAGAATTGATTTCATAGGCTAAAAATTCAGGCCAATTAATGTTCTCATGCATCATAATCATACATTAAGCAATGCCAATACCCCTTTTTGTTTCCTATTGTGTGCTCTTGGTGTTCTGCCAAAGTCTCTTGGTGATGAAATAAAAAAGAATGCACATTTATATTCATATATTGTGCCTATAATAATACCCCTAGATTCCCTAGTATACTTTTACTTTATATATGAATGAATAAGTGGAGACTTAGTTTTATAAGGCAAAAGATATTTGCCTCAAGCTAGAAGTCTTGTTACTCTTTCCGTAGTTGCAATGTTCATGAATATGGTAACATCTTATGGAATATGAATCACACCCTCATTATATCTAGTGCATAATGTGAGAATCACCTCATCCAATTGTTTGAAGGTAGCCAACTTGATGACTCTCCCTACATTAGAGGCTTTAGAGGGTGTTGAAACACTAGGGCTCTTGTTTATACTACTTTTGGTTGATCTAGGCTAAAGAAATTGGCTTATGTGGTTTCAATGAAGTTGAAAGGGTATATATCATGGTATTTGGTTTGTTTTAGTGTTAGTCCCATCCCCATTTCTTCATTATCTACATTTGTGAGTGGGATTAATAGTTGTGCATGATCTATTTTTGTTATTGTAGATAATTTTTTTATAATTTTTTCATGTGCATTGACACTGATGAAAAATGTGTGCACAATTGGATAAATCAGATGTAGATCACAAATCTCTCTTATTTTCAATTGTGTGTAATGTCTCTATGTTATTTACACCCATGGTTATATATATTGAGTTGGTTGTGCATGATTTCACTTGAAAATTTAATGTCAATTGGTTATTGGTGATTGGATGTTTTAAATTATTTGTCTCAAACCCTTTATTTATTGGTGGAATTTGTTAATGTAACTTGTCATTTTATCACCTATACACTTTTCTTTATTGTACATCCTTTCATCTTGACATTCGATCTACTTTAGTAAAATGAATCTTTCAAGTATATCATTATTAACAGTTTTGAATGACCATTGATTGTCCTTTTTATGTAACTTGGTTTCTAGTGCCTTGTTCCTAGACCTAAATGAAGATCCCATTTAACCATTAACAATTATCTTTCCTTCATGTTGAATTTTTTCACCTATATCACACTATGAATTTTATTTATCAAACTCTATTTTCATATCGTATGATAAAAATATCACATTATACAAACACACACAAACCTAAAACCAAAACATAAAATAATACATTAATAAAAAACCTATACTACATGGTGCTATTGATGTAGAGGTCATCATAATATTGCATTAGTCAGATAAAATACATAACACCACCTATACCAATTGGCTCTAACCTTTCTTTGTCTTATTTATTATCAACCTTTGATTTCATATGGACTCTTTATCTATTTGACTTCAAATTCCCTATAATTTATTTGATAATTTTCATCCTTCAATAAAAAAAACACATTGGTTATCCTTTGTTAACTACTCACACTTAGCTACTTAGCATACCTTGCTTTACCTTGTTCATATCTTGTTCATATTTACACCAAGACAACTTAGTTTTTGAAATAGGTTATAAGATCTCGTTTTTATATAATTATTCTCTATAACATATCCATTTAGTTTTATATAACCCCAATTTTCACTCACACAACCTTTCAATATTCACTTCACAACAATTATGTTTTCCTCTCATTGTCTAGGTCTTATTAGTAGACTTTTTCTTTTGTTTTCTTACTTGTACGGTCATGTAAAAACCTCTAATGAAAAAATGAGGCCTTTTCAAGACACCCTCTATATTTTTCTAGCAAACCATAAATTTTTAGGTCTTCTTATTATGGTTTGATCAAATTTTTGAGGCCTTTTCCTTCACTGTTTAGGCCTTTAAAGTCTATTGACACCCTATCTATACTTAGTCCTTCCAAAAACATAATTTAAGGTATGGATAAAGAATATAAACTGCAAAATAATTTTAAATACACATTCCAATTTCTATCTACCAAGATGTGGGATTTTTCATTGGTTCATTCATTTAGAAATTCATCTTTTTGTGGTGAAACCCTAGTCAGTGTTCATAGACTAATTATATGACCCGAGAAGGTTCAAAAATAGATTTCAAGATTTGTGTAAGGTTTAAAATGACTATAATGGATCCTAAAGGTATGTAATATCAAATAAAATCACTTAAAATTGATGTTTTTCCATACCTTTGCCTTTGTTTAAGGTTTCTTACAAGAAACTTATTTGATTGTGTTTAGATTCAGAATAGGAAACACCAAGGAGAGTCAAATTAATGTTTTAAGACTTTATAATAGTTTTAAACCTATATGAAAGGTTTATTATACCATATAACAACTTCGTAGTCTTTCCTCAATTCATTTCAAATTCCTTTGATAACCCTAACTCACTTTGTACTAGATTTTTTGTAGATCATGTCCTGTTATAAAGTCATCTACAAACTTGATTACATTACCAAGGAAACCTATATGAGTTAAAATGCCTAATTGAATTAAAGACCTTAAATAATTAATAAACATTTATAAATGAATGATTTTTGTATCTCAATTGAATTTACCAATAGTTATTTCCATAAGAAACACATTACACCATGTTTCTTAACACAAAATTCACACTTAACAGGGTATATAGGCCTTAACACACTTTGCATCCATGTACATGAAAGGAACATTAAAAGATGTAAATAAATTATTAAACATAATGAAATATATTTACCAAAATGATCAAAAGGTTACTAAATCATCTTATATCAGGACTCTACCTATACTCAGTTTGTTCAATCAATCACCATTGCATACTTCGACAATACAAGGTCTGCTAATAGATTTCCTTTCAAATAAATAACTATACATCATGGGGTTTCTTTAAATTTTTATTTTAAATCCAAACCCACTATACTCTCATACATTTAATGATCATTACACAAGACAATCATCTCTTTAAAAAGACTCCCAAAATTCCCCTAACTCTTAACTACTTTGGTACATTGGAGAAGTACCAAAACTACTAACTTCTATCATAACCACTAATGACTCATCATATGAGTCATGTGGGTTTTTTTAACCCCTTATCTGAACCTAACCACCTAAAAATAACTTGAGACCCCTTGACACAAAGTTTATACCTCATGGAATTTAAAAATGCAAAGGAATGACTTTTGGAAGTAAAGTTCATATACACCATAATTCAAATTTTTTAAAATCATAACACCTCAAAGTGACTCCTAGGGACTTATTAAGACCTTGAACACCTCCTAAAGGCTTAATATATGAAAAATATAACACAATTTACTTTAGGTATTGATGCTCCTACATCATACTATCAAGAAGCATGAAAACTTTTCCATGAAAGTTATAATTGATGTTGACTTTGATATCCTTTGCAACATATTTCTCCAAGTGCCCATCCAACTAGGTCCCAAGGCCTGTTTGAGATACTGAGGCCTTTGTGATGTTTGCTTATGCTGGGTCCTCTTTATTTTACTTCTCACTTTTTTCTTTTTTTGAAATCATCTTCTTGCACTTTGACCTTCCACATCATCATCTTCAACTTCTTAGTGTTCTCTTGTAACCAACCTGCACATAGAACACACAAATTAATTAAAAAAACATGTTGCTTGTCCTCTTATCAATTTATCTCTTGTTCATGTGTGCTTCTTTCTCCATGATTTCTTTTTCTTCTTGTGGAAGTAATATTATAACTAAGGCCTCTTATTCACTCTCTTTAGCCTCTATCATGCAATTCTCATCTATTGTAACCACCTTCTCTTCATTCTCCACCTTGCCACCATATGAAGCATTCTCCAAGGCTGCTACCTCCTTCTCTAACTACTCAAAACTCTCATATGTAAACCAAAAATAAGATTTCTATTTTCCTTCCAAGCCTTCAATGAGGCCTTCAAGGTAATCTTCTTCTTCTTCTTAGTCATGCTCTTCACATGGTTGGCTACAACTTTCATGTTATTCACTTGGCTGCTCATTCAAACAAATCTTATGTATTTACCTCTTGAGTTGCTTGTAAAACAACCTCTTATTCTCTCTCTCTCTTCTCTCATGGATTACATTCTCCTTTTCCTCATCTTTTGTCTTATTGGCCATTTTATTGGCTTCTTATTTATCACCCATCCAAATTATGGATTCTCAATCTCTCTCACCTGCTTTATCTCATGCATCTCTATTTTTAAGTATTATTTTTGTTTCTTACTTATGAATTCTCTTTCTCTTTGATTTCTCAATTGGTAATTTGTGATATCCATCTCCTTCATCATTTTCTTCAATATTTGTATTCTCTCAAGCAAGTCTCTTACACCTTGCTCCATTTTTTATCCAAGCTTTCTACTTGGATCAAATCCTTTGAGCATTCACTTTGATATATTTTCTTGAAATTCTTAATCTCCTTGTCTCTTCTCAAGCCTATTTTGGTTGTCAATCTACCTTGACCAACTCTTTATAAATCACCTGCACTCTTCTTTAACAACCTATCATCATACCTTCAATTGAATTCAAATATACAAAATAAAAAATACACATTAATATGCAAACATTTTCCATATAATATTTATTACTTTGATACCAAATGATGCATAAGTCATCATAATCTTGCATTAGTCAAATAGAATACATAACACCAACTTACCTCTTTACCTCTACCTATACCAACTAGCTCTAACCCTTGTTTTATCTTATTTGTTCTCAAATTTTGATTTCATGTGTAATATTTCTCTATCTAGCTTCAAATTCCATGTCCTTTATCTAATAGTTTTCATCCTTCAATAAAAAAACACATTAGTTATCCTCTGTTCACTACTCACACTTAACTATTTACCATAACTTGTTTTACCTTATTAATATATGCACCAAGACAACTTAGTTTTTGAAACAAGGTTTATGATCTATTTTTTTTTGTAATTATCATCTATAACATATCCATTAAGTTTTATATAACACCACTTCTCACTCACACAACCTTTCAATATTCACTTCACATCAGTTACTTTTTCCTCTCACTATCTGGGTCTTATTAGTAGCATTTTTATTTTGTTTTCTTACTTGTATGATCACATATGAACCTATAATGATAAATTGAGACCTTTTAAAAACACCTTATATCTTGTTCTAGAAAATCATAAAGTATTAGGTCTTCTTATTATAGTTTTATTAGTTTTTTTAGGCCCTTTCCTTCACTGTGTAGGCCTTTAAGGTCTGTTTATACCCTATCTATACTTAATCCTCCAAAAAATTTACTCTGAGGTACAGATAAAGATTATAAACTTAAAATTAATTTTAAATACATGTTCCCCTTTCTATCTACCAATATGTGTTATTTTTTATTGGTTCATTCTTCTAGAAATCCATTTTTTTATGGTGAAATCCTAGTCTGTATTCATAAACTAATTGTATGACCCAAGAGGGTTCAAAAAAGGATTGTAAGCTTTGTATAAGTTTTAGAACAACTATAATTGATCATCAAGGTCTATAATATCAAACTAAATCACTTTTAATCAATGTTTTTCCATACCTTTTCCTCTGTTCAAGGTTTATTTCAAGAATCTTATTTGATTGTGTTTAGATTTAGAATAAGAAACATTGAAGATAGTCAAATTGATGTTCCAAGATTCTATGATAGTTTTAAAATATTTAAAAGGTTTATTATACTCTATAATATATTTATATGGTTTCCTCAATTTGTTTCAAACTCCTTTGATAACCTTAACTCACTTTACACTAGACTTCTTGTAGACTGTCTTGTTACAAAGTCATCTATAGACTTGATTACATTACCAAGGAAACCTATATGAGTTTAAATGAATGAATCAATTAAAGCCATTTAATAAGGAATAGATACATATTAATGAAATTTATTTTCATCTCAACTCAATTTACCAATAGCTCTTTCCATAGAAAGCACATCACACCATGTTTCTTAACATAAAATCCATACTTAACAGGGTATACAAGTTTGAACAAACATTGCATCCATGTAAATGAAAGGTACATTAAAATATGTAAATAAATTATTGAACACAATGAAATATCCTCACCAAAATTCTCAGAAGGTTCCAAGTTCATCTTATATCAGGACTTTGCTTGTACTCAGTTCATTCAATTAATCACCATTGCATACTCAGACAATGCAAGATATACTAACAAATTTACTTTCAATTAAAGAAATTTATATCATGGGGTTTATTTACATTATTATTTTAAATCCATCCTCTCTATACTATCATACATTTAATCATCATTACACAAGACAATCATCTTTTCAAAAAGATTCCCAAGATTCCCCTAACTCTTAACTACTTTGATATGTTAGAGAAGTACCAAAACTACTAGCTTCTATCATAACCACTAATGACTCATCATATGAGTCATGTGGGTGTTGTTAACCCCTTAGATAAACCTAACCAACTAGAAAAAACTTGAGACCTCTTGACACAAAGTGTATATCTCATGAAATTTGAAAATGCAAAGGAATGACTTTTGGCGGGAAAGTTTATTTCCACCATAATTCAAAGTTGTTAAATTATTAACACCTCAAAATGACTCCCAAGAGCTTATTATGACCTTGAACACATCTTAAAGAATAAAAACATGAAAACTAGACAACTATTTACATTAGGTAGTGATGCTCCTACATCATACTTATCACCTTCTCTCAATTTTTTGTGAGAACTTATAGAAATTATTGACAATAAAGCTTAACCCTATAACCATTTATATGTATTGGTAATATGGTTACCTAAATATATTTTAAAATAATTGTTCCTTGTTGAGATAGATCATGAATGACATAAGGTCCCTTCCATCTCATGCATAACTTTCCTATAAATGCTCTAAATTTGCTATCTATATTAAGACCACCTATTATGGAAAGATTCATTAGATCATAGATTATGATAATGCGACACTTTCTAATTTAACTTGTTAGTTTACTGTGTCCATTTTTCCCTTTAACTATTTTATTCCATCTTTTAAAAATCCATCAACTATTCCTTCAGATAATCTCAATCCCCTAGTCTCATGATCATTACAATGCATAGAATAGGAACTATGTACTCCATGAAAATTACTACTAAAATTCCATAGACAAAATAAAATGGTTTGAACCCTATCAAACACTTATAATTTATCCTATATGCACATAGAATCATAGTAATATGATCCTATCAATCATATCTTTCTATATTACATATTTTTATTAACATCTTACTAAGTACTTTCTTTGTGGTGTAATATCATGAAATAATCAATAAGGGTCATTATGGTGTTATTTAGGAAATATGTGCTTCTATCACTAACCAATTTCAAATTACATCCAAACCTGGTTATAATGTTTTCATATAGGAACTTGGATGTGTCTTTAGCATTGTAGTTTGGTGGTGCAATAGTTTCCACCCATTTGGTGAAGTAGTCCATCATAGTAATGATGTATCGTTCATGACTACAATTAATGGCTATAATAACCGATCCCATAAATTTAATTCCATAATATTTAAATGTATATTTCTCTATCATATGATTGAATGACATTTCATCTCTATAATTAGGGTTACCCATACTTTAGCAAATATTGCAATGTTTCAGTACTTAGTGTGTGTCTTGAAATAGAGTAGGACACCATAGACCACTTTGAAATATCTTCATTATGGTGAATTATCCTAATAAATTACCACCTATGATTCTTTAATGTGCTTCTTCAAGAAGTAGTAGTCATTCATGCTTTAGATCCACTCTACATAGTACATCATCTTTCCCCATTTTGTACAGAAACCCATTAATGATGATGAAAGGGATGATTATTTTAATAAATTAGTTTTTGTCTCTTTATACATAGTGTGTATGAAATATCCCTTATTTAAAAAAAATAATCTATGACATCCATATTTTCACAAATCACAAAGACTCAAAATAGATGTGTGTCTAGTGATTCAGCTTTAAGTTTCTTGATTTCTTTCCCATTACATATTTGGCACAAATGATCTAGCTTGAAATTTTCCATTGAAGGCTTAGCATTGATTCCAAACTAAAATTATTGAAATAACATCAGTAATTTACATATTATTCTACCTAACATGGGCTTGTTTACCAGATACCATAGGTCCTAGTGATCTGTAAAGATCTTGAATGGCATATCTAGTAAGTAATGTCTAAACTTTTCAAGTGTGAATACCATTTCCAAAGCTTACATATTAATATTTGTATAGTTATTTTATACATCTAAGTTTTTAGTACTTATGAATGTATGAGATGATCCAATCTTCCATTTATTGGTTGTGTTCACACAACTCCTACCATAGTGATTGAAGTATCCACATGAACGTGAAATGGTTTGCTTATGTTAGGAAAAACCAATATGCGAGTTGTAACTAATCATTGATTTAGATACATGAATGTTACTTGGCACTCATTTGTCCATTCAAACATATATCCTTGTGTAGTAGCTTCTCTAAAGGCTTAGATATAGCTACGTAGTCTTTGATGAATTTATATAGTATCCTATATGGCATAATAAATATCTTACTTATATCAATATTTTCAGTTTTGGCATTCCCATGACTATTTTGATTTTGGCTTGATCTACCAAAATCCCATCACTATACACTGCATTCCCCAAGAATAAATTGGAGGGTGTAAAAAACTAGCACCTTTTCAAATTCAATACAATGTGCAATGCTCAACAACGTTCTAAAATAAGTTGCATTTTAGAGATGTGCTCTTTGAATAAATAAAATAAAACCCAATCATCTAATCACACCTCTAAGAAATCATGAATAAAATCCTTAAAGGAGGTGATAACAAACCTAACAAATACAATTGAAGAATTCTTCAAACCAAATAGCATTACCTTGTAAGCAAAAGAACCTTATTTTTTTGTAAAATTTATTTTGGCTTGGACCTATATTACAATTGGAATTTGGTGGTACCCACTTAATTCATCTGTGAAATAATACACTTCATGTTTTGTGACTAATTCCAAAATTTTGTCTATAAATCCTTGATACAAGCATCATTTAGTGCATGATAGTATCCACACACTCTAATTTCCCATCAAATTCTTAGGTTACACTATGGTTTGACTAACCTAGTTGGCCTTATCCACTAGATAGATTATGTTTGATTATTGTATCTTATCCAATTCAACCTTTACTTTTTTCTGCATGTTGGGAATTAGTCAATATGGGTGTTTTTTTATTTTTATTTTTTTGCATTCCTTAGTTGGATGTGCATTATTCCCAATGATGGATCTACACCCTTTACCTGTCTAAACTTGGTTATAAAGACACCCTGATAATAATACAATGTTCAAAAAGATTAGTCTAAGTCCAGTAATCTCTTATAATCATAAACTTGGTCATAGATGCCATTCTGATATTATCAACATGTTTATTCAATGTCTCTAAATATATCTTGTTAGATACACTAGAAATGGACTCTTGTAGACTTCTCTATCTTTCTTGTTTAGGAATATTCATATTTTTACATCTTCATTTTCTTCTATGATATTGTATTTTGATGGCTCTATTTCCCACTCTGGTTCAAATAATCCCTTCAAATCTAGGTCTTCATCACTATTAATAGACTCCATCAATTCCTCATCATCTGCAATCCTATTGCATGATTTGACCAAAATTTGCTCATTTTTTTGCTTACCTTATAATTTTGGGTAGCTATATTTAAATCTCTAAATGCTCCTTGAAGTGAAGATGAATCTATCATAGTACTTAAGTCTTTTTCTCACCCATGACACAATAATATTTTCAAATTATTTAAAGCAGTATACACCAGAGGATTTTCATCTTCGAATTCAAAATTTTGAATGAAATATTATTGTACTTGAGACTAATTAATGGTTTCATGTATGCATTATTGGTGCATATACTAGGTTGTTAGAAGCACTGACAAAGTATATCTTAAAACATGCACCCAATATTTGGGTTATACATCTTGTTTATACCACACATATATGAACTTATGCACATAAATATAAGGTAACTATACTTCCTGGGAAAATGACAATTATTTAGTGATAGTAGGAGGTAGCTGAAAATGAGCTCATAATTTTTCATAAGACTCATCCCATGGTAACTGTTTAATTTTATGAACTTCCTACCAAGTCAAAACAACTATTTTTAGTTAATAATTTATCACACTCACCCTTTGATCTATGTTTAGCATATGATTCTTGAACCTTAGGATAAATTTATTCAAGTCATTAGTTGTAAATTTTTTGAAGTAGTTGATGTTATGTGGTAAAAACCATGCATATTGGGTGTGCCTCATGATCTCACATTGACCAATTCAACATGTAAGTATTTGAGTCACCAATAACTGAGGAATTTATCTCCCATCGTAAAAGGCCTTATTTTTTTGTCTCATTTTAGTCCATATATATCATACCTACTTTGTACATAAAATCCACTTTTGACCTAGATGGTGATCATATAGAAGATGGCCTACCATTGTCCATTTGAAACTGTAAAACTGGTGCCTTTGTGATCATGGGTTTGTATGTAGATTATTCATTTATTTAAAAATGCTATTGAGGTTATGTTTCTGGTTGACAAAATTTATATTCTATATCTCGTAGAGAATTATGCTTAGATTTTGTACTCAACTTGAACTAGTTATTATCAGCATCTACATATAGTGAAAAGAGGGTATGATTTATGGATTTTGATCTACATTATTCATGGGTATAATGATTAAGTATTATATTAATGGTTATTTCACCATCATAGGCTCACTTTTTAAAAATTAATCTAGGGAGGTGAATTTCATCAGTCTTCATGTCCATCAATTTAAAATCTCCTTGTAAATTTAGGTCATCCACTTTGATTTCTACATCTTCTAGTTGATCCATAGGCTCTACCCTATCATAGTCTACTAGGTTTAGTGTATTTGGGTTGTAGATGAGTGTTGGCCACTCAATATATTCCCATGTAGACCATGGAATCATATTCATTGTGCTTCCAAAATCATATACAATGTTGGGTACCTAGTATCTTGATAGATCAATATCCATTTGGGAATAAACATCCCATGGTTTCATTATTTTTATGAACCAAACTACCTTATAAGTGTGTTACTAAATTAATTGCACACATTCAAGTAATTTATGTAAGAGATTTGTTATATTTTTAAAGATATATTAATTTGATAGAGAGATCATAGGTTTTAAAAGGTCATTCAAGGAAGTTACTACTCCCTCTTACCTTATTATGCAGATAATATGCCCATGCATCTGTGCATTGATGACTGTGACATCACCCTCCAACATAACCTATTGTTGTATGTTTTGAATAACTTGGGTTACTTGGTACATCAATACTTTTTCCCTTGTAGGGTCAAGATACTTATCATCTTTAACCTTCTTGATTATTTGATCCTATGTCATTTTTAAAGGAGGCAGTCCTTGATTTATGTGTTGTTTTCTTGTGATTGCTTACATGAATGCATTTTCCCTAGGGTGCAAATTCATAATATTTAAATTTCACATAGATTTCAATTTTATTTACTTCGCTAAAATATTGGGAGTTAATATTTACATTAGGTAAATTAATTTTACCATATGGTTAATATTGTTATTATTTCATTAGTCTAATATATTACAAACTATATTTGTAATATAGTATTGTTTGTATGGATCTAACAACCACATGATCTAAGAGAGAATCATGGGTCATTGGCTCCCTATTCATAGGCTATATTTTTCCTATATATTTGTCTATACCTATAGGTATGTGTAATAGGAAAAAATAATATAGTGTGATTAAATATTATTCTCTTTGTGTATTTACCATGATTTATATTTGAATCAACTTATGCTATGTTTGGCTCCTACAATACCTAAAAATGGTATTAGAGTAGGTGTTTACCATGAGAGTATTTTGCATTCATTTTTTTGTATCTTTTGATTAGATTTGAGCTAATCAGTAAAAAAATATCAATTGATCATCCCTCTCTTCACTAACATATCGTCAAACTATTGAAAGAATTTTCTCTATCCAATTTGAAGTGTTTCATTTTTGATAATTATTTGTATCTTCTATGTATTCCATTAGCTCAGTAGACCTACACATTTACTTTTGTTAGAGCAGATAGTTGATAAAAAAAGTGATACACACTGCCTTGGTAATTCTAATATCTTAAGAGGATCTAATAAAATTAGTTATTGTAGTATCAATGGTTAGCACATAGCCTCGTGTATAGTTCTAGTTTAATAAAGTATTAAATCTCAAAGAGATGTAAATAAATCATAAGAATGTCATTTTGATCCATTTTATTGCATAGAAGCGAGTTTATATTTATCGTAGATGTATTAATTCTATTATAATCTCTATCATTTCCTATAAATTTTGGTCCATCCCCATGTTGATCAACCACATCATTGGATTTGAGTATCTTTCTCAACTGGAATGTGTCTTTATATAGTCAATTGATGTAATTCTTATCATGCATCGATATTATGTGTCGACCTATACATAGTACCCAATGTACATTGTCCACTCTACTTGGCACTCAACCAACCAGATCATGTTTCCATCCATTCTCATATCAAGTAGCATACTCCTTAAAAATGGCAACAGAGATCAATTTTATGTTATTCAATACATCCAACTAGGATTATAGACTAATTCATGACATGAATCCCATGGTTTTAACATATAACTAAGTCTAATATTTATTTTTATATTTGTTTTTTGGTAATATCTATTTAAGTTTAATTATTTAGTGGTTCGTAAATTTTTATTTAATCTTGTTTGTCTAGTCAAAATGATAGGGTATGTTATAAAGCCTCTAGTATTTAAATATTATAATTATTTTATGTAGTTATCTTATATAGTGTCTTCAGTATTTAAAGTTTTATTCAATTATAATTAAGTCTTTGTGAGTCATTTCATATTTATGAGTATATTAAGCTTAGTCAAAGTTATCTTTTTATTAAAATATAGGTTAATTTGTTTTATAGTCCAAATAGTCACCAAAGTGTTAATATTATATGTCTCTAAAAATATAAAAATATCAAGAGTCATGTTGTTAAGAGTCAAATAAATTGTTTGTAATAAATTCATTTTTGGTGCAAACTGACATCCAACTAATTCCACATTGTATGGGGGAGAATTATCTTCACTAATCTAGATACTTGAGTTATAATCTAGAGGATGGAGGCAAATAGAGATTGGAGGACATTAAACATCCTCTCTCAAGCCATTAGTGATGGGGATGCATAATGGATTAGTGGCACTTACATCTGTACCAAATTGGCTAAAGCCAAAGAAAATTTTTAGTGGTGGTGAACATTATTTATATTGTTTTTATTTGGGTGGAAACAAACATAAACAAAGGCTAAAAAATAAGATAATGGGGATTTAGTCCTCAAAATATATTATTTTCTAGTATTATGTTATGTGAAAAATAAAATATTTTAAGTTATTCCAATGTAATCTCGTTATGTAAAAACATATTAGAGTACTGATCAAGAATTATTGTAACACTCATGGATATTGAAAAGCTTAGTGGTGACCTAAAAAACTACATGAGGTGAATAGGTTGAAGGGCCCCTATTCCTATCTAAGTTTGTGGTAAACCTGTTCAAAACCATAGAAGGTTGATGAGGAATGTCTTTTGTTTTGGATCAAAATAATGAGGTCAGCTCCATTGGTGTCACACTACAATTTAAGAATGAGATGTGTTATACCATATAAAAACTAGGGGTGTGAATTTTGTGAGTTGTTATTTACATTGGTTAAATTACTATTTACCATATGGTTAATATAGTTATTATTTAGTTAGTCTAATATATTATAAACTATATTTCTAATATATTATTATTGATATAATTTTAAAAATCACACAATTATAGGAGAGAATCATGGGTTGTTGACTCCATATTCATAGGCTATGGTTTACACACACACACACACACACACACACACACACACACACACACACACACACACACACACACACACACACACACACACACACACACACACACACACACACACACACACACACACACACACACACACACATATATTTGTCTATACCTATGGGTATGTGTAATAGTAAAATATAATATAGTGTGATTAAATATTATTCTTTATGTGTATTCGCCATGATTTATATTTGAATTAGTTTTTACTATGTTTGTATCCTACCATACCTATTATAAACCTAGTAAATATTCAATATGATTTTGTCTTTTAACTCTAAAATAGACATAACACATGCCTTTGAGGATTAGTCAAGAAATTTTATTCAAATTGGTTATATGTGCCACACAAAAAACACTAAATTAGTTCAAGATTTTTTGTTATCATTATTTTGACCTACCTTATATCCATTATTGTACCCATCTGTATCCTCATGTGCTCTATTGGAAACCCCAACCTTATGATTATTTCTCATCAAATCCCCCTTGTTAATGTTGACATGCATCATATCTCCAATATTATCACTAAAGAAATGATAGAGCCCAATTTGATTGTTATGGCTAAGGAATCATAGTGTTCTATGGTGACTAGTACAAATATTTGTGATATGATGGTGTATATCTAGATAGACCCTAGGGTTAATATTGTGGTGATGAATGCATCCACCCAGGACCACCTTGTGTCATGCTATACATTTCTACCTTCAAACCTAGAATTCATTCCTTTGCATTAGGTATTTATTATTTTATGACTATAAATACATTCTTAGTGATGTCTTATTTTAGTTCCTATAGAGCATAGTATATCTTCTCATCATGATTAGTCAACTTAAAAAAATTTCAATACAGGGTTTATGGTTTTAAAATGTATCGTTGTAGAACATGACACTTTGATGTTGCATGTCTTACCACTCTACATATGTTGCAGAACTCTATTTTGATCTTAATAAAATAATTATGATGATGTCATTATTTCTCACACTCCATACACCATAGGCCCAACTTGGGTTTATTTTTTTCATTAATCTCATCCATCATCCTAAGAAAAACATTTATTTTTATGTCAATTTTAGAGCCAGTTGATGGAACATCTCCATAAGCCTCAATTTTCTCTACTTAAATTACATTTACCCATACATCAAACTTAGTTAAGAACTATGATTTTTAAATGAAAAACCTAATCCTTGATCAAATCCATTTCATAAACCAAGAAACTTTATCTTTATCTTCCAAAATGAAGTCAAACTTGTTCATTACATTTAAAAAGCTATGATCGTACTACCATACTAATTCTTTTCTTTGTTGTCAAATATCCTTATTATCCTAAATGGTCTGACTTAAACACTTATTCATATTTAAGTATGTGATTAATGTTTTCTAAACCTATTGAATACTTATGGAGTTAACATCCCTTTTATAAATGAATTTCAGATCTTAACCTGTTAAAGCTCTAATGAGCTCACACTTTTTCACATCCTTAATGATCATTTCCTTAACCTAAATTTCATATCATAGGATAAAAAATATTGTTCAAGGTTAGAAGACCCATCATATGGTGTAAAATCATTAAACATGCTTGTGTTCAATGCTATGCTTGGTTCACTTATGACTACTACTACTGGGTTGCATGAACTGGTCTTATGAGTGGCCTAAAACTAGTTGTGAAATAAAACCTAGCCTCTTATAACTTCTCATCTACTATTTTCTTTTTTTTTGATAATTTTACTAAATTTATTTATAAATTATTCAAACCAATTTCCTCCTATCCCAACCTCTGCATTCTATTTTCTCTTTGTTAAATATAAAATGGGATTAGGGGATGCATACTTATGAGATTAATGATGTATTTATTCAAATTATTATGTATATAATATTGAACTTGTGAAAATACAATGATTTTGCTTAATTTATTCTAAAGAATATTCTTTCCCTGGTCTAAACAATATCTTTTCATATAACTATGATCTACCACTATCATCTAACTTCTTTATGGATACTCTACTTTCCTCTTTCTCCTTGCTCTATTCCATATCCTCTCTATCCCAATCCCTATCCTCTTCTTTCTTGCGCCCTTCCATTCCTCACTATAAATAATCTCCAAACTCTCCAATTTATGTAACTTGTGTAACCTCTCTATGATTTCTCCTCTCTTCTACATGATCTATTTTACTCTTACTCATATTCTTAATTAAATTTGGGTTATCTTGTTTATTCCACTTTTTTGTCACAATTCTCTTTTTAATCCCAAAGTTTTATTCTCACTTTGCTTCTCTAAGTCCTCCATATTCTAGGTTCAGGTTCAAGTTCCTTCATTCAAGTCTACATCAATCACTCCTACATCACATGCACCTTCATAATTTGCAAAAGAACTACTCTATGTTGCTAGGGGTAAGTAGCATGGCCTTTTCAATCAAAAACATCTTGATAAGAGTAGTTAGTCATTGGATAAACTTTCCTCAGATGCCCCTCACAAATAGGTCCTGTGGAACTTCAAAAGCTATATATACTTGTATAGAAAATTCTGTGAAGTAACTATCAAAGGTAGTGTTTATCTAGTGATCTATCACATGGGTCTAGTCAGTATCTAAATCTCATAGGTTATTTATTTTTTATTATTTCTAAACTATAAATTATGTCCTAGGCTAAAAATAGTAGTACTCCAATCTAGATAACCACACAACTAGTAGTTCAAAAAACTTGCACCATAAGATTTCATATATTTTTCTATGTATATGCTCCTAAATAACTTATTTCACTACCTTTCCTATTATTTTTTTCTCCTTATTTCATAAAGTTGTGGATTATTTCATCTCACCATCTCTCTACCTCAATAGCCATTGTATCATGCTTTAATGTTTCATGCTCACTACACCATTTTTAACAGAGGTTCCTGGAAAACCCATTAAAACATGTTAATATAGGGATAGCTTTGTGAATTTTGAAGGAAGTGTATAATAGATAGTAACTCATACTGAACCTAGCCATTCAAAATTTAGTTTACATATATTTATGCATGAAATATAAACTTGATGGGTACAAAACATGTGGTATAACATACATAATTAATAGATTCAAGAAAATAAAAAATTCACTATGTACTGAATAATGATAAAATAAACATCAAGATAAACCATTTCATAACTTCATATTAATATATGTATCACATTGGAACCATTTTATAATACAATTGATATATATATATATATATATATATATATATATATATATATATATATATATATATATATATATATATATATATATATATATATATATATATATATATATATATATATATATATATATATATATATATATATACACACACACACACACACACACACATACATACATACATACATACAAGGATTTATCGCTTCATATTCTAGCATTTTTCTACATCCAAAGGAAATACTCTTTGGATTTTGTAGACTATTACTATGATTTCAAGTTCCAAATATATATAAAAAGAGAGATAAAAGACAAAATAGTGTGAGTTTCACATTTGTCCACCAATTACACTATGATTTTTGTAACCCTGATCTACTCCTAATAAAAAATACCAAGGTGAAAAACTGTTTGCCGAAGTGAAAGGCCATGATAGAATTGACACTAAAGGAAATAAGTTAGCTTGGGTTTAAGCTTGGCCTACAAAGTTTGGTAGAGTGGGACAAGACACATCCTGGGTGAGGAATCGAATCCTAAAATCCTATTAACCTTGCAAAAGGATAATGAAAATGGGCTCATCATTCTGTAAAGGAGGTCTGGAGAATATTTTTTCAAGTTAGTATCATAGTTCCACCTTTAATATTTCTACCATGAGTGAGGAGGTTGCAAAATGAACTTGCGAAGAATAACATATGTAATTAACTCATGAATGCAGAAAATAACTAGTAAGTTAGCATTAATTAATTTCAATTTCAATTTTATCAAGGGCTAAGTAGCCTAGTCACAATTAGAAACAAAATCCTTAATAGTTAGAATCCCTTTTTGAAGAGTCTCAATGATTTAATACTAGGGATTTATTACAACAAGAGGCTAATGTTGGTAATGATGCAAGACCACCATAGATTTTGGTTATTGAAGGAACTACCACTATGAAATTCATGACCAACCCATTTTAAATGAGGCTTAACAACCTCAAAATATTTCAAGATGCTTTTTACCATAAAAGAGATTTCAATTTTAACAAGAGCATAAGTGACTAATAGAGTTTGAAAACCAATATTTTTCCAATTATATTTATCATAAGGAGATCAAAATGAAAAACAATGATATAGAAATATTTTATAGGACTCATTACCTAAAATGGCAATGTCCACCCATTTGGCACACAACACAATTATTTATCTATAGACATCAATAATTCCCATACCTCCCTTATCATGTGGAAGACAAAAAATATCCTAGGAAACTCTATGAAATCCCCACATTTTCTTGACATTATATATAAGAGAATGTATTTGAGAATATTAGGTAGATTTTTAGAGGATTTGGATGGGGACCAATAGGAGGAATAATAAACATGAGTATCAACTATATTTTTAATGCAAACCTAAATTTTCCATGATAAAGAGAGGGATTCAATGACCCAATAGTCAACCTTTTTCTCCATTCTATTTAAGGCATATTTACACTAATCCATAGGGGAAATATCAAAGGCAAAGTAAATTCATAAAAAATGAATTATTCCCATATGTTAATCCATTTTCACTTGTATTGGTGTAACCCATCTAGTATGGGCATCATATATGTCTAAAGCATTGGGTCTTGCTCCACTCTAAACTAGAACCATAATCTAGGCACAAAATGTTGAGACAATGCATATCCTCTTTGAAAGGTTTTTCTTGATCTTTCTGAATGAATAAAATATCATTTAAAAATTGGCCATTGATGAGTTAAGAGGATCATTTTTGAATAAAAATACCCCAAAAGAGACCCCACACAATTCTATGAACCAAAAAATAATGTTGTCAAGAATGCATATGCTTCTAATAAATCTAGTTTGGTTAGGTTTGAAAATGAAAAGTAAGATGAACTAGAGACAATTAAAAAATATTTATTAATGATCTTTAAGAGACATTCAAAAATTTGATTGGTTTATAGAGCATCATAAGTTTTAGGTCTCCCACTCTAGGTATGAATTTAATATTACCTTTATTAATGATGAAATCCAATTATTTTTTACAAAGCTTATTTGTAAACTTGTAGTAAGTTGGGACCAAAAAACTCCTAGGTGGATTTATATAATTCATAATGGAAGTGATCAATGCCTAGATAGTTGTCATTTTTTATGTAATGAAGGGCCTAATAGATCTTATAAAGAAAAAAAGGTACATTGCATAATATTTAGTTAGAAATACTAAGTTTACAAAGACAAGTAGAAGATGAAATAAAGGAATAAATAGATCATGAAGATGAAATTTAATAAGAATAGGAATGAGAATAGACACCATCAATGGAAGAGAGGATGGTTAGGGATTTAAAAGTCAGTAACAAAGGAATTAATATTGTCATTATAGATTATGGAGGTGGTTTAAAACCAAAGGAGTTGATATATTATATACAAACTGTCAAAATCTCCCAATAAGTGATCATATGGTAGAGTGAACACACAAGAATTATATAACAATGACCCTATTTATAATCATAAATATGCAAAAAGATGTGTAGTAATTACTTGTTGTATTATAATATCCTAGTGAATATGAATACATTTAAGGATTAGGGGTATTGAACTCATAGAAGAACTCACCATGGGACTAAGTGTAACACACTATGCAACTCATAGGATAAGTCATAGTGGAACTCTAGGTGGAACTCACCTTCTCACCCACTTAACCTTGTTATTACACCTAAGTAAGTTAAATCTAAAAGTTTAGGGATAATCCATTTAATAAATAACTATAAAAATAAATATCCTACACTAACATCCCCTTAAGAGTAGCTTAGGTGGGCAAAAAATAAAAAATGGGTCCTAACAACAAATATAGTGAGGTAATCACATATAATGTAACTCTAAAAAGGTGGAGTAAAAGGAGAAAACTTACTGGGAAAAAACTCAACCCCAAAAAAGAGAGACAAAGAAGAGAAGGTAGGACTAGAAATCCCCACTTAAAGCTACAACTACCTATAGTCACCCTATATCCTACAAAATAACCTCTTAGAGTGATTATGGATCAGAAGTAGGTGTAGTGAAGAGCAGATCACCATGAAAAGGTTAATGAGTTTACCAAGTATCTAATGGATCTCTAACTAAGATGTGGCTCATATACAAGGAAATATGATCCTCATTCAAATTGTAAATGGAAATTGATCCATGGAGGAATGGTGAATATGAAGTAGAAGCAAATAGAGAGAGTGGAAGGCCTTGAAACTATGTAGAAGATTGACCAATGTCTAACATAGCCTAAATCAAAGATACTACTCCTTGAAATGTTTGTGGTGGACCAAAAGTAGGTGGATCAAGAAATAACTCCTTAAGATATGGAAGGTGACAAGGAGATGGGGGAAGTGGGTCTCCGTCACTATTGTAATCATCTGTGGTAGAAGAGAATTCATCAACATCATAAATGTGCTCAGGATCTAAAATGTCATCTACTACAAGTGAATCTAATGACAATGGAAAAAGGAAATGGAAAGAATCAATCAAGGATAAAACAAAGGGGAGAGCTCTAGTGGTAGTGGTACCTCTATCTCCTACATGGGTTATTGATTATAGTGCATCACATCATATGGATTCTTCACACATAGATTTCACTTCCTTTGAGTTATTGGTTCAATTGGTGAATTTGTTTGGCTCATAAAAATCCCTTCAAAGATAAATTTTTGTTTCTATAAAAACCTAACATAATAAAATGGATAAGGCTAGGATTGTGTCTTGAGAAACTTTGGTAGAATGGATACCCCTTAGTCCTTCGCTCTTAGCTTAATACCACCACATAAAGTAGTGGTCAATAAAAAAAAATCCCATGTTAGAATTGCCTAATAGGTGATATTCTTATAGATTAAGCACATGATAATTATGTAATAGTGACCTTGATTGTATTCAAAAATATGTAAGAAGATGTGTAATAATTGATTATTTTATTACAATATCCTGGTAAAGAGGAATCTATAGAAATAGTAGGGGGAGTGAAATCATAAGGAAAATTAATGTAGAACTAAGTGTAACTCACTATGGAACTCATATTGGCACTCGATTGAACTCCAAGTGGAACTCACCTTCTCACCCACTTAACCTCATTATTACACCTAGGTAATTTGAAGCTAAAAGTGTAGGGATAATCCATTTAATTAAAAAATTAAAAATAAATATCAAGCACCAACACAAACCCTATAAATAATATTCTATAATTTAAGGCAAAAGGATCAGAGTATACAAGAGTATACAGATGAGTTTTACATGTTTTCCATATGCATGGAGCATCATGAAACTAAAGAATAAATGGTTAAGAGGTATGTAAATGGTTTAAAGTTTTTTATTCAAGATGAAGTGATCATGCATAAAATATTTTCATGAAGGAGGCTTATCAATTAGCTTTGAAGGTAGAATAGAAATAAAATAGATAGACATTTATAAGATTAAATGGGCCAAAAAGAGGACAATCACCTCCAGTAAAGGGATGAGGTGGGTTTAATTCCACTAGAGGATGATCTCCCTATGTTTCATAAAAGTAAGAATATAATAGATAAGGGTTTCAATATCAACAAAGAGGAAAATGATTTCAAAGAGGAAGAGGCTATGGTGGTGCTAGAGGGTGGTTTCCAAATCAATGTAGGTCTTATATTTTTTTTATAGATGTGGAGAATAAGGACACAAAACATTTGAGTGTCTACACTTTCATGAACAAGAAAGGATGCAAGATGACCACCCAAGAGTGAATTTAGTTGAGGCTGAGATAGAAGAGCAAAATAAAAAGTTGCATCAATAGGCATAGGATAAAATATTATGATGAGGAGAACAATGATTTTTCCAAGAAAATAAAAGGTGTAGAATAAGGAAGGTGGTGATGCATGGATGAAAACAAACATTTTTCAAACAAGGTGTACTTCAAGAGGTAATATATGGAAATTAATTATAGATGGTGGTAGTTGTGAAAATATGGTTTCTAAATAAATGGTAGATAAATTAAGATTACAATGTGAAAATCATACTTATCCTTATCGGATTTCATGGTTTAATAAAGTTAATGAATTTATGGTAGCTAAAAGGTGTTTAATCAAGTTCTCTATAGGAAGACATTACAAGGATGCAATATAGTGTGATGTTATACCAATGGATGCATGGCATGTGTTATTAAGAAGGCCATGACAATTTGGAAGAAAATTAATTCATGATGGAGAAAAGAACACTTATAATTTTTAGAAAGGTGGTATGAAGGTAGTTTTACTACCTCTTAAAGAATAAGGGCATGCATAAATCAAGTTGTCCATGAAAGAACTTATCAAAGACATGAAGATGGCATGTTGATGTTATGAAATTATAACAAATTAATAAGGCATATAAGTGGTGTAAATACCAATAAAAATAGTAAAAGTGTTGAAATAATATGGATGTGTTATACCTGATGAGCTACGAGATTGTTTACCACCAAAATAAGACATCCATCATCTTATTGATTTGATTCGAGAATCATTTATACCCAATCAATAATCTTATAGAATGAATCTAAAAAAACATGTAGAATTAAATAAACATGTTACTTAATTAGTGAGAAAAGGTGTAGTAAGGGAGAGCATGAGTCCATGTGCAACACCAACATTGATAAATCCAAATAAATATGGGAAATGGAAGATGTGAATGTATAGTGGATTAAGCAATTAAATAACTATCAAATATACATTTCTTATAACTTATTTAGATAATATGATTGATGTGCTTGTGGAGCAAAATACTTTACTAAGATTGATCTAAGAATTAGATACTATCATATTTAGATTCATGAAATACATGAATGAAAAACATAATTAAGACTAAGGATGGCTTATATGAGTGGATGATGATGTCATTCATATTATTTAATACCCCCAACACATTTATGAGGGTGATGAACATAGTGGTATGAGATAACATTGGTAAGTTTGTAGTGGTTTATTTTTATGACATTTTGATATTCATTAAGATTAAATAAGAGCATTTAAGGTATTTGAGAATTGTGTTAGAATTGTTAAGAAAAGAGAAAATTTATGCAAAATTGAGGAAGTATAAGTTTATGCAAAATAATTTGGTATTTTTTGGGTTTGTAGTTCTAAAAAAAGATGCCATAATGAATGAAGAGAAAGTAAAGATAATTACTTAGTGGCCTATTCCAAAGAGCATCACAAAGGTAAGAAGTTTTCATGGTTTAGCAAATTTTTACATAAAGTTCATTAAGAATTTCAATAGTATTGATGCACCAATAACATATTGCATGAGATGAAAATAATTTGTGGACAAAAGCAAGAATAGAAAGCTTTCAATTGTTAAAGAAGAATATTAGATAAAAAATCATTATAGCATTAGTATATTTTAACAAAGTGTTTGAGGTGTATTGTGATGCTTCACATGTGGGAATCAATGTTGTGTTGAGTAAGGAAGGAAAACCAATAACATATTTCATCGAGAATTTGAATGAGATAATAAATAAGTATTCTACATATGACGTTGAGTTTCATGTAATTATAAAAGTATTGAGACATTGGAGGAATTACCTTGTGCTTAAGGAATTAATTCTATTTATATACCATGAGGTCTTAAAGTATGTGAACACTAAAAATAAATTAAATAATAGGCATGCAAAGTGGGTGTGTTTCTTGAAGGGATATACTTTTATTTTGAAACATAAATTAGGTATCTAGAATCAGGTAATAGATGTTTTGAATAATAGAGTGGCATTGTTAATTACTATGGTATGTGAATTAGTTGGATATGAAGTTTTTAAGGAATTATATGATATTGATTTAATTTTTTTTTAAATGAGCAATGTAGGAAACCATTAACATGTGAGATAATTACTATTCAAGATGAATACCTTATACAAGATGGTTATATTTTCAAAAAAAGGTAAGATTTGAGAATTGGAACAAGGAATATGTACACAATTCATTATGCTTACCCAATATAGAGGAGCAGGTCTATAATATTAGTTTATGTGACATTAGTCACTACATTTCAAAAATATACAATAAATACCTCTAGACTAAGAGAATAAAGATGGTTTTTTAGTCCTTCCAATATTTTTTCTAATATAAAATGAAAAACACACTACCATGTGAACTCATAAGTATCTTTCTCATTTGGTTGAGAATGTTTAGTAACTATTGATACATATAGTTCCATGAGGTCATTAAAATATTTTGATATTATCTTTTATTTTTATTCGACTCCCTTTCCCTATTTGAATATTTTTATTTTTATTTCTCCTTTTTCATCTCCAAATTACTCACAGAGTTGAAAAAAGTGATTTTCATGCATGGCAAATGTTTCGATCACATTTTATGTCGTGCATCCCATCAAAGTTACTTTTTTAGAATGTTGTGAATTTAAATAGTATATAATTTTCATCATTAACATTTTTTTTTCCTCCACTCTTTTACAATAGGCATTTTAATTTTATGCTTTCACACCATATTCAAGAGTCATTCACTACCAAACATATCCACTCATAACTATGTTTGTGAATATAGATGATTCTTCTACAGGCATATCCCTTATGCCTCTAAATAAACCTATTGTAAGATGATCCAATGAATTTTCCTTGAAACCTTGATCATTGTCTTTCTTATGATAGCAATCTAGCCCACCATTTGTGTAGAGATAAAAAATGAGAACCCGTTTTTATGAGATTTTTTAGGAAGAAGGTGAATAACAACTTATCATTAAGGCTTTTTTTTTTCAAAAATATTTAAAATCTCTTATTTAAATGCATGTATGTGAAAATAAAAACAATTTACATTAATCAGACATATAGAGTAATTAAATGAATATTTTATTTTTATTCATTTTACTTTTAGTTGATTTGAATTAAAAATTTCAAGTATATTCCATTTATCTACCTTATCCTGGCCAAAACTAGGGAATTATGATTTTTTTTCCACGATCTATATCACCTTGACTTTGCACAACTAGTCAAAAAACTTTATTGGAACCCATAGTTTGTTGGTTATGTTTTGTTGTTAGTTGATACTGATTATTTGATATATTCTATCTTTGGTAGAAATATTACAATAAGACCTTTGTTTTATTCTATCAAGAAAAGAATTAGACTCATGGTTTTTCAAGATAAATTTTTTTATTTTTGATGGTATTTGTTCATCGATAATGTATATGTCAATCTCAAAATGTTGAAATTAATGATTGAATTCAATGTCCAAGATATCACCAATTTATTTTTTGAAGAGCAAAAATATTTATTCCTACTAAAGAGGCATCTAATTACATATCATAAAGCTAACCCGCATTGGTTGAATCAAGGGATCAATACATGTATTTAGAATGAGCTCGGTGGTAGCTTTCAACTCCAATAATGAAAGATTTTTCATTGAATAGGAAAATTTTAATATTTTAATATGTTGAAGATTCAATTTTATTAAATTACTTTTTATTTTGATTCAATATATTTTTCCCCCTTGTATATTCCCTTAGATTGTGGAAGTGTGACACTAAATTTTATTTTTCTATCTTAGACAATATTTGCCTCATATATGTATCCAATTTTTAATAATTTTTTTCCAATTATTTATCCATATTCAAGTGATGGGAAACACATGATTTGAATGAATATCTATAAATTCTTATAAATGATATTATAATTCCATTAATAATACTTTTACTAGTTTCCACTCTAGTGGTGTCTCCATCTACATACGATTCTAATTTCTAACCATAAGAATAACAAGAATATTTTTAATGTTTTGATAAATGAATCATGCCACTTTTTATAATAATATAACATCTAGATCCATTTGAATAATTTGGAATGAACATGAATATTTTTTTATTTTTTCCACTTGAACACTTAATACATTATCTAAAATGTATTTTATGTTTAACATTATCCCAACCACTTGATGTTCCCCTGATAGGGAATGAAACAACCAAAGGTCATTATGATAGTTAGATGGATGTAGATTTATAAAAACCACTCCTCATCTCTTTTCTACCAGTCTAATGCACCTTTAATAAATAAAAAATATTAATAGGGAGTATTGCCCATAAGATCCATTATTCTATTGTAAATAATTAGTCACAATTTGTTGATTGGAATATAATTATCAAGATTAAATATATGTTGAAATCATGTTTTTAAACCATGTAAAAATAAATTATTTAGATACATTAATCACTAGATCATAAAATTAAATGGATGGTTATTACTTAAACCTATAAATTCTTATAGGATTAATAGAAGAACATAAACGTCTATATTGATCAATGTTGATAGTATTCATATACAATTGTGTAGAATGGGCACATGCACATTCTAAATAAGGTAGGAATAATATGAACAATAGATGTATATATGCTTACCTTGTGTAGAGTACACAAGTTATTAATTCTGGTCATGTTTCTTATATTATCAATTAAGAATTCAATAATCTTATCTTATGTGAAATGGGCACATCCGCATTGGCCTCTAACAATTGATAATATTCTTATAGGCTTGTGTAAAATGGGCACATAACCATTATAAATAAGATAGTAATAATACAAACATGAAAGGTCTATACTATTATCTTGTGTAAAGTGGGCACATACCCATCTTAAATAAGATAGTAATAATACAAACATGAAAGGCCTATACTATTATCTTGTGTAGACTATATAAGTCAATAATATAGGCCTTATGAACAAGATGAGTATAATATGAACATTAGATGTATATATTCTTATCTTGTATAGACTACAAAAGCTAATAATACATGACTTGTTACTTTTATTATCAATTAAGAATCTATCATGTCCCTTTTAAATCAATTTATTCTTATGGACAAACTACTCATTCTAGTATTATCTTTGGGTTTAGAGAAGGAGAAAGGATAATATTGATTATTTGGACCTGAAATATTCATCATTTCCTATTTTTGATAAAAGGTCCAAGTAATTGATAAAGTATTATTATTATTGAGTATTTTCCCAAAGATGGGCATGAAAATTATTTTGAGTAGGTTTGTAACCTCTAGGATTAGTTGGCATTCAATTATTAGTAGATTCTATGACAAGTTTGAAAAGCAACAAGGAATAAAGATAAATAATAATACTTTATTTCCAAAGTGGGCCATGGTATTTTTTAAGGAGAAGTATTATTATGAGGATTTAAATCAAACTAATAAATTTTTTTTTCATTCCTATCCTCCAAAAAATGTGGTAAATTTGAGAAAAATATTGAATAGGATAAAAGCAAGAAAAATAGAATAAAATCAAATTATGCGAAGTGGAGAAAGATGACAACTAATGGCTTTTTATAATTATAGTTTTATTTTTATAAAGCAAGGATATAGATTTTATAACCCCCTTTAGGACTTCTTGATTATTAATATTCCATAATTTCATTATGAAGGATCTTTTACCAAATCAATTAATATTTCTTGTTGAACAGTGTTCATCAGACCATCCTATAAAAAAAACTCTTGGATGTTTGAGGTATTTGGATGGAAACCCATTGTTCCCAATGATTTTATAATGAAATCTCTATGATACATAGATATAATTTCACACAATAATTGTAACAGATCTTCAAGGAGTGAAAATTTAGCTAGTTTTTAGTGTTTTATGTAGCCAATTGTGTGAATAGAGGTCATAGAAGTATTTTCATATTTGTGGGTTTGTTGCATTAGATAAAAAATTGTCTTGTAAAATTATTTTTTAGGTTATTCTAGTATTATCTATTATTGTGTAATGAGCCTATTAATATTTTGGATCTATATTATGTTTGTGCAGTGTTACTATGTAGTTATGGTAAGGGTTTTTTTCCAAATTTTATATTTTGATCTAGAAGTATTGTAGACTGATTATTAAAATGATTTGTAATTATTCTGGTCTAATTTTCATGTATATAATGTTATATTGGTGTTATTTTGTATTTACTATGTTATTCCATGAAAATTATTATGTTTATGTTATTTTGGATTTGCTAGTGTAGAGAAGGCATGAATTTTATATAAATTATTCCCAATATAAACATAATTTTAGATATTATATTTCTATATTTAATTAAGGGGAACATGATAGTGGTATAAATCCAAAATCTTACCATCCTATAGGGTTTTAATAATGCATGCTTTTGAGTGGGAGAGAAACTAGTTATTTTAAATGGGTATATTAATTTGTTTATCATGGGAGGATTCTTGAGACTTTTTAAAAATAGAAAAAAGGGAGATAAAATTTAAGATAAAATGAAGGAAATACATAGTAACAAAGATAAAATTATTAATTCACTTTATATTTTTATGGATAGCATGCCAAATTTAGTTCTAGTTAAAACATTTAAAAAAGAGGATGATACCAGAAATCAACTCAGGGGAAAGAAACTTCCTTTCTATTACAAAGAACCTTGAGAGGCAATTCACAAATGTTAGAGAAAGGAAAAGGTGAAGTTATAAGAATAATCAAAATACCCTAAAAATAATACCATAGAACTAGAAGAGGTTTTGGATACATTAGAACTAAAAAATATTAGGGACATTATTATGACACTTGATCATAAATTGAAAGGAATAAAACTTTGGATGAAGCTAGCATGTAGTTAGAAGGTATGAAATTTGATAACTTAATGACTTATGATATTATAGATCAATAAAATAATAATCTTAATAAGGTCAAGGATGAATTATCACTTATTGAATGCATAAGTGGGAAAGTATTTCTTGTTCCAAACTCACCCATCAATCTTTAAAATATGAATCCATGATACATAAGGATGTTTTATAGGGTAATTGTATAGTTGAATGTGAGAAAATTATTTCGTGTCATCATGTTGATTATGTTTTAGTATCAAAAGTATCAACAAAGGAAGACATACATTTAGAGCATTCCTATGAAAACAAAAGCAATGTCTTGAATCAAATAGCTTATGAGGAGGAGTTCCAAAATGACCTTATTGGGAGACATGAATATGAGGAAAGTTATTCATGGGAAATTAATGTTGGTTTTTATCTTGCAAAAACTTGTAGATAAATATCTAATGATAAGAAAATTAATTATCTTCGTGATTATAGCATATGGCATAAAAGCAATAATACTCGTAGAGATTTTTTGCTTGATACTTTATTATTGCCAAATTGTTGTCATTAAGGAAAGTACCATAAAAAGTATGAAATAATTATAATATGTTTAAGATAATGGGATCAAAGTGTTTGTTTGAGATACTTGTTATCTAAATTTGAAGTGGATCCTACTATTGAAAGGAAACTTACCACATTGTAGATAAGTGTGGAGGATGTAATTAGGACTCAATTTTTTTCTTATGATTGGTCAAGAAGGGACAAGGAAGATAAGATTATAATAACTCAACCAAAACAACACTTACATAAAATTAAGGAAAATACTTATTTCATAGGTCATAAAAAGTAACTATTTAGGAAACAACTAGGTGTAAATCTACATCATGCTTGGGAATTTCATAAGGATATGTTAAGGAAAATAGTTTTTGATATGCAAGTTGAAGTGATTGATTCTTTTATCCACTAAGGACTAGAAAAGGTTAGTTTGTCTAACCTCATCAATGAAAAAAGTGGTAATCATTTTGATCATTCTTATGAGTACAATTCAAAATATGAAAGAGATGTTAATAACATAGATTTACTTTACACTGTATCCTTTCAATATTTTGATCATCATGGAAAGTATTCTAATCACGTGAAAAAGGTGAAATTTATGATTTGTAGTGAGAGACACATATACCTTTTCCATAAATTGAATTTTGTTTGTATGAATGGGCATGGGATACTAGTGATATTTTGAGAACTATTAAAAGTGGAGTTTTTCATATCAGTATCACTATTGAAAATAATTTCATCATACCATCTAATTGGATAAGAATAAATTCCAAATTGATTACAGATAAGCATAAGGGAATTATTGTGATTGATAATAAGGATCAGTGTTTTTAGTTTTTGAGTCAAATGCAAGAAATAAAAGGATGCCACCTCTAGTTTGATAATGGCAAGGGAGTAGAGTAGAAACTAATTCCTAGTATTGACATGATATATTCCATATGTGATGGGTTGTATTCATGTGGAGATAATCTCATTTTAAGGATAGGACTACTTATTTACTTCAGTGAGGGAGAAGTTTATTTCCATCATGGGAAGTGTTTTGATGTAAGAAAACACATATACCATATTTACCAAAGATGCTTACACATTCAAACATCTAGGAGATATTTACATACATAAACAAGGTAAACACCATGTTGATTTATTTATCTACATCCAAGATCACAGAAAGATATGTAAATTCTACATATCACACATTTGGAATCAAGTTATATGCTTTTACTCCTTTCTAAGATGCATAGAGGAAAATTTTTAAAAGTCAAAAAACATTTTGGTGGGAACCTCATAGTTCTTTGGAGGCCCTTCATTATAACATTGTGCATAATTTGGAGAAACTCATTTATATAAATATTTGAACTTAGTTAGAAAACGTTTGGTTTTTTGTATCAATCCACTAAAAAATAAATTCTTGAAATGAATCAAGCTGATTTTATCATTTGTAGCACATATCCAAAGTTTGCAGGAAATAGTTGGAATTACATAATTTATGTAGCTTATGTCCTTCTGGGAGAGTTTAGAAGACTTTCCATCAGTACTAAGATTAGTAACAAGATTGTTGCTAAAACTAGTTGGTTTCAAAAAAAGATAGAAATAAAAAAGATGAAGAATATTTGTACCAGGCTAAAGCAACAAGAAAGTGGGAAAGTTTCAACAATAGAAACATTTGAGTACTAATTTTAAAATTCCAAATTTCAAAAAAAGGGTTACAACAGAAGCCAAGCAAAACTTATAACATATAGCCCTATCAAAGTGGTGTAATAGAAGTACTGTGAAGAGTCCTTGAGAGTGATTTGGGATTTTGGTAACATTTAGAATAGATAAGTTAGTACAATTAGATTTTCATTGGCTAATCCAAGTCAAAGATGGAAAATTATAATAATGCACCACATCATGGATCTTTTGAAGGTTTACAATTATGATGTTGTGAGACATGCAAATTTATTTGATATTCATTCTCATGAGGTCAAGTTATACATGATTTGTACAAGAATGTTTTGGATGCTATGGAAAGTATATCTTTCAACTCTCTTTGGCATGAGTTTTCTCACTTGATAGGTATATGATCCATATTACATGGGCATTACATTTTGATTCAACACATTGGCACGATGATTCTTAAGCATCATGGTTTTTAATTTTTTGTGGGTAATTAATTTTGTGAAGGGTGGACTGTCATGTCCATTTTTAAATTAATTTATTCTTATGGACAAAATTCTCATTCTAATATTATCTTTGGGTTTAGAGAAGGAGAAAGGAAAAAAATATATTTAATATTGATTATATGGAACCAAAATATTCATTATTTCCTATTTATTATAAAAAGGGCCACATAATTAATAAAATATTAATATTTGTTATTATTTTATAAAGAAGGGGCATGGGAATTCATATGAGTAGGTTTGTAACCTCTAGGAATAGTTGGAAATTAATTATTAGTAAATTCTTTGGCAAGTTTGAAAAATAACAGAGAATAAAGATAAATAATAATAATTTATTTCTAAAGTGGGGCATGGTATTTTTTAAGGAGAAGGATTATTATGAGGATTTAAATTAAACCAATAAACCATGTTTACATTCTTATCCTCCAAAGAAGCTGGCAAATTTGAGAAAACTTTGGAATAAGACAAAAGCAAGAAAAGCAAAATTAAAGAAAATTATGGAAAGTGAAGAAAGATGACAACTAATGGATTTTTATAATTATATTTTTATCTTTATAAAAAAGGATATGGACTTTATCACCCCCTTGGGTCCTTGGTTATTAATATGCCATAATTTCATTCTAAAGGATCTTTTACTAAACTAATTAATTTTTCTTATTGAACAATGTTCATCATACCATCCCAGAATGGAAAATATTGGACAGTAGAGGTAATTTCATGGAAATAAATTGATCCAAAGGATTTTATGATGAAACCCCTTTGATACAGAGATATAATTTCACATAGGAATTGTAACAAAGCTTTAAAGAGTGCAAATTCAGCTAATTTTTAGTGTTTTATGTAAACATTTGGTGTGAGTAGAGATTATAAAAGTCTTTAAAAATTTGTGAGTTTGTTATAGTAGATAGAGAGTATCTTATGGATTTTTTTTAGGTTATTCTATTATTCTCTAGTATTGTGTAATAATCCTATTACTATTATGGGTTTATGTTCTGTTTGTGTAGTGTTATTGTGTAGGTCTGTCAAGGGTTTTTGACCAAACTTCATATTTTGATTTATAACTATTGTGGAATGATTATTAAATTGATTTACAATTATTTTTTTTTCATTTTTATGAAATATAAGTTTCCATATTTTTATTTTTTGAGTTATTGTGTTATTCCATGAAAATTATCAAAATATGGGTTTCACTAGTTAGTGTAAAAAAGGCATGAATTTTACATAAATTGTTCCCAATTTAAATGTAATTTAAAATATGATATTTATATATTAAATTTAATAAGGGGAACATGACAAAATATAATATTTCTTATCTTATGTGGAAGGGTCACATCCACATTAGCCTCTGAGAGTTGAAAATATTCTTATAGATTTGTGTAGAATGGGTACATGCCTATTCTGAACAAGATAAGATTAATATGAACACCATAGGCCTATATTATTTATATTTTGTATACTATACAATTTAATAATATATTATTAATTAATAATAAAATATTTTATTCCTATATAGAATGGGCACATCCACATTGGCCTCAAAGAGTTGATAATATTCATATCTTGTGTAGAAAGGGGACATGGTCATTCTAAACAAGAAATTAATAATATGAGTGATTGTATATGAAATTTTATGAATATATGGCACCTCAATATTGTACACTTGGAAAATTTAGACCTTATTCATTCCTCTTAGTTATGTACCTTTTTTATCTGCTTTATCTTTATGCCCCTTAGCCTATATCTATTAATCTAACTAATCTTATATGGATGACCCATGCCTTATATCTTGACTAGAATACTCAAAATGTACTTATATTCCATATATTAAAGTTTTGAACATGTACCTATTCTTCCACTCCTTGGACATTAATGTCTGGGTCAGATAGTAGGATCAACACTATTGTCCTACCCTAATGCAAGTATTCAATTCCCTAAAGTCATCCAATTTACAAATGAAATATATACTAATGGTCGATAGAAGTGATTTAATGTGAGTTAATACTCCAAAGGGATTGATATAAATATAATATCAACACTCATTCATTCCTCACTTATAAAAAGACCAAATAGACCAAGGCACTTATCAAAATCACTTTATCAAGCATTCAATTGAACAAAGCTTTCATATTTCCATACCAGTCATAGGTACAACACATCTATAGGTATGAAGTACTAAAGTAACAACCCAAGAGCCCAATTTTTCAATTTATAAGCTAGGTCACTATTGTACTTGATTTGCACATATTGTATGACTCACACAAAAGCCAACATTTAGGGAAAAACTACATCAATCTAATGACCTATTTAAAGTGTTATATATATATATAGGAAGAAAGATTTGATATTGGGGTAATTAGGGTTAGCTCAAAATTTTGTGCCCACTAACTCATTTTTTCCCAAGGTCACATTAGAGATGGAAATCTAAGGTTTTTTTCATTTCACAAGCAATGACTATATATGACCCAGATCTGAATACACCAGAGTGAAGACAAAGTAGAACCCATAATCATCTAGGTTTTAACATCCTATTGTAACATATATTATGTATAATACACTAGCATCAAACCCAAAAAATATCATCAATGTAACTATCCTTGGCTAGTGTTACTATCTAGAGAGCCAGAGGCATCAGATCTAGAACCTAATGACTATTCTAAAATCTACTTCCTACCTAATTTTAGGTTTTTATAAATCTAAAGTTGCATTAAAATTAGAACAAACTAAGTACAACTTTTCATTTTTATATCTATCATAATTATACTTTTCATAGTTAGACTATCTCAATATAATAAATCTAGTTTATGTTTATATATGAGTTTAACATCTAATTGGCTTGGTATAGATCTAATTATCACTATTATGTCATTTTATTTCTATATACACCTTTAATATAAATATAAGGCTAACACTAAGTACTTATATTTTATTTTAGGGTTAAACATTGGGATAACTTGATATGTGGAATGCATATTTTTCTAATTCATAGGGCTTTAAACCAATTAGAGTTTTTGATTATTGTAATTTTTAATTTCCTACTTTTACTATTTTTAATGCAACCGAAGCATAGCCCTATATTTGGAGGTGTGTCTATTGAACATATTGAGCTTCCCCTCCACACATCCAAGATGTCTCAAACCAATGAGGGATATCATACCTTGGATCATGATAATTCCCATGTTGAAAATGGAAAAATTGTTGATAGGGTTATCATAGAATAAGATTTTGATAATGAAAACTTTGAAAAAAATGAAAATGATCAAGTTTACCATGACGAAGTACATGTAAAATTTTACATTATTTTATGAGTGCATAAAAAAAAACCCTAAATATCTTGATGAGATCTTAGAAACTTAATCGAAGTAAAAAAAATCTAAAACTATAGTAGAAGCAACCCTCCCCTTGAGCACACTACAAATAAATACATCTAGTGGGGGCACATATTATGTGTTTAAACCTTTGTTCCTTAAAACTACTATTAATACATCTATCATAGAATTACATGTTATTTCAACATAAATATTAGTTTCAATGCCTATTACTACTCAAAACATGTTTTCATTCCCTTTGATGACTACTCAAATTACTTATATAAATCCCATTGGGCCTACATTTCAATCGTTCCTTCAAGTTTTAAAAAAAATGGAAGACAAGTTTACAAACATTGAACAAAAAGATTTAAAATCCCCTCATGTCATAGATTCACAAGATGTATTGAAAAACCCTCTTACACTCAAAATATCTTTACACCCCTTGCCAAATATATTTTTTGCACATAAGTTCACATTTTATGATGGAAAGGGTGATCTTATATAGCATCTTCAAACATTTTATGTGGCATGCCTTGACTATGCTTCCAATGATAAAATTTTGACCAAATTATTTCCAAGAAAGCCTCAAGGACTATAATTTGAGGTGATTATATGATTTACCTCTCCAATCCGTAAAAGCATTCAAACCTATTTCAAACTATTTCTTAGCAAAATTTTCCATTAACATTTTTGAAAAGGTTTCCTATTCCCAAGTTATAAAAAATAAACAAGGAACCAATGAACCTATCAATGAATATGTCTTGAGATATAAGACAATGCTAGCCAAAACGACAAATCTTATGGTAGATAAAGAGTTTCACAATATATTCAAGTAAAGTTTTCTTACTCCTTCACATGAGTCCATTGTTTTTAAGAAGTTCAAATATTTGGATGACTTATGCCATGTGGTACTGGACCATGAAATGAAGCTCATGTCATTGAATAATCTCAAGTATGCTACAAACACACCAATTAAATCTATATCTACTATAAAATTCATAATTAAACCAAGTTATAAGGTAAAGCCTCATGAGCCTAAAAAAGAAACAACCGCAATATTTAACATAGTTTCATAGTAGCCTAATCAAATTGTCCTATTTAATGCACTAAAGAGATAATTTACACATTTACCTAAGTTCCCATCTTCATTACTCCCATGGTTACTAGTGACATCTTATATCTCTCCCTCATCCTATCTAGGTTGATATGATTTGACCTCTACCCAAAGGATATGATATGAATATTTACTATGATTATCATCAAAGACAAGAACATTATACAAGAAGATGATTTACCTTGAAACACAAGATCCAAGATCTTATTGATGACCAAAAGCTTACATTTGAGGATCTTTTTAAGGAATTTGGATCATAACCTAGTATTCACCATAAATAGAAAATATTTAAAATCCTTTACAAGACAATTATAAGAAGGAACCAAAAGTCCAAATGGCATATAATGAACATCCTCCTCCACCACATTATGGACACTCATAAGATGGTTTTATTAGTACCTACATGTGACGTATACCTCCCATGATTCAGAGACCCTCTATTTTCTTTGATGATAGTGAAATTAAGGATGATGACTCTAATATTAATTCTTTATTCATTTGAGAATACCTTATCAAACACCCCATATTTAGTGCTATGATTGATAATGGTGAAAGAGAGAACATTTTTCACCATGACAATATTTATGTACTTGGGTTATATTTATAATGATTTATGCACATATAACATATCAATTAGAGCATTCGATGGGACCTCCTAGAAGGTTATTGGTGACATTGACTTGGTTTTATAGGGTGATCCCACATATGTGGTTATTACCTTTTTAGTTATCCCTTCAATATGCTTCTTTGATATGTTATTAGGAAGACCTTGGATATAGACTCTTTGAACAATACCTTTAACAGTTCATGGGTATGTTAAATTCATTCATTTCAATCGGTAATCACAATTTATTTAATTTCATATGATCATCCTCATGAAAAAAATAAATTATACCTAGACAAATAGCCATCAAGCCTACTAAGGCAAATTCACTATAAAAAGGCAAGCAACAAGCAATCCCCTTTACTAGGTAGCTAGTACTTGAGAGACCATTACATTAGAGACATATAGTAGATTCCACTGAATCCCAATCTTCTATGACACACCATGTTTAGATATCTAGAGAACCTAAAAATACACATATTATTGATATACTTAATAAATAAATAAGAAATCAATGATGGATTCCAAAACCCCTACCCCTGTTATGTCTATTATTGTTTCATGACCACATAGTCCTATTTTGCATATGCAAAGCACCATTGATACCACAGTGAAATATATGACACCCATACATACTCTTCCATAGTATAACCCATGTATTACACTAGATTCATAGTGGAGAGATAATTATGGCCATCCGTTGGATGGAATCATATGATGATTTTTATTATTACAAAATTTCCAAATATACCAAAAAATATAAAACATTTAAAATTCCAAAAATATTTTTGGCACTGACATTTTCTATTGGCTCTTTGGCATCCATGTGTTACTTCCATATTGATGGGTGATGTACTAAATTACTTCTACATATAAATATGTGTTACACTTATACTTTAGTGTGATACAAACATACGCAAATACATGATGCATTCCTATTTCATATGTTGGGACTTCCTTATACTCATTTCATATGGACAATGGGGGCATCTAATTTTTTTTTTAATCTTAATACACACAAGTTATATGATTATATGATTGCTCTACATTATCATTATTGAGATTACATATGTAATTACACATGACTATTATCCATGATTATATCTCACATAGGGTAATTGATATGCTATATATATGACATAATTTTCCTAACATAGTGGATACATGGGCTACTATGACATGTTTATGTTAGAGTGTCTTGTATTCCTTTTTCAAACATTTTAATATGATCTTTTACTTATGGAACTCATAATAATCTAAAACTTAGAATATTTGATTGAAATATATTTCAAGAACATGAAAATAACATAGTGACAATGAATTCTCTGAGAAGAGATGTTTTATTACTCAAAATTGCAATACCACTATATGATTATCTATAGGAAGAGATGTCTAATTTATATTTTAGGTTAAATCTTCATTTATACACTTTTTAAAATAAAGAGGAGGATGTGGAAGGTCACCAATCTTGAGTGAGATTAAGTGGTTTGACTTCCATGATTTAAAACAATACATAATTCAAGGAATTACTATTTTTAGAAACTTACTATTTTTAGGCTACACTACTAAAATTAAAATGTGGTGAACTTACATTGGGTTTTCATGGTTCAAATACATATGTAAAATATCCATGACATCTCACTACATTCTCCTCATTCTTATCTTTCCAATGGTTCAAACGATGAGTCAATTGGAGGTACAGTGCAAAAGTTATGGCTCCTAAAAGTTCCATCATCAATTGGGGTAGAACCGTCACCTGAATTATTGCCTGAATTGTTGCCTAGATCATTCCTCCCTCATTGAGAAGAAATGGTCCCCATTGCATCAATATTATTCATTAGGTGTGGTGGTTGTGTCTTAATTTTATTCTCTATGAGCCACTCACCTTGGTGGCTAAGCTGGCCCCTTTTGACCACTCGATAAAGCAGAATAGAGCATCCTCTTATTGTATTCATCCAGATGTCCACAATCTAATCCTACTTCACTAGAGAAAAAATCTATGGATAAATATCATTAATGTCTATTTTTTATGCTATGATTGAAGTGTCCAATAGAGGTGAATGATATGGTTTAAGGAGCTCCACATTGAATATTAGATGCAAACCAAGGTAGGCTAGTAGGCTCAACTCAAAAGCATTTTCTCCAACTTTTTTGGTGATGGTGTAGGGACCATATCGTAGAGGTTGAATTTTTTTGTGTGGGCCTAAAAGTCATTCCTTCTAAAGATGCAACCAAACCTTGTCACCCATAGTAAAATGGTATGTAATCCTATGTTTGTCATTGCATTTCTTATACTTCTGATTCATCTTCTCCAAGATGTCATGAACTTGCTATTAGACGTGTTGAATTTGTTCAATAAACTTTGTTTCTTTTGCTACCTTAGATCTTTTATGAGGTGTGCATTCCATGGTGGAGAATGCAATGACTATATCAATTAGTTACATGGGTTGGAACTTGAAGCATACATGGAATGGACTATGCTTAGTCAAGCTATGTAGGGCCATATTGTATCCATGTTTTATGAAAAGAATCCCCTCATCCCATGTGTATGGATGTTTGGAGTGATACATTTTAATCATGTGAAAAATCAAGTAGTTCACCACCTCTATCTGACCATCATTTTTTGGATGGAAGGCTATGGACTTCATCAGCTTGGTATCCATCATCTTCCATAGATTGGACCAGAAGATGTTCAAGAACCTGCTATCTTGATCTAAGACAATGGACTTGGGGAGACCAAAATGGAGCCATACATGACTAAAATATAGTTGATTAGTTTCTTCAATAGATATATTTTTATTACAAGTAATCATGATAGACATTTTTGAAACATGATCAAATACAATAAAAATATAGTCCTTCTCATGTTTTGAAGTGGGAAAACCTAAGATAAAATCCATTGAGATAAATTCCCAAGGCCTGGTTGGTTCTAGAAATGGTGTGTAAAATCCTTGATTCTTATTTGTTAGCTTGGATATTGCACATGGAGTGAAAGATTTGAGATACCTTTCCACATCCTTTCACATATGGGGATAGTAGAAGTGTTTTTGAAGAATTTCCAATGTCTTTTCTACACCAAAGTGTTCAGCTATCCTACTAAAGTGTGCTTCCCATAACATCTTCTAATGATCTGTAGCTAGAACACAAATGTGCCCCATATGATAGAGAAAATTATCTTTCGAATAGAAATTAGAAACATGTTTACCTTTTTAAAGCACCTGATATGTATCAACAAAGGCAATATCTACTTCATACAGAGTACCACAAGTGGCAATCTCGTGTCCACATAGGTCAAGAACTATTATGAGTATAGTAATTGGTGGGCAACTCAAACAATCTACGATCATATTTGAGCTCCCCTTCTTGTGTTTGATTATCATATTAAATTTCTATAGATATGTGGCCCAATTTCTATGCCTCTCATTTCATAGTTTGATCTATATTTGGATGAATTCTAATGGTTTGTGGTTAGTGTGGATGACTATCTCTTTCCCCAAGATGTAGTGTTTTCATTATTTTTAGGCTTGTACAATGGCATAGAGCTCCTTATCATATTTCAAATATTTCTTAACTGCATTAGTGAAGGTTTCACTATGATATGAAATATGATGGCCATGTTACATAATGATAGCTCTTATGGCATATTCAGATGCATCTATCATCAACTCAAAAGGTTGATGCAAATCTAGCAAGGCAAGAATAGGAGTTGAGCAAAGTCTATTCTTTAAATTCTCAAATTCCCTTTGTTGTATTTCACCCCACTAAAATGTAGCTTTAGATCCTCCTTTATTCACTTAGGTTAGTGACCAAGCAACATGTTAAAATCCAAGAACAAACCTGTGATAGAAATTTTCAAGACCCAAGAAGCTATGAAGTTCTGTGAGGGTCCTTGGCGTAGGCCATTCTTGAATAACTTGAATCTTTTCTAGATCAACATGGACCCCTTCCTCATTCACAACATACCTAAGGTACTAGATATTTTCATCCTAAATGTGCATTATCAAGATTTGCATACAATGTGTGCTCTTGAAGAGTTTGAAGCACCTTACGAACATGTTACAGATGTTACTCCCATGTTCTACTATATATGAGTATGTCATCCAGGTATACAAACATGAATGGGTTGGTGAAGGGTCACATTATGTCATCCATCATCCTCATAAAGGTTTTAAGTGCATTAGTTAAGACAAAAGGAATAACCAACCATTCAAAGAGCCCCTCAAATTTGAATGCAGTCTTCTAGACATTAGTGGGATCGATGGGAATTTGGTGATATCCAAATTTGAGATTAATTTTGGTGAAAAAATTCACACCATGGAGTTGGTCTAGTAGGTCATCAATCATGGGGAGGGGGTAGTGATTCTTCATAGTGATTTTATTGAGGGATCGATAGTCAATACAAAGCTTCCATGTTCCATCTTTTTTTGGTGCCAAGATAATTGGGCTGTTACAAGGTGAAGAGCTTGGCCTAATGTGACCCTTTTGGATCAATTCTTGAATCTATATTTTTATCTCATCATTCTCCAAAACTTATCTATGATACATAGGATGGTTAGGCAAAGGTGATCCTAGGATCAAATTGATAGAATGCTTTACCTATAAATGCAATGGAACTCTTGTGGGTGACTTGAAGAAGTCATCATATTCTCCTATGATTTGTCCCATCTGATTCTATTATTATATTGATTGTGTAGTCAAGACTACAACATCATCCTTCTTGGATTTCTATGGTTTGACCACCATGAGAATGAATTTCTTTGTATTCTCCACCAATCTCTTACATTGCTTAGCACTGATCAGGGAGAAAGATGTGGGAGGTGGTACCTCTAGTACCTTATAGCATTGTGTTCCAAGAGTGAGGGTAATTATTTAGGTTTGTGATTCATAGATTCCATGTTGATCATACATGAATGGCTGACCAAGGAGTACATCACAAACATCTATATTGACCACAACACACAAGACTTCATCTTGGAAAGGTTTTATTTCATATGAAATAAGACATTGATGGGTGACATAGAGGTCTCTCCCTGGGCTCAACCATCCAATACTATATGGATTTGGGTGTGGTTTCATGGATAGAATTTAGTACAATTAAATTCTTTTGACTCCCACTATCAATAATGAAATGTAGAGGCTTACCTTTTACCCATAATTTGGAGTGAAACAATCTTTCCTTGTCATCTGGCCTTTCTTCACGGGTCTATGATGAACTGATGATGGGGTCGAGCTCAACATCTATAATCTATTATTCATCCTCTTTGACTGTAGGTTATGTATGAGATAGAGTAGTAGATGTTGAGTATTGTGACTCAAAAAGTAGTGACTTGATGGCTTGACATTCTTCTTTAGAGTGAGTTTTAGTTTTGTGGTAATCACACCATTTTCTAGCCTTCCCCTTTTGGGGTTTCTTATCTTTAAACTCCTTTTGCTTCCAATTTTGGCCTTGTGCTTGACCTTCCTTATCACTTTTCCATTTTGAAGGCTGACTCTTTGTACTCTTTCTTCCATGTTTATGTTTAATCTTCATTGTGAACTTGTATGCCTCACCAAGGGTTTCCAAATTGAAGAGTTCTATTTCCCCCCATATGTACCATTGTGGTCTACCACGATATTTGAGATTCTTGTTTTTCTCACTTTCTTGGATGCCCAATCTTGTAGACAGAGAATGAAAAATGTTTGTGTAATCTTGAACAAATTGGTCCTTACCTTGGTGAAGTTGTTGCCACTATATGTACATATCATCATATGCTCTAATGGGATAGTATTATTCCTTTATTGCTTTCATGAAATCATCCAAGGTAGGCTCCACCTCAAGGCCAATATCATCTATACTAAACCTCTTTTTATACACTTTCCACTAATTTTTCATGGCCAATGATGCTTTCAAAAGAGTAAAAGTGATCTTTTCTTCATCGATGAATTTATTTATAGAGAAGTAGGAAGATAATTGATCCAACCAATTTTATACTGCATCAACATTTATTTTTCCCTTAAATGTAGGAATATCAAAATTCACCTAAACCTTGAAGGGTGTTGGGCCACTGAAATGATGTTCCATCGATGAGGAGTTAGGAAGTGCATATGAGGAGCTAGAATTTACCATCAGGAGTTGTTGGAGAATTTGGGAAAATTATTGTAGCATCTATGCTTATTGCAATTGGAGGGATTCATTCACTCTTTCCTTGAAAGGATCAGATGTCTCAGTCTTTTATACCATTTAAAGTCATTTAGAGTGAATAAGTGGATAGTTTGGAAGCTCTATTGTTTTCCACCCAAGCTTCTTATAGCCTGACCTCATCCTCAAGATCATACACTCTCAAGACAAACCACTCTAATACCATTGATCTAAAAATTATAAGTTTTGATTCATAGATATTTAAAGAACATGGAAATAACATAGTAATAATGAATTCTCTAAGAAGAAATGTTTTATTACTCAAAATCACAATACCACTATATGCTTATCTCTGGGAAGAGATGTCTAATTTCCCTTTCGGGTTACATATTCATTTATACATATTAAAAAATTAGGAGGAGGATGTGGAAGGTCACCAATATTGAGGGAAATTAAGTGGTTTGACTTCCATAATTTAAAACAATATAGAATTTGAGGAGTTAATATTTTTAGATTGCACTACTAAAATTAAAATTTGGGGCACTTCTATTGGGTTTTTAGGGGTCAAAATATATCAAGCAGATCTCTATGTGATCTCACCATGTTATCCTTGTTCTCCTTATTCTTATATTTCCAATGATTCAGATGATGATTCAATTAGAGCTATGGTGCAAAATTTATGGCTCCCAAAAGTTTTGTCATCAATTGGGATAGAACCATCACCCAAATTTTTGCCTGAATTAATGCCCAAATCACATAATTATGTATGCTTTCATTAAAATTTGCATATGTAATTGTTTATTTTATAGACATTTGAATATGTCATTTTTTTAATTTTATAGACATTTGACTAAGTTATGTACCTTTAATTGTGCAACATTTGAACATGCCCCTTATTTTGATTATTCTTATATGTGTGCTTGGTTGATTTTTGAGCTTGTATTTTTACTATCTAGATGTCAACATTATATTTATCATGTATCTTAAGCCTACATGTGATCACATTGGTTCTATGTACTTTAATGATACATTTATGTAGTCAGGTTTCCTTCTATATACTACATGGTTATATTCATAGAGTATACATTTGTCTTATCCTTTTGAGGTGAGGTAACTACTACTTCCTATATTTCTCTCACCTTAAAATGGGAGCATATTAGTGGTGGCATGTCAAAATGACATGTTCTCCACAAATTCATGGTTTATAGATTATACTAAGGGCATAATTTGAAAGCAAGTTCTCCATACTCATTCATTATATGGTACTTATATTAGCTTCTAAATTTAGTGGGGGCATGCTTTAGAATCATGTTCTCCACACTCAATCAGTATATGGAACTTATATCAGATTTTTAGATTCAATGGGGGCATGGTTTAGAAGCATGTTCTCCACACTCATTCAATATGTGTTAGTTATATTAGTTTTTAGATTCAATTGGGTCATGTCATATGGGCATGGATTTCACACATTCACATTTCTCAAATTTAGTGGGGGCATGATTTGAAAGCATATTCTCCACACCTATTCAATATTCAGCATCTCTAGATTAAAGTGGGCGTATGTTTTGGAAACATGGCCTCCACATTGATACTTATATCAATTTTCATACTTATTCATATATAGTGGGGGCATGATTTGGAAGAATTTTCTCCACACTTATGCAATTATCTGAATTGTCCAAAGCACATAGTTATATGATTCATATTCACAGTTATGGTAGAATTCTAAACATTAGTACTATTTTTATACATAGTTTTAACATAAGACATATCTAGGGTGTATATGCTATGAAACATGTGCCTAATATTTAAAAATTCAAATCAATTTTAGATTTCAAAACTTTTTTATGGATTGTTACCATATCAAAAACTTTGTCATATAGATAACATGCAAACTTTTATGGACTTTTATTGAGCCAATATACTGCAGTAGTTGGTTTACCTTTTGGTATGATTGAGGTGATTAAATCACTCAAACTTTCCACTTTTTAGGTTGTAATTTATCATCCATCATCACTAGGTTTTAAGTATCATTGGGTTTGATAGTTGAGATAATCTCAACTTCAAGGTAAAAACTCACTTTTGATCCAAAGTTGGGGGCATGTTCCTTCCAATCTCTCTCTCTCTCTCTCTCTCTCTATATATATATATATATATCCTTGGATATATGTTCTTTAAATATTTATCCTAATATCAATTTTAGAGCCTTACAATGATACATCTTTTGTAAGGAAAATTATCAATAGGCAAGGCAGTTACATCAACACAAGTTTACTTTTAAACCTTATTATTTCAATTTAAATCTATTTCAAGAAATTTCAACCCTGGTTATATACATTGATTTTATACTATAACATGTTTTTTGTTTCATGTTAGTCACTAGAAAAGCACTCAAGTTGGGAACACATAAAGACAAGGTATGTATATATACCCAGGAATGAATTCTTTTCCTTTAAACTATAAATTTAATTTATATATTAAAGGGTGTAAATGTAGATATTTTTTGAATATATAATACCTAAATCTTTTACACTTGGAAAACTCAGACCTTTGTTGTTCCTCTCAGTTCTCTACCTTTCCCTCTTATGTAAGTCTCAGATATACTCTATCTTTCTTCCCCTTATCCTATTGCTTAGTTTAAACAATCTTATATTGATGACCTAGGTCTTCTATCTTCACTAAAATGCTTAAAATGTACTCATATTCCATATCTACAAGTTTTGAACCTATACCTATTCTCCTACTCCCTGGATACTACCATCTAGCTCAAATAGTAGCATCAATGCTATTGATGTAAGTGTCAAGTATCCTAAAGTCATCCCATTTGAAAATGAAACATATCCTAATGGCCATCCTAAGTGCTTAATTTTGATTTATTACTCTAAGAGGATTGATATAAATATAAGATCAACCCTCATTCATTTCTCACTTAGAAAAATACCAAAGAGATCAAGGTTTTTATCAAAAACACTCTATCAATCATTCAATTGAATAAATCTTCCATATTTTTATACCAATCATAGGTACAACACATTTACAGGTCTAAATTACTTAAGGAGTAGCCTAAGAGCCCAATTTTCCAAGTTACAAGCTAGGTCACTATTATACTTACTTTTCACACATTGTATGATTCACACACAAGCCAACATGTATGGGAAAATTGCATCAAACTTAGGCCCTCTTCAGTGTATTGGATATGTAGGTAGAATCATTTGATAATAGGGTCATTAGGTTTAGCTCAACACTATGTCACTACTAGCTCACTTTTCCCCAAGGTCAAATCAGAGATGGGAAGCTAGATTTTTTATCATTTCACAAGTAGTGACTATCCATGACCTAGATTTGAATGGACTAGAATTAAGGTGAAGTAAAACCCAAAATCATCTAGGGAGTTGCATCTTATTTCAATATATATTTCATACAAGACACTGACATCAAACCCAAATAATAGTGTTGATGAAACTATCTCAGGGTAATGTTATTATCCAAAGAACTAAAGGTATCTGATCCAAAATTTGATGACTATTTTAACATCTACTTCCTACCTATTTTTAGCTTGTTCCAGATCTAGAACTATAATAGCATCATGACAAGCTAAGTTCTTCATCCTTTTATCATTTATATATCTAACATAGTTTTACTGTACATATTTAAACTATCTTAGCATAATAAATTAAATTTGTGTTTATATAGGAGTTTAGCATCAAATTGTCTTACTATAGATATGACTATCACCCTTGTGCCATTTCATTTCTATATACCCCTTTAATCCAAATCTAAGGCTCACTCTAAGTACTTTAATTTAATTTATGGTTAAAAAGTAATGTATACTATATTCTTATTGTTGTGACCAACTGGAGATCCACATTTTAAAATAAAATAAAATGGAGACCCACTTGTTCATGTAAAATATCAAATCAAGGTTATGAGCACTAGTCTAGGTTTATGAATTAACAAATATTTAATAATTTTTTTGGCTTAACTCTTTATTTCATGCTATTATAGTCATATAATATGTGAAAATTGATAACTTGAGTGTGGTTTGTGATACCCAACTCATAGGTCCCTCTTGCATGCTCTCATAACCCATCTAGACATATTTTTGCTTATTCCTAGTCATTCATAGACTTTTGAGACCTAATTCTAGCTTAGCTAGACTACATTTCCTATGATAATTACATCCCCTTAGGTCCCATACCTTCAGGACAATAACACCCAACTTGGACTATAACATCAGACACTAGGGTGTCCATTTTTGCTGCTCCTATCCAATTGTATTTTTATCTCCAATAGTCATTTCCTTCTAGTTCCTACCCCTTTTCTTATCAGCCTAACATGAATGCATTAGATCCAAGACCAATAGATATCTATAAAATCCCATTCAAGATTCATTTAGAATGGGTTGTAAAATATCACAAAGCAAGCAAGAATACAAGCAAGACTACTTAGGAATATTTCCCTATTCTCTTTATACAACCATCCAATACAACCACAAGCTTATTCAAACCCTTACACTAGTCCCTATCCACCTTAAGCACACCTAGTTTTAGTATATTTCATCTTCATACACATTATTACATAAAGCACATCAAGTGGGAGAATTACATGGTTTGATCCTTCTTCAGAGTATTGGTATGTAGGCAGTGTGCCCACATAAGGGGTGTGGATATATGTTTAATACATATTATACACACTACCCCCACATTTATTAATTTTTTTCAAATCATAATGGAGTCTAGGGTTTGAAGACTAAATCAGCTCTACAGGGAGTTCCATGGACATCCAACATTCAAAATTTCATAGACAGACTCACAAAGAGATAATAGACAAAACTCAAAAAGTTTAGGCCTCTAGGACAACATCGATAGAATATGACTATAGCACCAGACCCTACGGTATCCTATTTTGATTCACCTATCCTTTCACAAAATTAAATTTAGATATTGATTTATGACATTGTCTTAATCCTACACAACAAATTCCAGACCCTATCTCAGCCATCTCAATCCAGTTTAAACTAAGTTACATTTCTCCTCACTTATTACTATTTTTAGAAAAGTTTAAATTACAATTAATTATAAAAATTAGTAGATTAATTATTCCAATATCATTTACTAATTTAATTAACTTATACCCTTAACTAAATTAGGAATAATACTCCAATATTCCCAAAATAGTTAAATCAATTAGTGAACCTAATTTACTTCGTTTGTATATAAAAACCCTACAAACCCTAGGGTAAATTCCTTGCTAATTTTTACAATATTTTTTTGATATTTTTAGTAGCCTATTTAAATCATAAATTTAATTAAATTTTTAAAATTCCATAGTAATTTTTAAAAAATATTTTTTCCAAACCCTAGTTGCACATACTAGGTCCCTTTAAATCAAGAAGTTTTCAATATTTTTTTGATTTTTTACCTGCATATTTAAATCAAAAATTCAAATCAAATTTTAAAATTCCATAGTAATTTTAAAACAATTATTTTTTGTAAAACACTAGTTGCATATACTAGGTCCCTTTAAATCAATAATTTTATGATTTTTTACCTAGATATTTAAATAAAAATTCACATTAAATTTTAAAATTTCTAAATAATTTTAAAATAAATCATTTTTCAAAACCCTAGTTACATGTACTAAGTCCCATTGCTTTTAAGGTATCACCTTACATGTTTATGAGCTTCATATCCTTTTTATGCATATTCTAGTCTATTGTTTAGATTACATTTGTTTAATTTTTTCTTCCATTATTCAATTTGTTTTCCTTATGCCACCTAAGCTCCTTGCATCTATTTCTTTGAGAGGAAGTGCAAGACTTAGTGGAAACCCTCCTAACTCACCTATATTCTTTCAACTCGACCATATACCATGGATAAACAACCAGCTCATGTTCCTATTATAGATCCTACACATATAAATTACACCAATTTCCACGAGGATAATTTTGACAATGAGAAATATGAGAACAACAATGATGATACAAACACCAATGTTCATGACCCACCACATCAGACTCTTGATCCACTTCCACCCATTATTGATAATAAAGTTTTCCTCAACAAATATTTCATCTTAAAAAGTTTTCAAGAAAGACTCAGGGGACAACCCCAAGATCATACTCTTATCTTGCAATCTATCATGGAAATTAAAAAGGATCAACAAGTCATGTCCTTCATTCTTTTAGAGCAACCAATTATAAATGACACTATGGAGGCAACTATGTCTTAATAACCCCCTATAGAATCCCAACTACCCCTATGCCACCACCAGTTACAACTATTACAACTTTGTCTTCTGATGTGGTAGCCCTTGTGTAAGAGATAAAATATTTTCAATCTAAGGTGCTACATCTTGAGTAATGTGATTCTAGACCTACATAGGCCTTGGATTCTTTTGCTTTACTCCATACACCATCGGCACATCATATTTCTTTGACACCCTTGCCACAAGGTTTTGTTTAACCCAAACTCACTCTATATGATGGCAAGGGTGATCTAGAGACACATTTGAGAGCCTTTCATGTAGCATGCTTGGACTATGTGCCAAATGATTGACTACTAACTAATCTATTTCCATGGAGTCTAAAGGATTATGATTTATAATGGTTTTATAGTCTACCAAATCATTTGATCAACACATTCAATCCTTTAGCTAAAATGTTCCTAGCTCATTTCAAAATTAGTATTGGTGATAAGGTTTCCTATGCCTAAGTTGCACAATACAAACAAAGGTCAAATGAGCATCTCATAGATTATGTTCTTCGATATAAGACTATCTTGCCTAAGATGACTAGCACCATAGTCAATCAAAAGTTACAAGATCTATTCAAATAGAGTCTTCTACCAACTTTTTATGAGTCAATAATGTTCAAAAGGTTCTCTTCCTTCATTGAGTTATGTCATACAGTAAAGGAAAGGGAAGTCAAATTAATTTTAATGGGCAAACTTAAGTACACAAGTATATCAGAAATATCAAACAAGAGTAATATCACAGTCCCATATAAAGTCAAGGTCAATGATAGCAAGAGTCAAAATCAACCTACAGTCAATTTGGCTTCAGAGCCCCCTCAGTGAGTGGTTTTCTCAACACCTCCTCAGTCAACTTTTACCAATCTACCAGTATCTCTAACCAAAGTATTACAATAGTTATTGGAATTTAATATCATATCTCTCCTTCCTATTTGGCAAGTTTATCCATCAAAGCCTCTTCCATAGAGATATGACTCGAATGTATTTTGAAATTTTCATAGGGCACTAGACCACACAACAAATAGATGCATCAGTTTGAAACACAAGATACAAGACTTGATAGATGGCAACATTATTGATCTTGGTACTCTAGTTGAGCCTCCTCAGGCAAAGAAAACATAGGATAAAGCTTTGAAAATATTTTTTATATTCTTTACCATAGCATTATAAATTAAAAAATAGGGGATATATCATGTGTTTACCATGCATATCATGCACATTATTCACCATATACATATCAGGCACCTTTAGTTGAGTTACAACCTTTGAGCAACATGATTGGTGTATACAATTCTAGAGTTATAGGTAGACCTTCCATCTCTTTCTTAGAGCAGGAGATAATTGATGATTTGAACGATCATGCACTCTTTATCAGAGCTTATATTCATAATCATCCTAATCATATTATTCTCATAGATAATGGATCTAGTGTAAACATGTGCACTATGACATACTATAGCATTTGGGATATTCAGAGCAAGATATTACCTGATGAACATAGTTATCGATGGATTCAATGGGTACATACAAATTTCATTGGGTGAGATTGTACTTCCTCTACAAGTTGGTCCAACACATATGGACACACTATTTATTATTGTTCCCAGTGTAGGAGTTTTAGATATGTTACTTAGTCAACCATGGATTCAAAAACTTTGAGTAGTACCTTCTATAGTTCATAGATGTATGAAATTTATTTAGGATAATCACATTATTACAGTTGGTGGAGTTCCATATGAGTTACCACTCCCCACTTCAAACCCATCTACTACTTTACAGTCACCAATTTTAGTTCTTCATCTAGTTCACATTCAGACATAGTTAAGGCCTCCATCTCTAGCATAGAGAGTTCATACATTTCTAGAGAGGTCTCTTTTAGAGCAAACATAGTTTAAAAATTCTAAACAACTTTCAACTACAATGTTCACATCTAGGGTAGTATCATTGAGATCTCATACCTCTACACATAGAGCACATATTCAAAAAGCTTCTCCTACTACCATATGGGTCCCAAACATCCCTACAATTGCATCCACTTCTTAAAGTTAGAAGAGGACCCCATAGTTGGTTTCCACTATAGATATTTTGAAGCATTTATAGCATACATAGCTTTCAGATCCATAATCTCAACCCTTCCATCATGCTTCACGATCATGCATGATCCCTGTCATTGATATAAGATACCATGATAAGGAGTCTCCCATAAGACTCATCGGTTATTATCATTCCTTCCTAGCTTACTTGTACACAGTTTCTTAGTATTTATTATACATAGTCTTTTCATGATTGATTATACATAGCTTACATGTCAAAAATACAAAAACATTCAAATATATTAAAAATCCAAAAACATTTAAATATGTTAAAATACCAGAAACAATATCACATGTCAAAAATATAAAAATATTTAATTATATAAAAATTCAAAAACATTCAAATATGTCAAAATACCAAAAATAATATAACATTTCAAAATACAAAAATAATCAAATATTCAAAAATACCAAAAATATTTCAATAGTAGACATCGTCCATGGTTTACATCTATATTACCATGTTAGACTCACATTTGGTGTTTTATTCTATTGTTTATCAATTTATCTACATTACCATGCTTCACTTGATCTTTTTTGAGTGTGTACAGTGACATCTAGATCCTTGATTGTTTCACTCTACCCATTGAGTAGGCATCCAACTTCTATATTTGAGACATGAATCAGTATATTTACCCACTGGGGGCATCTTCTACATGACTACACCAGTTAGGTTATGTCATTCCTACACCACACACTCTAGTTATCATGTTAATGTATATTACTTACTAGTTTACATAGATCACTCTATTGACACTCACTAGTATATATCACTTATATATTTCTTAGCATATACCTAGTTTCGTATTACATGTCTTACATAAATTCTCTTCTTACTTTGATTAGTTAGATATGATTATATTTACAACATTTACATGATTTTCTTGTTTGCTTTGTGTAGCTAGATGTTATTATATTTTGCAGTTCCTATTTTGTATTTTGTATGTGCCTTAGGACATTTGCCAATGTCCTTTGCCTATACTATTCTCTATGATTATGGATTTCACGCCAAACTTGATTGTTTCTAATTGTATGTGTATGTGGTATTTGAACATGCCTTGTATGCATGCTTTCTGGTTTAAGCGATATGTGCCCATGTCCCTTGTTTGTTTGGCCCCTTGGCCACTATTATATGTTTCTTTCTTCTTACCTTGTGTGCTTGTTGCTTGTCTGCTTTTCAATTATTTATAATGCCATGATCCACATCATGTATTATCTTGATTTCTTGGATATTATGATAGACATCATGCTTCATCCCTCCTTGACAACTAATAACTAACAACTAAGATTTCTAGTTCCAGTTTATTATATTGTGCATGCTATTACATTGTTATATGTATCTAGGCATACCCCTATTGATCTAATAATCTCTATTACAAACCATGTTATATCTTGAGATATCTTTTTGATTATCATTGATATATCATGTATTTTGTAGCATAACACACTTATAGGGCTCTTTCTTTCAAAGGCAATCATTGCACGGTCTTTATTCCTACCCTCATAAGAGGGGGAAACAAACAAGGGTTTTTTCATAGAGACCAGAACTCTTACCAATAAAATAATCAGCTTTTAGAAAACCCAGAATAGTATCCAAACTTCAACCTAAGTAGAATAGACTAGGTAGATAGTGATAATCACATAATAGTCATTAGAATAAAATTAGGATAATAACACCAAGATTGGACTACAACACTGGACAATAGGGTGTCCAATTTTGATGCTCCTGTCTAAATAGCAAAAAAACCAAATTTTCTAGAAATAGATAGAAAGGTAAGTACATTTATAGTTTTATTAGTGATAGTTTAGTTTGGAATCAGTAATTTCAATACAATTTTTCTTAGAGAATCCAATTTTGATAGCTCTTACTTCCTATTTTAGATTAGTTAGTTGATACAACTTCTAAATCAGAATCCATGTTTTATACACTAGTGATAGAGAGCAATGTGCATGGAACATTTGAATTATTTTCTTTTTGAGTTTAGTACATTATCTAGGTATTCTCAGTAGTTATGTGCCTTATTCTATTTGCATGTAGTTGGAATCATTTCTAAGTGGATTCCACATAAGCCTATTGCCCATTTTTGGAGTGGATTTCATACAAGCCTAATCTCCACCCTTTTCAAGTCGCCAAGAGTGGCCTAGTTTTTAGCACACATTCAACTATCCATGCCACATTGTTAGATTAAAAAACATTCATGGGCTTCAGGAGCTATCTCATACAAAACACATTCATACTAGTATTAGTTCATAGCTTCACTTCATGGGGTAATGATGTAGCTAAAGGACTAGCTAGCTTTTATATTCTTGAGCCACCTACTTAGAGGGATTAGACACATAGTCCAAACAGCAATTAACACACACATGATCACATAGGTTCACTTAGTGGATGATGATGGAGATAAAGGGCCAGTCTTTGCATTTTTGATCCATTCTCAAGGAATTGGGCACTCATATCCATTCATGATATTAATCTTAGTATAATATCATTCAGTACATACCTAGCATCATCCAGTATTACTTAGCAATATAATAGGTTTTGTATTGGTTCATGTACTCAATGAGGTGTATTCATTCCTTTCTCTTCCTATCTCTCTTACCTAGCTTTGTACATTATTATTTTAGAAGTATCTTATATATTAAGAAATGATCTACTTTTCATTTATCTTTTAGATTTACACTTCATAAGATGCTCTCTCTACACACACACAACTTCACCCTTGTAGGTAAGTTCAGGTATGCTTTTTATTTTTTATTTATCCTAGTATTTCACTTGGTTGCATCACTAGAATAAAGTTGGGGGGGGGGATGTAGTCATATAAAATGTGAAAATTGGTAACTTGAGTATGGCTTATGACACCTAACCCATAGGTCCCTCTTGCATTCTCTCATGACCCTTCTAGACATCTTTTTTCTTATTCCCAATGATCCGTAAACTTTGAAGACCTAATTATAGATTATCTAGGCTACATTTCTTGTGATAATTCCACCCCCCTAAATTCCATACCTTTAGGACAATAACACCTAACTTGGATTATAGCATCAGAACCTAGGGTCTCCATTTTTGGTGTTCCATCTAATTACATTTTTATCTCTGATGGTTATTTCCTTCTAGATCACATCCATCTTCTTGTCGGCCTAACACAAATAAATTTGACCTATGACATATAGATCTCTATAAAATCCCATTCAAATTTCATTTAGGAGTTTTCAAATATCATAAAGCAAGAAAGACTACTCTGACATATTTCCTTATTCTCTGCATACAGCCATCCAATACAGCCACAAGCTTATTCAAACCCTTACATCAGTCCTTAGCCACCTCAAGTACACCCAATTTTAGAATTTTGCATCTTCATTAACACAATTACATAAAGCACACCAAGTGGGAGAACTACATGTTTAGTGCATCTTACACAAACTAACCCCTCCCCCCCTTTCTCAATGTTTGTCAAAGTATAATGGAGTCTAGGGTTTGAAGACTAAATCAGATCGACAGGGAGTTATATGGACATTCATCATCCAAAATTTCATAGGTATACTTAGATAGAGATAGCAGACAAAACCCAAAAATATTAAGCCTTAAGGATAATAGTGATAAAAGAGGACTATAATGTTAGACCCTGGGGTATCCTATTTTGATGCTCCTATCCTTTCACAAAAAAATCTAGATCTTGATATATGGCATTGTCCCAGTATTGCATAACAAATTATAGACCCTATCTCAACCGTCTTAGTCCAGTTTATGCCAAGTTATATTTCTCCTCACTTATTACTATTTTTAGAAAAAATTAAATTACAATTAAATTATAAAAATTAGTAGCTTAATTATTCCAATATTATTTAATGATTTAAATAACTCAGACCCTTAACTAAATTAGGAATAATACTCTAATATTATCAAAACTGTTAAATTAGCTAGATAAAAGGTTTTATATGGTCAAAAAAGGCTAAAAGTTTTTGTTGCGACCAACACAACCCATTTTCAAATTTATAATGGAGACCCATTTATTTCTCAATTTTTTCTCTTTTACTCTCTATTTATTTCATGATCTTAAGACCTGTAATTAAATTCAAGCATAAGTGTTGTTTATCATGATCATTATATAAAACTTTGGTTTAAATTTATGATGAGCTAGCAATGGTTTGATTAGACAAGTGGCTTTCATTTTAAAATTGACTTTATTTTATCTAAAAAATATAATATTATATTAGTATATTAATTTTGTTTTTACATATCATATTCCAAAGTAAATAATCACATATATTTGTTATTACTCATAAGAAATTAAAGTGGACTGCACGATCTTTTCTACTCCAAGTTTTGTAGGGTCTTTATTGTGAAAATGTTATTTTAATCTCTTATGTAACACTCATAGTGTGATTCTTGAAAATCAACCTATCAAACCTTGTGACACTATGATAAACTTGTATATATCATGATGTTTTGGTCTATGTGGCTTATTCTCGTACTATCACATTGTAGGGTTCAAAGAGTCTATATTATAAATGATTACGATGATGTGACTATGAAAAATTATGCCATGTGTCTTCATCTCATAACCTCACACATCTATGTTTAAAACTCTAAGCTAATAGAAGTATGTGATCATGTCATGTGCCCTTCTTAAGTACAATCAGACATAATTAGATGTAATATATTAAATTTATTATAATTATGTGATGTGTCACCAAGTGGTCCTAACAATAAATGTAATAAATCAAATAGAAAACTTTGATTTTAAAAATCCATGATAGATCGACACCTATCCTAAAAAATCTCCCAAATAAGCATAAGCCATTAAATAAAATTTCAAATAGAAATATGACCATATTTTATCTTTAAGGAGTAATTAATTATCATGAATTATAAATTACAACACTGGGATCAGTGCTTATCATTGCAACTTACATGATTTGTAATCAAATAATTCACATAATTAAACATTTATAGTTATTTGATTTCTTCAACCCTTCTATAAAATCAAGTATTCACTTTGAAATAATATTTCATTGGTAACCCTAGATCAAATTTTATCTTTATCCTTATTTTTTATAGAACAAATAAATAATATAGAGAGACTACTTTTGATTCAAATGCCCTTTGTGGGTAATGTGCCCATTACTCATCGATTTAAGAAGAAATCAAAGAAACATGTGATTACAATGATAAAGACAACTTACCTCTCCACCAAAAAGGAATACATGGATGGATTTATTCCTATTATAGAATACATAGCTGAATAAAATAGGTCTAGATTCCCCTATTGTCAATGATTCTATATGATAAAAACATCCCTACTTTAGGTTATCTAACTACCCAAGAAAATAAGACAATTTAGTTTCTCAAAGAAGTGTTGATTCATGTTATATATAAGACAAATGTTCAAATCATAAAACATGATATGTTTGATAGTCAACTAAAATATTCAATGAGGAACTTGAAGATTAGGATCAATAATGCTAGTCATGGTGGAAGTAGTAAATCATAGGATTGAGCAGGTCCATGCAATTAATGAGTCATTCTAAGTTTCCTTGGAAGTACATATAAGTATTTTTGGGTTAAATGAATTCATTAAATAAAAAAACTATTATTAATTTTGATTTCATTGAATTTGATCACACATCATGTTCAGAAGCTCACAAAAGGAATAAATATCAAGAAAACATTGAGAAATGGAAGCAACTTGCCTCTCAGGTAGAGGATGAATCCTCTATAGTTATTTCACCTACCATTGTATCATATTGTTGGTATACATAACTATATAATTTAGTTGAAATGGTTTTCTCCTAGATATATTCTTCTATAATTACTGTTATGACATATTCTAGTATAAGATTTGGCTGAAAAGCCACCCAAAAATCAAAATGAGTGAAATGAAAGCATAACAAGGAAACCAAAATTGATAGAATAAATTGTATTCTATTCAACAAGATTTCTCATACAAAGCATTCAGATACTTATCTATTTAAAATGAGAGAAAGAGGTGTGTATATATAGGATATACCACCTAAGAGACTAAAAACACATGAAATGTGGGACAAAAGATAAAAAACCCCAAAGTAAGCTTAAGTAAGTGTGAAAAGGTCTAAGTAAGTTCTGTGAGTCAACAACAGATCGACTGACACCATGATAATAATTGGTTCCATGATTCAAATTCATGATAGTGCTAAAAAATATTAGTTCTTGATTTAAAATCTTCTTCAACCAACACATATTCTATCTAATTTAAAAAGGATATGCATAATTGTTGATCCTAATCTCTCACCTGAGCTACCATGGTACCGAGATTTTTATAACTATTTCCATAGTCATGTATTTCCCGCCAACCTTTCCAATAACCAACAAAAACTTTTCCTTCATATCTTAACACATTATATCCTCCTTGGAAACATGCTTTATTGAAAAGGCTATGATGGAATGCTTCTTTGTTGTTTATCTTTGAGAGAATCTAAGCTAGCACTAAAGGAGGTTCATGAAGGAATGTGTGGGGCCCATACCAATGGTGTAGTCCTAGCAAAGAAACTTCTCAAAATAGGTTATTAATTGCCAAAAATGGTGACAAATGCTTGTAATTTTATAAATAAGTGTGTTCCTTGTCAGTAACATGGCAACTTGATACATGCACCTTCCTTATCATTGCAATCGATTACAATACTATGGTCATTTTCAACATGGGGTCTTGATCTCATTAGGAAAATTAACCCAACATATTCAGATGGTCATAAGTATATATTGACTACAACTAAGTACTTTACCAACTATATTGGGGCCATTCTTCTCACTTATATTACCAAGAAATAAATAGCCAAATTCATCCATTACCATATCATCTGTTGATATGGCATCTTAACCTGTATTAAATCTGATAATGGTGAATATTTTGTGAACCAAGATGTGAAATCTCTTTGTGAAAAATTCAAGTTCAAGCACAAGAAATCCACTCCATATAACCCACAAGGCAACAGATAAGCTGAGGCATTAAATAAAACCATTCTAGCCATTTTAAAAAAGATTATCAATGATGTTAGTTGTAATTGGCACTCGCAACTCTTTCTTACCCTCTAGGCTTATAGAACCAATCATCACACCCAAAATTGAGCTACTCCATACTCCCTTGTTTTTGGCATTGAAGCTATCATCCTGATTAAGATTGAGATCCCATCATTAAGAATATCACTAGAGCACATTGAAGATGATGAAGACTTTAGATCCTCATAACTAAAATAACTAAAACTTATTGATGGTAAGCATTTGGATACCCTAGAAAACTTGTAGGCCTATCAGAATAGATTATGGAGAAGCTACAAAACACATTCTCCTTTGATAATTTGAGATTGGTGACTTAGTTTTGAAATAGAACCAGAAGAACATGAATGTTGAACCCAAAAAAAAAGGCAATTTTTAGCCTAATTGGTTATGACCATATATTGTCACAACAAACTATGGATCAAGAGCATATCGATTGGCTAAACATAATGTTGAATAACTTTTAGAGACCATGAACATCATACACCTTAAGAGATTCTATGCATGAACAAATTTTAACCATTATCTATAGGAGCCCTAACTTGGGGGAAACTTGTGTTGTCATAATTTTATCCCACCCTTTTATCTTACCTTGAACACATTTTATACTACCCTAGTCCACTGTTCATAAATCTCAATATTAAAGGCTTTGAACCCTTGACACTTTGAACACATTCTTCATCCCATTCTAGATTGTTCTATTCAAGAAGCATATCTTTATTATGTCTAACACATGTCATAAGCTTGAACATTTTTTATCCCTTGACCAATTATGATCTCGATTATGTCTCATAAACATTATGAACATCTTTAGCAATAGTTCTGTTGACCCAATTTTGCCCCTCAGGCAAAATCTCGGTCACCTCCTACACCTGCTTTGCATGGCCAGTCATTTCAGGTTGCAAGGTCCACCTTAAGGTTTCAACAGCTCCATTTCAGAGCATTGGTTCATTGGCCTCGTTCGTTGACGTTCATGGTAGCGAAAGACAAAGTCTTCAAACGTTCACAAGAAAAGAGAAGAAAAAATGGAGCATTTAACACTTAGGCAAAAAAAAGGGCAGACAAAATGCAGAGGGTGGCAAATTCGCCACCCACAACATGGGCGGGTAAAAGGAGACCACCTACACAAATGTAGAGGGTGGCAAAATTTCCACCCATAGCACAAACGAAGAAAGAAAGGCCGTCGACATCGGTTGACGTTGGCAAAACTGCCACCGTCGGCAGCTTACATCAGCCGACGTCAGGAAAACTACTGCCATCGACAGCTTATCGGCCAATATCGGTAGAATTCCTACATGCAGTCCATGCAGAGGGCGGCAAATTCACTGCCCACAATAGATGGCAGCAAAAATCACCTGCAGTGCACAAGAAAAAACTTGCCCAACTGCCGAAGGAGAAGACCAGCATGCAAAATGAGGCAACAAGCATGGTCTTGGTAGAATTGTGACATCAGCTACAGTGTTTTTTCACTCTTCCCACTTGACTTCTCTTGGCTCTTCTGATATAAATACATAGACTTAGTCATTTATTAGGATCTTCTCACACTTTTGTAAAGAGCACTGCTCTGCAAATTCTCCACCTGAATCAATAAAAGACAGTTTTTACCTCTATTTGGATGGATCTTTTTGTGTATGCATTGAATGTTAATCTGTGTCCAGTCATTGTCTCTTGATGCTCTCATAGGTTCAACACCAACAAACCTGTGATCTACAAAGCACCACTATCTGCTGCTGCCAGGAGTAGAGTTCTATTTTGGAGGTATAGAACAGGTGAGGTCACTTACAGTGTGTATTTCTTAGCACCTTAGTGAGTCCCTGTTTCTTGTGCTTTTCATAAGAACCTCCCTGACATCCCAGAGACCTGGTCTTTCTTGCCAGATCTGAGTGTATGTATGTTTTGTTTGGTCCTGAGTGTGGATGTGGGAAGGTCACCTATTTTTGGTGTATCACCTCTTTTAGAGTAGGTTGTTTGTTTTCATGTCTTTTCTCTCTCCCTTTTCATCCCCCCCAGTATATCTATATATCTATATTTTTTTGCACTGTCTGGAATAAACAAGATACATCAGAGGGAACTAGCCCATACCTAGAGACTCTCCTCTCCTGCTTCACCATCCCACAGGTGAGAGAGGGGTTTCCATGTTGTGGGGAGAGGGTAGGAATCTATTTTCCTGTCGCAGGGTGCACTTTCTAGCATCAACAGTTTTGGCACGCCTGGTGGGACCTCAAGTTCTATAACGCAGTAAAGTTCAGGATTGATGCTGGTCCTGATACAACAAATCAAGTTTATTCAGCATCTGGTGACTCCAAGTTAAATCTGTTGGTTAAGCAACCTGGTGCCACCAAAAATTATCACTTCTTGTATGTATACTTCTTTTGCAAAAAATCATGGGTTTTGTTTTCCTTCATGTGAAAATGATCAGACTTCAGATATTTATGCAATCCCCTCAAGTAGCTCTCCTAGCTGCCCTGCAACTATAAAAGAGGTGGCATTGGATTTTGAGAGGTAGACAATGGAAATTGATAGGCTGGAAGAGCAGCACAAGTATCAGCAGGTGCTGATGTATAAAGAGCAGTGCTTGTCTAGGCAAGCACATGCTTTGCAGTCCATGAAGGAGGAGGTAAAAAAATGGAGAAATCCATCTATCCAAGGCAGTCAACCTTGCGTACCCCCTCCTAACCTAAAGAAAACCCCCTCTTTTGCACCAAATCTATTTTACCAAATTGCACTTGCTCACTCCAACTCATCAAATACAGTTGCTCCCAATCCTGTGCGCCTGTCCTTCCAACACCAGATGGTATCAAAGCAACCTCCCATGAAAATCAATCTTTTCAACTCCTTAGATCAGGGTTCTTCCATTGAGAAAAATACCACCAGCCAGCACGCCCCTCTTCTAGAGGCTCCTCCAACGCACCAACAATGTTTTCCTTGCATTCTTCAGCCTCCCCAGGTTTTCTAGCATGATGTGCAAATTTCAAGTTGGAGGAAAGAATGTCAAAGACCAGCTCAGAGCTTTAAAGAGGATCATGCTAGCCACCTCCAAGAAAGACTCTTCCAGGAAAACTTAGCCAGACAAATTGAAGACTTAGAAGTTAGGATGAAGCTACTCCTTGAAAAAGAGTTAAATTTTTCAGACCTCGTGAAAGAGCCTCAGGTCCTTGTGGAAAACAAAGTTGCTGCCTGTTCACAGGAGCAAGATTCAAATTCAGGGATCCTAAATTGGGGGAAGACAGTGGAATCATGGGGCAGCAAAGAGGAAGAAGAAAAGCAAGGTTTTTCCCAAAACCTTGAAGAAGCTGAAACTGTGTCTGCCTATGATGATACTGGCAGCCTCCAAGAAAAGTTTTTCCAAGAGGATCTGGGTAAGAGAATAGCAGATTTGGAATTCAAAGAGATTTTTCTCAGCCAATGTGTGATGGACGGTTCAGACCAAACAACATATTCCATGCCTGAACACACCTCACTTACACATTTCTAGGAGAGTTATCAAGCTGCCCCTGATATTGATGAAGTGTTGACCAAGTGGAGGGAGGAGAATCATTTGATTCTTGCTCAAGGGCTACCCCTTCTCCCACATATTTTCTCCACTTCGTCCCTTCTCGAAGAAGAACCTATTTTGTAAGAGGCAGGTGAGGGGCAAAAGATTCAATCTGTAAGTCTTTAGGAGGCTGTTGTGAGCAACAACAAATAAAAAATCATCATTGACACTCTTTGTGAAGACCTTATCAACAGTGGAGAAGATGCAGGCCTTGCGTATATGTAGATGTTCTAGCAATTCAAAGAGGAACAAATGCAGGGTAAGCTCTCTTCTCCTCTGTCTGATGAACTTCCTTGCTATTTTGATGAGGATGACTACATTGAAGAACCTGAGTTAGAGGAGGATCAGGAGAATATTCTTGAAAATCTAGAGAACCTGATCAGAAAAGAGGAAAATGAGAAGTTTGTCTTCGTGGAAGAATGCCTTAAAAATTTGAGCTTTAAATAGATAAGTGAAGTCTTGTGGGATGAGCAATCATTTTGTGAGCCCCTTTTAGACATCACCACATTTGCCCTTCTTCAAGAAGGCCAAGAGGAAACAGAGGACGAGTCTGACAGAATTTTTAGCGAGGCAGAGGGAAACGAATCAGACCATGATACATCACAGAAGAATTGTGCAGATTAGGAGGCTTACGGTGATAAGCCGACAGCCATTGACTTCTTGGTAAGGAGCACCAATATCAAGAACCAACATTTAATAGGCCTCCAAGGACAATCAAGGTACGTATATATCGAAGGCATGTTTGAATATCCACTCGGTTCCCAGCCAACTCAGGTGACAGGCAGGAGGAGCAAGTCACCATCTCTCTTTTTCTTTCAGCTACTTGCCTGTCACGATAAGTCTCTTCACCAAGAAGGGGACTTGAGAAATTTTCCTTTCAATCTAGGAGGGATGCAAACATTCCTGGTTAGCTGTATATAATAGTATGCTTTCAGTTGTTTTCCCTGTTTTTCCTAAGTGCAGTTTGTACAGTTAGTTATTTTTAGTCTTGTGTGTTTCCCTTTGCGTGTGGGGGTAAATTTTGTATATTTTGACTCTGGGATCTTGAAAGCTGTTGAGAACTCTCTTCAAAGTTACCATCCGACTCTGCACCCAATGGATATGCAAGGCAACTGGGTTCTAAGCATAGCAGGCACGCTTCCCCTGTGAGTCACCAATTTGTTGACCCAATTTTGCCCCTCAGGCAAAATCCCGGTCACCTCCTACACCTGCTTTGCATGGCCAGTCATTTTAGGTTGTAAGGTCCACCTTCAAGTTTTGACAGCTCCATTTCAAAGCATTGGTTCATTGGCCTCATTCGTTGACGTTCATGGTAGCAAAAGACAGAGTCTTCAAACGTTCACAAGAAAAGAGAAGAAAAAATGGAGCGTTTAACACTTAGGCAAAAAGAGGGCAGACAAAATGCAGAGGGTAGCAAATTCACCGCCCACAACATGGGCGGGTAAAAGGAGACCACCTACACAAATGTAGAGGGCAGCAAAATTGCCGCCCACAGCACAAACGAAGAAAGAAAGGCCGTCGACATCGGTCGACGTTGGCAAAACTGCCACCGTCGACAGCTTACATCGACTGACATCGGGAGAACTGCCACCATCGACAGCTTATCGGCTGACATCGATAGAATTCCTACATGCAGTCCATGCAGAGGGCAAAAAATTTTCCACCCACAATAGATGGCAGCAAAAATCACCTACAGTGCACAAGAAAAAACCTGCCCAACTGCCAGAGGAGAAGACCAACACGTAAAACGAGGCAACAAGCATGGTCTTGGCAAAATTGTGACATTAGCTACAGTGTTTTTTCACTCTTCCCACTTGACTTCTCTTGGTTCTTCTGATATAAATACACAGACTTAGTCATTTATGAGGATCTTCTCACACTTTTGTAAAGAACACTGCTCTATAAATTCTGCACCTGAATCAATAAAAGATAGTTTTTACCTCTATTTGGATGGATCTTTCTGTGTATGCATTGAATGTTAATCTGTGTCCAGTCATTGTCTCTTGATGCTCTCACAGGTTCAACACCAGCAAACCTTTGATCTACAAAGTGCCACTGTCTGCTGCTGTCAGGAGTAGAGTTCTGTTTTGGAGGTATAAAACAGGTGAGGTCACTTATAGTGTGTATTTCTCAGCACCTTGGTGAGTCCCTGTTTCTTGTGCTTTCTATAAGAACCTCCCTGGCATCCCAGAGACCTGGTCTTTCCTGCCAGATCTGAGTGTATGTATGTTTTGTTTGGTCCTGAGTGTGGATGTGGGAAGGTCACCTGTTTTTGGTGTATCACCTCTTTTAGAGTAGGCTGTTTGTTTTCATGTCTTTTCTCTCTCCCTTTTCATCCCCCCTAGTATATCTATATATCTATATTTTTTTTCACTGCCTGGAACAAACAAGATACATCAGAGGGAACTAGCCCATACCTAGAGACTCTCCTCTCCTGCTTCACCATCCCACAGGCAAGAGAGGGGTTTCCATGTTGCGGGGAGAGGGCAGGAATCTATTTTCCTGCCGCAGGGTGCACTTTCCAGCGTCAACAAGTTCTACATAGCAATTCAACCAATATAGTCTTATATAATTTTTAGACAAGTGAACAACTGCATCTTCTTAGTTTAAGTATTTATTGTTATTTCCTATTTTATCAATAACCTCATTCTCACTAATTTTTGAGCATGTGACATTGCAACCATCTTAGCTATTTTATTAGAACCTCTACTCTCAGGATGTGCATCTCTTTGACTAGATGGTCCCACCTTGTGCATATTTTATCCCAAAAACACTAAAAACATTATAAATACTTTAAAAATACCGAAAACATTAGAACATGATCCATAAAATAATAAAAACATTGTCTCATGCTTCTATACATTTGTACATTCTCATTCTACTATGATACACTTGCCATTTTGCAAACACAAAAACATCAATTCATTTCATCTTGTCTCATGCACTTGCCATTTTGAAAGATCATTATTTCTCATCTCATCAGATTATTATTTGCCAAACCATTCTAATTTTTTTATCATATTTTTCATTTATTCTATAACATTAATCATGTTGGTCTCATCAGCATTTTTCTTATATCCCATTTCCTGAGAGAACTACATTTGGCCTGAAGTTCATGTTGGAACATGCATCCATGGAACTTTGTAGGTAGCATCCACTTATCTGATACATCTAGAATTAGTTCGATCAACCCCTTCCTTTTCTTCTCTTCCCCCCTTTCTTTTATCATTGTTCCTTTTTAATTAAATAACAATTGTTGTGTCATTATTCTTTGTTATGATGTAGTGAAAAGTAACGCCTATACTGTACATGCATGAACATTTGTCTTTAAACCACACTTAATTGGTTTTTGTTTGTATGTGTTTATTTGGGTTTTCTTGGTGTTTTGTTATGTTTTATTAGTGTTTTGTTTTGATTTCACACCTCTCTTTTTATTTCTTTTCTTTCTCTTTTTATTACTTTTTGTCTCATCTTAGTCTTGTGTTTCCTTATTTGTTTTTTTTGTTGATCTCATTTGTGTTTCAGAACATCTTCATGATTCACATGGATCTCAATTATTTATATCTTGATCTTATGTTATTACGTTGTTCTTAGACATTTTGTTTATTTTATTGTTGTTGGTGTCTTGTTTTTTCTATTTTATTTTTATTTTCTCTTTTATGTTCAAGAATGCCTTGATGGTCTACATGGATCTTGATTATTCATATATTGGTCTCATGTCGTTAAGGCATTCTTGCCTTTTGTTTTTAAAATTTTTTGTTCCTAATTAAGATCCTATCTTAATTTCAAGTTAGGTTCATTTATGTTTATCCTTTTCTTTGTTTTGGCTTTTTTGTTTAAATGTAAATTATTGTAACTCTGGTTTTGGTCATTATTTTACCATTATATTTAGTTATAGGTATTCACATTTGAAATGGCTCAACATAATTTGAATCTTATGTCATTCTAAGTTATTCATACTTATGATGCCTAATTTATTTTTCTATAGCAAGCACTTTGTGCTTAGGTCTCAAAGTCTGAATGTCAACATCAGCTCTGATGAATGATTCTCAAAAATACTTTGCAAAACCTAGGCTCATGATATGGAATTAGGCTTCTAGGTAGCATGAATTTTAGGCTTCTTTGTCTATGCTTAGATGTGCATCTCTTCACATACATTATAAGTCTAATAAAATTCTTGGTCATTTTTCATCACTCCTCATTCCATACTCTCCCAAACTTGGGTGAACTACATTGGCCTGAAGTTCATGTTGGAACATGAGTCCATGGAACTATGTACATAACACTTAATTTATATTGAGGTCATCTCAGCTATCTCCATTCTTTTTTTCATCTCTCTCATCACTTTTTGCATTCTCATATGTGTGTTCTTATATGGCCTCCCATTACACCAGCACATGTACATTTGCAACCACTCACTTTAACCTATCTTTTGGGTTATATCCTTGAGCTATTTTTCTTACCAATTGCCCATGATAGGGCCCAACATCTAAACCATGTCTAAATCAAATCAGCTATATAGGGGCAAAATCATTATTTATTCTTCATCAATGATCAAAATTTTCCCTATTGGGGCAAAACTATCTTATCACGATCAAATAGACTCTATTAGAGTACTTATTATATTATCTTTAGAGAACCTATTATAGTGGTGCTTCCCTTCATGAAGCAAAATTTTCTCTCTTTTCCTCTAATTCCAAGATCTCTACATTAAAGCCCATGATGGTAATATTTAGTGTGCAACTTATCTCAATATTGATCAATGTTGTAAGTGCACAACTTGTACTCTCAAATTGGGTTCATTTATAGTGTGTCCCTTATGTTTATGGATTATATCTTTCCCATTCCACCTATCTCTGGGACCTATTATACTTATAATTATATTTTTATCATTTATGGTAATCATATGTGCAAGCATTAACTCATTTGGATGTGATCTATTCCATGGGTTAACCTCTCACTTTCTCTCTCTTTCTGAGAGTCCATCCTTTTCTTCCATCCTAGTATGTCCTCTCGAGGGGGCATCATGGGTCTATTCTAATTTATTATTGACATCTCTTTTATTTGAAAAGATGTTACTTCACTTTAATGTCTTGTTATGCCTTCTCAAATAGGGGCAAAATATAGACATCCAATTCCTAACACCATTTATGTTGAAATTGTCAATCTTACTCGAATTGCACTCAAATGCACATTTTAGGTCAAAATACATAAAATACCCTAAATGGTTTAAAATTGTCACTTACAAGTTCTAGTTTAGGTCAAAGTATCCCTAAATAGGGCAATGCATTTTATGGGTCAGCTAACTTTGATCAGATCATTTCGAGTCAAAATGACAAATTTTCCATTTAATGCTCTGGATCACTCTTTTCTTCTAATTCATTGGTACACATCACGTACCTTTGTTATTTGGTTTTGGCAACATCCTAAATGGGAATATAGATCTAGTGTATCTAACATCACCTTCCAATTCCTTTATAGTTAAATTATGACCCAGTAATATGACTTTTTGACCATTTTGATTAATTGTGCACCAATTTCCAAAGACTTGCACTAAACTTGATTAAAATTACTTAAGATAATTAATCCAATTTAAGAACTTAAGTAAGATTTCCATATATATTTTAGAATATCTCATTATTGGAAATTGATTATTAATATCTGCATCACCTAGTGACATCATCTATGGGGTGGCATCCATCAAGCCATAAGTGCATAAAATATCTAGATTATGGGTCACCCATGCCTAGTTAATGCCTCTCATGCCTCTTTAATACTTATTTATCTTAAGGATATTTATGAGTTTAATTCTAAATATTAGGATTATCCATGACCACACATCTCAATCTCGAGATGGAAGGTCATGGTTGAACCTAACTAATCTCAAAAATCTATAAATAGAGAGGCCATGGACATGAATTTTAAGCTTGACTATTGCAAAGTTATAATGTTAAATTGTTTCCAAAATCCTTTGCATTTGATCATTGATTTTGTATGTAAGATTCATTAATAGGCTAGTTTAGTGATTTGAAATCATGAGCCTAGGTTTTATGGAGTGTTCTTGAGACATTGGAGGATTTTACCACCTTTGTTGACAAAGACAAGGATACTTGATCAAGGGAGAACATGCTTTTGAGCCACATGGGCATGGTGAATCCATTTGGGAAGGTAATATGATGTTTTCTTTCTTTCATTTGTTTCTTGCTATCCTTTGTAATTCCCATAGGAATAGATAGGCTTAGTTATTTCTTTATGAATTTTTCATGATTTATGAACTAATATTTGACTAACTTGCTTTGTGATCCTTTCTACAAGAGGAGACTCATGACTATGTTGATGATTATTGTTTCATGTTTTTCCCTTCCCAATTCAAGTAACAAGAGGTTATCATACTTGCTACTAGGGTATTAGTTGAGTTACTACTAGGGTAGACTATATTCACCTAGGTACCTATTCTCTTAATGTAGATATACATGGAGATATAGGGATTTAGGGTCCATTGGAGGTACAACATTAGTATCAATCTTGTTCTACACTATTGGGCCTATGAACACATCTAGGTTCTGAGGTTGATGGGGTTGCCATGGGTGGGCTACACTCAGATACATTTCTTGATTGATTACATAAGGTTGAGAGCTAACTTTGTTGTTTTTGGTGCAGGGGAATGCACATATGATGTAGATTGGTTTAGGGGTACACTAGATGCACTAGTGATTAGAGATATTACATGGATACCATTTGTTTATTTTCTAATATGGCCTAGATACAAGAGGCAGACATTCTCCTTGCAGAGTTATAGGTGGATCCACAATAGGAGGGATGGGGAGGTAGAGATTATTCCATTTAATAGGGTTCATATGTAGTTCAACTTGGTTCAAGGTATTTTAGGTGCATTCTCCAGATACAAGCATAAAGACTCAGAGATTTTATTATTAGAGCCACATCCTATAAGGATACTACTAGATCATAAAGAGTTACTAACCAGACCATATATAGATGACATCAACTTTTTAATTGGGTATATGGCATGGTATCAAGCTTTATATATGACTATATATTTTGGTGATGATGATGGTGGAAGGAGACTAATGGATATGGGAATGATTAGGAGAGGGGGTCAGAGGGCAAAAGTATAGGGGGATAACCCTGATACATAGACATGAGTGGTTCTAGCTACAACACAAGCATAATTGGTATCATTATATGGGTAGGTGGCTACATTATAAGGTCAACTAGCCACTATGATAAGTAAGAGGTATGAGGCTAAAGCTACACTATCCCAAGTCACCCGATGCTCTAAGATAGGTTGGAGGATAAGTAATAACACCAATAGATACAATAGGGACCATTGATATGCAGAGTTACATAGCCACCATACAAGAGTTACAATACTATGAGGCTATATTCTTCAATCACTGCCCAGTAAAGACCTGATGGGGCAGGTATAGAGCTAGGATAGTAGGTGGTGTAGGTGTAGTGACACCTAGTCATTCGGTCACATCTACATCTAGATAGGTAGGTACCTCATGATAGGTGCTAGGAGGTAGCGGTGTAGTAGGGGCTAGTAGTAGTGGTGTCCCATGGACATAGAGGATATAAATGTGATATGGTATTTTACTTTTATATATCATTTTGATTCTTGTTTGTGAGTCAATGTGGTGAGATGTATATTTTGAGAGAGAGAGACATGTGTATCTATTGTATACATTATGATGTTTATTTGACTCATGAGTTATGATCTTTATTTATTGCTCATGTTCATGGTATACGATTTTCATTAATATTAATGCTTATGATGTGATGATTATATTGATTATGGATTATGCTTATGTTATGGATGCTAGGCATGAGATGGATTTTATTTATGGTTATTCTTTATGCCATCCTAAATTTTAATGAGTATATGCTTCATTATTTAGATTTAGACATGCAGTGAAAATGGTTGATTGCTTTATTGCTCATGGATGCTATGATGTTATTATGCTTATTATGGTTATGATTATGGTTATGTGTTTGTTTATGACACACATGCGTATATGCTTCTTGTTAATTTATTTTAAGATAAAACACATGAGGTAAGTTAATTAACAACACTAGATGGGATAACAAAGAATATAATCAAGAGATAAACATCATAATGAAAATATCAACTAGTCATGGGAGGACAAGAAGAGGGCATGATGCTTTTTCTCTGAAAAAGACTAAAACAAAACTGAATTTGGATTAGCTTAATGAAAATAAGCCCTTCAAATTCTTTGTATTATCATTCATTAGTTGGTTAAAAAAAGTGTCTAGATCACATAATGCTAAGTAAGCTCAAAATCCCTTGATTTTAGTGTATAAGTGGGGATGGATGAAATTTGAATCTTCATGTGAGACTAGCATGCCTTTTCTATATATTTTCAAAGATTTAGTATAAAAAATTATATGTCATACAAAGTGTAGACTAATCGATGTAGGAACTCTAATCATGAGAGCTGATTGTGACTTTCAATATTTAGTTTGCTTATGAGAGTTGATTGTGGCTTTTAAAATTATTATATTTGCATTTTTTTATTTATAATGGGTCTTTTGCTTATTTTCTTAGGAGGGTCAAGGAAGTTGATTGATGTGGGAAGCTTCTAAGAAATTTCTTACTTTGACAAATGCCTTACTCAACCATATTTCGATAGAGTGGTCTAATTTTGTGTGCTTTGTTTAATGCTATTGATAGTTATCCTTCAAGGGCACTGTCTACTTTACGTTGAACAATTTTGAATATGTTTTCAACAATTTTCCTTCAAGGGAGAAGTTTACATATGCTAGGAATGACCCATTATTTATATTGCTAGGGATTTTCTTTTTTTTGATTTGATTGATTTTTCTTGGCATAGACTTGTTTAGGCTAGTTTAAGGGTTCAACTTTATGAAGGCAAAACTAGAAGCACAAGAAGGTTGATTAGGTATAAAATAAGTTTAGGTGACAATGATCATGGGAACCCATCTTGAAAAGGGGGTAGAAAATACCATGAGAATTATACCATGGGTAGACCCATAGTACCCATTGTTTAATATTAAGCTATGACTGTGACGGATAATCAAATGATTTATTTTTAATCAATTTCCCCTAAAATAGGGAGGTGAATGTGGTTGAAAGAAATGGATGAGATTAAATTAGAACAAAAGGTAAGCTTGATCATTCTTAACAAAATAATGGATGCAAATGTGAAGCATTGAGGGGCTTAGGTTCTAGGTTTCCCTTAAGAGAGGATAACTGGTAAGCTCCTGATCCATACTTATGGGCAATGATAGAGGGTCTAAGCCAATTAAAAACAAACTTGACCCACTTGATTTTCTCCATATTGGTGACATGTTGATTTTCCTTTAGGATGAGGTTTCTGATGTTGAATTCTTGCACTCTAAGGTATTTGTTATAGGCATGCTTGATGTGCTCTTGATAGACATGAATATGGGTAAGGGATGTTAATCTATTCTAATCAAGTAGCTCAAATAGGGCTAAGCGGTGTTGACGATAATCATCCTTAGAAATGAGATCTTGTAAAGATATGTGAAGAGAAGGTATTTGGACTTTGAGAGGCAAGATGATCTCCACTCAAAACATAAGAGAAAAAGGGGTAGCACCCATAGGGGTTATAATGCTAGTATGATATGACCATAAGGTGAAGGGGATGTGCAAATTCCAATCTCAACTAGATACATTGACCATTTTAATGAGCATGTTGTTAAGAGTTTTGTTAGAGGCCTCAACTTGTCCATTAACTTTAGGGTGATAGGGCGAGGAGAAGATTAACTTAATGATTAATGTGTCACATAGACCTTGGACTTGTTTTTTCTTAAAATATTTACCACTATCAGTGATAATTTTGTGAGGAAAACCAAAATGGTAGATGATGTGATGGTTGATAAAGCCAACAATATTTTCTACTTTGGTCGAGACTAGAGGAATAGTTTCTACCCATTTGGTAAATATTCGGTCGTAGTGATGATAGAATGGTGTCACTATGAATAATGGGGGTTAATTTTTCCAATAAGGTCTATACCCCATTGTGAGAAGGGCTAGAAGTCAATGGAAATACAAAGACTATGGTTAGGTGTATAATGCAAATTGGCATGTTGTTGACATTTAAAACACTTTTTCACATAATCATAACAGTCTTGGTTAAGGTTGGGCCAATAATAGCCAAGGTGAAGGATGAATTTAGCTATGGAGAGTCCACTGAAGTGTCCCTCATACATACCATTTTGCATTTCCTTGATAGCGTGAGAGGCTTCATGACTGCATAGGCAATAGAAGAAGAGACCATCAAAGCCATGTTTATAAATAATTCCTCCCATAATGGTATAACATGAGGTACTCTAGATAAATACTCTTTAAATGAACATTCCTAAAAAGGCTATAAAGAATGATGGTAAGGTTGAGGTAGGTGAAGGTCTATTGATACCAAAGGTCAAGTTGGGTCTCTTCCACATTGAAAATAGTGGGAGAGTCTAGTTTGACATAGGAAGGATGGGTAAGTCTGTGGATAATGATAGATATTTTGAAGTTAAAGGGTGTAGATGGGATCTAAGAGGAAAAAGAATCCATGGTATCGGTAAACTTATTGGTAAATCATGGGGTTGACTAAATGTGGTAGTGTTTAAATGATGCTAAGAGTTCATCAACTAGTTGTTTTTACTATTGTAAAACATCATTCTTACATTGGTAAGAGTTGTTGATTTTATTGAACACAAGTTGGGAGTCACCAAAGATGTTGATTATTTTGAATCCCAAGGCTAATGAATCTAAAGGCCTATCACTAAGGCTTCATACTTGGACATATTGTTAGTACATTCAAAATCTTGCTTGAAGGACAAAGGAAGAGTTTCACCATCAAAGGAAATAAGGATGATACCAACTCCCCCACCATGTTGACACTTTGATCTATCAAATTACATGGTGACCTGATAGGGGAAGTCCACTTAAGAGAGGGTTGTGATGGACTCATTAGGAAACTCTAGAGGAGGAGGTTGATTGTCTGTTAATGGTGCTTTGGCCAATTTGTCATCAATTACTTTCCCTTTAATTAACTTTTTTTTAAGGAACTCAAGGTAAAACTGTGCTAAAATCATGATCCATTTGGCCATACCTTGGTTTTGGTATGGCTTGGAGTGTAGGTACTTGAGTGGGTCAGTATTTTTTATGACATAGGTTTTGTGGTTAAGTAGGCAGTGGTGAAGTTTGGTGGCCACAAAGAATAAAGCTAAGAAAAGTTTCTCAGTGTGGGTATACTGAGTCTCATACTTTACAAACATATGACTAATGTAGTAGATAGCTTGTTATTTTTGTTTTTCATCCTGATGAGCAAGCATTGCTCATAAGGAGTGGTTAGTGGTGGAGATATATAGGTAGGAATTTTGCTCATCCTTAGGAGGGGTTAGGATACGTGGAGACAAAAGGTACTTTTTGAGTGAATCAAAGGCCTTCTAACAATCGATATTCCACTTAAAAGAGACATCCTTATTCAAAAGTGGTGGAAGGGTTAGAATTGATCAAAAAGTTGGGAGATAAAGAGATGGATGGATTGGAGCTTCCCCTAAAAACTATGAAGTTGCTTGAGGTTGATAGGAGGAAGTGTATACACCTAAATTTGGCCACTGATAACCTCCAATCAGGGTTTTAATCAATTTCCACCTAAAATGCACAATTTGGCCTTAAAACACTAAAAAATGCTAAATGATGTGAAACTAACATATTCAAGTGCTGATTTTGGATAGGGTATCCCTAAATGAGGTAATGAAATTTATAGTCTATTTAACTTTGATAAGATCATTTTGAGTCAAAATGCCAATTTTGTACTTAGGTGCTCTGGATTGATCTTTCCTATCAAATATATTACATAAGACATGTGACTTTGTTATTTATTATTGGTAACATCCTAAATGGGAATACAATTCAAATGCATCTAACATCACCTTTAAATTTCAATCCAATCAAATTTTGAACCAATAACAATGCATTCTGATCAATTCGAGTAATTTGTGCATAAAGTGCTTAAACATGCTTAAGAGCTAATTAAACCAAATTATAGCCTAATTAATAATTCCATGGAAACTTGTTGAAAACTTATTTTGGAAATGACTATTGAATAAATACATCATTAGGTGACCTCATTTCTTGGGAAGACATCCCTAGGACATAAATGCCACAAATATCAAGATTCATGCCCTCCATGCCTCATCAATGCCTTCCATGTTGCCCTCCATGCCTATTAATTTCCCCTTATTCAAATGTCATGATGAGGATAATTATAAACTTAATTAAAAAAATTGAATTAATCTTCAACCACACGTCTCAATCTCAAGATGGATGGATCAGGTTGATTCTAGACATTCTCAAAAATCTATAAATAGAGAGGCCATGAACATCATTTCTAAACTATTTTGGTGTAAATTTATAATGCATAAATATCTTCAAGAAGACATTACAATTAGTGTTGACATTCCAAATTGATTCCAATCCAAGCCAAGCCATAAGCCAAAGGTGCCAAGGAGAGATGGAGGTAGACAAGCTTCCATTGCCAAGAACTTCAAGAGCACAAACCGAGCAAGCCACTACAACAAGCATTTTAGAGCATCCACAGAAGGTAAAAGAGGGTTTATTTTGCATTTTAGTTGTGTTTTATTCATGTTTGTTAACTAAGCTCTCCCTAGTGTCTAGACCTAGATATTTTATGTTAGTTAGTGTGTTTCTTTCAATCTGTTTTCATTTTGAAACTAACACCAAACTAACCATCCTTTCTTGAGTCAAATTCCTAGATCCACATATGGCATGCCCAGTGGGACTAGATACATCACACACATGAATAAAATCATTTTAAATCTTTAAAATATTCATTTGGACCAATAAAAATTCTTGTAAATTAATTTTCTAACTTTATTTTTCCATTTTTGTTTGGCACAGGTTTACATAGTAATTGACAATAGCTAGTAAGACCAACATCAGTTGGATAGCTTAACCGATGTTAATTATTAAAATTGACATCATTTAGATACATATTATCGGTCACATTAGTATAATTTATGTCGATTAGATAACCATAATCAATTATAAAATGTAACCGTCATCGATTAGAAAATGTAACTGTCATCAGTTATATAACCGACCTTGGTCATTGTGTTTTTATTAAAACACAGACCCAAGAGCTCTTTTTTAAAGTTCATTATTTCAAACGTAAAAGAGCTTCAAGGCTAAAGGAAATGATAACATTTTTTTGGTAGGACCAAGCTTGACATTTGCTAAAAACATGTTTAGATCACCTTTTGCATGCTTAAAAATAAATTAGGAACCTTGTTTTTGTGTTTTAAAAAAATAGATGTTTATGGTGAAGGTTTTCAAAGTTTGCAACTAATACCAAGGGTTCAAATGAACACCACCCCATTTTCCATTTGGGCTTAAAAATGAACTCACCTTTTCAAAGCTTTTTGTGTTTACTTAGTTGTTTAGATTAAATTTTCATTTGGGAAAAAAAGGGATGTTGTGTGTATACTCTTCCATTTTTCCCCGTTAGGGAACCCTTGGAATCAAAATCACCATTCCTATTATAAGTAGCTTAGTCCAAGGCTTAGAAAGCAATTCATATAAATCACTCCCCAAAAATTCATCAAATTTTAGGTGACCTTAAAAATTACCCTAAAGTCTTTCTCTTAGTCTTTTATTTTCATGCAAACTTGGCTTGCGAGGGAGACGTCATTACCTCTCACAAGTTCTTTAGGGAAAATTTGACCCAGGGTTTCATCTCCCAAAATTGACTTCACTTCCTCCTTTGGAGTTTCACATGAGACATATCTACATTCAAACATTGCACTACACTGAGCGAACATAAGGATGTAGTGGTTGTAAAAAGGACTAGACCTTTTTACAACTAGCCAATGCCTTGGTCACCCAATTTTCATTATTTTCTTTTACATTGTTTGGCATGAAAGTCATTGTGCAATTGATTCCCCTAGATGATCAAAACCATGCTAATTTTAGTCAACCCCATTTTTCCATACCCTTGCTAAGATTTGGATGGTTATATTTAGAGTATATTAGTCATTTTTTCTTGGTATGTTTTGAGACTAAAAATTGTTTGTTTGTTCATAAATCCATGTCAAAACCAATTTTTCTATACGTCACTCTTTTTTCTAAAGAGGCATTATGCTGGTCATTTTTCACTACACTTGTGCCTTGAAAATTTTGCTAAACTTGTTTGTGTATATCATTTGAATTGAGGAGGGTAGTGTTATGTTGCCCAAATCATGTCAAAACATTTTGAGCCTTTTAAGTCTTTGAAGCATAACATAGATCACATAATTTGAGCATGATTACACTATTAGGCTATTCAATTTATTTCAAGATTTTTTTCAATTGTATCATAAACCATTTTGTGTATACCATTTGGACCTTTGTCTTGTGCCATCATGTTGTCCAATCTTGTCTAGCTTGTTTGGTCAAATCCTAGTGTTCACCATTGAGTTTTCAATTAGCCTTATCAAGTTTGGATTCAAACATTGATTGATTTATATTTAGGCCTTAATTCATGGGCCTGATACACCAATCTTTCTCTTTTAGGTTGCATAACTTTGGTTAATCAGTTACCTAATTTTGAAAACTATTGATGGTTTGTTTGTTCAGTACCTATCCTTATCATTATTTGTTGCTTTATTTGGAAAAACACAATATTTCTTCAAATAACCTTTTATCTTATGCCTTATGCCAACTTATCATGTTTATGTTTGATTCCATGTGTTGGGTCTATGTCAAATTTGTTTCCAAACTTATTAGATTAAATCAAATTACATTAGCCTTTGTTTCAAGTCTAGATTTTGATTTTGTTTGGATAAAAGTCCTAGCATATGCCTATTTGTTTGAGCCTAGATTTTGACTTGACATTTGGACAAAAGACCTCGTAACTTAAATTTTTTCCTTTCCTAGTTTAGACCTTATTTGGAACACTTTGACCTAGACCTTTAGCATGCTAGTTTTTATTCAGATGCTTGACCTTTTATGTGTATGACATTTGACATTAGATGTTTGACGTTAGGCTATTTTATGCTAAGTCTTAGAAAAAATCATTTTGGAGAAACAACTCCACTTTCAAACCACATTGGAGATACAACTCCACCCCTTTGACCAAGTTGGACCAAGTTTGAACCGTTTGTCCTTTGGATCATTTTTTAGGGTTTTTAAAACTCTAAGCCTTTTTTTTTAGAGATTTCATAATTTATATGGATATGTCTCACTACACTTATGGTGGAGTCATGTGTAATCCAACTTATGATATAATGGCCACAAAAAATCCCATTAGGAACCCCTATAGAGAAAGATTTTCTAAGGAGTTTTATTATTCTCCCTACAATACTTCATATGGGGAACATAGTCAAAATCCACAAAATCCAAATCAAAACCTTGATTGGCATGAAGAGGCTTGTGAGGAGGAATTTGAAGACCCAACTATAGATAATCTTATTTGGGATATGGATCCATACCCTCTTTACAATAATTATTATGTGGAACATAGTTAAGAACCAACTTATGAGCCAAATCATGACTGGGATGATATGGTTTATGAGGAAAACTCAGATGCTTTGGCTTATGTGAGTAATCAAGCTCTACCACATCATACCATTTCTATTCCAAGATAAGAATGTCACACCCTTCCCATACCAAGACCTCATCCTTTGGTTTGTGCGAACAACCAAGCTCCATAATGCCCAACCATTTCTATATCAAGTTCTCAACCTTTAGTTTGTGTAAGCAATCAAGCTTCACAACACCCCTTCATCATTTTAGGACCTAGTACTTTGGCTTGTATGAGCAATCAAGCCCTATAACACCCTATCATTACCATCTCAGGACTTTATCTTTTGGTTCATATGAGAGATCATGATACCCAAGGCCCTATCATTATCCAACCACAAGCCATTCCTCATCCAGTGTCAATCCTAACCAAATCTCAACCCATCCAATCATTCAAAGACCAAGCTATGTTTAAAAATGGTATTTTCTAGCTCATTAGAAACCAAGGCCAAGAGAACCAACCAATATAAAATGCTTTTTGTTAAAACAACCACATATGATTAGACAACCTATGATAAATCACCTATTGATCCTATATCAGTTATCAAGGAGTCTCACTCTGACAAGCTAGTCTTTGTTGAGTCACTTCTTAATGATTATAACCACCTTTGGGCAAATCATTACCTCGACCATGTGCCTATTTTTCAAGAGCCTCCTACTAAAAAACCAGTCTCCAAGGAGTTGTCTCTTGACCTTTTTCCCATCCTAGAGAAGTCTCTTTGATAAAATAATCTTAGTGGATCCCAACATGCCATTATAGGTCGTTACTTATCCAATACTAATAATTCAATAAGACATCATTGTAATAAAGTACCTGTCAGATGAAGAATAAGAGTTAGAGTCAGGTTCTATTCTTGAACTAAAATCAAATTTAGCATTAGAATCTAAATCAGCATTAGTCTCAACATTGGATTTAGATTCCCTTGAGTTAGAATTAGATTTAGAAGAAGAATATGTTCATGGTTGTTACAACATTGGTTACACATGCCTTGCAAATCAATTTGAATACATTTGTGATCCTTTTATGATTTTTGAGGATGAGTAATTCAGCTTCGACATAAGCTATCCTAGTATCTTCTATGAGGATTGTGTGGCCCCTCCCCATTCTATTACCATTCCATAGGCCATTACTATCAACCAAAATAGCCATATCATTGACATTCCATATCCCACAAGTGTCAATTGGGATTGACAGAATCACACTTTTTTAAATTGCATCCATGGCAACATATTAGTTATAGAAGAGCGAGGAGGCCAAGACCATATTCATGTAGTGAAAGAGCACTCTCCTACTAAAAACTATTCAGAGGCACTAGGGGACAATCAAAGTAAAAAATTAGTATCTTCTAGTGAAACTTTTTTGGAAGCGTTAGGAGACTATCAAACTCAAGAGTCCACATTCCTTAGTGAAACCTTCTCAAAGGTGATACGAGATAATCAAGACAACTTTATTTGTGAAAACCTCGTTGAGGCACCAATAGCTGAGCATAAAAGTTCTTCACTATTGGATGAAAATAAAATCAAAGATAAAATCAAAATAGCTTCCAATCTATAGCTTAATCAGATTGTAGCTGCTCTCAAGATCAAACAATAGAAAAATCTAGTGGTCCTATCAAGAGAACAAGTCTTCAGCCCCACCACAACCAAAATTATGTCAAATCCAACATCAAAAACATTTTGTGTGATTGAACATCCTGATCTTCATTTATTTCCCCACCATTACCCTTTCCATTACCATTTGCCATTCCATTTCACAATCAAACCTACCATCCATTATTTATCCTTATTTACCATCCATGGCCACACTTTCCTTTGTAGAGGTTACAAAGACACCCTATCTCAAATTTTTAAGGAATCAAAATCAATGACCAATGAAGATCACAAAAGCATTATTGACAACCAAATCTATAGGCCATTTTTGATAGAGTAAATATTCAGACGAGGTGTGGGATAGCAATTAACATGATCAATTATTCTATTTGTAGCATTTTTTGATTAGGACGTGCATCTCCCCATCAATAAGAACAATAGAATCATTTACCACACCCAAGCCACAACATGTACCATATCATTTCACATTGCCATTCCATTATCATTGTTACATATGCCTATTTTCCATTATCATAGATCTTACCATTCACCCCATCACTTGTTGGCAACCCTCTTACCATTTTATCTAATCTATCTAGACCATCATAATTTGTAGCAATCCCATATCATCTTATCATTCCATTCCTATCTAGACCAAAGCCTATTTTTAGCTATCCTACCCAATCCTATTTTGATCTTGGTTCATTTGGTTCTTCCTGCACCTTTTATGGGAGGATTTAAATCAAGTTTCAACAACCAATCTAATCCATGTTTATAATGACAATCTATGAAATTAGTGTGATAGTTAATCTGGTAAGATATCTTTCATCTTATATCCATGTTTGTTTATGTGACCTTGATTATAACTGCCTATGGGAAAATTAGTGTCTCACTAGACTTGCTACTAATTATAACTGCTTATATGAAAATTACTATGATTTACCTATGCCATTGTATCCTAGTTATAACTGCCTATGGGAAAACTAGGGGAAATACTTGTTTATCATGCATTGCTACATCACCTTGCCATTACTATTTTCATTTGACTGACCATTTCCCAAATTTGAGAACTTGTTGGGACCTAGTTGGTTTTTCTCCACCTTTTGTGTGGATGGAATTACTATCACTTGAGGTCATTTTAGGACTATGTGGGTCATGCTCAATTCATGTTGAGGATACCTCAGTCCCCATTTCAGACTCTCTCACCATTTTTTGAGTAGGTATCTTATCATTCTCTAACGAGTTAAGATACCTCAAAAATCTAAAAATCATTCATAATATTTCAAAATACAAAAATATTTGTCCTATCTAAGCCTAGTCAGTTACCCTCGATCCACCTTATTGGGGCATTATCATTGTTAGGATGCTTTCTTTTGCTTTTATTTTTAGTATTTCTATTTATTTGTTTATTTTAGGTTGTTTATTTGTTTATTTTTGCTTATTTTATTTTATTTTGTTTGTTTGTCTGTCTGTTTATTTATTTTCAACATTGTTGCCTTGATTCAGTTTATGTGTGTTCATTAGGTGATTCCTTACCCACATTTATACTTGAATCCATCCATATTAATATGTTTACATTGTCATCAAGTTTTCTATCATCGATGCATTATTTTCTATTGAGTATTGGATTACAGGAGTCAATCCTCATGTATATTTCGACCAAGTCCTCATGATGTTATACCATGATGCCTACCGACATGTGCTACAACAAACCTAAGATTCAAGAAGTCTATTCATCAATGGTGGCATCTTTTTAGCATTGATATCTTGATTCAATCCCAATCATATCCTAAATAGAGTAATTAACCATGAAATAATTTCAACCTTTACTAGCTCGAACGCACATCTCCCTACTAGTAGGTTTTTCCAATTCATCATTACCCTTTGTGTTAATTTATCATCATCCTTGGCCAAGTTTATCATGTTTTCCATAATCGGGGTCCAATGATCATAACCAACTATGGACAAATCATTGCACACTGTCCCACCTATATTTCTCAAATGATTATAATTACCTTTGGGAAAATCATTATGTTGTCACCACTTTACTTTTTTGCCTATATAAGGGCATGTTATTATCTTGTTTATCAATCTTAATAGGGGAAAATCTATCTTCTCAATGATTACAACTTACTTTGGGAAAATTATTGTGTTATCATACCATTTTGCCACTATCAAGGTACAATGTTTATATCTGCTTTTGGGCAAACCATTGTGCACCATCCCACTTGCATTATCAATTATTTTGACTAATTTTTTAGTATCATTGTGTTCTCACCCTATCATATTTCCTTTCTTTGGTCCCCTCATTTCTCTATTTTCTTTTCAAGGGACTATTTGCCGACTTACTTGTGCCAATCGTTCCCTCGAGGGTGCATCATACAATTAGTTTATCATCATTGTAATTGTAGGCATACAAGAACTTTTCATTTTTTGAGAATATGTTATTGTGATTATATCTTGAAATGCCTTCCCAAATAGGGGCAAACTATAGACACCTAAATCTAGCCACTGATAACCTCCAATCAGGCTTTTGACCAATTTCCACCTAAAATACATAATTTTGCATAAAAACACTAAACATGCTAAAT